>OX393566.1:16009314-16011814 GCA_947652115.1 Blastomussa wellsi | reverse complement strand
AGTAAATTTACAAACTAGTAACTTGTTATCAGATGACTTTTGAGTTTGAATCATGTGCGACTAAAAACAAGACAGAAAATTGTATATGTCGATTACTTGCTACTTTTATGACATTGTGAAATATGTCCCCACCCTCCCCCCTCCTGTAATTCCTGATGCCCAACAGTAATGGGCTGTCATCACTCAGACTGATAAGGGGTATGTTTTGGATAAGAATTCGAATAAAAACAAGAAAGGAAATTGTATATGTTGATTTTGCTACTTCTATGACGTCATGAAATATGTCCCCACCCCTCCCCCCTGTAATTCCTGATGCCCAACAATTACGAACTGTCATCACTCAGATTATTGCTAAGGGGTATGTTTTTGATAAGAATTCTCAAAAAACATTGTATGGAAGTAAATGCAATGTATGTCACACTGGCTGCCGGACTAAAGTCATATATTGTGCTATTTTGTAATATTTCTTGTAGGCAACTAAGGAAATGCCGGCTGTTTGCTGGACTTTGGTTTGGTGGTTCCAAACCCCACTTCCAGCCATTCATGCAGCCATTTGCACATGCTCCTAATGACTTGTTTCATGAAGGTGTGTTCAAAAACAAGTCTTTGTACACAAATGTCTAAGGCTGTTCTAGCCAATAGCAAAAATAACAAAACTTAATTTAACAATGTCACAGCAGTGTTATGAGGCTTATTAAAGTATGTGCATAAAAATAATGAGACAACGACGATGATGATGATAGAGACATACAGGTACATGTGGGGTGCCTCGCCTAGCACTTACAGTGTAGGTTAGTAGCCAAATTTTAAGACTTCCATGCTGGTTCACAAGGGTATGCTATTCTGATGTTGATACAGTCATATCCACTGCATGATTGCAGTTCCATCCTGAACAGCTGTTGTTGAAAAATCTTTCAACTTATATCCACCAGCTTTTTATATTTTATTTTTTTATATCCACCATCATTTCATAGTATTCTTTTGAATATAATTAAGCGTCTTCTGTAACATATCTTCGCAAACTTGCTCATTCTTTAACTGTTTTAGTTTCATTTTTTTTTAATTTAGACAAAAAATAAATTTATTTTAAAACATATATAATATATCCCTTTCATTTTCAATTACATATTTTTTTTTATTTTTTATTCTTAAAGGAGCTATGTTACGGAAACACATCTTGAAAAAACTTGCCAGTTTTTTCAAGTTTGTTGTAATCGCTCTATATCGTTGTCATTTTAGACAATCCTTGTATAATTTCAGCATTTTGTTATCCCGTTGGTGTTTTTCGGCATTGGAAAACTCTTACTTTTAGATTTCCTTCAATTTGAAAGTAAATGGGAAAATGACTTCAAATGCCGTGACACTGCTCCTTTAAGATATAAAACTTTATTTAAAAAATAAAATGAATATTTTTCCGCATTTTCCTCGGATTTTTAAGAATATGCTCCAATTTTTTCGTAATGGTGGCCGGTCAAGTGAGATTCGGCTTTGAATCACCCTCTTGACGGGAAATCAGTAACCACAATAAATAAGTGCATGTTCTGTCAAATGTAGTTATTAATCGTAGATTTTACGATTATTAAG
The DNA here is from genome assembly GCA_947652115.1 of Blastomussa wellsi. NCBI lineage: Eukaryota > Metazoa > Cnidaria > Anthozoa > Scleractinia > Plerogyridae > Blastomussa > Blastomussa wellsi. The sequence goes on along the minus strand of OX393566.1, from coordinate 16,010,230 downwards.
CACAAGTTGCAAGATTATTAATCATAACAGACGTGTTTCACGATTAATTAAGTGTCGACTTTCACAACTAAGAAGGCCAAACGGTGTATTTTAGGTTAAATAATTGTGGAAAATGTCACTCCAGAAATTAAGAAAAAACACTCCAGAATTAGATAAAACCCTGTTTGTAGCGTTTATGTAGACATGAATGGGAATATTTATAATATTAGCAATAGATAACAAGTGATATAAGTGCACTAGACAGTGTTGCGATAAGACTTCTAAATGACCATTCTACTCCATTGTACATTCGTGATATGAAAGGCTTATACATTCGCATTCGTCGGCGTTACGTGAGTTATGTATAGACAACAACAAACCAACGGGGGTCATGAGTGTCGCGCTCCATTACCTGCGCTTTACAGTTTAGCAGTAGAGCTTTATTTAAAATTTGAAGAAAACAAGTTCTTTATTTTGTAAAGCATTGAGTCCGCTGCATTGCAGGTGTATTACTGACCAATGAGACTGCACTTAAACAAGTAGTTTTGACAATAGTATTGCACATGTTCATTTATTTAGCAATGCATACATGTATTGTTTAAAGTGCATATGACTCGAAATTTTGAACCCCTTTTAAATTCATTGGTATTAAAATTAAGGTATTGCCTGATCAAATTTTGTCATTAGAGTTTTCCTGGAGCACCTATAACATTTTTTTCGAAGCTCAAAGTTCAGTATTTTGGGCTAAAATATGAGACATTTCCCACACAGCCAAAAAATTCTTTGTGACGTCATCAGTTGTGTGTCAGGGAAATATTGTGTGGCTGGCGGTCCTGGATTACTTAGTTGTACTAATTCAAGCCAAAAGCTAGGTGTGTCAGTGCACCATTTTCCTTTGAATGAAGTGGCAAGAAGGAAGTGGATGAAATTCCTACAA
>OX393566.1:15864314-16001814 GCA_947652115.1 Blastomussa wellsi | reverse complement strand
CACGACCAATTTCAATGCATGGTCTGTTGCTGTTGGTTTTTTCAATCCTTTCAATTTTATTTTTTCAAACCACTAATCAACTATGTTATAAAAGAATTGGTTCATGCTTTTAGCTGTGCATATATTGAGTTATGGTGCACTTGGGAAGTTTGGAGAGCACTCAAGAACCTAGAGTTGCTCTCGGCCATCGCCTCCAGCAACTATTACACTTCTTTCGTGCTCTCCAAACTTCCTGCATGCACCATAACTTGATATCCGCACACTAAGCATGAACCAATTCTTAAATATAATCCCCAAGTTTCAACTTCATTGAAATATTTTAAGGCTGTCAATTTGTAGCTTCAACTTTGGTAAACATTGCGCTTATTTTCCGGCTAGTCACTTGTGGTTCTAATTATGCATATCCATTGTCTTGAATCTCCGTGCAACTGTACATTTCAATGCGTCTTGAATTCATATATCGTTACATGAATTAATAAGACATTGAAATTTACAATTGCACGGAAAACCGAGACAATGGATAGGTATAATTAGAACCACAAGCGACTAGAAGGAAAATAATTACTTTTAGCCTCAGTTCTAAGTTTTGTATTTTTTTTTCAATATGACTCTTTAACCAAGGTTCTTCAGCAAAGCTAATTCCATGATGATTTTTTTAAATTCTTAATCCAAGTTTTTCATACAGTTTTAAAGCGTCATAATAAACAACATATTTTTCTTCATTGTTAAGATTAGGAATCAGTTTTTCTACATTATTTACAATGACTCTTTCAGGAGCAAGTGGGTATTCATTATGTAAATCATTAAGCTCAACATGACATTCAAGGTCTTCCTTCGAGGGAACAATTCGCCAATTTTTAAAGTTGGTCATCCATTCAAAATTTCCGGTAGGAAGAGGTTTACACATTGCCCATCTGTAAAGATTATTTACATCTGAATATGTCAAGTATTTTGATGGTTTGTCTTTATCAAAATCATCCATATATTTATTATTTGCTTTTCCATATCTATTTGAAATCATTGAAATTCCTCCACAAGTTCCTTTTTCAAACATCAAAAGCATGTCAATATCAGTTAACAATTCAAGACTAACATTTTGTTTCTTTTAATGCTGCATTCCAAGCTAAACCAGGAGATGTATAATACCAAGCAGGGTCGAGACCACCTTAAGTTACTTTAAAATACTGATAAAAGAAACATATAAATACACATGTCAAATAGCCCTTACTTACGGAAAACAAATTGAATAAAACAACATTTCTTGAGAAGCTATTCAATCGCAATGCTTTGCCAGTCACAACTTTCATTCATCTTGCAAAATGGTTTGTATCAGGTCAGTAAATTTATTTATGGCATTAGTTTATAAAAAGAAAACAAAGGCAGTTTCAATGTGCAGTTATATGGCTTATGGAAAAAAAGTTTCTTTGGATGATTTAGTTCTGAAAGCACCATTTTTGCCTTTCACACATTTTTGTTTTGTTAAAATGTTAATCAACATCTTTATTACTATCATACTATTTTTCAGTGCTTACAATTGACAAGGTTTTGCCATGTTGTCTAATGGTTATTGGGTTCACAGTTTACTTTTGGAAAGCAAAGAATATTTCTTTATAAAAGGCAACATGGCTCAAGGAAAAAGAAGGTGAATTAGGTTATCTTAAGTTTGTGAATCGTGATCTTGCACATTTGGGCGGAATGTCAAAGAACTGCGAGATTATTTTCCATAAGACACGAGCTGTTATCAAACGTGATGTGACAATCGAGACCAGCATTTTCGCTGAATGAAATGACCACAACCTGAATCGTACTCAAATAATCAAATGACGAACACTGACTGCTAACTGTACTTCAAAAGGAAAGTTTTCATTTGCATTGTAAATGGCACCAGGATAGTATGGTAACATATGATATTTCGATCGGACAGAGCTTATTTCTAGATATATTTATATATTTTTAATACCCGGCTTTGGAAAGTTTTTAAACAATTGGTTTTTGCCATATTAATCATCATTTGCTTCCTAATTCAAACCACAATCATTACCTGTGTATACCAGTTATTTAGACTTGAAATAAAAACATGCAAACCCGTACAAAACCTTACACCACACATGGTATTAAAAAATGCGATAAATTTGCATTCTTGTAAAACACTTCACTTGTAAAACACTTGCAAAACACTGGTAAAAACACTTCCCCAAGCGGACTAGGAATGTGCTATTGGGAATATGTACTTGATTGGAAATTTGACCTTTTCGTTGCAAATTTTATCTGAGCACGTGGGAAACGATTTTATCTTCCTTGCATTGTTCCCTGCGCACACTTGTTTGATAGTTCGACCTACCATACACCCCCAGGTAGCACTCTGTGGTAGCCTACGTGTAGACGTCTACTATTTCCTACATCTGTGGAGGAGAGAGATAATAGACCTGTGAACGGTGACCTGTGACATGCGACCTGTGAGCTGTGACCTGCGTTTTAGACCCACCGATTAATTTTAACTTCTTGCAATTTGATTGTTTCCTGCGGATTAAAAGCAAAACTTGCTATTGAACGATTTGGGTCAACACCATCACGATAAAAACAAAAACACTTGATTATGCCCTTTTTTAGGGTAAGATATACAAGATGTGTGAAGGTGCCAAGTACGCATTTTCCTACAAGTGTGATGTGAAGGCTTTTGTCAACAGCTTGGCCGCTAATGAGTCTTTTAAGTCAAGGTTAATCAGAGACATAATAGGGACCTTAAGCATGGACAACGAAGAGAAAGATGACGACGAATAGAACCACGTGAGGACTGGGACGGAACAGTCCGTTCACGGCTTGAAAATGGCGGGAAAATCGAAACTTAAGCTTCACTCGACGAGAACGTGAACGTAAACTAAAAACACACTGCACAGTAAATTGATTTTTCATTGAGATGGTTTCTTTTCACCAGCTTCAAGAACTTTTTCTCCTCAGTCACGTTCAAGGTATTTTGGATGATGAAGAACTGTTGTTGTTGCATGAGGAATACTCGCCTAAAAATCCTGACTTTTGCTATGAGAATTTTGAAAGGTTTTCTCTGGATGATATAAACGACGCAGAGTGCTTGGCAGAGTTTCGGTTCAGGAGGCACATGCTCTGAAGTTTCAGTATGTCACCCTTCCCAATGGTCTGATAGGTCATCTATATGGCCCAGTAGGTAAGAAATGGTTATAATTTTCTCAATAATTTTCATGTCATTGATTCATGAAAAAAAATTGAATATTTGAATATTTTTCTTATTTTCAGCATGCTGGCAGACTCAAGACTACTTAATGACCTTCAAGCTTTTGCAAACTCTCCTTTAGGGAATCCATACTGCATTTATGGTGATCCAGCATACCCTCTAAGGGTACACCTTCAAGCCCCTTTCAGGAATAGAGTCTTGACTCCTCAAATGATGGATTTCAACCAGTCAATGAGCAGTGTTAGAGAATCTGTAGAGTGGCTATTCAATGATGTCACTAACTACTTCAAGTTTTTGGACTTTAAGAAGAACTTAAAAATTGGTCTTAGTTGTGTGGGTAAAATGTATGTGGTCAGTGCCCTGCTTAGAAATGCCCTCACATGCCTCTATGGAAATCAGACATCCAGTTTTTTTCAGCTGGAACCTCCTTCCTTAGAAGACTACTTTTCTTAATAACTTTGTAACATGTGATATCTTGGCATTGATTTTCCAAATTGTGGACATGGGAGTGGGGCATTATGTACATTGAGTAAAATAATACCAGTAGATCGCAGTTAAAAATTAAAAAAGGTTTAATTTTACCTGCTTGTTTTTAATACACCAATACTGGGTTAAACTAATGCTATGCATGTTCACACTGTCTAGAAAAAAGTCCCAACATAACAAATGTTAAATGGACATAAGTCAAAAACTGATCTTCCTTTTCAAGTCATATCCCTAAGTGTGAATCAGGCTTAAGGCTGTACATTTGAGGAGAAAAATACCTTCCAGAAGTAAACAAGTGACATATGACTGTATAAAGAAGCAAGTTTCCTGGATCACAAAATCATGTGCCAGTGGAGAAACAGTGTAAAACATTTCTTAACTAAACTTTCAACATAACTCAACATAGTTTAAGTAAATTAATGCTTAACATAGTTTGGATTTCCCCTGAAATGCAACATTTTAAACAATGGAAAGGTTCAAAATCTCGAGATTACTTAAGTCCCTTTGTGAATGTAGCCTTTTCCAATAAAGCCATTAATGACTGATTCTGTTGTTGTACCATCATCATTTTTAATTGCTGCTTCTGCATTTGACTCTGCTGATCCCTCAACATCTGCTGTTCATTTTTCTTGAACTCCATCTCCTCCTTTCTCAGTTTACTTTCTAACTCAAACTTCTCCTTGAGGTATTCAACAGCATCTGAACTTCTTCTCTTCTCCCTCTTAATAGATTTTCCTTCCTCTGAATCTGCATTTCTTTTCTGGGTTTTGCCTAGACGTTCCATAGCTTGGCGCCTAACCTCCTCAGCACTTGCCTTCTCACTCTCGTTTTTTTTGGTTAGAGTGCCAGCTTGCTCATTCCTTTCCACATCAGCTGCCTTTTCTTTGTCAAGAATCTCTTCAACTGCTACATCTAGCTGGGTCTCCTCACAGTCTATACCTCATGCTCTTTCTTCTTCTCTTATTTTCTCCTTGTACTTAGTCTGGAATAGGGTTAGTCTGTCTCTTACTGATCACTTAGACACTTTGAATTTGGGACTTGCAAGACTGTTAAGATTAAGGGCTATCTTTCTTTTCCTTTCTTTGCTGTTTTTAGAATGCTTGAAAGGCTCCTGGAGTAGAACTTCTCCACAGAGGGTGAGATCATGCTCCTCAGTCCATTTCATAGAGTTGTTTCTAGAGAATTAAAGTGTGACTGTGTTAAAGTGCACCTAACCCCCAAAATTTTTTTTCACTAAAATAAATCTACTCATTATTTAAACTAATTCTGCGCAAAAAGTTTTGAATTTGGTTGAATCCTCGATTTTTTACAACCCACTGAAAACTCAAAAAAAGCCCTGAAATGGGCGCCATTTTGTTTCGCGACCGCGTTCTTGGGGGAATGGGTCAAGCGGCTATTGTGACGTCTACCCGGGGACGAAACGTGTTTCCGGCGGCCATTTGACTGGAGGCTGTGTTTGGTGTTTTTTGTAAAGAAGTCGCTTTCAAAATGCCTTCGAGGTGCGTTGCTGGCGGCTGCAGCAACACCCCAGACTTGGGAAATGGAATAGCGCTCCACACTATTCCATATTTTGGTGATGAGCGGCCTCAAGCGAAGGAAAGACGTAAAAAGTGGGTAGACTTCGTCAAGTTAAAGCGAGCGAGGTGGGAACCTTCGAAGACCTCGGCTCTCTGCTCAGCCCACTTCAAGACGGACGATTTTCAGCGTCTTTTCTCGAATTTGCCAGGGCAAAGCAAGCCTTCTATTCCACGTCTTAAAAGGGACGACCTTGGTGTAGCTGCTTTCCCAACAATTCATGCTGTGGGAAAAGTCATCGAACCGCAGTCAGAGCGAACCAAGAGAAAGGTGAGACAATATGTCACCTCGTGGCACTATAAAATTGTCTTCTTCGTAAGCACAAGTCTTGACGATTGACGAGTTTCATTTTTTTTTCTTTTCACTATGTAGACAATACAAGCAGCAATGCAGACGAGCTGTGCCGAAGCAGTATTAACTGAAAGTTATGAAAGTCGTGAGGTTTCGAACCCGGAAGTTTCACAAACAGCTGAGGAATCCGCGGCTGAAGTTTACCTAGACTCTGTTAACCCAGATCCAGTGGAAGGTACAAGCCAGGATATCGAATTGTTAAGCGATCGTGGAGACCAGGCTTCAATTGGGCTACTGGAGAGTCAACAGGAATCCCCTAATGAGTGTGTGACTTGTCTAGTTCTGACAAACCAAAATAGGCAGCTAAAAAACCAGGTCAAGTCCCTTCAGGAAAACTTGTTTGCTGCAAGGAAGCAGCGTTTTTCGTCGCGAAGGACAGGTAACTAAGCTTTATTGCCGAGTGAAATCTCGAGCGATATTGCTCTTATTTTTCATGCCTTTCGAGTTTTTACTTGTGATACTTCAATGGATATACAAACAATTAGGCCTGGAAATTTCTTTTAGATTTTAATCAGCTGAGACATTATTTTAATGTTTTTGGTCTAGTGGAGTAATATACTTGCATGTGCAAGATTGATTTACTCATATATTTACTCATGTTTATCCCCCTGTAAGTATTCTCTATTTATTTTTGTTTATTTTTTAGCATAGGCATGGTATTTTTTTGCTGAATATATTTTTATTTCATGTTTAGCAAATCGACTTTAAAACCAATGTGAAGTGCAAGACACTGGAAGTAAAGCGCCTGAGCCCATGGGTATGTGTAACAGCCATAAGTGAAGAGATCTTTTATCGTGAAAATATCAGTTATTTACTCAATTGTAATTTTCCAATTATTTTTTTTCTGTTTGGGTGATTAGTTTTGCAAACACCGGCCATTATTGGTTACAATTTTTTCTTTTTATCATGAGCAAATAACACTAATTGATTATAAAAAATATGTTATTGTTCTTCATTTCCTTATAGTTTTTAACTGGTAGTTTACGTATAATAAATAACTTTTTATTTTTGCAATTCCTTTAGTCTACTTTTATCATTTTGTCGTTGTTGCAGAGGCAGCTCGGTATTCCACTGAAGATGAGGCCGATGATGACGAGCTTGGTAGTGAAAAGGAAGAAGACGAGGAGGAGGAGGAGGATGATGATGACCATTCTTACACAGAAACTGAGACTGAAACAACAGAAACAGAAACAGAGGAAGAAGATGAACTCAAATCAAACCGGTTAGACCATCTTGTTGATGAGAATGTTTTTATTTCAATAAATGAACTGTACCCTTTTTTATAAGACACTAAAACAAGGGCTTGCCAACAGCTTTGACTGCTCACATTGACCCTTGATGTGTTTGATAGATTTTTAATTTTACAATTATATTTACTTGCCATTGCAGGTTGTCTCTAAAGAACACAAACTTACGAACGGAACCAAAACACATCGTGTTCCTTTCTAAACCGCTGTTGCTGTTCAAGTTCTGTCATGTATGCAAGGCTGACAATCCCTTGGTGGAGACATCTGAAGTTGGAACAGAAGCTGTTGTCAAAACAACCTGCTCAGATTGCAAGAAAGAAACCACATGGCACAGTCAGCCAACCATGCCTGGCAGTGGAATCCCTGCTGGCAATTTTCTCCTGTGCATGGCTATTCTTGTAGCAGGGGGGTCTGCAAGTAAAGTTCTGCAGATATTAGTAGTATAGGAGATGGGGGTACGAGCACATGTACGAGCACATTAATTTTCAACCAATTTTTTCAGCAAATTTTTTCAGCAAATTTTTTGACTGAATTTTTTGACTGAATTTTTTGACTAAATTATCAAACTAAAATCTAATATTGAAATCCAATATTGAATTTCAGTATTTGTATATTAGCTAGATAATTCAGTATTGAATATTAGTCCTGTTGTTAAAACTGGGGAATTGAATGATGTTATCTATACTTCGTATAGATAATGTCCATTATAAATAAGTATTAAATTTCAGTATTGGATTTCAGTATTATATATAAATATTAAATTTCACATGTCCAATATTCAACAGTTTTTTCCATTATATATTCTATATATATTTTCTTATATAATAATATATAAGATGAATTATACTGATAGACTTAGTTGTTATGATAAATATTATGATGATCTAATAATTGGTGATGAAATCATAAACTGTAATTATAACCTAAATGTTTTAACAAAAAGAATTAATAAAATGGATTTTTTAAAAAAAGTAATTGATAATAAAGCCCCAATATTAAAATCAGATGTTCCTACTTATATCATAACTTGTAATAATATACTACATAATGAATTAAGAGATTTAAAAGAAGATTATTGTCCTTTTTGTGAAAAACCTATATTAGATGAAGTTATAAAATGTTGTAGTGAACCAAATGAAAAGAGATTTGAAAAATGTTGTAGTAAACAAAATATACAAAATCTAAATAATTTTTTAACATGTTTAAATTGTGGTGCAGTTCATAATACTGAGGGTATAATAGATTACTTTAACTTTTATGAAAATATATTTAAAATCAAAAGAAAATCAGTATATTGTATAAAATATCATGTTAATAATATTTTATGGATGATATCAAAAAATAATAATTTTCAATTAACTATTAAAAATAAAAATAAGAGTAAAGAAATATTTTCAGAGATTAATAAGATTGTTCATAAAATCGATCCATCAAGAAAAAGAATAATAAGCATAAATTTTATCATAATGAAATTATTTATAATGCTTGAGCTTCCTTATGAATCTATAAAAATAACTAAATCAAAAAAGACACTAGCATCTTATAATAAATATTGGAATGACATTATGAATCTGATTGGTGATAAAATTAAATCTATTCTTCAGGACAAAATATCTGATCATATTTTATAAAAAATTTATCAACGACAGGTCCAATATCAATAACATAACTATCAATATTATTCATTGAATTAATTAAACATTCTCTGTCAAATTCACCTAATCTCATTGCATATTTTATCATAATTAATAGATGATTATAACTTTGATAAGCATATGTTGAATTTTGTATTTTCAAATCAAGGTCTTTATGCTTCATCCAACCTTGAATTATAAGTGCTGTCGTACTAATAGCAATCAAACTAACACCACCTGTTGCTAAAGAAGAGGCTATACCTCCAGAAGCAAAGATGATAGACAGTGAGTTACCCAACAATTTCCATTTTTTAAAGTGTTTTACAGCTTGTTTATATACCCAACACTTTCTATGATACGTGTGGTAGTATGATTTTAATTCCTTTATCTGATCTTCTGTCAGTTTGTTTGATATGTGATTCCAGTTAAATATACTTTTACGTTGATCTTTCATATATAATATATTATTACATCATATTATCTATACTTCCATCTATTTGTTCAATAACATCCTCAACTTCATCCATTGTTTTTCTGCAGCAAAGAATGAAATCTTTTACTTTCTTCAACCAAATTCTTATCTTTTCAGTGTTCATATATATTGTTTATATTAGAATCAGATCATGATTGATGCTTATATGAAATATACACCATTTGCTTTTTCCAAAAAGCTGACTTTATGAAATTCTTTATCATAAATATTGTAAAAATTTTTGGAGAATCCAATTCGTTGTACTTTATAAGGTATATAGCTTATAATTTGATTTGGTATTATTGGTGTTAGTTCTGGAGGTAGAGGTGGATCTGGAGTTGGTTCTATTGTCTCGTTGATATGTCCACCTTGACATATTATGACCTTGCATGTGGTGTCTTGTTTACAAAACCACAACATGAGATGTTTATCCCGATAATTTGGTAGTATTTCTTCTTCATATTCTACTATATATATATTTTTTCTACATTAATTTTTTCCGCCCTTAATAAAAATTTATCATTTTTTATATTGACAATTGGTAATGAAATGGCATGATTTAACCAACCGATGTTGTAATTTTGACCTTTGAAGCTGCTGTCGTGAAGAAAACTTACGAATAATGTGAAGGTGTTGGTGTTATCTGATATGTCATCTAATTGTATAGATGATTGATCAATACTAAAGCCTTGTTTGATATCATAATTATCCAGATCAATTGTATTTTTTAAAATCAATTTACCACCAATCGACTTTATAACCGATCCATAACTGTTCTTCATATCAAATGTATTTGGGTCCAGAAGGTCATAATAATACTCAAATATTTCACGATAATAGCTTTGATTCTGTTTTTCATTGATTAAATCATTCAATTTTGTTTCAAGACTCAAACAGTATGCAACAAGTTGTTTATAATTAACAGCACCAGAATCAACAGTATCTTCTTTTATTCCAATAATTTCTTTACTACCCATATCAATAACTTCATTCATTACAATTTTACCATCACCAACAGTCCATAAAGCATCATAAATACTTGGTGCTACATTTGATTGAATACCTTTAACACCATAAAATAGTATGTATGTCTGAAGTTTTGCAGGATATGACACCCCAGTTTTCATTTTCATAATAACATCAATATATAAATAGTTGTTTCCAATATTTTGTGTTTTAGTGAACTGAACAATCAATCTAGCATAATCATCAAAGACCTTTTTCAAAACAATATGAATCGTTTCAATGGAACTAACGCCGTTGATAGATATAGTATCGCGATCGATATTGTTATCAGTCCAAATAAGTTCAAAAGCCATTGTGTAATCACTATTAGGTAAAACATATAGATTAACCGCTATTCTCGAACTATAATATCCTTTATTTGAGTCCAAAAGTAGTTTTGTGTCAACAGCATTTTTATTTATTGAATGAGGACTTGATTGCACAGTCACCATATCTCCAAATTCAACATCATCTTCTTCAGTTAATTGTCCACCAGGATTATCCATAATATATTTGAAAACATTTAATCTGTTGGAAGCGGTTACATGTGATTGACCCACATGCTCTTCCATATACTTTTTAGTGATCAGATCTTTATCACTTGTTGGATTTGCTGAATTGATTATTTTATGAGTATTATTAAAGTTTATATTACCAGTCATATTTCCACCTGATATGTTGAGTTTTACTGCAACTTGATTATCAACATACGATTTATTAGCACCATGACGTGCATAAGAAGGATTAGCCATTCCAACAACTTTATTATTGTTCATGTCTAATACCCCAAAAATATCAAGAGTGCCGTTGATGGAATCACCTGATTTGCTTACCTTTGTATTTAGTTGAGTGTTTATCCATTTTTTAGTAGCAGCGTCTTGATCATCAATGGGATCTTTTAGGTTTATTATCTTTTTTTGGTTCATGTCAAGATCTGCAAGCATCTTATTCTCACCGAGAACTGACAATGAGATCAAATCAACATACGCTTTATTTGCTGCTTGTAACTTTGTGGAAGGACTACTAACGTTGTTTATGTGTTTGTTGTTCATGTTAAGATCACCAGTCATTTGTTTTGACCCATCAAGAGGTAATAAACTATTATTTTTAATGTCCACATATTTTTTGCTAACCAAATCATTATCTCCAAAAAGCCCATCATGATATGGTTCTGTGTTTCTAATAACATATTGATTTAAATCAAAATAATTCCCATCATTGTCTTTTTTGAGGAACTTACTATTGAGGTATTCTTTGTTAACCCCCGACTTGAGATCTTGGACGTAGTGATCATAGCTATCATCCTCAGCAACATCTGGAGGGCATTCAAGATTCCTAATCAATTTCTGATTCACATTCCATCATCAGTCAATTTAAAACCAATACCAGGCAATCCCCGTTGTGAACTCATCATTGTTGTTGTTGTTGATGTTGGTAAAAGTCCATTTGAATAACTCATTATATTTTACATTATATTATATTTTTTCATTGAAATTTTTAGCTGTAAATTTTCTTGGTTTATCAATGTATATGAAGCTGTATGGTTCTTCCGTTGCTTTCTCATATGATTCTTTTGGAATACTGTTTTCACGACAAATTAAACTCTTCTCATTAGCACTTGGGAATTCATAAATGGAGAAGTGTGAACAGTTCAATCTTATGTCTTTTGGCGTTTTATAATAACTTTGACTCAGATAAATCACACTGCAATTTTTATGTCGTCCTCGTATAAAATAGTCAACCAGTGGTTTTTGGTTCTTTTCACATACAAAATCATCAAAGATAACAATTTTCTGTGAGTTACTATCAAGCTCTTGAACTGGAATAATATCATCATTACTTGCTTCAATAACATCATAACCAACTTCATTACTGATAGGTTGGAAGACGTTCATAAGATTCTGGTACTTAGACTGTTCTAAGTTTTTCGCGTAGAGATAAATTTTATCAAAATATAGTAGATTGTAGATCATATGTATCAGTGTGTTTGTTTTTCCTGAACCACTTGGACCACAAATCAGCATCCGGAAACATTGATGAGGCATGAAATTGTATAGTTGTCTGAAGTTTGAGGCTACATCATCTTTAACATCAAAATTTGGTATTTTCATTATACTATATTGGTATATTAATTTAATATAACATGGTGTTCAACATAGTGTTCAACGTTGTGTTCAACATGGTGTTCAACATAATGTTTAACGTTATTTTTTATGTACGATTTTCATTTTTTATGTAACATAATAATATAACAACAAATGAGTTTACTTAGATGGAAAGAACTCGCAAAAAGTAAATCTGAATTAGGGAATAAAATCAATTATGTCCATGATACAATTACAAAACATAATATTGGTCAGCAGACAAGCCAAGAGTCATTACAGAAGGTATTCAAACCAGTGACAAGTAAATTAGATGATGTAATTAAAACTAATTTGGTTTCAAATATACTTAGAAAGAGAAAACAACCACTGAAGAAAGGGGAAGTTCCGGATTATGGTATTGAGGAAGATCCATATGAAGACATGGATGTAGAAGGTCTGATTGATTATGGTGATTATGTGCCACCAGAGCAAGAAAAACAAATAGTACCAAAACCACCAACATATGAAGAATCTTTACAAGATCTTATGGAAGGAAAGAAGGAGATTAATGTTGATCCCCAATATTTTCCCCAAGATCATCAGGAGCTGCAATATTTTCCCCAAGATCCTCAGGAGCTGCCACCTGAATATGATGATGATGAAGGAGTTGATTATGAAATAAAGGATGAGGATCAAATCAAATTTATTTTAAATGATATTGGTATTACAGATTATGAAAATGTTGAAAAGTTTATTAATAAGCCAGAAATGACTGATAAAAGGACCAAAAATTATCTCAAAAAAATAATAACTGAAGCAAGAAAGGAAAAACAACGATTGAATGGTTTTAAAGCAGATGTTACAAATAAATTCAAAAAAGGGTATATAACAGAAGCTGAAAAGCAGGTGAGAAATAAAATAATAGACGATAGAAGAAGTATTTTAAATGAATACATAAAACATTATGATACTAAACTGCAAACAATGAAAGGTTCAGGCATCAAAGGCCGAAGAAGACAGAGAGGTGGTAATATTATGTTTTTCAACGATGTAAAGCAGCTTCTCAAGAAATTAGAATTAATAATTGGTGAAGTTATTGCAGGTAACACATCAATTCAGATGAGAAATACAGGAGTCAATATATTGGACACATTATTGAAAATGGCAACAATTAATAGATCGCAGTATAATAAATTGTATAATAAGTATTTCAAAGTATAATTTATGTAAATGTATTATATACACATGGATCGAGAGATTGTATTGTCATCATATAGTGTTAAAAATCAAGGAAACAACACTCCTCAGAATTTTAAAACTAGATTCACAAATCCCATAATATTGGGTAAAAATTCTGAATATGTGGTAGGCCTTAACCGAATCATTAACATGTCGTTCACATGGTTTAATGTAAATTCCTCATATAATAATCAATTAATAAAGTATAGCTCTGATAACGGCTCAACATTTCATGAAATTACTTTCCCAGCAGGAGTTTGGAATTATACAGATTTCGATACATACATCAAGGACATAACTAAGATTGAAAAAGTTGTACCAAATGGTCCAAATACTGTTGATTATCCCATCACTCTTGAATTCAGCAATACAACATTCAGAGTCACAGTCACATTAGCTAAAAATTACCAACTTGATTTAACAGCAAGCAATTTCAATGAACTGATTGGGTTTGAAAAGGTATTGCTGAAAGATGAATTGAATTTAGGACCCAAAGTGCCTAATCTCAGTCAAGATACTGACGTACTCAATATTCATTGCGACCTTATCAACGATTCACTTGTAGACGGTAAAGATACAGACATCATTTATTCCTTCTCAACCAGCGTGCTTCGACCTAGTTACTCCTTTACCATCGAACCGCGAAGAGTCACATTTAGTCCCGTCAATAAAATTAGTATAAGTAGTATCAGGATACATATCACAGATGGAAAAAGGAGATTAATCAACCTAAATGGAGCAGATACAGCTTTTTCACTGATTCTGAAAAGGGTAGAATAATGTAACATAATAGTATAAAATGAAACCATATGAATTTAAGAGGTTTTATCATCCAAAGCTTGGTAAATTTGTATATGCGCATAAAGGGTCTGGGATTATCATTGATAATATTTTCAAACCAATAAAGAGTATTATGTCGTCTGCTGCAAAAACGTTGGCTGAGAAAAATGTTGGTAAAAAGACACCAGCGAAGTCAGGAGATTTGATAATGAAAAAGCTTAGAAATATGTATTCAATTACCCCACAAAATGAAAGTACTAATATGTTCATCAATAGATTGATATCAGGTAATGGTGTAAAAAGAAGGTGTAAATAATTACAAAATTATCTAACATAATAGTATAATGTCTTTCAGAACAAGTGAATATTTACAAAGATATGAGTTAGTTCGATTTCAACTAGATGATGTCATTCGAGCTCCAGATGATGGTCAGCATCAACAAAAAAGTGGATATAAGTTTACAATTAATGACAGATCTGCATTCTATGATTGGTATAATGCTTATTTCGAGGTGCAATTTCAGCTGCAAGTCTTAGCTGATGGAGCTGGAATTCCAAATGATGCACGTACAACAATTATCAACGGATCCCATTCATTGATTAATCATATTATGATAAAGAGTGCTGGTAAGATTGTGTATGATACTAATAATCTCCATAAAGTTACTTTTGTCAAGAACCTCCTTGAATATAGTGATGATTTCAGTCGTAGTGTTGGTAAAAATAGTCTATGGTATTTGGATACTGATATCACTACAGCCGATACTAATAAAGGGTTTGAAGCTAGACGCCTTTTGACAGAAACAGCTAAAGATGTTAATGTATTAATACCACTCAATCGTTACAGTTTCTTCGAAGAGTTAGAAGGTCGAATGTTGGTTCCAATGCAACTTCAGTTTGATATAGAGTTGCAGAATGATAATGAATTAATTTTTAAAGCAGCTGCTGGCGCTGCAAGTCGAGTGGTCATCAATAGATTTTTACTATGGGTCCCAAAAATGATACCGAAGGACAGCTTATATGATAAGTTCGTCAACTCATTTTTAACAAAAAAAACTTGGAAGTATAACAGAGAAATGTATCAAGTTTCCGCAGCAACACAAAGCAGTGGATTTTTCCAGATCTCCTCCAGTATTGACAATGTTAAGACTATCTTAGTGTATCTACAAAGAGCTAAAACAGACGATGAAAATGCGAATCCATACATATTTGACACTTTTAAACTAAATGCAGCTGATAATAATTCTAGTCTTACAAATTGCAGATTGGAATATGGGAATGGAGTATTTTATCCAGAAACCGAATACGACTCAGAGTCAAAAGTAAGGATCTTCAATGATTTGATGTCCTATGCCATGAGAAAGAATGATTACAACACCGGCACACAACTCAACCTGGCTAATTACAACTCTCTTTATTCCATCATATATTTTGATCTGTCATATCAAACAGAGAAAGTAACAAGAGATCCAAAACAGTTGATCTTTAGGTATAAACTTAACGCAAATAGTGCAGCTCCTTTCAACGTGCACGCTATTGTCCTATATGAGGAAGAAGTTGTCATCGACAAGGTTGGAAATGAATTAGTCATAGTGTAAAAAGTATTGACAGTAATCAGATATTCCTTATTTTGTATATGTTATATAATCAAAAATTGTATAACATATATTATATACAAGAAATGACTCAACTTTTTGAAATAAAAGTAAAACTATCTGAAAATCAGAAGAAGAATCTGAGTGCCGCTTACCATAAAAGGGAAACGATTGTTATAAGGCTAACAAATAACTCTCTCAGCGGAAATGACACTTTGTACGTCCCAGCAACAGTAAAAAAGAGATTAGAAAAAAATCGTAAAGATAATAAAGGTATGGATATCAAGCTGTCAAAGACCAATATCAGAAAACAAGTTGGAGGAAGTTTGTTAACTACCATTCTAACCCTTGGTCGTGCAGCTTTACCTACTATTGGAAAAACATTAGGATTGTCAGCTTTGGCAGGATTGGCTAGTGAAGGTGCAAGTCAAATTGTTAAAAAGATATCTGGCAAAGGACAAACAGGAGGTTTCTTAATTCCACAAAACAAAATTGACACACTAATTGCAAACAAACACCTATTGTCTTCAAAACAAAAGAAAGACATATTATATGCTCTTCAATCAGGTTCAGGTGTTGTTGTTAAGCCAACTAAAAAACAATATGGTGGTTTCCTTGGTACTTTACTCGCCAGTATTGGAATTCCCCTGGT
Organism: Blastomussa wellsi; assembly: GCA_947652115.1. Taxonomy (NCBI): domain Eukaryota; kingdom Metazoa; phylum Cnidaria; class Anthozoa; order Scleractinia; family Plerogyridae; genus Blastomussa; species Blastomussa wellsi. The sequence goes on along the minus strand of OX393566.1, from coordinate 15,985,486 downwards.
ATTGAAAGCTTTGACTGGAAGTGGTGCTCCTCAGATTGGACCTCCACCTTACCCCCCACAAGGAGGTAAAGGAGCACCAAGAATGGGTGCATGGCAACCACCACCATTCATTGGATCATGGCCTAAGACACAAGCTGGTATGGGAAAAAAAAACAACAAAAAAAAAAAAGATAAAGGGAAAAGGTCTACTATTAGGACCAAACAGCCCGTTCAATTCAATCCCACTCGTAGGGGCAATATTGTAAAACCTAAATTTGAAAAAGACATTCCGATGAGCAATCATGATTTAATAAAATGGTGCAGATATCTAAACATCCCAATCAATAATGTTCTATCAAGGGATGAAAGAGTTCCACATAATCATAGCCAAGCATTATTCATTTACAATCTTGAACCATCATATATGAGTGGAAGCCATTGGGTAGCAACTTTTGTAAAAGACAACATTATCAATTATTTCGACAGTTTTGGTATGCCTCCTTTTCAAGAGCTTGTAAATCATGCGAAAAGAAAGAATTTGACTTTGCTTCACCAAAATAATCATATTCAGAACATAAAAACAACAACATGCGGCTACTTCTGTTTATACTTTTTAAATGAAATGAATAAGGGTAATTCATATCATGATTTATTAAAAGTGTTTGACATTCATAATACAATGAAAAATGAGAAATTTATCAAACATTATTTCAAAAATATATAACATATATGTATACATGGTAAAATCATATTGTGTGAAACAAAAGAAACAAACAGAATGTGTTGAGCCATCTGGTTATAAACAAGCCAAGAATGGAAGGTTAATGTTTTTTTGTACTTGTGCTGAATGTGGAATAACAAAGACAAAATTTGTTAAGAAGCTTGATACAACAAGTGGTGGTGCTATAAAAAATAAAACTGATAAAGATGCTAAAGCAAAAATATATTGTGGTTCTAAAGTTCCACAACCAAAAGGAACTGCACTCGGTGATTGGGAAGAATGCAAAAAACAAGTAAGATATTATGGAAGAGTTGCGCTTGATCAAGATGTTTTCGATAAGTGGGCAAAAGAAAAAAAAGAAAAAAGAAAACAAAAATATGAAGAAAAAAAATTAGGTTTAAAATCAAGTAATTTGAAAACTGATAAAGAAGTAAAAGAATTCGCTAAAAAATTAGGTTTAAAAGTAGGTAATTTGAAAACAGCTAAAGCTAAAAAAGCACCAGCTAAAAAAAAACAGGAAAACTAGCTGTGCCCCCACAAGCTGGGGGCAATTTGTTTGACATTTATGATAGTCATTCAATTGGTGAGATTGCTTTAAAAGGTTTGGCTAATTCTGGGGCTTTGCTTGCTCGACGGGGTGCTGCAAAGGCTATCAAATCAGATTATGCAAAGAAGAAAATAAAAAATGTTGCAAATAAATATTTGGATCAAGCCCTTGACAGCTTTACAAATGACTTAAGTAAAAAAATAAAAGGTGGTTCAATAGATATACACAAGGCTATATTAAAAGTAGCGCCAAAGAAAGGTTTTGTTATGCCTGGACATAGATATACAGGTCCTGGTAATCCTTTAGAGCAGCAGCTGAGATATGATCCAAAAACTGGTCAAATACTTGAGATATATCAACAACCTACTGGTAAAACAGACGCTGTAAGTATGCAACATGATGTTGATTATTCTGTATGTGGAAATAAGAAAAAAAGTGATCAAGTTAAATGTAAGAATAAAGCTGATAGAAAAATGGTTAAAGCTCTTGATGCTATTCCATGGAAAGACAGACAATGGGGACATGCAATTGCTAGAAATACTATAGCAGCTAAGTCAAAATTAGGTATGGGAGTAATGGATTCATTAAATGCGATTCCTGGTTATTCTGCAGCAAATAAAACTCTTTCTTCAGTCATACCAAAATTGATAAAAGAAGAAGGGGCAAAAGAATCATTTGATGATTTTGCAAGTGGAGACACTATCAAACGTGCTTGGGCTGGAATTACTGGACAACAGGGAAAATACAAAAAGAAAAGATGAGGAAGCAAGGATATGCACCTGTTGAGAAAAAGAGTCAGCAAGAGGTATTTAATACTATGGCGCGTGATTATGGACCAGATTGGTATATTGGTGGGCCATTTGAGGATCATTGGAAATTTAATAGATTAATGTGGGATTTACAACATGGGAAACAGCTAGGTATGGGGGTTAAAAAAAACGTCAACAGCCGTCGAGTGAAGAAAACTGGCAAGTAAAATTAGCAGATGAATTACATACACCAATACATCGTAAATTTACTCGGCGGCGTGTGATTACAAATCATATCGATGAAATAAGTGATTTGGTTGAAATGCAGCAGTTTAGTAAATGGAATAAAGGCTATCGATATCTTCTAATGGTTATTGATGTATTCAGTAAATATGGTTGGATTATTCCATTAAAGGATAAGAAAGGTGAATCTGTCACTGAAGCATTTAAATCAATATTCAAAGGAGGTAGAAAACCACAATATCTTTGGGTTGATAAGGGTAAAGAGTTCTATAACAAACATGTGAAAGATTTATTAGAGAAAAATGGGATACATATGTACTCAACTGAGAATGAAGAGAAGTCCTCAGTGGTTGAAAGATGGAATAGAACAATTAAATCCAAAATGTGGAAACAGTTCACTGTTCAAGGTAATACACAATATCTTGATATGTTACCAAAATTAGTAAATCAATACAACAACACAAAACATTCAAGCATAAAAATGACTCCAGTTGAGGCATCAAAGAAAAAGAATGAAGGTATAGTTTATTTTAATCTATATGGTGATATGGAAACATCAAAACAAAAACCGAAATTCAAAATAGGTGATAAGGTGCGAATGTCTAAGTATAAAAGAAAGGTATTTGATAAGGGTTACACACCAAATTGGACAGAAGAAGTGTTTACAGTTGATAAGATTCAATACACGAATCCAATAACTTATAAGGTAAAAGATCTCAGAGGTGAAGATATTCAGGGAAGTTTCTATGAGTTTGAGTTGTTGAAAGCTAAGCAGGATGTTTTTCGTATTGATAAAGTCATTCGTAGAGATTATAAAAAGAAACAAGCTTTAGTGAAGTGGAAGGGATATAGTGATGATTTCAATAGTTGGATTCCAATGAGGGATTTAGTAAATGTATAATATATATAGAATGGAACTCCAAAAAACATTGTACAAAAATGAAAAATTAAATGTTGAAATCAATTGTTATATTGATAAGAAAAATGAGTTATGGTTTCGGGGTAAGGAGATAGCTCAGATATTGGATTACGCTGATACGAAACAAGCAATTAAAAAAAATGTACATATTGAGGATAAAAAATTAATTGATTTCAAAATATGGCAAAATCCTTCAGGGGACAAAAAATCCCCCCAAGCTTACAGCAGAATAGAGGACAATAAATTATCAAATCCTTCAGGTGTCTCAAATACACCCCAAGCTGATAGTAAAAATCCTTCATGGACAAAAACGGTCCCCCAAGCTGACAGCAAAAATCCTTCAGGTGTCTCAAATACACCCCAAGAAACAACTCGAAAATGTTATTTTATAAATGAATCCGGTTTGTACTCATTAATGCTTTCTTCTAAAAAACCACAAGCTAAAGAATTCAAACACTGGATAACAAGTAAAGTATTACCATCAATTAGAAAAAAAGGTTATTATAAAATTAACAGCAATAAATTAGTAATTGAGAATGAAAATGATTTACATTATAAAGTTGTTAATTTTATAAGAAAAAAATACCCACAAACTCTTATGATTGCTGGTCTTGGAGAACATCAAATAACATCAAGTATGAGAATAACATCTTGGAAGAAAGGATATAGGCCAGGACAATGTGATCTCATGATAATGAATCCAACAAGTAAATATAATGCTCTTTGTTTAGAATTTAAAAGCCCTACTGGTTCATATCAAGTGAGTAAAAAACAGTTGGAAATGAAGGATATGTATATTAAAAACAAATGCAAATACTTTATCAGCAATTCTTATGATGATGTTATATTTGAAATAATGAAACATTTGGAAGAAAGTTATAAATATTTAAAACGTAGAAATTTTAAACACAATTAAAAATATAAAATATATATAATATATATAGAATGGAAAATCAGACTTTAAAGAGAGGCCCTGGAAGACCAAGAAAATATTTCACTGAAGAAGAAAGAAAGACAGCAAACAGACCATACTTTACTAAATACATGTTAACTACAGAATGGAGATGTATCGACTGTGGAAATAGAAATTATACTATGGCTGGTAAATTCAGTCATTTAAAAACAAAGAAGCATAAGAAAAATGCTAACACTCAAGCTAAAAATAAGTATTAAATTATATTTCGTTCTGAATTTGATTTAGTATTAAATTTAATACTAAACCAAATTAGCTAGCTAGCTGATATCCAAAAATAAACGCAATTAAAGAAATATTTTTATATAAATATATAATATAGAATGTCTTTGTTCCAGCTACTCTCAACTCGATACTACAAAACCGCTAAAAAATTAGGTCATAAATGGTTAGATCTAGTTAGAAAAACAACCAGACAAAATGTAATTAATAATGTTGAATTACATCAAATTATTAAGAAACATAAGCAAGATAAAATCAAAAATAAAAAATACTTGGAACAATTAGAAAAAATCAAAAAAGAGCATAAGAGAATAATGAAACAATATAAACCAAAAACTAAGATAGAGCAATTGAATCAAGCATTGAAGGGTTATACTAAGTCTTTTGAAATTGGTATTAAAAATGATAAAGACCCACTTATACAATTAAAGTCAACAAGACAAGCACTTGCATATCATATCATAGAAATATTAAAATCTGAAAAAGGATTAAAATTTGTTGAAACATTGAAGGTAACATTTGAAAAATTAGCAAATGATGGACAAATTAATAAAGCTGCTTATTTTAATAAAGCTGCTTATTTTAAATGAAACTGAAATAAAAGAATCATTCAATTTATCAAAACAACAAATATTAAATAAAGTTGCTAAATGGGTATCTGAAGGTTCTGGTTGGACTATTAAATCTGTTGATAATCATTATCTTAATGTTGTGAAATATGAACCAATGAAAGGCACATCATATATTAATCTACCACCAGAACTTAGAAATAGTAAAAAAGGATTGATTAATATTAAGAATGAGGATAATGAATGTTTTAGATGGTGTCATATTAGATGCTTAAACCCACAAGATAAAAATCCGCAGAGGATTAAAGAATCTGATAAACAATATATACAAAAGCTAAATTATACTGGGATTGAATTCCCAGTAACTACTAAGCAGTATAATAAAATTGAGAAGCAAAATGAGATTAACATAAATGTTTTCGGTTATGAAAACAAACAACCATATCCCATATATGTGTCAAAAGAAAAGTTTGAAGATAATGTGAATTTATTATTGATAACTGAGTTGATAAAAGAAAAGAAAAGTACACATTATGTGCTTATTAATGATTTCAATAAGTTCATGTACAATCAAACAAAACACAAAGAAAGAAAACACTTTTGTATGCATTGTCTACAATGTTTCAGCTCTGAAAGAGTATTGACTGATCATAAAGACAATTGCATCACAGTAAATGGAATACAGGCAGTAAAAATGCCTGATAAGGATAACAATATATTGAAATTTAATAATCATCATCATGAAGAATTAGTACCTTTTGTTATATATGCCGACTTTGAAGCTATAACAGAAAAGATATCAGGCTGCCAGCAGAAAGATTCAAAGTCATATACTGAAGCATATCAAAAGCATACAGATTGCGGATTTGGCTATAAAATTGTATGTTGTTATAATGATAAATATAGCAAACCTCTTACAATATATAGAGGTGAAAAAGCTGTTTATACATTTCTTGAGAAGATGATAGATGACGTCGAATATTGTAAAAAAGTTGTTACAAAAGAATTCAGTAACAAATTTAACTCAAAAGAATTAAAAATACCAGTCATATTTCACAACTTGAGAGGTTATGATAGCCATTTCATAATGCAAGAGATTGGAAATATTGTTAAGAAACATGAATACATAGATAAAGAAGGTAAAAAATGTCAAATGCATATTAATGCTATACCCAACAATATGGAAAAGTATATGGCTTTCATGTTAGGTAATCATCTAACTTTTATTGACAGTTTCCAATTTATGAGTTCAAGCTTAGAAAAACTTGTAAGTAATATACCAAAAGAAGCATTAAAATATACTTCAGAAATTTTTAAAGGTAAAAAGCTTGATTTAATGGCTAGGAAAGGTGTTTATCCTTATGATTATATGGATAGTTTTGATAAGTTCAATAAAAAGCTACCAACAAAAGAAGAGTTTTACAGCATATTAAATAATGAACATATATCAGATGAAGACCATAAACATGCTCAAAATGTTTGGAATACATTTCATTTGAAAAATATGGGAGATTATCATAATTTATACATTAAATCAGACATATTACTATTAGCTGATGTATTTGAAAACTTTAGAAAAACATGTTTACAATATTATAAGCTAGATCCTTGTCATTATTTCTCATCTCCAGGGTTATCATGGGATGCTATGTTAAAAATGACTGATATTAAATTAGAATTAATAACTGATATTGATATGTTTTTATTCATTGAAAAGGGAATGAGAGGGGGAATCAGTTATATTGCTAATCGTTATGGAAAAGCTAATAATAAATATATGAAAAATTATAATAAAAATGAACCATCTAAATATATTATGTATCTTGATGCTAATAATTTATATGGATGGGCTATGAGTCAATATCTTCCAACTGGAGGATTTAGATGGCTTACAGAAAAACAGATTGATAAGTTTAATGTTAATAATATCAGAGATGATAGTGAAAAAGGATACATATTAGAAGTTGATTTAGATTATCCAGAAAAACTTCATGATTTGCATAATGACTACCCAGCTGCTGCTGAAAAAATAACTGTTCAAAAAGAGATGTTATCTTATTACTGTAAAACTATTGCTGATAAATATAATATATCAACTGGATTAGTACATAAATTAATACCTACATTAAGCAAAAAAGATAAATATGTATTACATTACAGAAACTTAAAATTATATTTAGATCTAGGTTTAAAACTGACTAATGTACATCGTGTTTTACAATTTAATCAATCTCCTTGGTTAAAACAATATATTGATTACAATACAGAAAAAAGAAAGAATGCAAAAAATTCATTTGAAAAAGATTTCTTCAAATTAATGAATAACAGTGTATTTGGTAAAACTATGGAAAACCTTAGAAAGAGAGTTGATGTAAGACTTGTAACTAATGAAAAGAAACTATTAAAGTTAGCTAGTAAACCAACTTATGTTAGTAGTAAAATATTCAATGAAAATCTAGTAGCTGTTCATAAGATAAAAGAAACACTTACATTAAACAGACCTGCTTATGTAGGCATGTGCATATTAGATCTAAGTAAGACTCTCATGTATGATTTTCATTATAATTATATTAAAAAGAAGTATGGTGATAAAGCCAAACTATTATTCACAGATACTGATAGTTTAACTTATGAAATAGAGGCTGAAAATGTTTATAAAGAATTTTGGGCTGATAAAGATAAATTCGATAATAGCGACTACGCAGAAAATTCACCTTACTTTGATAAGTCAAATAAAAAAGTAATTGGAAAGTTTAAAGATGAAGCAGCTGGTGTCCCTATTTATGAATTTGTTGGTCTACGATCAAAAATGTACAGCTATATCAAAGATGATAACAAAGGTTGTAAGACTGCTAAAAAAATAAAAAAGAATGTAATCAAAAAAGACATTCAACATGAAAACTATAAAGAAACACTATTCAATAATAAACAGATGTATCATAAGATGAAAACAATCAGAAGTCAAAACCATGAACTCGGTAGTTATGAAATCAATAAAGTATCGCTCAGCTGTTTTGATGATAAAAGATACATACTAGAAGATGGTGTTATAAGTTATGCTTATGGACATTATAATATAAAACAATAATTCCAATACTGAAATTTAATATTTATATATAATACTGAAATCCAATACTGAAATTTAATACTGATTTATAATGGACATTATCTATACTTCGTTCAGATAAATCTACACAAAGTATAGATAATATCATTCAATTCCCCAGTTTTAACAACAGGACTAATATTCAATACTGAATTATCTAGCTAATATACAAATACTGAAATTCAATATTGGATTTCAATATTAGATTTTAGTTTGATAATTTAGTTAAAAAATTCAGTCAAAAAATTCAGTCAAAAAATTTGCTGAAAAAATTGGTTGAAAATTAATGTGCTCGTACATGTGCTCGTACCCCCATCCCCTATACTACTGATATTTTCTCACATGGGCCTGGGATGTGTCTCTCTGAACACTTTTTTCAAGTATCAAAGAGTAAGTTATTGGTCAACCCCCTTTTTTACATTCTAGATCATTAGTTTAATTAAAACCATAGCTCTTTTATAAGCAGGGTATCTGACAGGCTGTGGTAGTGCTTATCCGCATAATTTGCTCACTTCCACATCCTCTGCATCTTCAGGACATTTTTCCACATAAAGCTGCTCCACATGAGCAACAATGCAGCCATGTTTTCTCCTTAGGCGCAGAAGTAGGTAAAAGTATGGTTAAAGTCGTTTGCTAGACAGTAGAGCAAAGCTTTATTTTAATAATAATTTGTGATAATAGTTTTATACATTCACCCATACGTATTATTCTCTATGTCCCAACTAATCAAATTACTGTCAAATTTGCAGAATCAGCTGTTCCCGACAATCTATATTTATTGGCAGAAGTACCAAAGTGCAATGCTTGCGAAGCTAAAGGCATTGCGGGAGGGGATTGTTATTGCTGGAGATGGCCGCCACGATAGCATGGGCCACAGTGCCAAGTTTGGTGCTTACACCATCTTTTGTTGCACCGTCCCAATGATTATCCATTTTGCGCTTGTACAGGTAAGAGAAATTTCAATAGCTATGCAAGGGCAACTCGATGTATGAAGAAAATGCAAATATTTTGATCTTAGCTTGTGTGGGGCCATGGTAAATATATGTAAAATGTAATTATATTTCAAGATGTGTAGTTCCAGAAAATATCCATACTCCCCCCACAGAAGGGATGGGAATTTCCTGGGGAGTGTGGGAATTCTCAAAGCCCAAAAAATTTAAAGAAATGTATGGAGTTTAATTGGAATTCCAAGAGGGGTGGGGGGTTGTTATAAAAAATCCCTTTCGTGGGGGAGTATGGATATTTTTTGGAACTACACAATACAACATAGCATAACAGTTGTCAATAACAGGCTCATTTGTGGATGCCTCAGGGTAAACCAGCACTAATTTTAATTAACTTCCTCAGGCAGGCATTTAAGTGCTTAGACCAAAATTGTGTCATAGGGTTGGTGCAAGTTGTTTTAGTCCAATCTAACTTTTGCTTTATATTTTTCACATGCACCTTTTTTTAACCTACAGAGGAATCAAGCAGGAAGTAGCCCAGCGATGGAATTTGTAGGATTCAAACAATGTATGGAGTATCTCATTGGTTATGGCCTGCTTATAACCACTTTCATCTCAGACCGCCACGTGTCAATTGCCAGCCACATGAAAAAAGTTTTGACAAAGGTCGTACATTACTTCGACATCTGGCATCTTAAGAAAAGTAAGGAAATGCATGTATACGTTGGTGAATAATTTGCTAGAGGGGTTTAATTAGTAGTTTTTTGGGTTTTATTTCACATCCATTTTTTTTATGGCTAAACCTTTTTGGTATGTATGAAATCATGGTAATTTTCTGTGGGAAATGTCCCCTCCCCCTCCCCTTGTAAGAGATAAAATCAACATGTACTTACTGTATGACTATTAATTTCTGGCTAAATGCATAATGTTCTGTAATAAACTAAGGGAACGGTTTTACAGCAAACTGTAAAATCCCCATGCACTCGTGTTATAGAGTACATCACATTTTGTTAAATATTGACATTTATTTCCCAAAAGTAATATTTTGTACATACATACACTCAGATCATGTAATGTTTGTATTCTTTTTTAATCTGTTACAGAAATTCGCAAGGTACTCTCTAAGATATCAAAGGAGAAGGGATGCGAGATATTGTCAGAGTGGATAAAACCTTGTAAAAGGCATCTTCACTGGAGTGCTACCTCAACTTTTAATGGCAAGGGAACTGTAATTTGGGCAAAGTTCAAGTCGTTCTTGAGTCATGTTCTCAACAAGCATACCAATCTCGACGAACCGCTGTTCAACCAATGCGCACATGGAAATCTGCAACCCACAAAGTGGTTACAAGTTGGTATGTTACAGAGAATTTTCTTCTGGTAGTTTTTTTTTTTGTATTGGAAAGGATGTGTCTGCAAAGGAAAAAGTGCAATACATAAGGTGTTCATAAGTAAACCAAAAAAATAGTTCAGTTTCTCATATTCAAGTTTGTTTTATGTTAATCCTCAGGGTCAGTTGTTTATGATCGCCTGTACAGTGCACTCACCAACAATGCATTAATGAAAGGGATCATGAAGGCATCGCCACTAGCCCAGACCAGCTGTCTAGAAGGTTTTCATTCTGTGCTCAATCAGTTTGCCCCTAAAATGATTGCCTACTCCTACATTGGATTGTACTGCAGGTAAAATGTTACTGGTACTTTTGTATACGTGTACCCAATAAAAAATCCCTTTAAGAAAGAGATTAAAATGCAGGCTTCGATTGCCTTGGCTTATTGGGTTGTGGCAACTTGTGTTAGTCTTAGCATGAGCTTTTTATGCCAATAGTTCCTTGTTTGTTTTTTTAGGCACATTTTGGCTGCTATACATTTTAACTACAATCTCCACAGAGATGTGAAAAAACGAGGTGTTGATGGAGTGGAAAGGGTGAAGCTCTCCTATCCTAAATTTAAAAATGGCGAAGCAACTGTGCGGGATGTCAGAATTGCCCAAAACTTTGGTAAGTTTCAGCTTCGCAGCCAAGCGGCTAGGAGTACATGCATTTCTACTCCCACTGAATGCTCCTTGTGAATGATGATGCTAATCCTTCACTGGGTTACCCCACCCCCCCCCCCCCAAAGCAGTAAATTCCCTAGTATCCATTTATATGTGCCTGTGTGAAGAGAGGCACTGGTTGAGCAATTTTTATGTTCTGCCCAGGAACACAATGAAGTGCCCTGGCCAGGACTGAACCAGGACCATTTGATCTGGAGTCCAGCAAACTATCCATTAGGCCACCATACTTCTTGCATAATTTATTAAGGACCACATAGATTCAGATCTATAAAGGTAAAACCTTTTTTTAGTCTTTTTTTAATTTAAACAGGAACCCGTTTTGTTTTCAAGCCCAGGTCTACTCATTGAAAATGAAAGCACTTCAATTAATAAGGGTTATGTGTCTAAAATGTTCAAAAGGTAAAATGTAACTAGCTCTTCTTTCATGCTTTATGTATTTGTAATATTTTATGCGTGCTTTTGGTTATTTACATTAGATTATGTCGAGGAGATATTTCAAACATACTTAAAAACATCAAAAGAAGACATGAAAGATGCTGCTGAAAAGTTGAAAGAGAAGTCCCCTGCACCAATGAACGAAATGCTGCAGAAGGAGCCCAGAGATGTAGCATTAAAAAAGAAGGATGACAGAAGCAAAATGACAGTGAAAGATGTTCCCCCTACCACACCAGGTACATTTTGTGTAAATCCACTGAACAGTAAAATGTTTTTAATCTGACCTATGTGATGCACTATAACATGCAAGGCACCTGATGCAATTTTTGTTCTTCAAATTGCTATAGAGGGTCGCACATACCATCTGCTTATAATACTTTTTACCGTTGACTAACAGTAATAATTAGTGTGACTCTCAGGCAGGGTAACAAGAACATTAATCACTGTCATATTTTTAATTGCTTACATAAAAATATATATATATTTTTTCTCTTTTCTCCTTTTAGTCCATGAGGAAACACAACGAAATCAGCAAAAAGCAAAATCAAAGGGGCACAGCAAGAAGTGTACCGCATGCAAAAATCCAGTGAAGGGTCATAAGAACGTTCTTGACTGCCCAAAGAATAAAAAAGGGAAAAAGACCGCCCACAAGAGAAAGACCACAAAGAAACAGTTTAATAATAATAGCAAATAGGCTCTTAGGTTAAATCTGCATTGAGACAAATGGCCCATCAGTGCTTTGCTGGACCATAAAACAACTAGAAATATTTTAACTCTCCCTGGGATGGTAGTCTATAGCAGGGTTACCCCTGTCAGTAACTTTGCTAGTACCCTTTTAAACACTCGTGCGAAGAGAGACAATATGAGGGTAAAGTGTCTTACCAAGGAACACGACGCAGTGCCATGGCCAGGGCTCAAATTGAACTTCTCAATTTAGAGTCCAGTGCACTAACACTAGGCCACTGCACTTGTGGGAGGTGCAGTGGCCTAATGGTTAGTGCGCTGGACTCTGGATAGAGTGATCTTGGTTCGAGCCTTGGCCAGGGCACTGGATTGTGTTCTTGGGCAAGACACTCTACTTTCACAGTGTCTCTCTTTGCCCAGGTGTAAAAATGGCTGCCAGCAAATTTACTGTTGGGGTTAACACTGTTGATGGACTAGAATCCCATCCAGGGGGGTGGGGAGAAGAAATATATCTTGTCGCTTCATGCCAAGGAAACCGAGATAAGCTTTTGCTCGCATGGGCCGCTTGATTCGTATAAAAAGTTAACCTTTACCACACTGCGCTTACTGTTCATTTATGTTTTGTTATCAGTCCATTGGGAAAAACCCATACAAAAGGGAAAGAGATTCTCCATGGGGGGAGGGGGGGACTTGGGTATTTCTTTGATGTGTGTATGTACCGCCCGGAACTGCATTTGCCCTAAACTGATACCTAGAGAATAGGCCAATTTTTTTAGACTCTGTTCCAGAAAGTTTGTATTTATTTAGGGATGTAAATTATTATGGTCTTCCTGAGAGTGTGTTCACGACAGGAACATCAATCAGTTAAATCTTTACTAAGGAGTAAAAAAAATGTTATGTTTTATAATGCTGACCCTCGTGATCATTTCCAAACTGTGCATGACTCTCTGTAGTGGAGGATCAGGATTATTCCACAAAACCATGTGAAAGTTTATGAAGTTTGCAATAAGAGAGTAAGCAATGCGGTTTCACAACTACAAGAATAAACATCTATAAATTAGTGGTTAATCCCTCCAAATCAGATTTTTCTTCCACTCACTGGAGTACAGTAACAAATTTATTAAACTGTATAAAAGAAGAGGTAAAATAACATAAATAGAATGAAGCGGTATGACAATACTTCAGTCAAATAATTTCAATTAATCTCAAGCCATTGCATTAAGAAAATAAATATTGTGGTGAGATTTCCCCACAGCCCCATGCATTTATTATGCATCCAAGATTCTTTTCCATTCATATTACATTTTAAACATTGTTCCTGTGAAATAGTATGAGAATGCTGCATGGATAATAAATGTAGGGTTCTATGCGAAAAGCTTACCGAAATTTGTGTCTTTATGTTTATTATATATAACTAGTAATCAAGTCTTTTTGTCAGTCCTCCTCGTCAAGATCGAATCCTGTGAAGTGCTCATCTTTGCCAACCGGAAATTCTTTTCTGATGGCCACATAAGCGCACGCAGGCAGGGGAATCCTCCTGTTTCCAAGAAAACCATAAACTAGTCTTGAAAACTCACGATATGAAACTCCGCGCAAAAACCTATAAATTTCAACAAAAAAGAGCTTAGTAAGAGAAACGTTGATTGCGAAAGAAAATAGAAATGTTGTATTTCCGGACTCTTTCCGTGCAGTTGACAATCGAAACCACTTGCAGAATCAAGCGAGTAAAGCGCAATGATAGAATAAACATACAGAGCGACTTACTTTTCTTCAGATCCTGTTTGACGATACTTTTGCCTGCCTTTCGTTCTGTATTTTTCTGCGGCTAATCGAAGGCTCCATCTTTGCAAGCAAACTGCATTGAAGCCAGGGTGTGCTGTGATGCAGAAAAAAAATAACTTCTGGCCCTCGGCAAGATCTTGCATAACAAGGTCGCTGCTCATGGACTCCACACAACCTTCTAGTTCTTGGCAGCAGTAACACTCGCTTATGTTTTGCAAACCTTCGACAGCACAGTTTCCACATAAGCACCTACAAAAGGAAAAAACGAACACGAACGCAAAATAAGCATCAAAGGCAAATGAATGGAATGATTGTTTTCGACAAAAGGTGACGAAAATCGCGAGAATGGCTTACCATTCACTGACATTTACAGAGCCATCAAGCCGAGCATTAAGCTTTCTTTCCAGCTCTTCAGTTTCCTTTAACTCCTGCTCGTATCTAGCTGTCCATTCTTCATCTGCGAGGGTCTCATCGCCGAATAAATCATCTTCGTCACAAGACGAATTTCGCTTGACAACCGCGCGTTGCCGCTTGTCCACATTCGCGTCCTCGATTTCCACTTCTGGAATAAAGTTAATTTCCGAGTCATCGGAATCTACACTCGTCTCGGACATCTCTGACTCCGACGAGGAAGACATCGTGATCTTTTGGACGGAAATTTGGACGATTTCGAGCTAAAACACACAAACCCTAGTATTCTACAGTACGACGATCCAAGTAAGTAAAGAGAAATGACTGCGGGGCTGTTTTGTTTGGTTACTGGGTAGACGTCACAGACTTGCTCGACCCAGACTCCTCGAAACGCGGTCGCGCAACATCTCAAGCACGACTTTCGCGGGCCATAGAAAATCGAGGATTCAACCAAATTAAGAAATTTTTTCGCAGAATTAGTTTAAATAATGAGTACATTAATTTTAGCGAAAAAAAAAATTTGGGGTTAGGTGCACTTTAAATTCTGAGCAGGTTTGCTGGATCCAAACTAATCCTGGGTCAACTGCTTATCATATCTTTAATAATAGCATACAATTGTCCATGACAGTTAAATTTAAATTAGTGTTAATAATCAGGCTTGAAACCACTCTGCTCTGTATTGCAGTTTAGCTATATTCCTGAACATAAATATTTAATGATATCGACAACCGATGATTCACTGTAATCCCTAAATTTTAAATTATGGAGATATGTTGCAATTCTGCGATCTACAGGTCTGTTATTTCAATCCCTTGGAATTCCAGCTTATTTTTACGTCGTAGCTTTTTATTTCTAGCATTAATCTCTGTATACTATAAACAGCCTTATCAGTATCATGACTCCGAAATATATTCAGACAGATTAAGCAAAGAATAAAGTTGAACTTGATTAGTCAGTAAACATCATTAGCTAAAAGATCTAAAACTGCAGATGCTCTGCTTTTATTCTCGAGGAACGTTGCTGAAAGATAGACTGACCCACTGATGTAAGTGTTTCAAAGCAACTACAATTTTTCACAAGGAAATTAAGTTCATGAACAATTCAATTTGATCTTACCCTGACGCGGGAGTTTGACACTCCATGCCTGACTTTTCAGCTCCTACAAAACAATTTCACAGAGACTAATTCCTTCAAGTTAAAGCTATAAACAAAAGGAAACTTTTGCACGATTAAACCTGTAAAAGGAGACAAAATAATTTGACAAGTACTTACGTAGAGCAGAGGATGCCAAAACAGCTTTTCTCGACGTTGGGTGGACGACGAATGACGTCAGAGAAGACCAAATGTGACTTGCGCAGTATCATCTTATCATTTAAAATGAATTCCGGTTCGTCCTCGTCCTCTGTTCTCGTCATCTATGCTTAAGGTCCCTAATAAGAAAGTAATCTACCTTCTAAGTGATGCCGACTGTGAACTGATCCGTCCCATCCCTGTGGACTACAATCTCATCGAAGTCAACCAAGGGTACTGCTGGGCCATCTCGTAACTGAAGTTCTTGAAACACCCAACTGCCGCCGAAAAAGTGATCTTAATCACTCCAAGAGCGTTCTCCCACTACTACCCATTCAAGGAGCCACATCCAAAGTATTTTATCGAGATTCTCTAAAACAGCTCATCAGAGAGCCAGATTTCACTATTCCGTGAAGATGTCCTTCGGATCCTCAGCTTCAATCTCAAGAAACAAAAGGAAAAGGCAGCATGTTTAGTGGGAGATGCAGACAGTGGAAGACAAGCCTGTTTTATCCGATACTGGGCATCCTTCACCACAACAATGTAGCTACGATCACAAAGCAGAAAGTCTTCACAGTCTATGATCAGCAAAGAAACAGAAGTCATTTTCATAGATGAGGCATTTCCCTCAATGCTTGACACAGAGTGAATTCACAGCCTGTGATGTAAAGTACAAGATGCGAGGTCTTTCATGAACCGATGCCCCATGTTCATGACTGCGCAGCAGAAACTCCAATTCAAACCAGAAGACCAACAGGCTATGGCCCGAAGGCTGAGGTATTTTTATTTGAAGAGCCCCTCAAGTCCTAAAAAGAAGGCCGTACAGTGGCTAGAAAACACCCAAGGGAGTGTATCGTGTTGGTGGCATCGAAAGCCAGAGTGGACAGCAATGAAGAGTGCAGTTCTGATGAAGGTAAAGAAGCGGAGCGAGACACGCAAAACAATGAAGGCACGCTGCTCAAAACCTAAAAGGAGAATTTAAGAAATGAACAGCTCACTGATATTTCAGCTCATTCAGGTGAAAAGCCACTTGACAAAGGGGAACATGCACAAGGACAGAATCAAAACGACTTTATTGATGTTTCTGACGACAATGACCATGATGACAATGATAAGATCACAGCTGCTTTAAAGATGTCCCTGGCCCATTCTTCAATGGGGTCTCTGCGCTATCGGCATAACAGTTTCTTGCTGGAATCCTGTGCGCAGCAAAACAAAGAGAGGATGCCACATGATAAAATGCGGTGCCAGAGTTACCAACGACACCTAATGTCCAGGGGCATTGCTGCGGAGAATGTGATGTTGCTGACACACAATGTCAATGGGCTGCTTCCTACACCGATAAGAACAGACCTTGCAGTGTATCAAGCGAAAAAGGTCAAGGAAGAACAGAAAGCTAGACAAGAAATGGTCCAGAAAGTGTATTTACATCCATGGCTTCTTGAGATGCAAAGGGAAATGTCAGAGCATGTTAAGCACGTCGACCTTATGAAGGATGTGGAATAGAGAGTGGTGTTGCATAATGTTCTAGAAATTAATAGCAACAAAATGTGCTTATTCCAAACAAAGCAAGGAGCTCTCAGACTACGACAGGTTGTCAAAGAAAGAAAGAATATGTGTAGAGCAGGGGCAAGTAGAACGGGCCTGTGTTGACTGTATCCGAGATGTGTTTTCGCCCCTATTGGCAATAGTTGAGATGGCAAGCAGTAGTATCTCCGATGATTACCCTGCCATGAGATGGGAAAAGTGCTGAGGAAGAAGAAGACAAAGAGCTGTACATCATGCCTAAACCAAAAAGCAACCTACATCCCCTCGTTCGACACCTCAGATGAAATTCTGTGGTCACCGTCACCCTTCCTGTTGCCTAAAAGCCAGAGTGGTGCACCATTAAGCAAATACATTGACAACTGTGGAATGTCTGAGCAGTTGCTGCGGTTGCATGGTGCAGAGAATATCCTGCCAGTCAAAAAAGACCACAAGAGCCAAAAACGTGATACTGAACTACTTCAGCTCAAGTCAATAGTAAACGAGTGAAACTCTAAAACGCGTCCTCATTCAATGCGAAAATGATGCAGTAGCATGCAATTTGGAGTGCAAGTTGTATAATAACAAATTAAGTTTAACAAGACAATAGATTTAATAATTAATAATTAATGAAATAATAGAACAATGTCATTGTGAGCTTACAGTGGGTGCAAAATTAAAATATGAACCATAAATAATCAGGTCACTTCTTGAAAGACTATAATTATTCATTAAAATGTTCAAGTGATTAACGATTTTAGAATTCAGAGTTCAAATAGACTTGTGCGTTGCTGAATTAAAGGATCATGTGCAATTATCTTTGCACAACCATGTGAACTTCATTTTTAACTGCAAACAAACATGGAAAAATCACACATTTAATTATATACGCGAAAATCTCACACCTCTAATGATAAACATAAAATGCATACACATCAATATAGATGAAAGGCCAATGTCGTTCGAACTGCCAGCCGCCGAATCTTGCAGTTTACTAGGATGTGGTGCCGATAAGCACAGTTTCAATTCAAGGTTGCAGTGAAGGCTGTGACATTCGACAGACACTGTGACAAAACGAAATGAGTTCGACATGGGTAGCGAGCAGGAAGACCAGCGGCCATCTTTCTTCAAGATAAAAGGGTTCTTTTCGGAACCACTCCAACAGCTGTTTTTAGAGCCACCCCGGTTCTTTTTCAGAACCAGCAAATCTACAATAGTCAACAACCAACTTGAAGAGTCTTTTATTTATCTCATTTTAATTGTAAGTTCAGATAAAATTGCGGTCTTTGGATTTTGTTTCGTGAAAATATTTGGCTATAAGATGCACCCCAATTTCAGGAGTAACTTGCAACAGAAAAATATTTTTTTTTGTGAAAAAACCGTGCGCCTTATAAC
This sequence comes from Blastomussa wellsi, assembly GCA_947652115.1. NCBI lineage: Eukaryota > Metazoa > Cnidaria > Anthozoa > Scleractinia > Plerogyridae > Blastomussa > Blastomussa wellsi. Next base: position 15,966,941 of record OX393566.1, on the reverse strand, counting down.
CGAAAAACTATGGTACATACTTTACGTTCACATACTATTTGATACGTTTCATTTCATAATATTATCGTTGCTGTCCGGCCAGGATCCATTACAGCCACAAAATTTTTGCATTGTGGGTACGTCACAACTGTCACAAATTTTAGCGTGACTATATTATTTAGCTGTGTGATGTCGAAAGAAGACAGGGTGAATTTATGCTTTTCATTGGCGGATAATCAGTGCTTATGTTTACTGAGACTTGCTTCCCCATAGCAAATAGTAATATAAAAAAAACACGAAAAGCACTTGCGCCTCGCATACAGCGCGATCACTGCTATTGGAAATTGAAAATTAATATTGGAAACGAGAATGTATAGCAGGAATTAAAAATTGAGTGGGATAACGTTAGATATTTTCAAGTTCAGTGACGGACATACACGCCGTGGTCATCATGTGAAAACCTGTATTTCTTTCCATTCATAAGTCATCCTTTGAAATAAACATACTAATTAGATTAACTTTGAAGACATCTACTTGAATGCGTTTGCAACTTAGCATCGGTAAAAATGGCTACAAGCATTTGCTTCATGGAAAGGAGGGATGGAAGTGGGTGTGGGGATTTCAGAGGGATTACCGCCCTACAACGTCTTCATGAGTGTCGAGATGACATTTCTTCCCCTTTGAAACGCTTCCATCTCACAAAGGAGGATGTTCTTGAATATGAATTGGTTTTAGCTCGGGTGGGTCTTTTTTCCATAAGCGAGGACAAGGTTAAGGAAATGTTTTTTTGTCCGAAGCATCGGAGTGTTCTAGGTAAACACTGGTACTGCAGTAAAACAGTTTGTCAGCACCCTGAACACAAGGGAAAACATGAGAGAGTGAAGGGAGATCGTGTTTTCAATTTACGACTTTCAAGAGATGTTTTTGACGTTTTTGGGCTTGCAATTCCAATAGGATAACGTTCGTATAACTTTCAATTGATGAATCAGAAAAAAAAAGAAAGAGCTATGTAACTACAGGAGCCATAATCGGGATTATGGCCCCTGGCAACTGTTATTCTTGTGAGAAACAAATCACTTGCAAGAACATAAATGCTGTTTATCTTCCATCCCAAATAAATGAAACCAACATCTTTCTGACTAAGATTAATTTGTTGGCGTGAATGCACTTTTGAGTTATTGGACTGTTTTGTCATTCTGTAAAGCCCAAGCAAAAACATCGCACCATAGAGTTACTAAAGCATGCACAATCCTAACTACTACTTTGCGCTTAGTTCTCCCGCTGAAACAATTTTTTTTACTACTGGAATTTGAAACCAATGAAAACAAGTTCCAAAAGGAAAACAACAAGTTAATGCAATTTTCTTACAGTTGTTGTTTTTTCAATAAAGCGAATTAAAGCTGTGATGTATGTAAAGCACACAAATATCACTTTTCTTTGTATATTTTATCCATCTGTGACAGCTGCAGAAAGTTGCACAGTAGCAGGCTGAAGAGCGATTGGCTCTGGCTAAAAACACCAAGAAAAGGAATTGGTCGCACTGAAGGAGGAGGTCATGGAGTCATTCAAGAGTTGTGGAGGTACTAATAAATGTTACTACAACTATATGCAGCAGGGACGGTGGAGCGTATATGAAAGTGGGGGGCTTGAAAATGAGCGCCAGGGGTGCAAGTTTGTAGGGTGGTCTGGGGGTCCTCCCCCGGAAAAATGTGAAATCTAGAGGCTCGGAAATGGTATTTTGAATGTTCTCTATGAGATGTTTCTTAAAAAAGGACAACCTGGATAAGTGTAAAATGACAGCTACTTTTTGTGCTACAACAATATTTTGGAAGTTTTGTAAGCTTGATACATATTTTTTAGCCTTCCACGATATATTCCGGCTTAGTACACTAACCTGGGTTTTTACACAGTCTCCCCGTGTGTGGAAAGGATGGGCGTAAGGAAGTACGTAACCACGAAAAGTTTCGACAGGTTTTGAACAGAGTTGTAGCTTAAATTAATTCTCGTCACTAAATGAAGCAAGTAGGATTAAAGCACTTGTTTCATCTGGTTAGTGCCCTATGTATTTTACGTCTTTTCTCAAATAAATACTATACTGAGCATGAATTGAATTAATGTTAACGGAAGTATTCTGTTTGCCAATAACCTCATCTCGGGGGATAATCTGTGGTGAATCGGACTTTTTCCGTCCCTGCGAAGCCGAACCTCTCTGGTATGCCAAGCCCATTTGGTGGTGGTGGTGGCCGTTCACAAGAGGTCAGGCTTCAGGGGATCCAAAAATTTAAATTGAAGTCACTTGCTATGGTTTTTCCAAAAGCTTATTTAACCCCCCCCCCCCCCCCCAATCCAATTTGCTCCCACATATGAGCTAATATATTAAGCACATGCAGGACAGAAACGACTATGATCTCATTGTTGTACCTGTTCAGTACCCTTAATCAGAGTCAGGTTCAGAATTGAAGTAACATCAGTTAAATCGTTTTTGTCTTCAATATCTGAGATGAGTAACTAAACAGTCTCTGCAGCAGTAATCAATTGATCAGTAGCCTGGTCAATATGTTCAAAAAGCAAGTTATTGCATCTTTCTGCTTCTTCAAATAAGAATATTGTCGAAAGCAGTAACCTGACTGATTGTCAAAGAATAAAACCAACCCGTGTTCATTGCGTTCTCTTGCAGGGTTTCATATGTTTGGAGACATAATTCTTTCTGCTTCATCAAAAGCCACAGAAGATTGAGTCTGGGCGCATTGCATTCTGGTTGTCATTAAGTTTGAAAGTTGATCATAAATAAAATAAATACTTGATGTACTATTTCAAAAATGAGTGTGAGGGTTTCATCAGGTTTCCAAACGCGAGAAAACATTTGAAACCACGAGGCCACAGGCGGAAAGTTGTTTGGCTTACGGGCTAGCAAGCACAGGAATATTTGCTTAAATAATTTTGAAATTGGTGATAACTATATTCGTTTTGAGGAGAACGTGTCTAAGACGTTTCACGGGGGTTTGATGGATCTCAGGTATGAGCTATGTGTTGTAAAACATGTATGTCAGGAAGTGGGTGAAAAGCATGATCCCTGTCTCATTGGTTTGTATCGCTTGTATATTGGTCTTGTGTCATGTATTGACAAGACTAACGAACACACCACAAACAAGATGGCGGTCAACTCGAAAAGCACATGTAATGAGAAATATGCGCATGCATCTAATTTACAAATATGCAAACGTCACAGGAGACCATAACATCTCCTCCACACAAAAATAACCAGTCCTGGCTTGTAAACTGTGCCTAAGTTACAATATCAAAAATAATCAAACTCAATCAAACAGACAGTGTCCAAACTAAATTAAACGGTCAGTGTCCCTAATAAATAACAGTTCAGAGATCTAATTTCTGTGGTGCTCTGCGCACTCTCTGGGGGTACCGCCGCTCACGGACCACAGGGCTGGCGGGAGTCGTGTCTGGAGGATCGGTAGTTGCAGGTGCTGGAACAGAAGCCATCCTGGTTGATCTGCCACGGGAATCTCTGGAACTGTTCCGACGACATTGGGTGGTGCACTCTGTTGGATTGCCACTTCTACAGTATCGGGCGCAACTCCTCTTACATCAGTGGGTTCAACTGCTGTCGGCCTCAGCTGGTCGATATGTAGACGCCAGATTATCCCTGAACGCCACTTCAGATCCCCTCGATAATCTCGTGACATAACTGAGTCACCAACCTCTAACTGATGTGGCTGCCTACCCTTCTCATTCGCTGCCTTTAAGCTCCGCTGATGCTGCTGGTTAACCATCTTTCAGTTCAAATTGGGTTTGACCAGGTCCAGACGAGTATGTAACGGTCTTCCTAGGAGTAACTGAACCGGGCTCTCACCAGTCGTTGAGTGAGGAGTGTTCCTACAGGCGAAAAGAAACTTGGCCAACTTCTCCTTCACTGGCTTGGAGCTTTGATACATGCAACACAAGGCTTGCTTGAAAGTTTGTACTGACCTCTCAGCTAGACCGTTTGTAGCCGGATGATATGGCGCTGATGTGATATGGCGGATGCCATTGGACTTGATGAAAACCTGAACCTTATCGATCTGTGTGTACTTGCGCTCTGTCTTGGTTAAAGATCGGGACGCAAAAGCTACTGGCCTTTCGCTGCCATCAGGAATTATGTGTGAGAGAACAGCACCGATGCCGGTCGGCGAGGCATCACATGCAAGCCTAACTGGTAATGCTGGATCGTAGTGTATAAGCACTTGCTCGGATGTAATCATGCGCTCTGTAAAGGCTTGCTCGCACTGCTCAGTCCACTGCCATTCACTATCTTTCTCTAGCAGCTGGTGTAGTGGATGGAGAACTGTGAACGCATTGGGCAGGAGGCAGTTGTAATAGTTAACAAGTCCTAAGAATGAGCGAAGCTGCGATACATTCTCGGGCCTTGGCGCGTTAACTACTGCCTCAATCTTCTCTTGTGTTTTGTGGAGACCCTCGCTGTCAATCTCATGCCCACAGAACTGAACTCTCTCTCTAAAGAACTCGCACTTCTCTTTGTTTGCTTTAAGGCCTGCGTCTTGTAGTCGCTTGAGGAGTTTCTCTAAATTCTCCAAATGCTCTTCATCTGTCTTGCCTGTGATGATCATGTCAGGTACCCCCTGCAATACCTGGTCTATGGCATGCTGCCAGATTGCTGGGCAAGAGGTGACGCCAAAAACCAACCCATTGTATTGGTAGAGGCCTTTGTGCGTGTTAATCGTGAGGTATTTCTTACACTCCTCCGTCACTTCCATTTTGTGATAAGCTTGCCACAGATCAAGTTTGCTAAAATGCTTTCCCCCAGCCAAATTGGCAAAAATATCCTCTACGCGCGGTAGAGGGTACTGTTCTGCACGAAGTACTGGATTGACTGACACTTTGAAGTCACCTCAAACGCATACTGTTCCATTACGCTTAACTACAGGAACAATCGGAGTAGCCCACTCACTGCAGACAGAATACCGTCCTTCTCTAGGCGTGTCAACTCTGCTTCTACTTTGGGGCGAAGTGCATATGGGACTTGGCGCGGCTTATGAAAGCTAGGCTGACAGTCCTCCTCGACCTTCAAATCAGCCTTGTGACCTTTAAGCGTGCCCAAATCCTCAGAAAACACAGACTCATACTTCTGTAAAAGCTGATCGACTTAGTGTTGCATGCCCCCTTTTGGTGTTCTGCTAAGTTTAAGGGCTTTGATTTCACCCCAGTCCAGCTGAATTTTGGAAAGCCAATCACGCCCAAACAATGCTGGTCCTGGTGTCTCAAGAACTTGTAAGGTTAGCTCTTTCTCTTGGCCCTTGAACTTGACATTACACTTCATCTCTCCCTTAGGAGTTATTTTCTCCCCAGTGTAGGTTTTAAGTGTGATGTCGCTCTTTGCTAGTTTCACGTGACCAAAACGTTCCTTATACTGCTTGTATGGGAGTACAGACACAGCCGAACCAGTGTCTAGTTCCATCTTGATCACCCTTCCCTGTACCTCGGGGCTGACCCATATCACGTGATCCTTGCTGTCCATGTTATGAACCTCAAGGGATCCTAAGTAGTCATCACTGTCTCCACCATCACTGTCCATATAATTAACTGGGGGTCAGGTACCCTGTGGCTCCCTCTTATCGGATTTACAGGCCCTTTGAATATGACCGATCTTGCTACAGTGGTAACATTTTTCCTTTTTGTACGGACAACTTTTGTGGTCATGATTGCACAAGCAACGGTAGCAACTTTGCTCAGCAGACTCTTTATGGGATGGGAAACCCTTTTTTCTCTGAGGCTTAGCTTCCCACTTAGGCTTAAGCTTCTTGTCTGGCTTCTTGCCTGGCCTTGACTGGGATAACAAATCAACTGGGTGTGACTCTTTCCCCCCCTGGAGGGCTTCAACATCCTTGTAAGATTGCTCGATGGCGATACATTTCGCTACAGCAATGTCAAATGTCAATTCCTCGAGTTTGAGTTTCGAAAGCTCTGACATCATTTTCTTATCCCGAATTCCCGAAACCAATCTATCTCGGAGCCTTTCCAATCGCATGGCTTCGTTAAACTTGCATTCAGTAGCTAGATGCTTTAGAACAGCAACATATTGACTCACCGTTTCTCCCGCGTTTTGCGCTCGTTTATCAAACTCGTACCTGGCGACTAGAGCAGATTTCTGGGGCTTCAATTGCTTTTGGAGACGCTCAACGATCGTGTCATACGTGAGAGAGTCTTCTTTTAACAATGTCGGGGCCACTAAATCTTTCGCAAGCTGGTACGTCTCAGTGGGGAGATTAGTCAACAGGACAACTTTCTTCTGTTTCGAGTCGGTCACTCCATTGGCCATGAAGAATTCTAGCTGTTCTGCATACGCTTCGAAGTCAGTTCCCACAACAAACTTTTGAACTTTTCCGATGTTTCGAACCGGATTAACTTCGTCTGGCATCTTGAGACGTCGTGTGAATCTTGTTTAGGATGTCTTTCACCTTCTCTGCCGTGAAAAATCCCTTAAGATCCATTCCTCGTCGCCAAAATTGTCATGTATTGACAAGACTTACGAACACACCACAAACAAGATGGCGGTCAACTCTAAAAGCACATGTAATGAGAAATATGCGCACGCATCTAATTTACAAATATGCAAACGTCACAGGGAGACCATAACACTTGTTGAGATTTTTGGGAAAGGTATGGGAGCTTTCTATTTTAAGCCAAATGTGAAAAAATTTTCATTTGATAAATGTCCTGTCGGTATAAACAGTTTGAATCAAATTTTGCCAGATATGTGTAAGAAGACTGCAGGACTGAGATGCAAAACCGCCCACTGCCTACGTGTTACATGTGCATCGAGTCTGTTTAATGCAAGGGTTGATTGTAAATTGATATGCGATAGAACTGGCCACAGATCTGATGATTTACTGAAGTATGAGAAAGCGGAGGAGAAAGTTATTTCACACGTTAGTGTTATTTTGGGTCCGAGGCCATATACAAGCAAGGTTGACTCTGAGTAAGAGATGGTTGCAATTAAGGAAAAAGGGGACTTGAATAACTGCAATGTGACTTTCAATGTCACTAACTAAATAAAGTTGTTTTAAATGTCTCAATAGAGAAAATTATCTGTAATTATCATTTGTTGTCAATGAAGTTGTTTATTGTCATGTGTTTTTCTTGCTTAATCAATATGCAGATTAACAAAATTTGCATCAGTGTTTGAAATTATTTCCAAACACGCCGTAATTTTCAATTCGTTTTTCATTGGGTTTCTAAACTCATCCACCTGACCAGAATAAGCTGCATGAATAATTAATGAGTTTGAGAAGGTATGAAAAGTCGAGTTGACCATATAAAAAGTAATTACTTGACCACATAAAAAGTCACTAAGGTGCAGCATTGCGGTTTATCAAAATATCTTGATAGAATATCATTAGCTTGATAATTGATATTCTGCTATTTTCTTGATATCTGGGCGAGAATAGAATAATAATATAGAGAAATCATTTTCCAAACAATATGCATGTCAAATATCAACAGATCATTATCATATGAGATTATCATGATAGCTGCTTAATAATTTGAGCTCGCAAATTCTGGAATTGTCAGTATCATAACCATTGACTTGAAAAAGTGAAAAATTGAGATATCCAAGTATCAATATCAAATCATTAGAATAGGAAGGAAAAGTAGTAGTAAAGCTGGAGTTAAACAAATACCACTTGATCCTCAGACCATTATTTTCCTTTTTAAAGGGGAACTCAAGTGTAATTTTAACTATTTTTTGTATTGATGTTAACATTGGATGGATTAGTTTTACAGCGATAATATATATCGACGATTAATAATTTTACGAAAAAATTGATCCAAAGCTTCGGACTGCACCCGCCATGTTGCTCTTTCATCGTGGGAGCTGAAACGGTCAGCGGATTGAGATGTGACGTCAGATCGTGATGACAAAGCAAAGGGTTGCGTGTCACTTCGCCCTTGTTTTGCACAAATCGTTTAGCGAGCTGAAGCATGTTTTTTTAGCTAGTTTAGTCCCATTCGCTCAAAATGTCTGACGACGATAACTCCTCGCATTCAGACCAATCAAGTCCGTCAATTGACGACGAAAATGTGCCCGGAAACGTGATTCTACCGTGCCAGTTCGAACCAGAGTTTTCTTCCAGCGAAGAAGGCGTAGAAGAAGAAGAATTAGAAGAGCATCAACACGAGGACGAAAATTCTCGTACCAGAAATCTAGACTGGTAAGAGTTTCTAGATTTATGTGCTATCTTAACAATCCAATTTAACTGGTCTGTAGAGGCGAACCATGAATAATTAAACAGCATTTAATGTTTTGGAGGTGCTGTGAAAATCAAATACTCACGCGCTCAAGAAAATGATTGTAAACAATAAAAGAATAAAGTTCACTCTTGTAGGTTTTTGTTTGCTTTATTCATAGCTTTATACATTCTTCAGTGTGATCTCACTAGCATTTAGGAAGGCAATATCCACTGCTATGCTATATTTTTGACGTTACTAAACCAGTTTAAAATCACTCTCTTGGAGTGGAAACAGGCGATTGTACACTTTTATCGAGATTCTGTAATATTGAATCCCTAATTTCCTATCTACAACCCAATGTACTCCATATTTCTTGTAGCACCGCAGCAAGATTATGAAACAGCTTTCTAAGCTACCCTACTTTTTAAAAAAGGAACGATTGCCATCATTACCTCTGAAACAAAACAAATAACTCTTAATTTCGTTATTATTCGGAACCTGTATTTGTTTTGTTCTAGTAATGACAAACTGAGCAGTGATGGGGCTTGCAATCGCAATCAGAACGAAAAAACCATAGGTTTGCCGCCACCTAAATTAAAGTTATAAAGAAAGTATTCCTGACAGAACCTGTTGAAAACCTAACTAGGCCGGATCAGTCTTAAACATTCAATAACAAAGAACCTTCTAAGCTAACCTGAAAAGTTTGGGGTAGGTTGCTTAGTGTGCAATAAATCCAAGTCAAACAAAGCTTATTTACTTTAGGTGTACATGTGGAAATTGCCAAATACTGAACAGAAACGAGGAATGTACCTGCTGTTCAGAGTTTCCTGAAATGTGTGACAAAAACAGGGAGGCAGTAGAGATGGGGGAGGTTGCTGACACCCCAGTTTGTATCACTCAGCATCCTGGTTTCCAAGCAGTTTGTCTTAACAGATGGGTACTGCAGACAGCCTGGTACCAATATAAGCAGCAATATTCGCAGTCGTATGAAGGTCCTCAAGATAAACTGAACATGCACATAAATAGATGGGGTAAGTTTCTAAAGAAACTGTGGTGCTGCGTCGGTGGGAAGTATAACAATATAATTTGGTTTTATCAACTGGGTTGATAATGTCAATTGGCCACCGTAAAGAGATTCAAGTGCTGACGTTTCGAGCGTTAGCCCTTCATCGGAGCGAATCAAGGAATTGTGCGTCGTGTGTCTTTATATACGGAAAGATGGAGCTTTGCTATTGGCTGGTGCCTGGTAACGTGAAAACTTGGGAATAAATTAGTTGAATGAAAAGCGTTCGTTGATACCGTGAGGATTAAGAGTGCCGATTTGAAAAATAAATTTTTGTTCTAGAGTTTTACGGCTTTCCGTGTTTCCTTGGTGAAGGGAAAGGCCGCAGACTGCCATAACATGCACATAGCCTATCGTCAACTTGTCAGATGGTGCTGGGGTGTTCTTGGCAAAGAGATAAGAGTCCCTTTGCAATCATGCGCAGTGTGCTGCATAAGAGCACACTTTCCTCCACCAGGACTTGAAGATGACTTTCAATTTGAGGGTTTCCACTTTCGAGATGAATAAGAAACAGCATTTTCATATGCCAATACAAAATTGATGCATCATTTGTGCTTTGACTGTATGATTTAAATTGGTTTTGTTTTACGTAAAAACCAGTAATATCAATAAAGACATCTACAGAAAGTTATTGCTGTTATGTAAACCAGCTATGTTATATTTTAGAGAAAATCCCACAAAGAAACACATTTTCGAATACATGTTCTGTTGTTAATAAAAGCAAAAAATGATTTTGTCTTTTACCTTATGACACAAAAGAATTTTTTTAGGGGGGGGGAAGGGGGTTTCATTGGATGATAAACAGTCCGGAACATCCCAATATATTGGTACAGCCGTGACGTCACGAAGCTATTGTTCTCAAGGAAAATGGCGGACCTTTTCGAAAAATGAAAGGCGCTCAAAGAATTCTGTTGGTTCCAGGCTCTACATGCGTTCATCCGGGACTTTCTGTACCGAATGGTGAGAAGAAGCATAAGCGGGCATTTTGGAAGCGTGAGAATGTGAATAAGGTGATTTTTCTCATGGAAAAGTGACGATATAGACGCGTGCATGTAGTCACAACCAAAGGTAAGCGAAGTTTGAACGTTTTTTTCAAGTATTTAAGTATTTTTCGTTGAGCTGCTTTTATTTTTTACCGATTCTATAGTTTTCATTGCTTCATTGTGACGAGTTTCACGATTGTAAACAATGCCGATATCTTGTAAACTCTTTTTGAATTGGAGTCTGTATAAGTGACCACAAATATCTGTTATCGTAATGTGCTCGCTTTCCCTTGTTCTGGTGTATGTTTACGGTGACTGATATCTTTTTTTGCTCTTTTAAGTACATGGATGAACACACTCAACGTCTTGATACTTTTTGTCGCATTTGTGGCGATAAATTAAAGGTGAATGTGAGGAGGGAAGACGTCTTCAAGCATGCGACGGAAATCCAGCAAATCTGGAAGATCTCTGTTTTGCTCGATTCACCACATGTGCACCCCAGACGTATGTGCATGAAGTGCAGAGTGAAATGCAGCAACAAAGATTATTTGACAGAGAAGTTTAAGCCAAATCAAGAAGCAAAGGTGTGGTTTCCACACAATGAAGATTGTGAAGTTTGCTCAAAAAGAGAAATAGGCAGGCCATCCAAAAGAAAAAGAGGAAAGTTTGTGGCAAACAAGGAAGGAGAGCCTGTGCATCCTGGCAGTGACACAGACTCTGCCTCTGATGATGAGGACGAAAAAGATCTGCCAAGAGTTTATTGCATCTCATTGGACTCAGTTAGTGAGTGCGTTAGAAAGGTTCATCCCACAGACCAATGTGCCATTTTTCAGGAGCTTTGTTATATCATTCCCAAGGCAAAGCTTTTTGAACTCCTGAAGAACAGCATTGAAGGAGTATTTTTTCTTGAGGAGGAGAATTTGAGTGACAGCGTTGGTAGGCTCCCAGAGGAAAAGCAGGCCAACATCATTGGGGAAATTGTTAAAGTGCAGAAACAGAAATTGCAGGCAGACTGTGTTTCATTTTCCCAGACATATAAGGATCTGGAAATGCTGCAAAACTTTGATGCAGAGGAGTGGTTTGCACGTCGCAACCCTATAGTGAAATCAATTGTGGAAGGGCTAGCTTCAAATGAGAAGAACTACTTCCAACGTTGTCTGGCCCTGGAACACCTGTACTATCTTCAAGGTATGACATTTGTTGGGCCATGTAGCTTTATGACCAACATTAGTCTTCTTGCCATCAGCAATTCTAAGCTGGTGGTCAACATGTTTGGAAAGGCTCTTCCTGGTGGGTCTTATGGTACTTTGAAGTCATGGACTAAAGAACTAACGTCAGACCCAAATGAATTTCCTCCGGGAGACTGCATGGTGGCCATTGACAATGACCAGATTGTTCAGCGGAAGTGGAAGGTTAAAGTGGGCCAGAAGTCAAGAGTGAGTGTAGTCACCAGCGTGTGCCAGGCTGAGGTAAACTCTCAGGGTTCCCTACAAACTAGAAGAGATCTGGCTCCTAGGTATGATGCATTGATTAATTTATATTAAATTATTATTATTATTATTATTTTCGTCGAAGTTGTTTATTATCATCATCATCATCATTATCATTATACTCATAATCATCAAATTTCTACTGTTATTAATAAAAAATACAAGAGCTGAAGTAGTTTTACTTTTCATAGACAAGCACTAAACTGTAGTTGTAGCTATCTGTAGTTTTGATAGCTCTGCTTCTCAGTATTGATTTTGCCTTCAATTGGAATAATATTATTTACTTCAATGTCCTCGCATGATCTTTTACAAGAAAACTTCTTGAACGTCAACATAAAAGAACTTGATCTCCATACTAATCCTATTCAATGTATTATAAAATTCAACTTAAGGCAGGCTGGCAGGCTGCGTTAAAGGAAGCTAAAGATGACAAAGTGCTGTATAGAAAGCTCCAACAGGGACTCAAATTCTCAAAGGAGATGGAGGAACTACTGAGAAGAGAGGTAAAACTTAATCTTATCAGAGCACATTCATATAATTACAACCTTCAATTTAAATTGTAGACTTTTTTCACACCCATGTGTGAATCACTTTTATGTATTTTATAGCTTAAGACATCAAAAACATTTAGAGCTGCATGCTGAATGTGACAAAAGTAAAAATTTAAGATAGCAACTACAAGTAACTTTTATTCTCATGCAAATAAATTGCTGATGCTTTGGGTATTCAGGTTTAGTTCATTATATCTGATTGAGCCATTTTAGAGTTTTTGTTCAGTTGCATTAGGATTACAGAACCCCTCTCACCACGACAAAGGTCTTGAAGAAATAAATTTGTTTTCCATGTTTATGTTTTTCAGAATAAACTCATAATTCATGAATGCTTGAAAGATGTTGTTTCCGAGCAGATGGCTGGCAGTGGTTCATTTAAAGATGATGTTGATTTGCGAGTGGAAGAAATACGTCTCAGAGAAAGCAGCAGGGTTTGTCCAAACTGCCAGACGGTCATGCCAAAACAAAAACGAAAGTGTGTGAACAAGGAGTGTCGGGTGGATCTGAAAGCAGCGGAGAGAAAGTTAACTGGTGAAGATGTCCTGGGTACAGCACTTGTTGAGCCTGTGAAAAAGTATTCATACAGGTTTAGAGAAAATGAGGTTGTCATGAATGTTGGTGTTTCTGAAATTCAACCTGAGGTTAAGAAAGTGCATGAGGAAAGTTTAATTGAATGGAACAATGTCCCCACCAATCATCAGCCTAGTGCTGTGAGAATCTCCGTTTCTGATCCTGTGTTTGTGAATCCAAACTCACATAAGGCTGTTACTGAAGTGCTGCGTTGGGTTGGTCAGACTGCACGTGTAACTCGGTATGGATTTCAGGGAGCTAGTTCGCGAGAGTGGGTATCCATTACAATGGATGGTCTTCCCTTTCTACTTGCAGTCAGTATTTTGGAGAACACACTGATGTGTGTTAGCTGTGGCCAGAAGGAGGGTGCTTGTGCTGAAAGTGTTTCCTTCTATGGGAAAGAATGGACTGAACACTTAAAGGGAAGCCACAATAATGAAGAAAATGTTCATTGTGTCCGAGAATTTGACTGGGTAGTTCTAAGGATTGGCCCATTGCATGTGGAGATCAACATGGTGAAGACACTCTTTGAAATCAACTGGGATGTCTTTATTAGCAGCTTGGCCAAAGAATTAGGCTTCACTTCAGAGAGTGCCCTCAACTACGCAAAGGGAGCCACAAACCATCACCACTCCATGACCATGCTTAATGTCATGGTGAAAGGAAACTGGTGCGAATTGTTGTTGCCTTATGTACGCGACCAAATGAGCAAGAATTTGCCTGTTGATGTGAATGACTTCCTCTACAATTGGTGGCCGGCTGTGAAGTGCAACAACTACCGCTACTTCTTTGAGCAAACTTGGCGGTACATAGGGTCAATAAGGATGTACCATGTTGGCATCAGGAGAAACAACAGTGCCTATGTTAACACTGGCCAGTCAGGATTTGCTCCCCTCTTCAGTTTCAAGCCCTTCACTTCAAAGTACCAACTAATTGAGTTACAAGACAGGTGCACATGCATTTATTTTTCTTAACAGTTGTTTAGTTCTCAATTGTTATTTGGATTTCTCCCTAAAGCATTGTTTTGCCATCGAATTAGAAAACATTAAAATAGCAGTTAGAATAAACACCAGATAAGGAACAATAAACAGAGAAGAATTTAAGCTTGCTTGTAATTAACAAATGAGAAATATTTTGGCTAAACATGAAATAAGGTGGGTTGAGGTTTCTAAAATTACAAAAACTTATTCATGAACTAGAGCAGCAGAGAGATTGATTTTTGTTTTATTGACAAAATTCCATTTGTAATTCCCGATATGTAGATGTGATCGTTCTCAGTATCCTGTGGACCTCAAGAATTTCATTGAGCTGTACGAGTCTGTGAGCAGTACTGGAAATCAATCTAAAGGAGAAGGCCTGGATGCCCAACTTGAAGAGGTCAACAAAGCTTCAAAATGCTGGGAACATGGAGCGATGACAGCAAGGGAGTGGTTAACAATATTTAGGAACCATGACCAACTTACTAAGGTATTTTTGACATTTCAACAATAACATAATGGAATCATTGTCTTTCAAACCTCCAGGGGAAATGAAAATTGGTTTGATAAATCTGGATGTTCAAATAATTGAGGGTACAAACATGGTGCTTTACTAAGGAAAGCAAAAAAGGGAACTTATACTGTAAAATTACTTTGGGATTCCACTTTACCACTGTCATACATAAGCTTTAGTTAAATTTCTGTTTAATTTCTTTTCCATATCTTCTTGATTTTTTTAGCCATTTCCATTTCTAAATTAAATTAGTTTCAATCCATACGCATGGATTGTCACGTTGGAACTGCACATGACAGCACACCATGTAATACAATTTTTCACTTTTATTTTTCATTGATATAATCTTTGTTTATATTTCAGCTACGTGCTACAACATTTGCATGGTTTGGAATGCATGATCCAAAAGACGAGGCTCAGTCTTCTAGGAGAAGGGATGACTTAAAAAACGAAATTGTAGCCTGGCGAGTCAAACTACGACGTGAAAGGTCACTTTGATAAACATGAATGTTTTATTGTAATTAATACATTTGTTGTTAAAAAGCTGTATAACACACCACTTACATTGTTGTAGAAATTATTTAACAACAGAAAAACTTGCATAGGGGTTGCTGAAAAAAAGTTATGCTTATTTGTTCTGCATGTTGACTGCAGATCCACCAGAATAAGTAAAGCTCAAAAGGCCATTGCATCAACCTAAAATAATTAAGTAAGGTAAATTAGATTCATTGGTTCATCTCATTTTTTTTGTATTATTTTTTTGTTGGAGGAGTGAAGTGAAAATGTCTAGCCTGTGTTTCGCATTACAGTTCTGTTGCTACACTGTATTTCCCAGCAATGCTAAAAAAAACTTTTCTGGATGCAGTAGCTTCTACCTTCTATATTTTGGGTATATATAATGTTTTTTTGGTCAAAATATGGCTGTGACTTTTCTCCTCTTATCCACAGTTATTTGAGCAAACCATTTGAAACGAGGCCTCATGCATCTGTCGATGGCAAGGTTCTGGACGAAAGCCTTGTCAATGTAACACAACTTGCCTCTGGCAACCGTGAAATGGTGTTTGAGGAAGTGCTTGTAAATGGAAAGGCGAGAGTAGATCTGCCACTGACACCAATGTATGTAACAAAGGAAGACAGGGAGGAGGCATCTCAACTGAAGAACATGAGAAAAGCTGATTTGGTAAAAAGGATCGAAGACCTAGTGCCAAAGCTTGTAGATGAATCAGCTGTTAAATTCTACAAGGAACAGTTGAGTAATGTGCAAAAAAGAATTGCCTCTACAAAGAAAGAATTCATTATTGCCCTCTGTGAGGAAGTTGAACAATTAGTTGAGCCAAGTACATGTAGTGATGAAAATGCTACAGATGACTGACTTCAAAATTTTTTCTTCTTTTATTGCTGATTTCAGTGATGAGAATACAACGTAGGGTTTCATGATATGTCTTTGTCTAAGTAACTTATGAATAACTTTCCTTAGCTTCATATTCTATTACAGCATTAAAAGGTAGCATGCTTTAATAATTAGTAATAATTATCACTTTTTTTGTGATCAATCTTTGGTGAAATGCTGTGACTGACACCTCCACCCAAACAGCGGGCTGAGGCTAGTAAAACTTAGGTAGGCATAGTAGAATTTTACATTAACTAATCCATAGGCAAGTAGAGAAATTTAATTCCTTTAAGAGTCTGGGAACTGTGGCAATATGAAAACAGAGGCAAAAAGTGACAGGAATGATTGGGGGAGGGCCCAGGGGGGCACTCACAGCATACGTGATGGTGGGGGGACCTGGCATCAAAGTTTTATACCCTAAAATGGAAAAAAAAAACAAGACTTAAATACCTCAAAATTGATTTATTCAATCAAACAGACTTAAAAACCTAAAAACTAAAAAAAAATAGTCAGTTCTTTTGACCCAAAACTTCTCAACCCCCCAAAAATGCATCGGAGCCCCCTTAAATCATGTATGCTGCGGGTACCCCCTGGGAAACTTGCAGGAGGGAAGGAGAGGTGGATGGGTGGCTTTCTTCAAAACTAAACCAGTCCTACTGTCTTCTTGCTACTTGACTGATAGCAAACATATCAGATTAGATATGCCATCGGTTAGCTGATTTTCATTAATATTTTAGCCTTTTCTCTCTCAAGGCATTAAACTACTACTTAGAGTGAACAATTACAGTATATTATAGTTTTAAGGAGGAATAAAAATGTCTGCACAACAGATGTTTACATCCAGGTTTCTTGTTAAGAACGTTACAAGAAGGACAACTGAGAAAACATTCAGGTTAGGAAGATAACTATGATAATAAAATTAAAATTGCTAAGTGAGTGACAATAGCTTTGACAATTTTTTTTGTTTTGGACTTTGTAAGGCTTTGGGTGGTGGTGGTTTGGGAAATGTCAGTTGGGCTGGGTCTGGCCAATTACTTCTTCTGTATTTTGTCCATATCCTGACCCAGAACAACTGGTACTGGCTTGTCCATCAGCAGTTTCTTCACGGGATCTCCAGAACTCATGTCAAGTGACCTTTTAGATCTGGGTATACCAACTATCGCTGACAGCCTACTTGTATTTGAGTCAGCAGTTGGACTTGGTGTTGCCTCCAATTCACGCACCACAACACCATTTCCACAGCTTTTCCCACTTCCGTCTGGGTTTTCTTCACTACCACTACCATGCAATTTACCAGCAAGGTATTCCTCTCGCAAGACTCCCGTTCCATAGAATCTTCTTTCCCTCTCAGTTTGGACAACCACGAGAACATCTGCGCCTGTCATCGTGTTCAGTTTAAACCCCGAGTTAAATAACCCCTTTCGTCGCGAATATAAAACTTTAGATCGCTCGCGAGGGTTTTTTTTTTAATGCAACGATATCCTTTCCCTTTTTCGACCTTTTTACACCTTTGTCTTGAATGTCTTGCCTGTAAAATAAGTGAGAAAAAAATGATTGCAGGACTCGTGTGGTACGAGTATTAATTTAATCGACCGTCGTCGAATTCTCGTGTTACAAATTCAGAAAACCTTCAGAAATGTTGTAGTTCAACACTAGAACTATCGATTTTTAACCTTACTTGTTCGTATCTGTTTGATGCAAATCATTGGTCGCATCGTAAGCAGCACTTTCCCCTTCGAAATCCATCTTGCACGTGGCTAATTGAAATGCGAGCGACTGATGAAGATTTTCGCAGCATGTCAACATCCGGTATAATTTCTCAACCAATCACGAGTGAAGAACTGACAATAGCATTGTGCGCAAGCCAATGAACATGCCAAATTTCTCTTGCCGGGAAAGACATGGCGCGAACTCGTGTCTTGTATTGCCTGTCGCCGCGCTCGATTGTACATGTTGTAAGAGTTTAGAGCAGCTGTAAATAGAAATTGTTTGTGGGTTTTAAATCGTATGATATGGCGAAACGAGGTAAAAAACTACAGTTGTCCTGTTAGATCGTTCAATGTTACCAGATGCATAAAACTTTGCATCTTTTTTATTCATGTACTGCTAGATCGAAGTGTATTTGAAGAAGGGAACAGCGACGAGGAATTTGTTGAAATCGAAATTTCGAATGGTGTGATAAAGGGGTAAGGCATTACGCTTTCAAACAATTTAAATGTTATCTCAAACCTTCTATGATTTACCACTGATATTCCCTGACAACTCTATCTTAGGTATCACGAGTTTGGAATTAAACTGCCTGTTGGATGTACAGTCGAAATAGCAAGGGAAGACACGGGCTCAGCTCGAGATGCCTATGCACTGTTGTGCAAAGTGCCACATGGCTTAAACCAAGAAATCTTGGACACTGTAATGAAGAGCAAATCAAGGCGGGTTCAATATAAAGTCAGAGAAGTGGTCGGAAAGCCTGTTGGCCGAGTTCAGTATTTTCTGAATAAGACTTTCGTGCAGCTTCTAGAAGAAGGGCGAATAGAATCCGTTCACGGGTAATTGATAAATTTATGAATATTTTTCTAACCTTGGTATCATCCCCTATGTTTGTTGCACGGGGGGGGGGGGGGGGGGGTACTCCGATGTATAAGCTATATCATGTATATAGGTATGTGCTTCTGTGAAGGGTTTAGTTTTTGAGCAGTTTAGTCTAGAATATGGTATGGAAATCAGGGGATTTTGGTCTAGAATAGGGTATCCTGGTATCATTTACCTGTTTACCTTGAACCTTTCAATTTTATTAAAAAAAAATGTATCAAAAAGGGATGGATTTTTTAGTATCAAGTGTAGAATAGGGTTACAAAATGCAGTTGAACATGGTGAAGTATAGGGTAAGGGTATCAAATTCCCAGCGATACAGCACTACCCCAAAAATATCCATAGTATCCCCCCCTGTCTGTAAATTTAGTTTTGTATGTAACAGTGTGTACGGGAATCCCAATTTCTATTATTCTTACTAAGAGGTTATCTTTTTGTAATTCGAATAAGGAATCAAATCCTTTTTTTTTCTCTTGATCTTTATCTCTTTAAACATTCCTCTCACTGACCGCTGACTATTCTCCTTTCTGCATGTCTTTAACAATAACCAACTAAATCAAGTTTCATTGTTACAGTCGTGTCATTGGTGAGCCAACAATCAGTAGAAAACCTGCCACCACTCAGAAATGGGTGAAAAACAAGCAGGCTGGTGGAGGGGCTGTAATCCCCTGCACATGGGTATTAAAGGCAACAAGGCAAATGGCAGAGAGGGTGGAGGAGATTATTAAGTCACGCCTTCCAGACATTGAGGGCCATGAGCTGATGGAAGTACAGGTGAGCAAACAGTACAGAGACAGTATTCTTGCTATCTTTCTGTTGGCAACACAGATAGTGGTTAGAGCACTTGCCTCTCACCCATGTGGTACAGGTTCTAATCTAGCCGTCTCTGTTAAGCAGCTTGAGCTTGCGAATAATTAATTAATCTTTACCTCACCCTTGGTTTTCTCCATCCACAATATTGATTAGTAACACATTCTAATTGGATATTGATAGAGGTCCCTCAGAAAACCTAGCTTTTGCTGATGTTGCTGCTGCTTTCTATATGAATGGTCTCAATCTTTACATTTCACTCCAGCTCAGACCAAATATTGTCCCAACCCTGCTATCAGAAACACACACTTGTCTTGTCTTGTTAGTTTTGTTAAATATTTATACTAGTCAGCAACACCGAGCAAATCATAAAGCAAACACGAGAGCCAGTTGGTTATAGACTGGATTATTGATCTCTGACAAAAAATGCATGCAACCACACTAACATGTTTCTACCACTGATTGAAACTTTTCTCTTTTTCAGGTCAAGCAGTGATCAAGAATTGATCTGATTGATATAATTTGTACAATAAAAAGCTATTTTCTTGAATTGATGACTGTTTAAATAAATTTTGGCATTCAATTTATTTTGCGTTGATATAGTGTACTGGGACTCAATCAGTTCAATTAATAATCCAGAAGAACTCAAATGTTTCTTGCATTCTTGTAAATTGAAGTACTCAAAAACAGGTTAAAATAATGAACAACAGCACACTGTGGAAGTGCCAGTGGAAAAAAACAACACCCGAACAACATTAAGTTTTAATACAAAAATACACAACAGGTTGAAACTCTTTTTAAACCATTTATTAGTTTTCTTTTAGTAGGCGTTTTAGGTCTCTTGTAAAAACATAGCATTTCCCACCTCCAAAAAGACAATACAAATCTACTGCCCTATTTGTTATCTGTGTTTGTGTGGATAACTCAGTTGCTGGGCTATTTATAGCGTACTGGAACTCAAAGAACCTAAAACTCGAGTCTTGGTTGTCTAAATCTTCATGGGAATAATAAATAACAAACATTCTTAATTGTTCACAAGTGCATTTTCTATTAGCTGGACTCGATCGATTTAACACGTACTATATTTCAAAGTGGGAACCAGTTCAATGTGCAACGTGCAAGAAGTGGCCGATCCCATTAATCAAGAAAAATTCATAAGCTCTTTTACTCACCAATTACATAATGCTTTGAAGCAGAAAGATTCACTGAAAATCATTCGCACTGCCTACCAGCTTGTTTCCATATCGTGTGGATGTGCACGATCTTCTAGCGAATTGCTAATCTCTAAACTCTTTCACGAAATTCATAAAAAAAAATACTTTTGTGGTCGCCCTTTAAATTCATAAATTCAAAATTTCCAGTATTTCAAGTAATCTACCTCCCTAAACGAAAGAAAAAAACCTAAGAATGCCCAAAACCCAGACCACGCTTTCGTCCGCCATCTTGAATATTTTGGTTTGTTTTGAAACGTGACACTAGAACCGCAACGCGAAATCTTATTGGTTGAAACACGAGTCACGGCTGTACTAATATATTGGGATGTTCCGGACTGATAAAGGCCAAGTCAAAACAATCTAAACCCCTGCAGTGCACAGAACTGACTGAATCCCCAGGGAAACAATGTTGGGGTTGATCACATTTGTAAAATGAATAATTTTTATCGGTTAAACCTGGACCGGTGTTTACGAACAAGTTCTTGTTTGCTTGGAGGTGCAGTCCTTGAGATATTTTTGGGAAGACGGTGTGCTTCCGGTTCAATTTCAACTCCACCTGTTTCACAGACATTAGCAACAGTGTCCATCAAAACTACAACATGTGCATAGGATTTTTTTTCTTTGATTGGCTTTGCCACCCACTGTTTCTGTGCCTTTGGGAAGCTGACCTTGTACCTGGCTTCACCAGCACGTGGCCCAGTGATCGAGTGCTGTGAGTTGTGAACGTGCCACCATGCCTTTATGTGAAAAATGCTCACGCTTAGGGCAGTACTTCAAATATTCGGAGTGACACCTCAAGCTCTCCAGTGTGGCAAAATTCAGTCAGCTTCTCGATATCTTTCAAGATCTTCTTGTTGAGCACCACCTCCTCCAGTGCAATATAGGCAGGGGTCTCAGGCTTCAGCCACTTCTTTTTCCTGGTCTGAGCACTTGTCAGTCTTGGATGGCAACACTCATGAAAGTGGGAGTAGCCATTCCACTTGTGCTTGTTGGTGACATGAAAGAGGACTGACTTCCACTTTTCTTTCAGTTCTTCAGCATTGCCATTGCATGTTGCTGAACACCACCACAGGTGGTTTGAGACCGAACGGATCCATGGAAGCAGATCTTCGCAGCCTTTAACCTTAGCCTTCTTGGAAAGCTTTTTTACGACCCACTTTGACAAATGCCAAACATCATACTGGTGGTCGATTTCATCATGGTCCTTTTTCATGGAACTTGAGATTAATGTATGGCGGTCTGTGGCAATTCTTTTGATAGTGACTTCTTCCCTGACAAGGTCTTGAATGCACCTCTCACGCTAGGATTTTTCCCGCCATTTCCGGCCAGAAATATGTCCACATTCCTTTCCACCGACATATTGGCCGAGCAACCAGTCAATACGGGGACTGGGGAGGAGCATAAATTAAGGCCCCTGACGCCAATGGTTCTTTCATAGCGCGGTAAAATTCTAATAATCATAACAATCGCCTCGAGAGCTTTTATTCGATACCAAACTTGCTTACCAAACTGTTTTCCTCATGAATTTTATTTTGCACTTTGACAAAGACAGGCATATCATGGCGTCTTTCATTTGGAAACAATTTTTAGCCTATGTTTGAAAGATTTAAACGTAAAGGGGAGCGAATGATAAAAAACAAGAAAGCCATGTTCGGAAACCTCTGTGTAATGGTAAGGACTTGTTCGATTCCGATTAGTAGTAGAAAAAGAATGAAACAAATACCACCTCGTCGTGCACCGATTGTCACAACTTTGGCGAAGTGGAACCAAGCTCGCCAAATGCTCGCATGGTTCCACTTCGCCAAAGTTGTGACAACGGTGTACTCCTCGGTAGTATTAGTTTCATTCTTTTTCTACTACTTGGCAACATTGATACGTTCACAAATTAGAAAGAAGAGGCGGCAACATGTCCTCCTCCCCTAAATTATCCCATATCAATAATTGCTAATATCAACTAAATTATCAGATATAAATAATCTACGTGACGTGTGTAGCACTGGTACCTAGTAAATGATCGGTTACCTTTCTCCCAAAATGGCGGCTTCCAATATGGAAATCAGGATGGAAACTGATGAATATTCAGAAGCAATTTGCATTTTCATGCGAACAAGTTTTGCTTTAATTTGTTTTGGCTTTCTTTTCCAGTCTTCTTCTATGTGTCTTATGTGTCTTATGCATGTACAGGCGTAAATGTGGACGGAGAGAGAGAGAGGAGTCTCGGAGTGTTAGCCACGAAAAAAGGAAGATAGGCAAGGTTAGTATTTTCGAACAGTCCGAGTGTAGATGCTTGACTGATCCTATTATTTTTATTTCCATTTTCGAAAGCTTGTATTTTTCCTTATATGGCCTATATTTTGCCGCTTCATCACCGATTCTTGTATGCCTTGATCTTGTTGTTTGTTAAGAAGACAGTTAAGCATAGATGCCAACCTGACGAACCTAAAATCATTAAAACCCGGGTGATCTCTGTCTTCTCGACTCCAAATATAAGTTATTGGATTAAGAAAAGTAGAGGTCCGATGATTCAACAACAAAAAAGCCCAAAAAAGCGTTAAACATCGTCCAAAGATGTTCACAAAGCGGCGAAAATAAGTGTAGAAATTCGTAGGTCAATGGTGGGTAAAACATGTAATTCTTA
This sequence comes from Blastomussa wellsi, assembly GCA_947652115.1. NCBI lineage: Eukaryota > Metazoa > Cnidaria > Anthozoa > Scleractinia > Plerogyridae > Blastomussa > Blastomussa wellsi. Next base: position 15,943,929 of record OX393566.1, on the reverse strand, counting down.
CTTCATACACAGGCACAGCCTGCTTCATACATGTCCAGGAGATTTGGTCACCCGTAGGTGAGATCGGGAAAGTTTACATAGATGTATAAGCTGAAATCAAACCTCAATTACAATACATTGTAAGTTATTTTAACTTATACTACAGATTAAACAGATTAATGCACCAGTCATTTGAAGCCCCCTGTCCCCCCTTCTTGGGTATGAGCGTGGTAAAGGGAGACCTTCCCTTCAGATTGCATTCACTCCATTTTGGTCCCCCGTTAGGCAGGGAATGCCAATTATATTGACTCACTCGATTGATCAGATCATTAATTAATGCGATTATTGAAGCGAAATACACCAAATTATAATGCTTTGCAAAGTTTCTTTTTGAAATGTGTTAATGAAGGCTATTATAACAAGAGAAATTTTCAAAGTCTGTTCATGAACGGTAGGCAGATTTTATTGATATTGTATTCATAATTATGATTGACTCATTGCAGCTCTGATCTCAGAAGACTTGATCGTCTATGACCTATTTGATAATATTATTAAGCTGAAAGTTAATATGCAATTTTTTGGGGGCGGTCTGGATTCATGTCTTAGCTTTTTCAAATAGTGGTCTTCTTCCTTGTCTATTGTGGGGCCTTTGCAAGTATATTGCTAGCTGCACTGAAATCAGCGTGTTCATTTGATCCCTTGTTTTAATACGCTTGACTATAACAAGTTTCATTTCACAAGGGAGTGCCATTTGTGTGGAACATATGTGGGCGGGGGAGTTCTCCATTCAATTATTGTCCCATGGACCAGGGACTTCACGGTCGTTACTCTGGCTTCACTTGCTTTCACTTGCATTGAAAGTGAATGCCTTGCTCATGCCTGAGGGGGGTGGGGGGTTGCAGGGGTTTCAAATGACTGGAGCACAACATACTTCATTCGAACTAAAGCCTGAAGAGTTTAAGCCGGTACAGAATTTGTGTGTTATTTTGGGGTACTCAAAAAAAGTTATGTATTATACCAATATTAACCCATTGACACCTGAAACGCCCTAAACTGCCCGTCAAGGATCTGGGCATTTGTCCTGCTTGTGACGTCATCACCTTTTATCGAGAAAGGCATCGTCTATGCTCAATTTTTGGAGCAGGACGAGACCTTTCCAGCAATACCTTAACCAGCTCAATTGGCTTGATGGCGCTTGAAATATGCACCAAAACGTTTTAAAATTAAGGTAAAAAACTCAGAGGAAAATTTCCCCTTTCCACCCTTTGCATGTCCATGGAGAGTATTTCTTGCCTGGCTAACGCTTTCTCGGAAATTCTTGAACTCAAAAGAAGCCTAGTAGAAGGCCAACAACTGCAGCAAAAAGATAGGAAGAAGAGAAAAGGGGAAAGCGAAAAAAAAAATGATAAAAAACGAAAAGCCTAAAGTGGTGGGAGGGTTTATCGCCCAAAAACTATCTCGAAATTTTGACTTTTGCGCATGCTCGAGCAAAAAAGTTGTCAAACCTGCTACTAGTGAAATGCAAGGCCCCGTTCTACGTTTCGAAGGCCATTTTGATTGATTTGAAGCTATTTCAGCAATTCTATACCTCAAAATGTCAAAAACGTCTTAAAAATGAGCTTTTTTGGAAAAACTCCAGGTGTCAATGGGTTAACTGGGAGGGGTCACATGGTTTACATGAAGTTCTCAAATTTCAGGGGTTTTAGTCATCGTTTGTGTTTGGATGGTACGTACAAGTTTATGCTGTTACATTGTATTTGTACCCACCATTCCCCACCCTTTGGTCGGTAGGGAGGTTGTCGTTTATCTTTTTCCTCCATATCCATATTTTAAATAGTTTTAAATAATGAATTGATGTAATTGCTGATGAATGTTTCGTGCTTAAATAAAGATTACATATACATCCCTTGGGAAGGCGATTGTTATAGTTTGATTGTGACTGTTATTCATGCACTCAACTTTTTTTTGGAATAAAGCATTTTTAAATTGATTCAAACATGGTCAAAAATAATGCACACCAGTCTACGCAAAGACAAAGAAAAACTCACGAAGACCATATCTTTGCAGTGTAAACTCAAAGCTCATATATTTACAAACAAAACTACGATATCATAGGTATTTGTAATATGAATTTAAAATAACTTACCTTCGACGATTTTGATGAAACCTTCTAGGCTCTTTTCTTGGGGCCACCAAACCACAATATCTAACTTATTTCGGCCCCTAAAAATCATTGATGTTGTACCATACTGCGCCATGGCTTTTTTGTTTTTATTTTCGTTCATGTGGAATGTGAATTTATGTGGGTGGTGGTGGGCCACATCTATTTTCCAACGGGTTAAAAAGTTATCTACATTGTTTATTTAGGGCTAATCTTTTTGATGATTAATACAGCAGGTTTGTGTTTTAAAAAAGTAACGATGTGTAATTCTTTGTTTTTGAGTGAATTGTCAAATACCCCACCCCCAGACAGCCCGTTATGAGCAAATGCCTAATGGTGGGGACCTACAACTTGTCTAAAACCCAAATTCCTGGGGGGTGCTCATTGAAATTGACAGAGCCATAAGTCTCAAGCAATTTTCTTTTTTTACCAATAGAAAAGGGTCATGTCTTGAATTTGCATTAATAATTTGAGAAAGAATGAAGCAGCTACTATGTTTCCAATCTGTTTTTACTCTTCAGTTACCTTTAAGCTTAGTTATGCTATTATTTTGTTTTGTAATATACAAAAACCATAAATATACTTTGAGTTTGATTTTCCTGCTTTCAGAAGTACTTGGTAGTATATTTATACATTAAAAATTATTTCATTAGCATAACTTTAAAGTTTAATCGGAAGAAAGTGTTATAAAGCAAGCAAAATGAAATATTAATAACTTCATCAGTCATTATCAGTGGCTAATTACCTCTGAGAGTGCAGATAATCATGATAGAAATTGTTTTCATCAAAGAATTTGGTGCAATGAAGATAACTACCTTGATTCCCCACGGGCAGTTCTCACAGGGGTAATTGCCCATTTGCATTATTGAGCCTTCATTTAACACCGAAATTAAGTCCTAAAAACTTAATTTGGAGAACACCTGTCATTCAGACCGGTTTCCAGAAATAGTATTTACTCCCCCTCTATACTTCATCCCCATCTCACAAAGTGTTCTTGTAAGGCCAACCTGCCCTAATAGCCTAACTGGCCCATAGCTCCAGCACTTACATGTAACTCCGGTTTCTGTAGCGTTAAGCGGCTGAGAGTTTTGCTACTCCCCTGGGTGGGATTCTAGTCCATCTCAGGTTACTCCCCAGCAGTAAATTCATCAGTACCCATTTATATACCTGGGTGGAGAGAGGCATTATGAAAGTAATTTGTCTTGCCTAAGAATGCAACGCAGTGCCCCAGTCGAGGCTCGAACCCAGATCGCTCGATCTGGAGTCCAGTGCACTAACCATTAGGCCACCGCACCTCCCATAAATCAACTTGCCATTTCCCTAAACATTCCCTGCAACAATCATTAATACAATGTATATCATCTATAGTGGGTGGCGCGGTGGCCTAATGGTTAGTGCGCTGGACTCTGGGCTGAACGGTCCGGGTTCGAGCCTTTGCCGGGGCACTGCGTTGTATTCTTAGGCAAGATACTTTACACTCACAGTGCCTCTCTTCACCCAGGTGTATAAATGGGTACCGGCGAATCTACTGCTGGGGGGTAACCCTGCGATGGACTAGCATCCCATCCAGGGGGGAGTAGAAATACTCTTAGTCGCTTCATGCTACAGAAACCAGGATAAGCTCCGGCCTGATGGGCCACTTGGCTCGCACCACAGACTTTACCTTTTACCTTATATCATCTATAGTAAAAATTGATATAGCATACATAAATTGTTTGTTAAATTTGACACTGACACATTGCAAAAATTTTATTTTTTTAAAAGTTAACAGTCTGATAACATTTTTATAACAGTGTTAACTTCAGGTAGTTAGAATTGTAGCCTGCAGGTTGTGGATTACTAAACATGGATTATTTGTTTATTACTATTTTTTTATATTTTACATGGATTATTTATACTATGTCACTGTTATTTGTGCATATCTTTACAGACCTGTCGCGCCTGTGGTCAAGAAGCTCCCATAGCTTTAAGGAAATGTAGAACTTGTGGAGATGAGTTTCCCACAAAGGAAAAAGATTGGGCATCCATAAGAAAGCTTAAAAAACCTAATCCCACCGTGCAGCGAGACCTCTTGGAACGTAGGGTAATTAATTTAATTCAGAAAATTGTAGAATTGAAAATTGAACTTGTGACATGATGCTCAATATTTCTCTGGGCTACTTGGCGTGAAGTCAGTTAACAAGACACTTGAAGAATTTGAGTTATGAAAGTGTTTGAAATTAATCCATTCCTCGAGAAGACCTGTTAAGCACCACCGAGTGCTGGAACAAAAAGGTGGGAGTGGCATATAAAGAGGTGGAGGAGGCCCCAGTAGGGGAAGGGGGTGATCTGTCAAGCCTGCAGTCCAGACAGGTGTTTTACCCATGTGAGAATCAGAGAGTATAGGGTACTAAGCACAGTAGTAGGGGTCAGTAAATATGGAAAGCTTCTACAGTAAGGCACTTGGCTTTCAGTTATACTATTAGTAACTTGAAAGGAAGAAAGCAGTTTAATTTGAAGGCCTACCCAAAGTGGAAGGCAAAAGGCCTGATGGTTAGTAACTGCACTTGACAGTAAGAAAACACACACCACTGGGCCAGAGGGGGCAGATTTAAACGGGGGTGTCCGAGCCAAAGGATCATAAAAGTATGAATTGAACCAGGCATAGCCCCTGCCCCAAAGGGGCAAACCTCACCTTTATCATTCCCTTCAGTACCCATAATGATTTGCACTCCTCAAGAGGCCAGTCAACATGCAATGAGGAATTTAATTTGTTGGGTCATTCTGGCCTTTGACTTTCTTAGAGGTGTAGTGAAGACCAAAGTTCCTTCTTGCGCCACCCTCCCCTAAAAACATTCAATGCAAGTATATAATTGTGCGAGACTACTTCCACAATACTAAAAATACTTACATATGTAATTTTTTTTACCCCCCCCCCCCCAAAAAAAAAAAAGAAAACCAAAACAAAGAAACCTTCTTGTTGACAGCTTTCATAATAATGGGTTTGAAGTCATCATGAATTAAAATTTTTTATAATGTATAAAATTGCCTTGAAACCGAAGGGAACCTCAATTACTAGGTTCCAACACCACAGAGGTAAATATTCAACTGAGAAGAAAGAGGAATAGCTAACAATGGGAAAGATTGAGATGAACTTGACAGGGCCTGAATTTGTCAAGATCTGGCATGAAGAAAGATATAAGCTTCTTAGGAGGGTTCTTGTTATTTTCATTCTATTATGCATCTTGAAATGGGATGTTATTATTTTTGGCAGGCAGATATACTGAATCACCATTGCGACTATGACATAGTGATTATGTTTAAAAGAAAGCACCTTAACCCTTTCGCTGCTACAAGGACGTACTCAGTACGTCCTGTCTCAGATTACTCATATGCTACAAGGACGTACTCAGTACGTCCTCAAGTATAGCCTTTGTATGAAAACTTACGCACATCGTAAAAACAATTAGACCGCATATGACAAGACTTCTAAGGGCCTGGTAACGAAGAATACATTTGGTGAGAGATATATGATGTTTAAACCTATCATTTGTGCCACGTGTTTTTCAAGTCGATGCGAGCCGCCATCTTGGATTTTTCACGAGTGTATTTTCGAGTGTTTTTCAAGTGTATCTTTCATTCATCCGCCAGTTATGAGTAGATTAACAGTCAATGATGTTTTGGCAAGGGTCTGGAATGATTCGGGTGACGAGGATGATTTTTCCGGCTCAGAAGATGGCGAAAATGACGATGACTATGTATCTGAGAGTGAAGATACAGAAAGTGATGGGTCGAATTCTTCAGAAGCCGAAACAGATGGCGAAGATTCTGATGAAACTGGGGCAGATAATGCCGGGAATGGTCCTCCTCCAAAGCGGCAGAGGAAAAGAAAAGCTACAGTTCCAAACCTGCATTGGGTAAGACCTAACTTAGCACCACCTCCAAATATTCCTTTCACTGCTCAAACTGGAGTCCAAGTGGACACACAAGGTTTTGAACCTATTGATTATTTTACTTTATTCATCAATGATGACCTTGTAAACTACCTTGTAACTGAAACAAACACGTTTGCTGAGCAGTTTATTCGTGATAACAATCTCAAGAGAAGATCAAGGGTACATGAATGGTATCCCACAAACCCTAAAGAAATGAAGGAGTTTCTGGGCATTACATTTCTTATGGGAATTATCCAGAAGCCAAACCTCCAAATGTACTGGTCAAATGATCCCTTGTACAGTACACCTATTTTCAAACAAGTCATGAAAAGGGACAGGTATTTATTGCTACTGAAGTTCTTACACTTCAATGACAATGACAATATGCCTGGCAGAGATGAGCCAAACCCTGACCAGCTATACAAAATTCGACCATTGGTTGACCACCTGTTTGAGAAATTTCAAGAAATGTATACGCCGAGCAGGCAAGTCTGTATTGATGAGTCTCTTTTACTTTGGAAAGGAAGATTGCATTTCAAGCAATATATTCCTCTCAAGAGATCTCGATTTGGAATCAAGTTATTCATGCTTTGTGAAGATGGAGGTTACACCTACCGCTTTCGGATTTATACTGGTAAAACTACGCTGGTTGAGGGAAATCAGAACTTGTCTATTTCAGAAAGAATTGTGGAAGACCTAATGATGCCTTTGCTAAATAAGGGATATCATCTGTACATGGATAACTGGTACACAAGCATTCCACTGCTTCAGTATTTGAAGGATAATAGCACCCTAGCTTGCGGCACAATACGCAAAAATCGAAAAGGTTTTCCTGAGGCAGTGAGCAAAGCAAAGCTTCGTCAACGTGGAGAGACAGTTGCATATCGATCTGATGCCCTCCTGGCCCTGAAATGCAAAGACACCAAAGAGGTCAACATGCTAACAACCATTCATGATGAAAGGATGCAAAATATTAGAAACCGAAGAAATCCTGCAAACCCCTTGCAAAAGCCTAAGTGTATTTTTGACTATAACAAATACATGGGGGGCGTTGATCGCACTGATCAACTGCTGCAGCCATTCAAGGTTGCCAGGAAGAGCATGAAGTGGTACAAAAAGCTTGCTCTTCACTTAGTGCAGCTGTCACTGTTGAATAGCTTTATTCTGTACAAGAAAAGTGGTGGGAGAAAACCACTGCTTGATTTCCAAAGAAGTTGCATTAGCTCTTTGCTTTTCGTGGAAAATACTCCAGAGATTCCGAGAGAAGAAGCAATTGCACGTCTGACAGAAAGGCATTTTATTGCTCCAATCCCTCCCACAGAGAAAAAGGAGAAACCCCAGAAGAAGTGCAGGGTTTGTACAAAGAGGAAAACAAGAAAGGACTCAAGATACCACTGCGCATCCTGTCCGAGCAATCCAGGACTGTGCTATTATCCGTGTTTTGAAATTTATCACACTGAATATCATTATTAACTGACATTTTTTATTGACAAAATTTATAAATAATGTAAATAACAGTTAATTTTCATCAAAAAACTGATTTCTGAAGCTAAGGGCTGTTTAAAAACATGATAATTTAATTTTTTTAAAAAGTTTGCAAAAATCCCAATTTTAGGCCCGCACAGGGGTGAAAAAATGGCCCGCAGCGAAAGGGTTAATGGTGTCTCGATCTCAACATATGGCACTCTTGGGCTTGGGGAAGCCTTTGTCTCAGGAGAAGGAGTAATGGGGACCACATTTAAGGATATATTTGAGGCCTTCTGTGAGGAATATGGTGATTACCTTAAGATTTATTCCTTGTCATGATTTATCACTAAGAAACTAAGAATGATTAAATATCTAAATTGCAAAATAGAGGTCTCATTTTTGTAAAGAAATTAATATAAAGTAGACCCTATTATGAAATACACTGTAAAAATCAATATGTACAGAAAAGTTGCTCTGCCCTTTTAATACAGAATTAGCATGATGTAATTTTCTTGCAGAATGGTACCAATTAATTGACCAGTTTTCTTTATTGTTTCATATTGTTAAAGGAAATTGAAAATTACATATTCATTTCACAAGTGCAATAAAATATTTTCAATATTTTTATCAGATCGATCTGCAAGGTTTACCTTCAGTTTGTTAGAGTTTGAAAATTGCCCATGCATGCCAATTTGCTTCTCATATTGTACATTTATTTATCATTTGTATCATAGTAAGCTCTATTTCGAGTGCCATTATAGTATAAGCTAATTTTTTTGTGATTGCCATTGTTTATTAATCACAGGGCTATCAAAGTGTGCTAGTAGATGGGATTTGAAAGTCACAAAAAAGTTTTTGCAGGGGAGGGGGGGGGGGGAGAGTGGTGAAACCTTTGGATCCTTCTGCTGTGAGTACATTGTTTGTGTAAACCTTTTTATTCTGCCTATATATATATATGTATAGTTTCACCCTGAGGAAGGCCGGTCTATCCGGCCGAAATATAGGTGATTAACAAAACAATACTCATTCTCATTTATGTTACGTATATATATATATATATATATATATATATATATATATATATATATATATATATATATACATAACCTTAACTAACATGATATTAACTACTTATACTAATACTTACATGTACTACAGTAATATAACTTTTATTCTACTACTAACTACTATTTAATATTATTATACAATGCTGATGCTATCTCAATTTTGATTGGCTAAAAGCACCCCGCTAATTCTAGATGGCGCTGTGTCATCGCGTCACATCTACAGACACTGGCGTTTATGCATGTAGGTATGACGCGTTTTTGCAGACAATGGTTTTCGTCACCTGACAAGCTAGCCGGCGGTTTGAGCAAGATTGTCATGGCGGAGTCCGCTCCAAGATTCGCATCAGTCTCAGAAGCGGATTTAGGACGCCTTGTTGACGACAAGGACGCAAAGAACACCAAACGAGCTACCAAGACAGCTCTTAGAGTTTTACAGCAGTATTTGAAGGAGAAGAAAGTTCCCGAACCGCAAACCAAAGATGGCATCAGTAATGTTCTCAAACTATTTTATGCCGAAGCTAGAAAAGTCGATGGAACTTCTTATTCCAAAAGCACTCTCAACAGCCTGAGATTTGGACTGGGCAGACACTTCAAGGCGACTCTTGGCTTCGATATAATAAACGATCCAGCATTTGCTGAGGCAAACAAAGTTTTTGGCGCCAAGTGCGTTGAACTAAAACGACAAGGGCTCGCCAAAGTCGAACACACGCCACCGATCTGCGAAGAAGATCTTAAAAAGCTGTACGAAAGCGATGTTTTTAACCAAAACAGCCCGGAAACGCTTCAAAACAAAGTTTTTTTCGAGGTTATGTTGTACTTTTGTCGCCGAGGAAGGCAAAATCTTCGTGAACTCAAAAAAACTGATTTTTCATTCAGCACGGATGGCAAAGGTGCAAAATATGTGTGCAAAACAACAGATGAACTCACAAAGAACCGACGAGAAAATGATGAAGGATTTGAAGGAGGCGTGATGTTCGAGAAACCAGGACCACACTGTTCTGTGGCTTCATTTGAACGGTACATACAGCACCTGAATCCCTCAAACGAATTTTTGTTTCAGCGGCCGAAGAAAAACGCAGGCATATCTGATCAAGTGTGGTACGATAACATGGTTGTTGGAGAGCGTTTGCTCGGTGAAAAAATGAAAAGGATCTCTCGAGAAGCCAAACTTTCAAAGTGTTACACCAATCACTCGATCAGGGCAACGGCGGTTACAATCTTGGACAAGTAAGGGTTCGAAGCAAGGCATATCATGGCGGTGAGCGGGCACAGAAATGAATCCAGCATTTGGAGCTACAGCAGGACTGACATTTCAACCAAGAGAAAAATGTCGGAAACCCTGACGACAGAGTGCGAGGTGAGAGGTGAGGAAGTGGCTATTAATCCGCACCAGTTATCTCCTGTTATTAGCCTTTCTAAAGAGGAATTTATTGTACAGAACTCTCATTCAGAGATAACGAAAAATTTTAATTTCTTTAACTGTAATGTCAACATTCATTAAACGCAAATCGGGAACATTTTTCATAAGACCGTACAACTTAACTTTAGAATTTTGTTCAAAAGTTTCAGTTCAATTCAGTTTTTCCTGAAACGTTTTCAGATGTTTTAAGCTTAAATCCTTTCTGTAAACCTTTTGAATTCCGCTTTACACGTTATTCACGGATATCATTAATAAAGATGTTTACACTGAAACGTGTCATTGCGTGGCTTACTTTGTTGTTGTTCTGTGAAATGTCTCAACACTTGTACATTTATAATTGTATAATAAAACAATTATTGGATTCGGTTTTCGCATGATAGGGAAATTATCAAGGCCTCGGTTTGTGTTATCCGCCTCAGCCTTCGGCTTCGGCAGATAACACAAACCTCGGCCTTGATAATTCTCGCTATCATGCTCAACCTCATCCAATAATTGCTTATTGTTAGTAGTAGAGTCAGTGAAAGTTATATTACTGTAGTACATGTAAGTATTAGTATAAGTAATTTTAGTATCACGATTGGTAGCTTCATATTCTTTTCTAAGCTATATAGTACACAACCTAATTAATCTATCACAAAGAGTAGAGTATGAATTCCCAGGGGTGTAGTCTGGCCTTTCTTAGTTTTTCTCAAGGCTGGGGTAAGAAATGCTAGGAGATATTAGCTACAATGAAGCTGCTCTAAAATCTGATGGTACTCACTTCCCTTTACTACGATATATGTAAATTACATGATAATTATTCTCTCCACCATCTGATTCAAAACACATTGAAATTCATGATCACACACATTTCTTTTGTTTTTTTTAGATAATTTTAACATGCTGCTTAAGTTGTTAGGTTTAAACCAAAGCTTCTTAAAGCACTTGCTGTACCTTCTGCAAAAGTTAATATTCTGACATAACTTCACAACGCATTCATTCATGTTCTGATTATTTCCTTTTAGTAGAATTATACTTACAAGTGCACTAATGCAAATGCTGCAATATGATTGGCCGAGCCACTGCACACTATCAGCCATTGGTGTGTAGTGGCTGGAGGTTGTCTGCAAGTGCAGGGCATTTTTTTTCTGATGCTTTTTATGCTTGTTTCAATATTAAATTTTTTTAAATTATTGGTGCTCATACCTGCTTAAGTTGTTAGGTTTAAACCAAAGCTTCTTAAAGCACTTGCTGTACCTTCTGCAAAAGTTAATATTTTTTTGCCCGGGCGCTTCTTTGCTTTGCCAAGGGCACAGCTTGCGAAGATAAGAGTAGTTGACGGAGGAAATCAAGCAGCCTCTACGGCGACGACAAGTCTCACGCTTTGTTAAAATGAAAGCAAAAAGTGCCAACGTTTTGTTATGTTCTCGTGATTTTTTTAGTTAGGTTAGTTTGCGTATGTGATCTGATTGGATATGGAGGAATTGCTCACCGTTCGGTTATTAACCGTCACATGTACGTGCTTTTCCACAGAAACAGGACACCTTGTCCTTCTGCATGACGACATGTCAAAACTTTTTTCCATCTTTATGATAATGATTTGTGTGTTAGGGGATGACTTTTTTTGTTCCTTTTTAAATTGGGGGTGTTTTGCTGTAATGTGGCTACAATGGTTTCCTTGTATACACTGAATGAACTTGTAATTAGCTGTCAAGTACTAAAGAAGCTTGCCTTATTTGCTGTGTTACTTCGCAGAATATTCTTCCGAGGTTTTCCTTTCTTCCTTTCACCCCTTTATTTAAACAGTTAAATTTTTAGAAGTACTTTGTATATACATTGAATTAAGGCCTTGCGGTTTTATGCTACTAAGAACGTCAACTCCAATTTACAGCAATATATGTTACCAACAATACATTAATTTTCGGCGCTGTTAAGGTTGAAACGAAATATTTCTTAGATTAATTCCTTTTATACCAACTTGTAGAAAAAATTATGGAAGTGCACAAGCAAAGTGTGAAGTTTCTTGTAGCTTATCTTTTTTCTCGAAGGAAAAAAAAATGAGGTACTGTCCTTCAGACAATGAACCAACCTACAGCAGGACTGTTGACTAACCGTTTCGTAAGATAGCCCGTATTCCGTATTCTGTATTCTCAGACATTTCCGTTGAATTACATATGGTGTGTGTTATGGTCAAATACTGGACCTTGTTCGCACAGACTTGTTTATTAAAATCAGATTGTTTTAGTACATTTCGCATGAAATGAAAAAGCACCACCTTTCCAAAATTTACCATTTTGGGGCTTTGACGACATACCCCTCGTGAAATTACAAGGTCCAACGAGCGCTGTAGAATTGTAGAATATTGTGAATATATATTGAGCAATGTCTTGCAACATAATTTGAATACCCAGAATTGGTAAATTCTTTGCTGTCTTTCAGGCATGACCTACAGTGAACGGAAAGCGCCCTATTTTTGTAATGGACAGTTCAAGACAAAAATTGCCGTTGCGTGTCGATTCATCAGAAAATCGAGTTATGTAAACGAGATCTAATAGTTATCAATAACACACCCAATATGCAAAAATTTGACGAGAAACCGTGGAAATCAATTAATATTTCTCACAACAATAAAGATGTAATTTGAAAAGAGATATCTATCCCAAAGGTGCCAATTTGTCTAACATAACGCACCCAATAATGAACTACTTTGGGGACCAATTGCCACAAGAAGGTGGGATAGCCCTAGTGCTAGGGTTACCCTGGCACTCACACATTTCTTCTCTTTTTCTAGGGTTAACATGACTGCTAGGGTTACCCTAGCGTCAGGGTAACCCTAGCTGCCTTGTTAATGCTTTGCTAGGCACCTAGCAGAGATCTAAGGCTTTACATTGTTCCTCATGATATACCAGGCTGCAATTGTCGATCGTGCAGGTATCCGTTGTGTCTGCCTTCCTTACCCGAAGTCATACGTTCAACAGGTCAACTCAACCTACGCCACAGCTAGTGATTGTTCGGTGCTTGGCACTGTAGATCTATGTGAATAGGGTTTAATATTGCTCGAAACACAACCAATATACAAGTGCTTTAAGGCAAATGTACGAAAGCGAGGAGCTATTCGCACAAACCGGTGAAACTGCGATCCTACCGTAGATCTATGTGAATAGGGTCCAATTATAATATTGTCCAAAAAGCATCTCATATGCAAGCACTTTACGACAAATGTAATTTAGTGAGCACCTTTTGCACGACAGAGAAATTGCGATCCGAGCGTAGATTTTTGTGAACAGGGTCTAATATTGTCAAAACGCAACCAATTTACAAGCACTTTACGGCAAATGCACAAAAGGAATAAAAGTAAGGAAGGACCTTTTCTGGGAATAGACCGTAGATCTATGTGAATAGGGTTTTATATTGGCCAAAGCGCACCCAATATGCAAGCACAGTAAGGCAAATGACGGAAGGAAAAGACCTTTTCGCATAACAGTGAATTGGTGCGATTCGAACGTAGGTCTATCTGAATAGGGTCTAACATTGCCCAAGACGAAACCAGTGAGTATACAGGCAATTTACGGTAAATGTAAGAAGGTGAAGACCCCATCCGCTCAACAGGGTAATTTCCAACCGAACGTAGATCTATGTGAAAAGGGTCTTATTTTGTACAAATGAAACCCAATATTCAAGCATTTCGCGGCAAATGTAGGAGAGGCGGGACCTTTTCGAACAACAGTGAAAGTGGAATTAGAACGTAGATTTATGTGAATAGGGCGAATGTAAGAAAGTGTGCACCTATTCACACAGCCAATTTGCGTTCCGAACGTAGATCAATGTGAATAGGAACTAATATTGTCCAAACGCAACCAATTTGCAAGCACTTTATGGCAAATGCACAAATGGTAGAACCCTTTCGCAGATCAGTGAAAGTAGGATGAGAACGTCGATTTATGCGAATAGGGTTTAATATTGCCCTCAATTAAATGCACCCAATACATGACTGGCAAGCACATATACATGCAAGCAAATAACCTTTTTCGCAGACCAGAGGAAGGGAGATTAGAACGTAGATCTATGTGAATAGGATCTAATATTGTCCAAACGCAACCAATTTGCAAGCATGTTACGGAAAATGAAAGAAAGTGAGACCTTTCGCACAACACAGAAATTGCGACCCGAACGTACATCTATGTGAATAGGGTCTAATGATGTTCAAAACGCATCCAATATGCAAGCACTTTCCGTTTAATGTAAGAAAGTGTGCACCTATTCACACAACAGCCAACTTGCGATCTGAACGTAGATCTATGTGAATATGATCTAATATTGTCCAAACGCAACCAATTTGCAAGCACTTTACGGCAAATGAAAGAAAGTGAGCACCTTTCTCACAACAGAGAAATTGCGATCCGAAAGTACATCTATGTGAATAGGGTCTAATATTGTCCAAAACGCATCCAATATGCAAGGACGTTTAGGCAAATGTACGAAAGTGAGGAGCTATTCGCACAAACCGGTGAAACTGCGATCGGACCGTATAACTATGTGAATAGGGTCTAATGATGTTCAAAACGCATCCAATATGCAAGCACTTTACGGCAAATGCAAGAAAGTGTGCACCTATTCTGATCACACAACAGCCAATTTGCGATCCAAACGTAGATGTATGTGAATAGGATCTAATATTGTCCAAACGCAATCAATCGGCAAGCACTTTACGGCAAATGCACAAATGGTAGGACCTTTTTGCAGATCAGTGAAAGTGGGATGAGAACGTCGATTTATGTGAATAGGGTTTAATATTGCCCAAAAATAGCCCCAAATGCAAGCGCATTAAAGGCAAATTACGGCAAGAAAGGACATTTTGAAAGAACATTGGAATAGAGATTAGAACGTAGATCTATGTGAATAGGGTCTAATATTGCCCAAAACGCAACCAATTTGCAAGCACTTTACGGCAAATGGAAGAAAGTTAGCACCTTTAGCACAACAGAGAAATTGCGATCCGAACGTAGATCTATGTGAACAGGGTCTAATATTTTCCAAAAGGAATCCAATATGCAAGTACTTTAATTTTCGGTAAATGTACCAAAATTACACAACAGGGAAAGTGCGATTCCAACGTAGATCGATCTGAACAGGGTGTAATATTGCCTGAGACGCAGCCAATATGCAAGCACTTTACGGCAAATGTTTGAAGGAAAAGGCCCATTCGCGCAACAGAGAAATTACGATCCGAACGTAGTACGTGAATAGGGTCTAATATTGTACATAACGCACCCAATATTCAAGCACTTTACGGCAAATGAACGAAAAACGGGACCTTTTCGAACGACAGTTTCAGTGGAATTAGAACGTAGATCTGTGTGACCTGGGTTTTATATTGCCCTTAATGCACCCAATATGCAAGCACATTAAGGCAAATTATGGAAAGAAAGAACCTTTCCGCAGATTAGTGGAAGAGGGATTAGAACGTATAGGTCTATGTGAATAGGTTCTAATATTACCCAAAAACGCAACCACTTTACAAGCACTTTACGGCAAATGTACGAAAGTGATGACCCGTTTGCACAACAGAGAAGTTACAACCCCAACGTACATCTATGTGAATAGGGTCCAATATTGCCCAAAACGCACCCAATATGCAAGCACTCTACGGCAAATATACGAAAGTGAGGACCTATTCGCACACCAGAGAATTTACGATCCGAACGTAGCTCGATGTAAATACGCTGTAATATTGTCCAAAACGCACCCAAATTGCAAGCACTGTAGGGCAAATGACGGAAAGAAAGGAATAGGTTCTTATATAGCCCACACCGCATCCAATATACAAAGAACATTACAGCAAATGAAGGGAATAGGGAATTCCCTCTAAGACGTGCCTGCAGGGAATCATGGTAGTTGTATTTACGACTTAGAAGCGATAAATGCAACTTCCATGATCCCCTGCAGGCGCTTGTCATATAGGGAATTGCTTTTTGAGAAACTTTTAACACAACAGTGCAAGTGAGATTCGTACATTGATGTTAATGTCTCCAGGTTGGAAATGTTGCTACATTACAAGCTCAATGTGATTTTATAAGGTTTTTTTTTTTCGCTTTCGTTATTATCAAAATGACTATGTGACAAATAAAGACACCCATTTCTTTGACTCTATTTTGTGTAATGTAAAATGAAGACGTTTATCAGTAATGAAGGGGTTAAAATTTCTCAGACCAGTTCTAATTTCATTTGCCCTTGTTTAGCAAAGTAAAAGCAAAAACTGACCTATTTTCAACAAGGGAATAATTTGGTCTTAATCTACCTAAGCCACATCAAGGGGGCACACTTAAGGTCCTTTTAACCTGCCATGTCAAATGACTAACATGTTAACCCCATTTTAATTTTGCTGCGTTGATTGGCATGGCCACGCCTTTATGTCGATGTAACGGTAGATGCCGCCAACTGCGAAAATGATGGATATTGCCATAGCAAGGCCATGATAATAACAACAACAGGTTTTAATATGTGCCAGAAAAGGAATAAAACCGAATAAGAAAGATATATAATAAACTTATAATATTTAATGGTATTAACAAAAGTAATGACAAGGCATTATTAACCATTCACTGTATATTTTTCAATAAGGAAGCCTTATTTACATGTGGGACTTGTGCTGAAGTCCTGTTGACCAGCGCCCAAAGAGCAAAACTGTGTACAACGATATTTACAAGATGCGTGTGTGCCTATAGGGGATTTACGAGAGAGCAAGCTATGCGTAGAGACCTTCTCGTGTGTTTGACGACGTGGGTTAGGGTATGTAGGGCACTATTGCCATCAAACAATCGTCAATCTGCTGTTAATGGGCAGCAAACTGAACATATTCTCAAAGCCTTACTTATGTTCAATTTGCTTTCAAGGTGAAGTAGCGAGAGCTGCAAAGTCGCCCCGACACTTAAAATTGAAGAAGACTAGTCCAATCTTTGTTAAGACAAATACCGTTGGAAATAGAGACATTTAAACTTCAACCGATGGAGAGCACAGTACTGAGAGGTTTTAAATGTCAAATTCATTGACGAAGGTGAGCATTCTACAAGAGTGAAGTTGTAGACATTCTACAAGCGTGAAATTTAGAGAAACAATAATTATTTTTCTAGTAGTGACCTAATTCCACCAACAAGTTTTCAGATGGGCAGCCCATGATACTTCCCCTTCAAGGAAACGTCAAAGCGCTAAGGTTCCCAAAAGTACTTTGGTCATGTTCTTCCAAAGCCCACACAAACTTACAGAAGTCACTTAAATTTAATATGGAGCCTTTTACTATTACAGCACCACTGGATCCGTGAAGATGTGTGTCAATATACATGATATTTGGTGGAGTAAGCACAAACAAAGAGGTCTTCTCATTAATTACAATATTTAAAAAGTAGGTGTTATCGTCGGTCAATTTACGTAACTGCCCACACAAGGTGGACAACTCGTGAACATCTTCCAGTCTTACTGGTAAGGGCTCTGCTACAGACACATGCACATTGGAGAAGGATACGAGAGTAGCAGCTTCTTGAACAGACAGATATCTGATGGGAAGGCTATCCCGACAAATGTCATACATTCGATTTCCTATCTCAATACAGCTGCACAATGTTCGGAGTACATTACTAGGCAGAATTCCTTTTCCTTTTAAAAAGGCATGCAAGAAGAATTGAAATAAAACTGCATGCATTACTTCCATTACGTTTGTTAAACGTGCTCTGACTAATGTCTTGAGGGAAACGCCAAACATGTATGTTTTCACCTATCAACTCAGAACGCAAAGGAGGAAACGGCTGCAGTTCATCTGTGAACTCTGTCAGTTCATCATCAGTTCGAATGGCACCCGCTACTTGTTCTTCCTGTAGATCACCTAGGTCGTCTTCGTCCCCTTCATCCTCTTCGCGTTCCGATACATCTTCAACATCATTCTCTTCCTCCTGCTCAGAACCATCGTCCTCGAAATCGACAGCCAGCTCTTTAAATGACGGCAACTCATTTGATAACACTGAGGAAAAAGCATTCAAGCCAGCTGCAATCTGCTTCAAGCAGAACTCCTTCCCCTCTTCCAACAAAGAAATCTTTCCCTTGATCACCTTTCCACTTATAGAAAGAGCGGCACAGTCTGACACCTAAACAAAAGAAACAAAAGAGCGCTGTTTCGGCTTGTGTAACCTCATAAGCATGGCGTAGCCTACATTCCAATGATAGGTATATGTGTGTGTGTGTGTGTGTGTGTGTGTGCGAATCGACCAAGATCGTGTCGGCGAAACGACCTCGATGTATGCGAATCGACTTGTATGCGAAACGACCGACATCCAAGTGCGTGCGTGCGTGTGTGCGTGAATGCACCCTACAGTCAAAGCTCTTGTAAGCGACTACACGCTGAAACAAGAAATTTCGGGAGCTTGAGAGACCTTTTTGACAGCTTGGTCACCTTAGACTTAGAGTAACACTCGTTATTTGTTTTTAAATCATTCCCATCAACAAAATCTATAAAGCAAAGTTGTATAACAGGTAATGTGATCAAGTAGCAATACAACTAAGGACCTTTGAGAGCTTGAAAGAGAAAAAGTCCAGTTGATGGTTTCCAAAAGTTGTAGCAGACGCTTACGAGAGCTTTTATTAACATTGGTGGTCGTAACTAGAGGTGTTCGATTTTCCAAGGTGTTTGGAACCCTTCGATTTATTCATAACGGCAACCATATCACCAATGATATTAAAAAACTTAACAGCACCAAGAAACAAAGTACGACAGATCCAGCATCTAAAGTATAAAGCATAAGCCTTATCGCATCTTACTCTTTCCACAAAGTTGTTTTCAGTTGCAGTAGTGCAATCCTCATCTAATTGGCACACTTGAGAACCTGTATCCACGGCATCTAAAAATAAAATGAGTTAATCTCCAAAATGAATAATCTCTACGCCAAAAATGAGGTTGTAAAAAAATTTTAATGAGGCAAAAGAGGAAAATTGTTTAACTTTAAATTTTGATCATCGTTAAAGTCGCAACGAGGTGTAATAGGTCTTACTACTTGCCAAAGCTATCTCGGCAAGTTTAACCAAACCTTACAGGCAAAACCACTTCAAGATTAAGAGTTAATGTGTTAAATGAGCAAAAAAAAGTTGGAGTGTTAAATTTCTTTGCTATGGAAATAAGACATGGCATAGTATACACTGTTACCATTTAAAGAAATTTGTAACTCCTTTTTCTTCTTATCAATTTCAGGAATGATTCGATCCTTGTAGAACGAAATGAAGGAGTTCATCTCTCTCTTTATCAGCGGAAGCTCCTCTTTGAACCTATCAATTTCCATTTGCTTTTCCACTGCAGCTCTCTTGGTACTCCGAGGAACTACATTGTACAAATAAAGGTGGTTTTAACATAAAAACAACCATCAAATAAAACTACTCCAGATGAAAGCTACAAATCTAAACCGAATGGAAAACAGCGTTTCAGAAAACTGTAGGAAAACTAAGTCTTGTTAACAAGGAAAAGACGGGCTACTAGCAATAATAATAGCATATATTGCAGTTGTCAAATAATGCAAATGATAAATAACCATTGATCAGCAATTGCTTAAAACCGAGAGGCAAATACATAATCACTAAAGAAAAATACGGGACTAGCAGTTGTTCTTACCACGATCATCCACTGAGCTAACAGTTACATGCCACGGTAAGACTCCATTCTCAATGCTTTCTAGGGAAACCTTGGCACTTTCCCCAACCAGTTGATTATACTTTGTGACAACCTTCTGCAACAATTCCTTCTCAATGGAAACTTTTCGCCGAATCCTTGTCCTCTGCTTACTGGAATCTGATATACAAAAAAGGTCTAGTAGGTACGGTTATAAAATAAATGACTGTAGGGAGGGGGGGATAACAAAGAATAGCCAGATTTTCTGTTCTAGTCTCTTATTTCTCGTGCAAACTGTAACAAGGTATAAAAATAATAATAATAATAATAATAATAATAATAATAATAATTTAACACTAAAATTAGCTACCGTAATAAGCAACGTTTGGACATTGTCTAGATGTCATTGTCAAGTAAACTGCGTAAGATTACTTATTCGATAATGATAAAGGTAATAAACCTCATTGACACTCATTTGGGTAAAATAACTTAGTTAACGTGAATTCCCCATTAACTTGAACAAATTTTAATTCTCCCAATTTTTTACCCATTTTTGTCAGTTATTTACTATCTGCTATCTTGAACTCCTTGCAAACTCGAACTAGTTTCGTCTTCCATTACTTCAAATGTCATCCAAGTTAATTAACCCCGTTAACTAGAACTCGTTAAGAGTCTACTAAAGGTCAGCTGCTTGAGTGGTTGGTATCTTTAATCTTTATGATAACAGGAATTAACCAATTAGCCTGAAAAACTGTTGAAAACTTATTTAACCAAGGTCTTTACTGTCTTTGAAGAGTATCTGCCCTGCTAACTCAAACCCCGCTAACAAATATTGTTTTTTGACAACCCGGCAAATGAGTGTCTGAGTAGAGTGTCTCTACTGTAAATATTTAGTCAGAACTAACCTCCCAGCCTTGCCATGTTGTACACCATCTGAGCAACTGAGAAGTGGTGACGTTCCATCTGATTTCTTAAATGGGTAGAGACTTTTTCCACCAAAATCTTTTCTCCATCACTATCTACTTCTCCAGCATTTGTGCATGCCACGTCTTCATGACCAGCAGAAGATCCTGCAACTACTTGGTCATACTGCTGGCCATACAACTCCTTGGCAGCTTCACACAGGTTTTTAAGCCTTGTTGGCATGGTTTGAGAGTGTAATGTCTTCACCAAAAACTCTTTTTCTTGCGGTGAAATATTGACTTTCATGGAGGACTGAGAACTCTGCTCTTCTGAAACAGAGTATTAAAAGACGGTAAGTACCGGTATGTGTCGATATAGCAATAATAAATTCTCCAAGAATAGCAGTGATGTAGAATAATAGAATACCAGTTCATGTGAATAGCAAAGTGATACATTTAAAAAAAAAGACTTCTTTAGATCTCCATAATAATGTGGAAAATATTCAGTAATACCATTATTAACTTGGCAGGAGTGATGGCTAAGTACAAACAAAAATCTTACTCTGGGCAGCACGATAGATCTCTTCCTTCCAGGAAGACAGCACATCAGCTGAAACATGAAGCTCTGTGAGGATCCCTGAAAGTTCACTTTCTATGGTTGATAGCTGCATCTTCACCTGTGGAGAAAAGACTTATCACTAAGTGCATGAGGGGTATACAACATTTTCTTAAAATGCTTAGCAAAATGAACAGTATCTAGTACACTGGTTTACCCTCAATGCAACGCCAATGTGTTAACAAACAAGTTACAAGCATGTCTTGAATAACTATGATCTATAACAAATACAACTGAAACCAAAAAGGGAAATATCTCCAAGAGTAACAGATTTCCTCTATTACCTAAAAAAAAAGGTTAAACGGTCATACTTCATCTGGGCTTAAAGTGAATTCCACATAAGCTTCTTACTGATAAAATAATGATACCTATACCTTTGTGTATTGCTTTGCCAGAGACTGAGGCAATCTTTCAACCTTTTTGCGATTCCACTGCAGGGCATGCTCTGTAAGCAATTCTTCTCGTCCTGTGTACATGACAAAAAAAAAAGAGGTCAACAAATAAAAAAGAGAGAAAAATAAAAAAAATTAAACATTTATTTGACTCGATTCAGAAGTTTCCATTCTATACAATTCGTAAATGTAAAATTTATATAAATTATATTCTTGACTACATTTTGGCATTGAAAGAAAAAACCTTCTACTGAAAATTATGGCAAGAAAGTGGAAAAAAAGCAAACCTTCAAAGCTGGGCGTGTTTTATTCAGTACCCCTAACATTTAAAGAATGGCAACTAAGAGCTGTAGCCAGTGTATGTGCTACTATGTTCCTAAACTGTTTTTTCTTAACTTGACAGCAGTAGATGCTTAAGGTGTTAGTATGGTAATACTTAAAGCTGAATGACAATAAAACCTACAAATTAGTTGTTAATAGTTACATTTATAACTGAAGATACCTTCAGGAAGCATATGCTTAGTACTGGTGCCTAGACGAGAGAAATGGCTGTTTATTTGCTCAACTTCCTCTCCAGTGGTTGCAGAAGCACCATTCTGCCCTCTACCACCCCAGATAACCTGCACATTTTAAAAATCAAAAAAGAATAGAAACACCATTAATATGTCCTGGAATTTATTTATATTATGAAACTACCATGGAAGATCAGAATAAATTTCTTTGCTCTACTAATCCTTTAACACTGACCTCTGAGTAAGAAAGCAGAGAAGTAGCCACTTACAGACTACATTAATTGGTGAAATGGCACTTGGCAGATACTGATTTTGTGGTTGCCATTAATAACAACCATTGATAACAGTACAAGTATAAGATAAAGTAAAAAGTATGAGTATGATTTTTTTTAATTTCAATCTGGATATGCTCCCTGGAGCGTACACTCTTTTCTGTTGATGACCAGTTGAGTGGGAGACAACTGGTATGGATTCTCATAGTCATACTCTGATCTACAGGTAAATAATATATCACTTCTTGTTTGAAGATCACATGAATTCAACAAGTGTATAACTCTGTACTGCTGCTGGTGATGAGGTTAAAGTAAAAATTGCAATCATAAAAATAACAATTGCAAACAGAAAGAAGTATGACAGTAATTATGGGTTAGTTTGTACTATGGAAATACTAAGATTATTATTATCATTATTACTGTTATTGTAAATGTCATTGTAATTTTTATTGCTTTTAACATTGTTAATATTGAAATGTGAAATTGTCTAATCATAAAACATATAGTTCTGGAGAAGTTCAACAAAAATTAATTCAGTTTCAGCATTAACCCACCTGACAAGACCATGAGTGGGCCTTGGCATGCATCACGGACAATGCTGGTTTCATTTTTTTCGCCGATTCACCATCATGCTTTTGAAGCCATGGCCAGAACTTGCAAACAACATCATACCAAAAGTACTTCACCTGTTTTGGAATAAAATATTATTTCTGGAGATAGTGGGCATACCCATAAATTTCTCCATACATCATATTAACAGCCTTCTGTGCCAGTGAGTGTCTGCATCCAGCTATTTCCAATCCAGTCTCTGAAAGATTTTTTTTCTTGCGCAGCGTATTACTAGCTGCTCGCCAGTTAGTTTCACCACAATTATTCTGATCTTGTTTGTTGCTCTGCAAAGTTAACAACATGATAACAATATGTAATTAGATAAAAAAACAACAACAAACAAACAGTTGTCACCCTTTAGAAATTCCCCGCAACCCTATTTTCCCTTGATAACTAAAGGAACTGCTATCACTTATTCATTTGGCTCATAAAAATATTAACAGCCGATAGTTTCTGGGAAATTTGAATGGTTGCTTACACCGTGTTTGGAGCCTTGGTACACTTTTTGAATGTGCTTGTCGACCTCTTTGTTTGAGACAACAAAGACATCACCATAGAAACAATCTCTTTGTCTTCTGAAAAAATAGAAATAGACTGCATATGAAACAACTTTAATTAACTACCTAGAAATGAAACAACTAGTCAGAAATGTGAACTTAGTAAAATTAGAAATTAATGTACTTAACAATATCCATTTTGGCATATGGAGAAATGAATGTTAAGGTTATTCAAAGAAGACATTTGAACTGGGAAACTATCCAAGAAGGGTACATTTTAAGTGTTGAAGGAAGTCCTAAGAACAAGAAAATGGTTTTGCGGAGCACTCACGATCCAGCAGACTTGAATCTGTAAAGCTTCATATTTCCATCCACATGGACTGAATGTTGAGAGTCTTCACAAGCTGGGCACTTCATCCAGTCCATGTGGCGTAAAATATTAACCTTATACTGGCAATATTTCCACTCCTTAAAAGCACATGAAAAGGAATTACTGTTGATGGTTCCAACCTAAAAGACATGAAATAAAATATATATTATTGGTAAGCGAAAATGACTTCCACTTGCAGGATAATTTGCATGAAATTTCAATGCAAATAAACAACAAAGGGCCAGGGTGAGATGAAAATTTTGTCCACGAAGTTGGTAACAAGAGAGGGAACATTCAGGGAAATTTAGTTTGCCTTACAGTAACTACATGTCAAGTTTTTTTAAATAAAAAGAATAAACTTGTAGAGGTAACATGAGACCAGTAATCTTGAGATAATAAAGCTTAAATGATGCACAATGAATACACAACTGTATTTAGTGTGTTTAAAGGCATAAAAACAACAAACTGGAACTGGTCTTAAAAGGCTTTTAGTTACAGTACGGGACCAACAGAAGGTGTCCATCGAAGAAATGTGTCCATCTTATAGAGGTGTCCGTAAGAGGTAGTTGACTATAACCACGAATATAATTGAAGAGCTTGGTGGAAAACTATGCTAAGTGACTTTTTCAGACCATGCGAAGGTTTTTTCTCCAAAGTGCCTTTTTGATGCTGCCTTGAAGTTTGTTGTCTAGAAAATGGAACAGTAACAATAAAACAAAGTGTACTTCATAAAAAAAAAAAAAAACCAGAACCTGCGTGTGACTCGAACCTTGACTTCTCTTTTCCTTATCTCGCACGCTGGGAAAACGCTAAACACTTGCGCCACGCAAGCACTTCGTGAGAACTGAAGAAAATTGAGATTGTGATTTGCATTGACCATCAGGTTAAGATAAACAGTATTTTCTCTTTTTCTCTTTTCTTAGAAAGACAGTGAAAATCAGCAAATAAATAACCCAGAAATGTTTCTTTATTTAAATCTAGGCCAAATGCTGTAATTCAGGCACTTTGGAGGAAAAAAAAATTCCAGGCCAAAAACATCACTTAGCATAGTTTTCCACCAAGCTCTTCAATTATATAATATGATATCTGCTTCATGCAGTTAATTCATATCATCATCATCATCATCATCATCATTTCCTTTTCCCTAAGAGGGAAATAGGGCCTTAATTCATAGAAAAGGGGTTTTAATAATTTAGTACTCAGCATTGTAGGAAAAACATACCCTTCCTTTTCTTAAAGAAAACTGTTCCAGAGATTTAAGATAAGATCTCTCCGAACAACCAGGACTTTCCTTCTGGAACAGATCCCAGTGTAAAAAAACCTCTGGATCAAAAACATAGGTCATGTTGCCGACACTTCCAGGCCAAAATCCAAGCTGAGTAACAACAACTGGATTGGATGTGGGTAGGTCTTTTTGGCACTGAAGGCATCTAAACAGGACATGGTTCATATCAAACCTACCTAAAAAGAGATGAAAAGACTCAAATGCCAAAATGTCAAAAGGTACCTTGTGATATTTAACAACATTTACTACAATTGATGTGACAATTTTCTAAGTATTTGAATTTCTTGTAAGGCTAACATGTGATGAAGTGTTACATAGCCTGTTCAGTTGTGTGGTTCACACACTCAATTAACTGCATAATTTTATAAACAACAAATGATACTTTAAATAATAGTTTCCATATGACTGTAGCAGAGTTTTCTATGCTTATAGTATTAAAAAATATGTATAAATTAATATCTTACCCCTTAAATTAATAACAATGCAACGATTATGTTTTCCAACTCTTTGGATAGTTTCAGAACTGTTGCAGTAGGGGCAGACCAAACTTGTGCTTGATGATGGTAACAAACAATCTAAAAGAAAATATTGACAATTTGTATCCCCAGAATCTAAACCATTTAATGGAATTCAAAACCAGCTGTGATACCCACAACACAACCTATATAGCTGTATTGTAGTTTATAAGCAAATTTAAAGGAAATGTAATTGCAACAGTGCTTCAAAATACAAGTTAAAAAAGCATTTTATAGTACATATCATTAAGGATAATGTGCTGCTAACTAATGCTGTACTTACCAACCAAAACCCATTTGCCATTAGGGTCTAAAGATACTGTTGGTGGGATTGGTTTGAAAAAGCCACCAGTTGACCCATCACGATCATGAAATGGCTGCATTTCGTGAACCAACTGGTCACAATGGCCACACAATCTTGTGTATGTGTGACAGTCGTAACAGCGGACCTCAGCTATATGTTCTAAACATTTCATGCACCGGGTCTCATCCACTGCATAACCAGATACTACAGCATTCATCAAGAGTGCACGCACAGATTCCCAATTTTCATTCAAGATAGCAGTGCGTTGGCCCCAGTTCTGCTTTGGCGACTTTGATGCACGCCATTCCTTTAAGAGTTCATTAGCTGATTTTAAAATGCTGTCCAAATTAGCTGGAATAAAATAATAATTGATGATTGATGATGATGACGATAAATGATAAAGATATCTAAT
The DNA here is from genome assembly GCA_947652115.1 of Blastomussa wellsi. NCBI lineage: Eukaryota > Metazoa > Cnidaria > Anthozoa > Scleractinia > Plerogyridae > Blastomussa > Blastomussa wellsi. Next base: position 15,917,613 of record OX393566.1, on the reverse strand, counting down.
AAAAGCAACAAGGCTACAAATACCTTTCTAATCTAATGCATTATTATAAAGCCACTAAACCATGTTATTGCAGATGCTTAGTGACTTGCCTAGTGTGGCCAAGTTCTCTACAAATTGCTGTTTTACATTTAAATTGAGATCCACTAAATGTTTATCAATGTAATTTTGAAATCTAAATTAACTATTGCAAACATAAAAGTGAATTAGCAACAGATGAAACTTTGTAATAATAATAATAGTAATAATAATAATAATAATAACAACAACAACAATAATAATAATCAAACTTTATTGAATATTCAAATATTCAAATATTTTCAGAATAATAATAATAATAATAATAATAATAGATGACAACAAAATTCATACTTGTTTCAGCTGAGGATGATGGGGGATCCACACCGCTGTCCAAACAGGAATCAATGTCTAAAAAATTGGGTGACAGTGCAACTTTTTTCAGATTTTGCTGTAATGACCAGAACAAACTTGTTTGAATCTATAGCCACGTGTATATCTTTACACCTCCAATATGATAAACTTAACAAATTTCGGTAGTATATTTGGTTTAAATGATGAAAGAGTTAAATTAAAGAATATACTTTTAAAAACAGCATTAATTTAGGACACTAAAATTATTATCAAAGAAATTACAAGCTTTGGCGGGAACAAAATTATAGCCTTCTCAGCTCTCATTAGCTTAGTGCTTTTTGATCTTGTAACTCATAAATAGGTTAGTACTTTTTTCTCCTAGGTAAATTGTAACTTTAAACTTTTCATTTTTATATTCTCTTCTATTTGTGAGGGTATATGGAATTTGCGCTATATAAATCTCAATTATTATTGTCATTAATATTATTATCATTATTATCATCATTATCATAATTATAATAATAATAATAATAATAATAGTAATTATTATTATTATTAATATTATTATTATTATTGTTACTATTATTATTAATCAGAAGAAGAAGAAGAAGAAGAAGAAGAAGAAGAAGTTAATAAAGAATAGAAACTCAATCCCATGCATGCATATACAGTCCGAGTATATCCTTAACATGTAAACATTAAAAAGGATCTAAAAGAATACACGTGTCCAAGAAGCTTACATCTTCACCCGATCTTAATAATTAAGCTTAAAGATATACATGTACTACATCGCTCAAGCTAATTTAGGATTGATAAATACTAGTGTTACTTTAAGGTATTTGCACTGGCTAAATTTCGTGTTTTAGAATCAAGTAATTTTCAGCCTATTTATAGTTTATACCACCTAATATTGAAAAAATGTGGTTTTGTCTCAAAATTCATGCAAATTTGAATTCTACACTTGGTCAAAGTTGCGCATTTTTACCGGAAGTCACTTCCATCAACCGAGAAAGAGCCTGGGTCGGTTACTAGGAAAATCTTGAGTATGCGATTCAAGACAGCGGTTTCCCTCTCTGGCTACACGTGAAAGTTCAAGATGGCGACACGCGATGCTGACCAAGAGGCGGCTTTCGAAGCTTTTAAAGCCGAATTTGTTCGCAATGGGTAAGTTTTGAGCGTTTCTTAAGTTCATCACTTATTTTCAGTATTTACATTAGCAAAAATCCGCATTTTTATGCAGATTCCCAGTACCGGAGGGCTTGATCAGGCTTTTGCGAAAACACAAGGTAAAGCCTGGAGAATCTGGCGACAAATGCCGTGCGAGGCTATACAGATACTTGTGGTGTCTGCTATGGGTAAGTTAAGAAATACAAGCATTTACATGTAGTTCTCTACAGTCATTATTCTTATTGTGAAACCCAGTTCATCTTCTTTATTTGTGCTTGTTCAATCTCTACTTGAAGTTCAAGAAGATGCTTCAGGTCAGATTACTGCATAACAATAGCACATGTATATTGCTTCACTGCAATTCCCCCTGAAGTTTTCCTCGTTTTTACAAAGAATATTTCCCCTCAGCGGTTCCTTCTCGTTAAAAAGGTTATGAGCACAACAAAGTTTGCAACCTGCCTCCAGTTTCTGTGTCTAAAATGAAATGTTCCAGGGATGTTAATTTTTTGATAAGTTTATTTCTGAAAAGATATTCTGTATATAGTTCTGACATTTAATATTTACCTTTTGATTTTAGCATGGTAGTGGAAAGACTTTGGGAGCGTCGGTTGGACGCCAGCCCACCTATGTTTTCCCCCCCACTCTGAAAAGAGTGGTGAGGGAAATTATTCCTGGCAATCCAGTTGAACAGCCAGACCCAACCCATTCAGGGGTAAGTTTTTTTCAGACAAATGAAAGGAGACTTTATTTTCTAGACATTGCCTTGTAATGTACCTTATTGAAATATTAACATTCGCCACCCCTCAAAACTAACATTGTAAGAGCAATTATGACCAATGGCTTTGAAGTGAATAACAGCTAATTTTTGAATTATTAATTTCAGGTTTATCAGGTTAACATCAGGGACCTCGCTGCAGCGAAGTGGCCTGCCGGCAAGCAAAAAGGGACCAATGAAAATTGATTTTTATTAGAACGAAAAGAGTTTTATTTTTTTAGAATTTTGAAGATGAATTGTGAATATTTAATTTTTACATATTCTATTGTGACAAAGTTTTCAAATTAAAAATTATTTACATTTATAAGATATTATTTGCAAATCATAAATGAACAGAGACAAATAGAATTTTGAAGATGGATTGTGAATATTTATTTTTTACATATTCTATTGTGACAAAATTTTCAAATTAACAATTATTTACATAAGATATTTTTGCAAATCATAAATGAACAGAGACCATATTGAGGAAATATGGAAATTCAACAAAGTAAAATTATTTTCAAAACATGAACAATTTAATGAGTTATTACAGTTTGCTTTTATGTTATTTGACAATCTGTGAAATATTATACAGTAGGCATATCAATTGAAAGAGATATAACAAATAAATATACATTGTAAGGTTCTGTTATCCACCCAACATAGCCACCTATTTTCAAAGCAATTTTATTCTTGAATTCCATAATGTCATTCACTGCAGCAGAAAAAATGAGGTTGTGCAGTTTTTGACTAAGTAACAGCAACAGCCCATCTTGTACATTTCCCTGGTTCTCTGGTTTTATGCTATTGGGCTGTTGCTATTTGGTATTGGTTTTAATAAATGGAGATTGCTATGTAGTTATCTTTGTTTTGAAAGTTACATGAACATGCCTGTTTTAGAGTGTTTCCAATGATTATTGAATAAGGAAAATAAATATAATTGTTATGCTTTTGCATTGCTATGCTTTGCAATCGGTTTAAAACACCTTGTGCCACTCACCAATGAGAAGTAAAGCCAAAACCAAACTTGATTTACTCGCATACATTTTCTTCATGCTATTGCTAAGTGCCAGCAACATTGGTTCATTACATTGTCTGTGGGTCGTGATTGGCTAGAATGATTACGTTGGTTTTGGTTTTACAACACTCTATCACCAATTCCTGCACTCATTTAACAGACATTTTGTTTGTGAAGACTTCAAATGCAAAATTCACCTTCAAAAGATCGATGATTAATTCTTCAAGACTCAGGTTATAGCTCTGGTTATCGATCTTTCTATGTATAAAGTGCTTTTAGGCACATAATTTATTCTGGTTATTCCAAAAACAGAATACCTCTAAATAATGCACCCATTTCTTTCACCAAAATATGGCAAGTAGTTGCTACTTTGATTATGTATACCTGAAGACATTTGGCGAGTGAAAATGTAAACAACATAGCGTTGTTAGCTTATTATGATTTTTGAAGGACTAGATTATGTCCTAAGAAAAGTTTTCCCCTAAAGTTGCTTATACAGACTCACATTTTTTGGGGGAACCTTGTCAACAATAGGAATATCGTGGTCAAATCTAATGTATTTTTACCTCATGGCATTGTGAACAAGTAAAACAATTCCAACTGAAGTAGCTGCATGCTTTGTTCCGGCCAACACTTGGGCTTATGAAAACAAGTTCAGATAGCTGCCTAACACATGTTTCGGTTAGCTATGACATTTCAAAAGTTATAACGCAATCTTTGTTTACATTACTTGCCTCATTAGCATAACCACTTTAGCCTTTGATTGAGCTACTGTACACACCAAACAATTCTGAATATTGAAAGAACATGGCAAGATTAAGTTTTGCTATAAATTTGAGCTCGTAGCGCTTTTGCCACCTAGAAATTTTGCAGTTTTTGAAAGCTACGGAGTCATCTTGTACATATCACGACCTTTTCAGGATGTAAAGTGGTGTGCAAATGAGGTAAAGTGCAAACAATTACGTCAGCAAAGATCGCCCTATTGAAACCCCTGCTTACTTAATTGTACAGTCATTTGCATGTCAAGTGTAAGTGGTTTTTGCAGGAATCACTTCTTTTTCTTATTGAGGGGGCATGATGAATGGCTGATTCGGCTATGGTCAGTTGATCCACAACGACACTTTCTGCCACTCACCACTGTAACTTCGTCAGCATTTCCAATCAGCTGGTTGACATCTCTGACTAAGTTGCTGTCGTCTTCACCTTCATCTCCAGAATCCTCGCCATATGTATGTCGAACCGCCTGCTGCTTTCCCCATTTCTTTCTTTCTGCCTGATCCTCTGCCCTGGCAACTTTCATGTTTATTCGTAGACGCTTGCCTTCATCAGTTTTTTGCTTTTCAAGGATAGATGCTCTCTCTGCAACTGCCTTCTGAAGGGCTTCAACAATCGATGGAACCACTGGGAGCTTTATCCTCTCGTATAGGTCTGCGACCCAGTGGTAATTTGGTCCACGTACTGTATGACACCATGTCATATTCCCTTGGCAGAAGCCAGCATTGGTAGAGGCCATGTAGTGCAGCCTGCAAGACAACACAACTGTGTCACCACAACATTTGGGCACAATGTACATTGTATACTAAATAAACGAAACAAATATGGAACCAGATCTCAACAGTGTCCAATAAATAATAATACTACATGGCTACATGTTCACGTACAACCTAAAAAAGAAAGATACAAAACAAACATGTACATGTATGTAGTACACACTTGGTTTCAGGATGCATGTAATGCCCAACTGGAAGTTTAGCTGTTTAGCTGTTGACTTGCTCATGCTGTTATGTCAATTTATACCTTACGGCTATCGAAAGAAAAATGCATACCTGCATAGACTTTGGCTCTTTGCGCGGAAGTGGGGTAAAACAGTAAAGCCTGCTTCACACAGGTTCGAGTGGCCCCTACCCATTGTAGGGTGGATCACTGAATCTGCCTCTTCGGCTCTCTTCTCGCATTCCAACACATAAGCAAGCCAGTGGTATTCACATTTCAGCTCATTCTTTGTCTGGTATGGTGAACCTTCACACTCTGGTTCTGTATCACCATCACACTTTTTGCAGGTACACTGCTTTGTGCTGTGGAAGGCACATCCACCATCCTCCCATTCATGAATATTGCGTACATGGTACTGAGACAGGCTTCTGAGTCGCTGGGCATATTCGTCTGGATCCTTGCATTGCTGCAGGCAACAAAAATGATTTATGCGAGCTCCCTTGATAAAAGAATCTGAAAGACAGCCACAGCCTGCCTTGTGCCTTTGACAGAGACACTTTGCTGTTTGAACTTTTGGAAATTTGTCCTTGTACTTGTTCTTAATGTCAGTGGAGAACTCCTTTTTCTTTGATGCTTCCTTTAAACAATTGGCATGGGCCCTGCCAACATGGCCTCCACATTTGTATACCTTTCCATTTGGATGGTGGGTGGCAACAGACTTGGCAGAACTGGAATCGCCATCCTGCCACACTACTTCAACCGAACAACCTTCAAGTTTGGCCTGTTCATAACATTCATCTGACAATGTACCTTCCATGGATTTCGCAGTCCCCTGATAGAGATCATCTTCCACAACATCGTCATTCCCACGCATACATTTGTGTCCGTACCACACAAGACCACCAGTCATGTAATTTCTAATTACAAACGAACCATTTTTACTGAAGTGGCCTCTCGTGTGCCAAACACCATCTGAAGTGCATACTGCCCGCTTCCAGCTTCCCAGATCTCCATCAGGAAGGGATTTCATTATTTCTTTTTCTTCATTGCACATTTCGTCCAGTATGTTTTTTATGTGAGGGTAAACAAGTTCAATAATGGCATAATATCTGTTTTTGGTCAAACATGCTATTCCTAAATACTGCTTGAGGGTTCTATCGAACTGTGCAAAACCATGTCCTGACAGGAAAAATGCAACCGCTAGGGCTAGTCCGACAACAGTCCGTCTTGATCCTTCCACCAAGGAAGATCCTTGGAAAGATACAGACCTCAGTTCACAACCATTGCATCGAAAGTGTAAATTGATCGTGCCACCAAGACCAGTTGGTTCCACTCTGCATACCACCAGAATGCCTAAGAATAATGACAATCAGTTATGAACAATTGTAAATAAAAATGTTCACAGAAACCAAGTAAAATCCGTACATGTAGCTGTACCAAACTCAGTTGTATAATTCCTGTATCAACACAGGCCTAGCAAGGGAGATACCAACAACACATGCAAACAGCTGTGAAAACCAAAACAAAGCTGGGTAAAAAAAAAATGGAAGAGATATCATGTAATCTGAAGTGAAACAAATAAACCAGTGGCTCTCTTAACTGCAGTAAAATAAAGGTTGACATAAGTCATTGAAGAATAAGAGTATTTAGCAAATAAATGCCTGCATGGAAAGCACACACAAAATTGATAAAAATATGTCAGGTCAGAGAGAAGCATCAAATACGTACCGTTGCAGTCGGGAGTTGAACAATGCGACGTTTCATTTATGTTGTCAACAAAATCTGTCAGCTGAGTTGTCTCACAGACAAACAACCGGCGCTCTGTGTCCATCTTTGCTACTTTTGCATCTGCTTGCGAAGGACCAATATTCTCCTCCTTGCTCATCTTTCTTCTTTTAAATTCTGGTTCTGAACAGCCGGGTTCGTCTAGGTCTGGCATATCAGGGAGATATTCCATATCCACTGAATCCTCAGTCTCCTCGCTTGAAGCCGAAGACGCATTGAAACAAGCGTCCAAATTCCTAGCAGTCAGTGTTCGAGCTACAGACTTCTCTGTATTGTACACGGATTTGCCAGGGCTGACAAACTTCAACTGCATTTTGCCATCCTTTTCTGCGTGTTCCTCTCTCCATTTTGCAGGAAGAGTAAATTTTTTCCTTGACCCAGCTCCTTTTCCTTGTTTATTAACTGACAATTTTCCTTTTTCCGATCGAATTTTCTTCAATTTTGCTTTCGATAGCTTTTTCTTCTTCTTGTTGGACGCCATGTTGTGACGTGTCAAATCTACTGCGCAGACGCAGTGCACAGCCCACTACCGGAACTTCGTCACACCTAGCAACGCAATAACAAATCAAGTCCCAGCGGGATGTAGAGAGGCTAATTTCCATATTTTAGCATGTGTCAGGCATTTTAAACAGCGGTTATTGCTTAAAGTATCCAAAATGGCGGCCAAAAAGCTTCGGGATGCTCGCGGATCCAAGAAACACTTGATTTTGAGACGAAAATCGATCATTTACCATGGAAATATTACTGCAGGCAGCAATCTGGATTTACCCTGACTTACGTGAAACCATTTTTTTTGGGAATGGATGGAAATTTTTGTGAGATATTTGGCAAGTATTCAAAGGACATGTTGAAGAACAGATTTGTGTTCGACTAAGCCAAGACGTTCTTCTGCTGTTGAGATATTGATGCCAAAAGTGGATCAAATTACAAATTCTAAAAAATGGTCTTTAAAAGGTGAAATAATTAGAATTAATCCTTAGTTGAACACAGTTTTATTCCTTTTTATGTACATAATAAAGTACTATTTCAACATTTACAAATATTTGAACATTCTTCTTGAAAAATGGAATTTTCTACTTTCATGCTACCCTCAGGGGGTAATTAAATTAACACCTTTGGAGGTAGTAGCTTCATCCTCACTTTTCTTTTCTGATTCCTTAGGACTTAGAGAATGATATCAAAGACCAATTTTAGAGAGAGCGTTTTTCATTGCCTGACAATAGGACTACAAAAATGTGCAAAATTAGCCAGTGCAAATACCTTAATACCTAGAACGTCAGTATCATTTGCGAGTCCGACGTTTGTCAGCTGAAGTACGTTTTTGCTGGTTGCTGCGCTGCTTCTTGGGCGATATTGGCAGTGAGTCTTGCGTCGTCCTGTGCGTGAATCTTTCGAAAAATGGTACACTGCCGGGGCTCGAGTTCTCATAACCGTGCCAGTTGATGAAGAAGGAGAGGGTTGCCCGTGGTCATCTCTTCTCAGTATTTTTCGAGCTGTTTCCAACACCTCTGAAAGCATCGGTCGCTTTTTTCGCTTTTTGTCACGATCTAGATGAATTTCATTTTAAAAATAAATGCAACTCAAGAGGAAAAGGAACGCTTTTGCTGAAAAACGTGAAAAAGGGTCATTACTCACTTGATTCCGTGGATTCCGCCATGTTTGATAGGAATGAAACCCAGTCCTCTATCAGACATACCTTCCCAGCAACCAGTGCTACACACGTCACGTAGATTATTGAAATCTGATAATTTAGTTGATATTAGCAATTATTAATATGAGATAATTTAGGGGTGGAGGACATGTTGCACCATTGCAGTTGAGCTGGAAGCCTTCATGTCTGCAAATCGTCAACAAAACAGACCAACTCGAGCGGTGATCCCCAGCGGCAACGATGTAAGCAGCTGTGGCGAACATCAGGGAACCCCAGGCGCCTCAACTGCTGCGGAGCTACAAGAAATCAGGGCAATGCTGCAGAAGATCATGGAGGACAAGTCACGCCCCTATGGCAAGTACACTGGCTGCCACACCTGTGGAGACAAGTCCCATTTCCAGAGGGACTGCCCTCAAGGAGGAGCAGCTGGAGGCAAGGCGCCGGGAAATGGGAGCCAGCCGAGTTCGCGGGGCTGAGCTCGGTGGAGGATTCAGCGATTAAGCCCCTGATCCCTATCAGAAGGAATACAGCGGAAGGAGCTGAGGACAGGCTCTACGTGGACGGTGTTGTGGAAGCGATGGCTGTTAGGTTCTTGGTTGATACGGGTGCCAGCGTGACCATGCTCAAGTCTTCTATTTACGAGGAGCTTCCTGAAGAAAAAAAGATTCCATTGGAGGGAGAGGACCGACGCATGCTACTGGCCGATGGAAGCACTCTCCCCTTTACTGGTCGGGGAAAGTTTGCGATAGGGGTGGGGCCTTCTTCCGCAGTTCATGAAGTTTTACTTGCCGATATTGAAGTTGATGGAATACTTGGTATGGACTTTCTCCGGGCCCAGCAGTGTGAGCTGCGTCTGGAGAACAAGGTGTATGTCTTGACGTTGCCTGGAGACCAAGTGTCATGCCAAACTACACAAGGGAACTTGGCTTGTCGGCGCGTGGCGATCTGCGAAACAGTGGTGATACCACCGCGTTCGGAAGTAATCGTGACAGCAGAATTTGTAGAGGGAGAGGCGTCAGATGGGGCTGGGGTCCTGGAGGCGACCACTCGATTTCAAGAACGTAACAATGTAATGGTGGCAAGGGCCCTTGTGCACACCAACCAGCACAAGGTCCCTTTGAGACTGCTCAACCCCTCGGATTCAGCCCAGACAGTGTTCAAGCGATCCATAGCAGCAGTGTGTGAACCGGTAGAAAGTGTTGACCAGGAGGTGAGTGGTCCGCCGAGAGTGAATTGTGTGACACCCCCGGGAAAAGAAGACAACGTTACAGGAGCGGGAAGCTTACCACTTCATCTAGTCGACCTTTACGAAAGGAGCATCGGACAGCTGAATAGCGAACAACAAGAGGATGTGAAGTCACTGCTTATTGAGTTCAGCGATGTGTTCTCTGCTGGCCCCAGTGACATTGGACGTACCAGTTTGGTTACCCATCAGATCAACACCGGTGACGCGTTAACTATCTGGGCCATGTGGTAAGCCAGGAGGGAGTCTCGACAGATCCAGACAAGATCGCAGCGATAAAGGACTGGCCTGTCCCATCGAACACCAAGGACCTGCGCTCCTTTCTTGGCCTGTGCTCGTACTACCGTCGGTATGTCAAGGGATTCCCTGATGTTGCAAAGCCCCTATACAAACTGCAAGAGAGGGAGACTGACTACGTGTGGACGGAGGCATGTGACCGGTCTTTTCAGCTCCTAAAGGGGCACCTGACAGCTTCGCCTATTCTCGCATTTCCCAATGCTAATGAAAGATTCATCCTAGACACAGATGCGAGTAACACTGGGGTTGGTGCAGTCTTATCCCAGCAGACAGATGGATGCGAGAGAGTAGTTGCATACTACAGCCGGACACTGTCCAAGTCGGAACGCAACTACTGTGTAACCCGGCGAGAGTTGCTCGCAGTCATTTTGGCCATCCGGAACTTTCGCCATTACCTCCTAGGGAAGAGCTTCCGGGTTCGCACAGACCACGGAGCCCTGCGGTGGCTTGTGGATTTCCGTAACCCAGACGGCCAAATGGCTCGTTGGCTTGAAGAACTCTCTATGTATGAGTTTAGCATTGAGTACCGCAGGGGCGACAGTCATGGCAATGCAGACGGACTCTCCAGGAGACCTTGTCGTGAGTGTAACAAGTGCGCGAGGGAAGAGGAGAAAGAAGCTAGGATGAGGAAGGAAGAGGGGGAGACAGTTGCCTGTAACATTGTCAAGAAGCCCACCATAAAGAAGCAAGAGGAAGAGGGGGAGACTGGTGTGTGTAACACAATTAAGAAGCCCACCATTAAGAAGCAAGAGGCCACTTGGGTACAACAATGGTCCCCGAAAGATATTCGCACGGAGCAACTTGCCGATGAGGGTGTGGCAAAAATGATCATCTGGAAGGAGAAGAGTACTACACGTCCCACGTGGCCCGAAGTAGCGAGGGAAGGTCCAGATGCTAAATCGTACTGGGCCCAGTGGGACCGAATGGTGTTGAAAGATGGTGTGCTATACCGACAGTGGGAGACAGAGGCCGGAAATGGTGTGTCCTTGCAGCTAGTTCTTCCCCGGGGTTATCGAGAAGAAGTGTTGAACCAACTCCATACCAGCCCAACCTCAGGCCATCTGGGGATAAAGAAGACGATTGCAAAGGTCAAGGAGCGGTTTTACTGGAATGGGTACACACAAGAGGTACGACGATGGTGTCAACGCTGTGATACCTGTAACTCGAGGGGAGGACCCCCAAAGAAGCCCAAAGCCGGGATGAGAAATTACAACGTTGGTACACCCCTGGAGAGAATTGCGATAGACATCACGGGACCGTTCACGCCCTCAGACCAGGGTAACAAGTATGTGTTAGTAGTTGGCGACTATTTTACAAAGTGGACTGAGGCGTATGCCCTGCCCAATCAGGAAGCTGAGACAGTGGCCCGAGTGTTAGCGGAAGAGTTTATCCCAAGGTATGGAGTGCCAAGAGAGATACACTCGGACCAGGGCCGCAAATTCGAATCAGCTCTCTTCAAGGAAGTCGGCCGGATACTTGGGATGGAAAAGACGAGGACCACTCCGCTGAGGCCACAATCGGACGGCATGGTGGAGCGGTTCAATCGAACTCTAAAGAACATGCTCGCGAAATGTGTGGATGAAAACCTCAGTGACTGGGATCGCCACCTACCCCTGGTCATGATGGCTTATCGGTCCGCGGTGCACAAGACCACTGGTTGTACCCCAAACGAGCTAATGTTTGGTAGAGAAGTACGGCTTCCTGTTGACCTGCTTTTCGGCCCACCAGATAACGACAACGAAGGTGAGCAGGTCGGCGATTATGCACAGACGCTGCAAGAGAAGATCAAACGGGTGCATCAGTATGCAAGGGAACATCTTAACATCGAAAGTGAAAGACAAAGGCAGAAGTACGACCAACGGCTAAATCAGCGCAGGTACGATCGGGGCAATGCGGTGTGGTTTTACAACCCTAAAAGGAGGAAAAAGATCTCACCATGCTTGCAGCGCCCTTGGGAGGGTCCTTACGTTGTACTCAAGAGAATTAGTGACGTTGTGTACAGGATCCAGAAGACCCCTCAGTCTAAGCCAAAAGTCATACATCATGATCGGTTGCGCCCCTATAAGGGGGAAGCTGTGCCAACTTGGCTCCCTTCCCAGCTGGGAAAATCTAGTGAGGCTTCCGTTCGAGAGACGAGCCTTCCACCCCCACCAGGTAACCCGAACACCAAGAGTGCAGGCTCCAAGAGGCGCAACATGATGACCTCAGGTTCACCATCTGCCAAGAGGGGGCCAGATGTTCTCGATCAGGACCCCCTACCGAAAGACAAGTCGTACAATGTAACGGACCACAAGTGCAGCGACCCGAAGGCTCTTGGGCGACCGACACGTTCCAGGAGGGCTCCGAACTGGGCCAGAGACTATTGTTTAGACGTTTAAAGTTAAGACACTTGAAGTTCATTCAAGAACATTTAAATTTAATGCACTTTTGACCTTTTAAATTAATTTAAAGTTCCGTTTATTAGGACACGGGGCGTGTCCCCATCTTGGAGGGGGGCAGTGTAATGTACTTGCCCCGTGTGTGTGTGTGTAGTGTAGCACGCGGTGTGTTGTGCTGTTGTGTTGTTCAGTTAAACCAGTTAAATTAAAACAGTTTACTCACCCGGTCGTGGTTTGTTACATAAGCAACATCATGATAAACAAAAACGAAGTGGGACTGAACGTCGGAAGAAATGGAAATTCTTTGATGACATGGATCAAATATGTGGTCACAGGGATACACCTTCATCTGCATGTCTTATTGATTCAGGTCTACCTGATAAGGGGGCAGGTAAAGTATTTCCTATGTCTATCTGGTGGGGAAGGGCCTACATGGTATATGTAAATATCAGGATAACGACCTCCATTATGCTAAGCTTAGCCGTTTGAGTGACTCTATTTCAAGCTTTTACATTTTTATGTAAACGTACGTATACCTTTTAATTTTTTTGTGCAACTGAACATTGCATGGAAGTCTGTACTTTAACATTTTTGTTATTACTATCATTATTATCATTAATAGAAACCATACTTCAAGAGTGTCATACTGGCAAAAGTAGCGGCATATTATCTTCCTGTGTCAAAAAAGGTTAGCACATGGAACTGAGGGAGAGCAGAAAATTCATATTGTATTTATCCCGTTTTCAATGTTAGGGTAATATTATTTCTTTCCCGCTGTTCAGATTTGGAAAGTGAAACAGGTGATGATAGCAAAATTGGCTCTGATGATGATGTGGCAAGTCTGCATGATGAAGAGCAAAGAAAAGATAAAAATGACGTGTCCGTATGCAGTGAACTTGCCAAACGCAAACTGGAGCTGGAAGAGGAAGAATTAAGACCTTATGTCAAGAAAAGCAAGGTTTCCAAAAAAGAAAGGAAGACCAAGCTTGAGAAATCTATTGCAGTGTTAAGTGACAGCTTTAAGGATGCTGCTGAACGGGAAATGGATATGCTGATGAAGCTTGAACAGGTGCGACACAAAGAAATGTTGGAACATGAGATACGTTTGAAGGAACTTGATAATGAACGTCGCAGAGAGGAATGACAACACGAACTGATGTTGCTAAATATTTTAAATAACAATAGAAATCCATATCCACCCCAAATGATGGATTTCTATAAAGGGAACAACTCTGGCCCCAGTGGCAGTGAAAGCAGTTATTTTGAGCTTTAAAACAAAAGTTCTCAAAGGTAGCATGTTGTGGCCTGTAGAAAGATTTTTCCTCTTAAAACAAGCTGTTGTTTCCTAGCTAAGAATATGAATCAGTAGTATTGACAATTCCATTGAACTGTTAAAGCACGTTGTTTTAATTATAAGCTGTGACAAATCTGACATAATTTCCTAGTTACACTGTTTATCTTTTTAAGGAGTCAATTTTGTATAACAAAAATGTTGAACAGTAAAGACAGTGACAAATATGAAAGCTTGCATGTTGCTTATAAAGTTATATCATGATCTTTATATTTTTCCCGGCAAAATATTTCAAATAAAGTTGCTATTATAACTATAATTGAACCACAGTGTTTTAACTGGCTACTTCAAATGTACTACTGTACTTTATATACCGTTGTATACCGTTGTATGTTCACTGGCACAGCTCCTCATTTAGAAATGTAGATTGACTACAGCAGTGTCAGTTCAAGATCCATTTGTAATCACCCTTTAGAAAAGAGAAGGTTCTTAATAGTCCATTCACCATTTTCACATAGACCACAATGCATCTTGTTGCCCCCCTTCCCCACCCCTCCCCACCCCCCTCAATTTTTCCATAACTACTGTTTCCAATTTCTTCTGGGTATTACAGTCGTCCCAAGAGAAATCGAACACAATGGTTAGGCAAAATTTGTCAAGGGGGGGGGTGGCGGAAGGTAAACAAGGTGCATTTTGGCCCATGTGAAAATGGTGAATGAGGAAAAAATTGAATTTATTCACTGCCACTACCAAGTGTCCGACCCTCAGGTGTCGTGAAAAATACTGCAAGAGCATCTCGAATGTTGGAGGCATCTCTTTCCCTCTGATTTGCCAATGGGATGTTGTCAGGCTGTTCAACAGCATTATGCACATCCTCAAGCCATTCTTCTAAAAAGTCATCCTTCCTTAATTCACAGATGTTATGAAGTATGCATGAAGCTGCCACCAAGAAGCATGCAGACCAAACAGCCATATCTATACGCTAAAGAACACGTTGGAAACGTCCCTTCCATCTACCTAAGGTGTCTTCCTCAGTCATACGTGCTCTGCTGAGCCGGTAATTGAAATTCCGTTGCCAGTTGGGTGTGTTCTGGTTTTCTGGATAAGCTTTTATTAGCCAGTCCAAGAGAGGATAGGCTGGGTCCCCAAGAATCAAAGGGCCCATATCAACACCAAGTATTGATTCTCAAGCCATGCCTAAAATTTCCTGCTGTGTAAATGGGGCTTTAATTGTCAATGACTGGGCTATGAAATTCCTCCCTCAGAAGTACAGAGAGTCTCAAACAGACTGGTTCGGAAAACAAGGGATATCTTGGCACATCTCCGTTGTGTATCGTCGCTTGGATGACATACTCCAGTGGCAGGGCTTTATTCACATTATACAGTCATGCAAACAAGGCAGTTCCTGCATGGCAAGAATAATGCAGGATGTTCTTAGGACCATCAAGCAGGAGAACAAACAAATCAACAGAGCATCTTTCTCACAAGACAATGCGGGCTGCTATCACTTATCTGCGACCATTCTTTCCTGTCCACTGATATCAGCCTCTACCGGCGTAGAGATCCATCGCATTGACTTTTCTGACCCACAAGGTGGCAAAGGTGCTGCAGATAGATTAGCAGCAACGTGTAAATCTAATGTCAGAATCTTTATTAATGAAGGAAATGATGTAACTACAGCACATCAGCTGAAAGACGCCCTTCTTTCACATGGGGGGATAGAAGGAGTGCAAGTTGAATCAATAGAGACTATTGAAGAGTTACCTTTAGCAGAAGATGGTACAAACATCCCCGGCATCAGCAAGTTAGGGCCTGTTCACATGGAAGTGGGGTACCCCGGCTTGGTGGGGTTCCCAGCGTCTCCATATATTCTTTGTTGTTTATCTGGTTGCGTTCATATGCGTGGTGGGGTACCCCACTCAGCCGGGCAACCCGTCTCCTCGGGGCAGGTTGCCCGCCTGAGTGGGGTAGATTTTTTCCATGTGAATACTATACCCCTGGGTACCGGGGTGAGGTTCATACAGGCATTCGACAATTTAGCCCGCCAAAAACAAGCGGGAAAACAAAATGGCGTCCACTCGTTATCAACCTGGTGAGCTTTTCCGCAAACAACGCCTCCAAAATATACTTGACAGCTCAAATTTGGGGCAAAATAGTCAGGATATTGATGGTTTAAGCGAGACCGCAGCATCTCAGCCCGATCAGGCCCTGATTTCATTGGAATTGGATGCCCCAAGGCAAAATATGAATACGAACTCGAAGGGAAAGCGAAAACCTTCAGATGGTCTTCAGCACAAATCTACAAAGGCGAAAGTGGCTAAAAGGAGTCCTGAAAACCAAAGAAAGGTTATGGTTTGGTCCCCAGATCGGATGGAGCTGCTGCTCGTGTATTTAAAGGAATACAAATCCACATGCGAGTTCAATGGTAGAGATTTCGAGCAGGATCTGGCGGCCATGTACACAGAGATTCACAAATGCTTGGCAAAAGATTACCCGGAGGAATTCGGGCCACAAGTCACTACTGAGCCTAGTATGCCCATCAAAGACATGGACAGTTCAGAATACCAGGCATTCAAGAAGACTCTCGATAAGGAACAGGAGCTTATCAAGAAAGGCTATGACCGCGTGAAGGAGAAGATCCGAAATGTGAGGCAGGATTTTCGAAGCGCGGTGAACAAGGGGACTAGAAGCGGTAGCGGCAAAATAGTCCAGGAAAACTTTGAACTTTTAGTTGACATTTGGGGTGGCTTGCCCGGGAAAACTTTGAACTTTTAGTTGACATTTGGGGTGGCTTGCCCGCAACAACTGCTCTCCCCTTCGGAGTTGATGGCGATAGTGCTCAAGGTACTGAGGAAGAACTGGATAGTCAGCCACTGCTGGATTCAACCGATGAAAGTAAGTTACATGTCATCTCATGTTTCAGTGTGACCTTTTCTTACATTCTTGGTATAAATTTTGACTTAAGATAAACATACAAAATGGAAATATTCTTCACTTTTTGGAAACACAAACATCAATTTAAAAAACTTTGGGTACTTTTTGACCTTTTTTGGCTAAACTTTGGGAGCAAAATAATTATTTATGACTCAGGTATTATTTTGGGTGTAAAATTTGGTACAGTACTCTGTCAAACCTACCCAACACTTTATTCCTGAGTACATCCCTTGGGATGGCAATGAAGGTGCCTCTGGCAGTTGCAAGTGGCTTGTCGTGAGCACAGTGTAACTGAAAAGGGAGAAAAACCCTCAGAACGGGTTTAACCCGGTGTAAGAACCTGTTAATTTATTCCATTGTATTCTCCTCGTTCTACTCATTGTTTCATGTTGGAGCTATACTTCTGTTTCTTTTGCTTTCTTTGTTTTACGTCATTCGGGAGTTTCACAGGTTCTCACTCCGGGGAAGAGCCCTTGTCAAACCTTACTTGCCAACAACTCCACACTACTCCCCAACAGATTTAAATCAACTAACCTGCTGTGGCATTAAAGAAATACATGTAGCCTCACATTTTGCATTGTATCTCTTTTTTTTTTTACAAATGTCCTAGTGGCCATGTACTGTGGACCCACTTGATTGCCTTATTGGTCGACAGCACTTTGACATCACATTGATTTAATCTTTTCTTAGGCATTTCTGCACAGTCTGATTCGCCACTGCCTCCAGACAGCCCATTAGATGACCCACAACCATCCAGGTCCAATATTGCAGTCAAAACAATTCCCAAACTGGTGGACAACAAAAGGAAACACATGGAAAAGGCACTCTCTCAGGCTCAGAGAGACCAACTTCTGATGAATACTGCAAAAGAGGACATGTTCATGAAAAGAGAGATGCTCAAGTCATTTGACAAATCAAATAAAACCATGGAAGAGTCCATTGGAAAAATGACAGCATGTCTGACATCTCTTGGGGAAGGCATTGCAACTGGAATGAGGATGCTAGCAAATGCTATTGCTGACACACGCCATCCTGCACCTCCAGCCTACCCACCACAGTTCAATAACCACTATATGGGAGGTTTTACTCCATATCATAATGATTCAGCTGTAGGCAGAACCCACGCACAGTTTAACATGAATGCTGAACAGCCAAACAATACAGGTACGGGTAGTTCAAATGGAGAACATTACATGTTTTAATCATGTACAGCACGTGTCCTGGCCTTTGTTACTTTTTTTATGTCTTGACATGAGCATTTCTCGCATCTAAATTATGTTACCATGGTATCTGATCTACACACTAAATAGTTCAATAGTCCAAACTAAGGGACTGTGCAATAATTATATGGAGGGGGGGGGGTTCTAAAATTAGCAAAGTAGGCCTTAAAATAAAGTTGCACCCCCCATGAATTAAAGTTAAAATAACTTCTTGTCCACCCCCGTCTAGAGGGGGGATTACTTTCAACCCCCCTCCCCAACCTCCGATCCTCCCTACATCCCTCTTTACCTTTACACTACTTCTCGTATGTCTGCATCATCAATAAATAAAACTTGGAAGCTGCACTCCACATAATCGTCGCCTGATGAACCACCTTCATACTCGGTTGACTCCTCCTCAGAATCGCTTGAGGTATCATCATGAGAACTGGAGGGCATGTTTTCATCATCATCTTCGATGTCTTCATCAAATGTTCTTGCTACAGAACCATCTACATGCTTAAGTATTCGCTCAACTAATTGTGCCTTGTTTCCAGATACCATTAGACCTTCTTGCCTTAGATAGAGCCGAAGTTGCTTGTTTGTCAGTCTTTTAACATCGTCTCTGCTCTCCCAACAAATATCTTCTGGAATGGTGTTTCTTTCCAGATTTCTTTTGTCTGCTTTTAGAGCCAAGAATTCAAGGTGCTGAAGATATCTTCTACCTCGATGGATTTTTTGCCCTAATTTGAGGTTATTCCAACAGGACTCTACCTCCTGTGTATGGACGCCGGTTACTGGATCCACAAAGTGGCGGGCATGAACTACGACTCGGTGTGCGGCAACGTTGTTTATACGGTGTGACATCCCTCTGTATGCTGCCCAATCATCGGTGTAAACAACTGTCCCTGGTCGGATACACTTAGCGATTATGGGATCAAGTGTGGCAATGTCCCATCTCTCTACAACTTGGAAGTATCCCCTTGCTGGACTGAATGCTGTGGTGACTATTCCAAAAACCCATGCGTCTCTGGCTGCCCTTCTCCCTCTGTTGTACTTTAAGGAGGTGTAACATATGTTCATGAATATATTTTTTTAAAAAAACTACCTAACCTGCTTTTTTTTAAAAGGTTTAATCTGTGATAAATTGAGCGCATTCAGTCACAAATAGCGAATAACGTACTAGCTACTCTATAAATAAATCGTTCTGGTTCTGATTATCGCACTCCCTATGACATGATCATGACGGTCGTGCCGTGGATACTTGGCGTTGTTAGCGGTTCAAGAATCGTTGGTCTGACTTCATCGGGAATATGACATCAAGTCTCCAAAAGCCACGTTTAAAAATATCCAGCGGTTCTTGCAAATTTTCATGAAAACAATTTCCGCCGACACTCTTCTGCATGGTAACTACACCACAAAAAGTTTTCAAAAAATTTGAATGAGGATTTGTCATACGGTTATCCATATTCTCTCCCATTTATAGTGGTATGTCAGTCCTGAGCTAGGGGTTTTTCTACTCTGTGGTTTCTTTCCTATTCCAGGTTAGAATTTGCTCTATCAATTCACTGGTAATATGGGTTCAGCGTGAACTGCCGTGTGTATTCGTTTCCAAAAATTTTACTGAATGATACTGTCGGAAAGGCATTTTTTTATCTTTCTGACTGTCTACATACATATCTTTAGTGTTTTGGAATAAATTATCACTAAGCAACAAGCGAGATCGTCGTTAACTCACCTTAGCCTTGTGATTGAACTTGCTCTCATCACACTTAACGGCAGCACCTGGTCCTCCGAATGGCACGAACGGCATTCCTTCTAGATTTCTTGAGCAAACGTTTTGTAGCTGTCGGTAAATTTTTGACACCAAGCCTGGGTTGAGATTTATTTTCCGTGCAGTTTTCCGCTGCGAATCGTCTGAGACAAAATAGAAGATTGCAAGGAGCAACGTTCCTAGTGGTACACGGGGAAACTCTTCAAAGAAACTGCATCCACTGCAGCGCCTATGAATAGTAATATAAGGTACGTAATGATTTCAGATGCTTTTGTTTTATTAAGTAAACTAGTGCAATTTTCCCACTTAATGTCGTTGTATAATATTAACTCCAGTCTACGCGACAAAAACACAGGTAACTTTTTATTTAGAAGTGCATTCCAAACTAGTGATCAACCCGGAACTTTTAAATGCATTAGCGCACGATGCAAAACATGCCCTTTCATTCACAACGTTGACAAAATATCGGGACCCAAGTGATCTATCAAAATCACTGATCATTTCACCTGTACCTCAGCCAATGCCATCTACTACATAACTTGCACTCTTTGCAAAAAGTTGTACATCGGCGAAACAGGGAGACGACTTGGCGACCGATTCCGAGAACACCTTCGTGACGTGAAAGACGACAAAAATGCATCGAAACCGGTCGCAAGACACTTCAATCTCCCAAATCATTCTAAGCAACATATGGCAGTCTGCAGCCCTTCCCTTCACCAAGGAAACACGGAAAGCCGTAAAACTCTAGAACAAAAATTTATTTTTCAAATCGTCACTCTTAATCCTCACGGTATCAACAAACGCTTTTCATTCAACTAATTTATTCCGTTGTTTTCACGTTACCAGGCACCAGCCAACAGCGAAGCTCCATCTTTCTCTATATAAAAAACACACGACCCACAATTCCTTGATTCGCTCCGACGAAGGGCTAAAGCTTGAAACGTCAGCAACTGAATCTCTTTACGGTGGCCAATTGACATTATCAACCCAGTTGATAAAACCAAATTATACATTAGGGTAGAGGGGGTAAGTTTCTAAAGAAACTGTGGTGCTGCGTCGGTGGGAAGTATAACAATATAATTTGGTTTTATCAAGTGGGTTGATAATTTCAATTGGCCACCGTAAAGAGGTTCCACGCGCTACGCCACATGCAGAGACATGTCAAATTTAATATGAAAGGAAACAGACCCCGCACAAAACCATTTATGCGTGCTATCTTAAACCACCGCGACCAGAGGGTTTTTTGCGTGAAAAGATGGCGACTTCGCCGCTCAATGATAGCGCCTTCGCCATAAAAAAAAACCTTCTGTCACCCAGGGTAGCAGTCCGCTTGCTAATACAACAAAAGCCTTCACATTATCGTCCCCAGAGACCGCAGTCATTCACTTCACTAATTAAATGGTATCAATTTTCCATTGTTAAGCCCATGCATGCCTGCTAACCCGGCTACTCTCGGATTGTTAACCGCGCTGTTTCCACGAAGATAAATCCACTGTAGATCTTAACATGAGCCACGCCAAGCGCTCGCTATCTAGACCTTTTATCCTTTTGGATAAAAGGTTAAATGCAATTCCTAGCAAATCCGAGCTAACAAAGATGGCAAATGCGGGTAAAGTGAAAGAATTTACTTCACAAAGAGCCAGAGTGACGATGAAATAGAAGCAACACTCACGGCCAACTTTCCAGCCCTTGCTGGAAAAGACCTAGCAAGGTAAGTCATTCTTGGCATTATACTACAGGACATAACTCGGAGATAACAGTCACATTCAGTTAAAATCATGGGTTACGTAAATGGCACAGAGTTAAATTTGAAAACAACTCTAAGTGATTGACGCTTGACGCGTGGCGCACGGATAGCACCCATGCTGTAGTTTTTTTAATCCAAAAATTGATCGACCTTGAAGGTTTTGTTGGAATAAGATGTCGGTATGCTATAAAGAGTTCCTTTAGCATGCCTGGTGGTCTTACGACAGAGAGCTGATAACCACTGCAAAAGCATGGCATACACAACTAACTAAGCAGGACTAAGATGCGACAAAGGGCTAATGTTGTAGCTGGCGGGATTTTGTAGACTCTGACTTCCAACAGGGGAGAAAACTTAAGTTATAACTTTCAATTTTTTGAAGGGTGTGATGGTGATTGCCAAAAGCAACAAGTTCAGCTTCACGTAAACAAATAACGCGTATTAAGTGCTCTGTCTGTTCGACTTTTAGAGTATTAGAAAAGAAATTTGTCAGATTGGGGCACAGCTAACCGTTCGCAGCCGCCCTAGCTATGAAACAGCTTCGTCTCGACCGGGATTCGAACTAAATTTCACTTACATCGTCGCAGTGATTATCCTGTTTTTTTAGGCAGTGGTCAAGAAGTAGAGGTTGGGGTGGGCCTGAAACAGAAGAGGATTTGGTGGCGATTATACTCTCTTTTCAAAGTCTGACTGTTTTTTCCATTTTACAGGTTGGAATTTATTAAGTCATTTTCTTGAGGTCATGCCATGATGGAGGTGGCAGATGGAGTTCAAACTGGAGCCAAGATCATCGAACTTTTTGGCGGGAGCTCAAAACTGTCATAACTTGGTATCACTCCCCATTACGGATGAAGAAAGGCAAGCCCTCTTAAGTTCAATATTCTTATCTCTAGCCATCATATTCATACCACTGGATGGATGCTTTGAATGTTTGGTCTGCAGAACAAACTCAGGAGGTCATCAATAACTTGTTCATTTGTTATGATAACAAAAGAAGACATCCAGCTTGTAACTCATTTCATCAGCAATCCTCAGAGACAGAAAACAACTTTCTCGAGATTGTACATGGACGTTTCCTTCTTGAATTGTTTTAACTCTCTAATTTTGAAGTGGACTCTTAAAATTCATTTAATGAAACAATACTGAACTGGCCGACCAGCACATTCACAGCCAAAATATAACATATACTGATAACCAAGGGGGCCTCACATATAACCCATTATTTTATGTGTCAAATTAGTAAATATTTAAAAACAATAAAAAATTATTTTAGGTACACATACATTTAGTTTTTAATAAACCCTCAATAATAAGGTAAATAAATGGAATGAAGTATAAGCTCTATGGGTGGACAGGTACTGTAAATACTTGGGGCAGTCAGAAACAACTTGTTCCCTTGGCAGAAGGCTCTATGTGAGCATCGACACTTGGGACAGACTTGTTCCCTTGGGAAAAGGCTCTTTATGAGCATCGACACTTGGGGCAGAAAGAAACAACTTGTTCACTTGGGACGAGGCTCTTTGTGATCATCGACACTTGGGACAGACTTGTTCCTTGGGACGAAGCTCTCTACGAGCATCGACACTTGGGACAGACAGAAACTACTTGTTCCCTTGGGACGAGGCTCTTTGTGAGCATCGACACTTGGGATGTTCCCTTGGGAAGAGGCTCTTTGTGAGCATCGACACTTGGGATAGACTTGTTCCCTTGGGAAGAGGCTCTTTGTGAGCATCGACACTTGGGATAGACTTGTTCCCTTGGGACGAGGCTCTTTGTGAGCATCGACACTTGGGATAGACTTGTTCCCTTTGAATTCGACTCTTTGTGAACATCGACACTTGGGATAGACTTGTTCTCTTGGTACGCGGCTCTTTGTGGGCATCCACACTTGGAACAGACTTGTTCCCTTGGGATGAGACTCTGAGTCACTTGGGACAGCCAAACAAAACAAGTTGTACTCGGATGAGGCTGATTTGGGTGTGAACCTTTCCATCAACTATATAACACTGGCATCTCCCGAAAACATTTAGTGGGCACTTAAGTGAACTGCAACTGTCGAATCACCTGCCTAACATTTCTACTTACACTAACACTAACACCATGAGTAGCTAACACTAATCCAAGTGTTCAGGCAGGTTTTGATTAATAGATGGCAGCAGTAGATTCAAGTGTTGACTGAGTGTTATTACAAGACATTCAGCTATGTTCTATTGGAAATCCGTTAATCTGATTGGTTCTCCCACTGTTTTCTATTCACCGATAGACAACGACCGCATGCATGTTACCCTTTGAATGCAATATTTTTCTTGATTTTTTGGATAAAAAATACTTAACTTGTATCTTTTGGAACGTAACCCTTAAAAGTTCATACTAAAACAATTACTACTCTACTTGCCCTCGTTTTGTATGAGCGATAGTCAACTTGGCTGCGCCTTGTTGCCTATTCACTCATAGAAAACTCTGGCTCAGTCTGATTAATATGTAGCGGACAATGGTTTTTAAATGCATCTCAAGCTAGGTGGTGTGCTACTCAAATTTTTTAATGTGCAAATTGGTATAATAATGGTTGCAACATTGTGTGCTCCATTATTGGTAGCAAGTTGTACATAAATTATTTGAGCAGCACACTTCCCTTCCCTATTTTTTTTTGGCAGGTGTCCTTCAAAGGGAATTGGCCAGAAGGAGAAGGGGGCAACCTCAGTGAGACAGTAGTAGGTGAGAGTCATTTCCAAAAACAGTAAATGTTACTGGAATAGTATGAATAGTATGTTATGTAAAATTGATAGCAGTGGCAGTGGTTACTCATTCTCACAAGCCAGATCTTCATCATGTTATAAACGTATAACTACACCTATTTGATGATTTCCTTTCTTGAGGCATATAAAGATTAATTGGTATATTTACTTTTGAATATTTGCCAAAAGCGAGCACACAAAAAAATTACAAGACAATTTGGGCACTCAAAAAAGTCAAAAAATTCTTAACACAGAAAATCAAATATTAAGAAATAACATAATTATCTCCATTGCCACAGATGAAAGACAGGAAAAGCAAGAAAACAAGGAAAAGAAAGAGAAAAAGGAGGGAGGACACCAAGACAAACTGGAAGAGAGATTAGAAGAAAAGGAGAGAGGAAAACAACAAAAGGAACAAGACACAAAAGACAGAAAAGACACAAAAAAAGTGGAAAGAGAATGAAAAGAAGAAATGGAAAAAGGGACAGCAGAAAAGAAAGAAAATAAACAACAGGAAGAAGACATGAAAGAAGAGGAAAGAGACCAAGGAGAAATTGAAAAAAGATTAGATGAGAAGGAGAAAGAAAATCAACAACAGGGAGACACGGTAAAAGAGAAAGAAGATGAAGGAATGAAAGAAAAGGATGATGAAAATGAAAAAAAGGAGAAAAAAGAAAAAGGACACAAGGACAACAGCCCAAAGGAAAAAGGCGAGAAAAGACAATGCATCGTAAACCTGTTGATCAGTGCATTATTATTAAAGGGCCCTAGTCAGCCACACCTTTGTTATTGTTTACTTGTGAGAATTTCATTATTATATTTAATGTGGAGCATGTCGAAATGAAAGAAATCCCTTGAGAAATGTGCTAAAAGCAATTACAACGATTCCGTTCCATAACATGCAGCAATACGATACGATGAAGCTTCGCCATACAATTTCCATGATTTCGATGCCATCTGAAATGGCAGAGGCTGACTAGGGCCCTTTAAGTAAATATTCCACTTTTAATAATTGAGAACTTAGTAAAAAAGGAATATACCGTAAACATCCGCAGATAAGCCGCACCCTGAATTTAGCAACTAAAATTTGGGCAAAAAAAGTTGTTTGAAAGAAGTCAAGCGAAATCCAAGGTCGAGTCTTGAGACATCTTCGTAAACTCATGATTGACCTTGAAACGGAAAATACTTCAAACTCTTACCCACAATTTTTTTCCTGTTCGAGAAAAAGTGACCATAAACCCTATGAAGGCTCTGTTAAATGGTTTAATGCTTTTAGCGGCGGCAACAAGCTTACACTTACATCAACAAACGGCTCTTTTAGGAGTCACCAAAATTCCACAAGCAATGACCAGTACTCTCTTGCAGTTTTGTGTAATCTTTATTTACATTCATTTCCACAGAAGTGTCAATTCATTGAAACTCACGGCACCTTTTTTCAAATGTTCCCACAGATAAGCCACACCCCTGATTTTGAGCAACGATTTTTGGCAAAGAGGTGTGGCTAATCTGCGGGTGTTTACGATAAATTATTCTTTTCTGTAAATTATCGAGCATCAGACTCCTGATTACCCAATACATTAATTGTAAATTAAGATAGCACCAGAAACCGTGGAAGGAAGCATTTGGTATTCATCAATTATTAATTGATAAGAGCTATAAATGGACTGATCACAGGGTAAAAGGAAGTTCAATTTTCCAACTTGCCCATTGGACAATTTGATGTACTAGCCAGGAGGTCATTTCTACTAGCCCGAAAAAATTCTCAAATGTGTGATGAATAAATTAATTAATTAATTTGTGAAAACTTTCACTTGCCCGACGGGCAAGTGAAGGATAAAATATACTAGCCTCGGACTATTGGACACTAACTTCCTTGTATGCTGGATCATGATATTTTCGATTAATTAACATTGTCAATGGGAGGGAGACCAGTCAAACACTACAGATAGATCCTTGTCTTATCTAACTTCTACAGTTTTAAACTTTTGAGAAATACACTAAAGTAATGCACCTATTAATGTTAAGGCCGATAGAGGGGGGTCGGGCTGCCCAAGGGACTTTGACTGTGATGTTTGTCTTCAGGGTGGGAATCTTGTAATCTGGTAATTTTGACATGGCTGCCATTTTTGATAGTGGAGAAGTAGAATATTTTGATACTTTTGACCAATTATGTTGTCGCGGGGTGGGTGGAATTGATCGGTGCATAAAATGAAGCTTACAACAATTAAGGCTATGTCTTATCTTGAATGACAAGCAAAACAAAAATATACCGTAGTTATTTACCTATAAGCCGAACTTGGCTATAAGCCGAGACCCTTAACTTGAGAGAAATATGATGACCGAAGTCTTTCTTAAAAAAAAATCGGAAAAATCTCGGCTATAAGCCGAGACCTAATTTTTTTCGCATTCTCAGAAACTTTTTTTCTTAATCATCATTAAACTAAAGCGCTCCTCTTAGGAAACAGTAAAACTACACCTTTTAAAAACAATGAAAAACGATTAATTTATTTTAAACAATTAGCCAACCAGCATGTTCGTGAATACTAATGTGATCCTAACCACAGTATAAAGTGAAAAAAACTTAAAGTGAATGCCAGTAGACTTGTAGTCACAAACAATACGCATCGCTTACCGAAGTTAATAGTCAATCGCTCACAACTCAGAGATCGCTCGAGAATATGGACTCAGTGAGTCCATGGTCCGTCGCTGGCGAAAAGATCAGGCAAAACTTTTCAACGGCAAACTAAAGATGTCGGCGAAGCGTACGACGTTAGGTTGCTTCACTCCAAAATTCCCGGAGATGGACCAGCAGATCCTGGAGTGGTTTACCGAACAAAGGGATCAAGGTGAGTAATTGTTTGAAAAAAGAAAGAGTGTTTGATCAACTTTTGTGTTAAAATCAAACCAAATAATTCGAGACACGAGCCGACACAGAAACACGCACGTGAGTTTGTTTTCAATGCGTGGGAACCAATGCTTCCTATTGGTCAGATTGAAATGTTGTCATAACAAATTAACAATGCCTGTCAAAGAACTGTCAAAGCACGTAAAAGCTTAGCGCTTTGAATAAAAAATGTAGTCGCTTCAATTTTATTTATTTACATGTGTTTTAATTTGTTTTTGTAGGCTTTGCCGTCAGCGGATTGATGCTACGCCAGAAAGCAAAAGAACTGTCCGCCGATCCTGCGTTCAAGGCTTCCCTTGGCTGGTACCAAAACTGGAAACAACGCCACTCAGTCAGCTTCCGCGCCAAAACAACACTCGCTCAGCGACTGCCTGATGACATGGAAGAGAAAGTCGTGCAGTTCCACCGCTTCATCATAGCAGCCAGGCAACGAACTGGATATCCCTTGTCCCGAATTCTCAACATGGACGAGACGCCGATGCGCTTCGAGCTTCCCTCATCGCGTACCCTCGAGTTCACCGGCAGCCGAACTGTTCCTGTAAAAACCTGCGGAGCAGAGAAACGCAGCTTCACTGTCACACTTGCCGTTGCTGCAGATGGAACCAAACTTCCACTGAAAGTGATCTTCAAGGGCGTCCGTACTCCGAGAGATCTCCTCGTGCCGAATTCTCTTCGCGTTTCCTTTCACAAGAAAGGATGGATGGACGAGTCTGGTGTGAAGGAGTGGATTCGCCAGTGTGTACCGAGAACGCATGAACAGTCATTGTTAGTTTGGGACTCGTTCCGAGCTCATTTGACCGACGACGTGAAGGCAGCCCTCAAACGGCGAAACGTCGACGTAGCAGTAATCCCCGGTGGCCTGACTCCTGTGTTGCAGCCGCTAGACAAGTGTTTGAATAAACCGTTCAAAGACAACGTTCGCAGAAAGTACCTGGCGTGGATGATCAGCGGCCCGTTCGAGTACACACCAGCTGGTAAGAAGAAGGCGCCGTCGAGAAATATTGTCCTTCGATGGATCGACGAGGCATGGCGAGATATCCCAGCAGAGATGGTCAAGAAATCCTTCAAGACCTGTGGCATTTCAAATGCCTTAGACGGAACTGAGGACGACATGCTGTACGCCGAAGAGGGCCAGGAGATCGGAGATGACGCAGATGACGAAGACAACGAGTTCGAGACGGAGAGTGAAGGCGAGAGCGATGGCGAGTAAACTGTAAACTTGTCAGTTGAAAGCTTCACAAACACAAAAAACGGCTCCTTTAGGAGCCACCAAATCTATAAAAGTTAAATGACCAACAATTTCACTTTGTGTCTCTTTTTATTGTGTCTTATAGTATTTCAATATTTGCGAACTTGACTACAAGCCGATGTCGGAATTTTCGCGATATTTCATTTGATTTTGACCACTGAGATAAAAAAAAAATCTATCAAACTCTCAGCTATAAGCCGAGCCCCCTTGTTTGGACTTTTTTCGGTAGATCTAAGCCAAAATTTCTGAAAAAATAGCTCGGCTTATAGGTAAATAACTACGGTAACTAAAATTTTGCGCTTATATGTATGCTTTTATTCAAAAAATTTTAATGTTTTAGGTTTCAGTTCAATAGCTTTGTCAGATACAACAACATTAACTAACAGAAATTTAAGAACTGTGGAGAATTGCCATAG
This sequence comes from Blastomussa wellsi, assembly GCA_947652115.1. NCBI lineage: Eukaryota > Metazoa > Cnidaria > Anthozoa > Scleractinia > Plerogyridae > Blastomussa > Blastomussa wellsi. Next base: position 15,888,988 of record OX393566.1, on the reverse strand, counting down.
TGATTTGACAGGTATTAATCAATGTAAGCAAATCATTGATGTTGATGATGCATTTTTGAACTTGTCTTGAACGACAACCAAAACATTTTCTTTTTAATCAGAAACTAAAATATTACACTTGTATATACAGTTTTATTCAATAAATTTAATTTTTTGTAGGTGTGATTTCGATAGCTTGTTAGATACAACCGGCTGTAGTAGTACATAAATATTATTTCAACTCGGATTTCAAATAGTAATGTTGTGCTAATATCTCAGAAAACACATTAGCCAGTTCCAGCTATCATCTCCGTCTAAACATGAACTATCATATACTATCATCAAAATCTTAATGATAGTCGATGATAGTTTTTCCCGTTTGAACACGCTCATGATAGTCGATGATAGTTTGGGGGAGTAAAACTATCATCGACTATCATGCGCCATTTGATCGGGGCTTAAGTACATTATTTATTTTTACATAAATATAAAAACTAATTAAACTGTTATCTAAAAAATATGAAAAGTAGTAAAACAAACGTTAAGTTTGGTATGTCAATAAAGGTTATGTTATTCAAATTAAATGTTGTGTACCTTCATTAAAGGAACGTGTGAGACATGATAAAGGCGAATGCGAAGGAGACCATAATTATAATTTCAAATTACAAATAACACCTTCAGTGTGAGACATGATAAAGGCGAATGCGAAGGAGACCATAATTTCAAATTACAAATGACACCTTCAGTGTGAGACATGATAAAGGCGAATTCGAAGGAGACCATAATTTAAAATTACAAATAACACCTTCAGTGTGAGACATGATAAAGGCGAATGCGATCGAAGGAGACCATAATTTAAAATTACAAATGACACCTTCAGTGTGAGACATGATAAAGGCAAATGCGAAGGAGACCATAATTTCAAATTACAAATGACACCTTCAGTGTGAGACATGATAAAGGCGAATGCGAAGGAGACCATAATTTCAAATTACAAATAACAAGAAATATAAAAGTCCTTACCTTGTTTCCTAAACGTCCTGTGCATGATAGATCAAGCACAGTTCTTTATTGTTCGTCTGGTATTTTCCTATTTTTCCAGTAGAACGCCAATACATACTCCATAAACTACAAAAATTACTAAAGTACCAAAATTCGAGGATCCCCAAACTCTGTAACCCGCTCGCCCCACGCTCTCTCCTCGTTGATAGTCTTGGTACCAGATTGCACTCAATATCCAGCCGCTAACACCAAATCGAGTTAGATTTAAAAACTGAGCACGATAGAAAACGAGTTCGATTTAAAAAAAAAACAAGACTATTAAACGAGTACGATGAACATTTCGTACTCGATCCCAGATCTGTTTTGATCCGAGCACGATTTGAAATGTACGAAAACCAGAGCTTGAATCGACGTTATAATCGAGTACGATCATCCGAGCTCGAATTGAAGTGGTAGTCGAAGAGCTCTTCGAATACGATGAATTTAATTAGTACTCGATATGGTATCCAAGTACGATGAACTTTGATCGAGCTCGGTTGCCCAGATAGTAAAACTGATCCGTATTTGCTTCCTCCCAGGCAATGCAGTGTTGTTCTATGTCTTTCAAGCACATTCTTTCCAATTCTGCAGTAGGAAGCCCATGAAAAGGGTCATTGGGTGGGGCGACCGGACTTCCTGTCGTAAGAGCTTCTCCAATTGCAGCATTAGTGCGTTCTGCCTCGTTCTGTGCAGAGTCATGCGGCGCCCTATGCAAACGAATACGATGGTCTGATTCAAGCAACTGGCACACCAGAAGGAACAAGTCCTGGACTTCTATATTATGGACACCTGCTCCAGGACCTTTGTCTGTCAATTCTAAGACATTGGGGTATGGTACAGGTCGCTCTGGGAAACGTCTCATTATATCATAAAGCTTCTTACAAGATTCGTCGGTGCCTTTAATGTCATCAGGAACACGATCAGCCTCTTTGACTCGACTCACCGAGTCTCGGCGTCTTCTTCAATCCTCTTGTTATTGACATCTGATAACAAGGGATTTTGCAATGCTTTTTGCAATTCCTGTTCTTTGTCAGTGAGGTGGCAAATACTTTCTTTAATTTTTAAGCGGGCAATGTCTTTAGCAGCCAGTTTTGCATTGCTAGTTTCCTCAATGACATATTTCAGTCTGCAGAGTGATGCATTGCCTGTTGTAGGCTTTATACCAATGTTGTATAGCTGTTTACCTGGTGAACACAAAATATCACAACATCTTGTGTAAGGATGACAATTAAATTAAATCTGGTGATAGAAAGGTCAATGCACAAATACCTGATAGCATGCTTGACAAAAGTCCTCTAACAGCCAGTCTGCTCCATTCAGAGTCCAAGGTACCCAAAAGGCCTTGAACCAATTCAAATGATAGTGCATGATTTATTATCTGGGACCATTTCCTGATGTCCAGCAATTTCCTTTTTTTAAAGAAAAATAGAGGGAAACACAGGTTGCTTAGAGTTAATAGTACTTTTGCATGAAAACCATTTTCCACTTCGCAAAGGTTATTTGTGAAAATTATATATTTTTTCTCCTGTGATCATGAGAGGTGTGGAATGCCATAAAGTCACATTATTAGACTGTAGTACATGGTCTAATTGATCATAAAATTGTTGTTCCTAAAGTTTATGTGTAAACAGCACATTTAAGAAGCTAAGAATGTCTCTCCAAGCCCACAAGAGACTAAGAAAGGACAATAAAACTCGTGTTCATCACACACAACTGATCTGGATGCATCTGACTGGAACAGAAATTCTTCCTCTGCTTGAGCTAGAATCGAGCCTAGCGGGCTACAATGGTGGGAGGTATAGGCACTCTATGCTGTGCCAACCATGCCTCTAATTGTAAACATATAAGAAAAGAATGAACAAGACGCGCTCCCAAACAATCATTTCTAGCTGCATCCCTGAACATACACCCTCAAAATAAACAAATGGTAACATTTCGATTTTATTTCACTTACATTTAAAACACCTGACAATTCCACTTGATCATTTTGCAAAATGACAAGTTCCTTCTCATTGTGTTTGAATATATATATGCATAGTCCATATTCAGGGTGCAGTATATCAGTTCGGAATTTATACTTTTGCTGCTTCATTGTGACATATTCGTGGCTGCCTGTGAACACAAGGTCTGAATATAGGTTAAATGCTATAGCAAACGGCAGATATCCTTTCCATCGGCCACTTGCCGTGTATTTTCTTTCGTATTCCGATGGAACAGTAAGACTATCTAACACTGCGATAAACCCATCCAGTTTCGCGTGTTTGGCACGGTTGGCTTTCGGTTTGTTTCCTTGATACCAAACAGTTTTGACCTGTTATGCTCTACTTTAGACTGCTGCAAAGATTTGTACAGGAATTCGGTCTGTTTCGCTTCTTGTAGCACATTTAAGTCGGGTTTCTTGCTTTCCAAGGAGCAGTCATCAGATTCATCTGTCTTACTCTTTGCTAATAGTCCCGCCTTGTTTTTGTAAAAAAAATGCCAAGGCGTTCCAAGTAGGACAGAGAGGAAACTAGGAACTAGTGTAAATCGCCAAGGCGTTCCAAGTATAAACTAGATCCAGTTTCCCCTCGGTTTTACTTTGAACGCTAATGGCGATTTGACTACTGCATTCTAAAGATGGGAAAGGATTATCCAGGGAATTTTCGACAAGAATGTCTTGTTAAGGATTGTGATTGCGATGAATTCGCAGCTTCATCTAATGCAGAGGATGATAGCAGATACAACTGTACTTACTGTGGCAGTCCTCCGGCCAAACACAAGCGTTGTAACCCTCCTGGTGCGGCTCGGTCTTCGGGTAGCGATACTGTTACTGCTTCGTCACCTGAAAATCTCGCACCTTGTTCCCTGTTGGGTTTGCATTTTACACCTCCAAAGGAGCCGAAGTGGAGGGATACGAAGTACGGATATGTGCCAACTGCCCGAAAGAAAATATGCTTATTTGGAAATGAACTACTGCCAAAGTTTTATGACAGTTTCAAAGCAAGGACCGGTGGTAATATTCCAGAAATGAAAAAGATGTTCATTGCAGAACGAGACAGGCAATATTTCATCAATCAAGAACTGGAAAAATGCCAAAGTGAATTTAACTATCTCTTATCCGATAACCCAGCTTGTGCTGGCAATTTTCTTGCAGAGAATTACAAGCCAAAACCACGCAACAATGCAAATATTCTGCGATGTAAAAGACTGGCTACTGAAATACAGCATAAGAGTGAAAAGATTAAAACAAAGATTACTGGCCATGATAATAGCCTGTTTTCGAAAACAAGTGGAAAGCTGCAAACAGGACTTACCTGTCATCACAAATTCAACTCAGATATGATTCACTCCATTTTTGCCAGTATTCAGAAAAATATTGGTGATTTGTTAGAGAATTTAGATATTGGATATAAGTCAAAGTCATCAGTTTCAAGAAAGAAAAAGGAAAACAGGAAGAAATCCGAACATCGAAAGAAAACAGCATCCAAACATAGAAAGCGAAGGGCTTGTATAATCTTCCAATCGCTGGGAGGAAATCCCGTTGACTGGGAATACAACCCAGAGATATTTGGCATCCCGCAAATTGACAATATTGACCAAGAGACACTATTACTGTTTACATCACTTTCCTGTAAATGCTTTGTTGGGGAAGCGGAAGTGCTTGTTCAAAACCAATTCGGGATTTAACTCAAGTTCTTGAATATGTTTAATATTGTTGAGATAAACTGTTCATTTTTAGTACAAGGTTTTGAAGCTGTTAATATTAATATTTCTTAACAGATTCCAAAAATTGATTTTGATTAGCTTACATGTAATATACAGTATCTGGAGTCCATGGATTGAAAACAGACCTCTCAGTTTAACTTCTAACCCCCCTACAAATGTTTAAGAAATTACATCTTACCCCTACCCTGCACTTTGGTTTAAGTTCAGCCCCCCCTATTAATCTTAGAACCCCCCTCCAGATAATTATTGCACAGTCCCTAAGACTGATATTTAAATATATCCTTTATTGAACACAGATTGCTAGATTTAGAATAATTTTGTCATCAAGGAAGTGTACAGCACATTGTTATGTTTTGTTATGAATCAAGGTATATTAATTCAAATATATTAAGATGTATTGCTTATTATAATATATGATATGAACAAAATTTAAATGATAAAAAGTATTTGTTAATTATATGGACATCATATTTATCTACCTAGATCTATTCTAAACAATTTTAATCAACAAAACAATTATTTCAGAAGTTTATACAGATAGAGATATAAATGTACAAAATACAAAAAACAAATCATATTATTTTATAAAGCCAAATCAAAACTTATGTAAAAAATTATATTTTTGCATGTTCAGAGTCGATGATACCAGTAGAAAAATTATCACAAGACATTGCTAATTATTTGCAGTAAAAGAGAGAAACCAAATAATTCATTGGTGACAGTAAATCTTGAAAGTGAGAACTTGAATCATACAATTTGTCTAGCAATTTATGTTAATTATGCAAATACAACAATAAACAACACTTGAAATAGTACAAAATCATTGACAACATATTTCCAGGGGATCTATTCATTTCTTCCTAGCAGAACTTGAAATTCCACCTGCTACAAGTTCCTATACTATAACAATAAAATCATTAAGGCTTAAAATTATGCTTGATAATAAGGTGAAAAGTGTTAAAGCCTTAAATTTCAGGATTAGTTGGGAAAATATGCCTTTTTTTGTTTTCTTAATTTTGAGCCCTGCTAAGATATCAATAAAATAGCAGATTGTTTGAGAATGTAAACCTGATAGGGAAAAGATATTGATAAATTATGTTCACATGTGAACCATACCATGACTACAGCACTCCAGGGTAGAGATTGAATTGTGCAGCAATATTAATTATGTCCTGCTTTTTCATTGATGTTGAAATAATAAATTGCTCTGAGATACAAGGTTCATCTTCTCGTGTTGTCTCAATCACCTCTACAATGGCTATTTAATTTGTTATCTGTAACCCCCTATTGAGCTTGGATATCCTCAGAGTATCGCAAGTTTGGCCCTGGATAATACCAATTTTGAGTAATGGATTTCCTTGGGGTGTGTAACATGATCTTAGATTTAGGGTATGTCACCCAGCTGGATTTTCCACATTTAAGGCCCCGTCCACACTAACCCCGGAAACTTCAGTATCCGAAAACTTTCCTTTTCGGATACAAAAGTTTCCATATCCACACTAACCCTGATTTCAAAAGTTACCGGATACCCTTGCAAATCAACCCTATTAGTGTGGACAATAGCCATATCCAGAAAGAAAAGTTTTGGGATACAAAAGTTTTTGGTTAGTGTAGTCCTCAATAAAGGTTTCCAGATAAAAAAAGAACAGCCCAATGCACTCCCTCTAGATCCTTAACCCTGGTCCTACTAGAGCAAAAAAGGAAATATGTCAATGTGGTATATGTTCCTTATAAAAACGAGTTATTATATTCCTAGTATAAGTTCCTTCTGCTGTGTTAAAGGAATAAAGGCGGTCTGGTGCATTGTCTGGCTGTAACCGCTCAAATGCAAGCTGCCTAGCTACAGCATCATCTTCGATAGCAATGCCATGCTTCTCACAAAAGTTGTGGAGAACAAAGCATGCATAAATAATCTCTGGCACAAAAACCAGACCCATATCAATACGCTTGTTTAGAATTTGCCACCGAGCCTTAAGTCTCCCAAATGCACACTCTATAAAGGTTCCTACCGCTTCTCAACATATTGTTAAATATTACTTCTTCATTACTCCTGGGATTTGCAAATTCTTTCATGCAATATGGTAACAGAGGGTAAGGTCATATCCAGGTAGAAGTTCTTTGTACATCATTGGTAGTTTTTCCTCCTTGAGAAGTTTGTTAATTCTAGAGTTACCAAAAACTCTTGCATCGTGGACACTGCCTGGCCATTTGACGTCAACATTTATGAACCTGCCTCGCCAATCACAGACAGCTTGTATATTGACTGTATACTTTTGTTTGTAACTGAAATAATCATGTGGATTTTCAGTAGGTTGTTTTATTGCCACATGTGTACCATCAATGCATCCAAATCCTTGGGGGAATCCATATTTGTTTTCCATTCCGGTAATTAGTTCGGCCATTTCCCTATCATTTTGAGGCAGTTTTATATAATGTTGACCCATTACCCTAGTTATAGTAGCACATACTTTACGCACTACGGCGGAAACAGCGTTAACTGCCACTCCAAATGTGTTGGCCGTCATCAAAAGTGAGCCTTGATCTTTAAGAAAGTAGAGCGTAAGCGCAAGTTGCTTTTCGACTGTCAATACATCATGTCCACGTGGACTCCTTCTGGGTTCAATATGGGGGAGAAGCTCATTCGCCAATGTCATGAAGACCTCGCGATTCATAAGCAAATTCTTTTTCCATTCCAACTCTGGTAGATCCCCGTTGTAAAGATTCAACCACCACTGTTCTGTGCGGCCTGGTCTTCGCCATACTCTCCCTCGATAAACATGCCTTCTTTTCATGTTCCTAAGGCGAGCTGCAGCGATTTCGTACTGATTTGCGACTTCTATGCCGATTCTCCTCATTCTACGCTGTTCGATAATCAAATAGATCAACATCAAGCCACAAAGCTGGAAGCTGCTGCCAAGGACGACAGAAAGGAAAATAGCATTTGCCACCAAAATTTGTCTTCTGTCCGCCATCTTTGTTTTGAGTGTGTATGCGTGTGTTGCGTGCTAGGTAACCACGCATTGACTTCAAATGCACCCTACCCCAGGTCCCCGGGGTCATCAAACGCATATGAAACAAACATTTTATCGACCCGGCTACCTGAGGTACCCCAGGCACCCGGGGTACCCCACTCTCATGTGAACAGGCACTTAAACAACTTTGCATTTGACGTTGACGATCACAGTGTCACAGTTTGGCGTGCGGAATTAGAAACGGTAGAGAGATTGCACTGGAAAAGACAGGTACTTATTTTGGTCTTATTTATTCCTTGTGTAAGTTTATTCCCGTCAGTTTCATTTTATACCTTATCTTTAGTCACCACCTCATTTTCTAGGCTAACAGTGTGATGTACAGTTCTGAATTTGCTGGGAAGAAAGACTGAAGATTAGTTCTGTGATTTTAATGGCTTCTATGAAAGCTATCCACAGATAAAATAGCAGTAAAATATTATTCATTTGTAAATAAAACTCTGCAATCAAAGGACCTCAATGAAACTAAGAAAACTGCAAAATATATTAAAACTGGATTCCCCGGGAAAAATCCTGGCTATGCCCCTGCGTGTAGCATTTGATGAAATTGAAAATCGTTATTAAAAAGTCCAATCGTGTACTTTTGAGTATTTGATCATGAGTTCTCGCTCCGATTTCAGAATCTAGTTAAAGTTGGCTTCTATCAGAATTTTCTCCTGGCGGCTTCAAATCCATGGGCACAAGGCGCATTGAGAAGGAGAAGCTACCCGAACAACCACAGCCGCAGGCGCAACCACAACCGCATGCTGGCGAAGAACAAGCAACATCAATCTTTGCCTGCCCTCGAGATGGATGTGTTAAGGTCTTTCAAAGACTGTCTTTTGAAAAACATCTGTCGATGGAAAAATGTACAAGGACGTTAGAGAAGCGGACTTTGTTAGACCTTGCCGAGCTAGGCTACAAATCCCACCTGGAGGAGGGTGTGGGTTCCATGGTTTGTTTTTCTGCTGCCATTACAATTCCAAAGGAGACTGTCACCGACAAGATTGTCAAAGAAGGCTGGGCTCTCAAGTGCACCAAAAAACCCTACCGTTTCAGCGAAAAACAGAAAGCCTACCTGGATGCAAAGTTTGCTATCGGTCAAACCACTGGCAGAAAGTTAGATGGGGATGCAGTGGCACATGAAATGAGACATGCCCTCGGAACGGATGGCGTTCGCCTTTTCAAAGTCAGAGAGTTCCTGTCACCGCAGCAAATCTCTTCCTTCTTCTCGCGTCTTGCTGCAAACCTCCGCCAACATTCTCCTGATGATGCTGATATCCTTGCCAGCCAAGAGGAGGAGAACTTTGCTTGGGCAAGGGAAACTGTCATCTCCATCACTCATCAGCATCCTATCACGTACGATCAGTACGATATTTGCAGCATGGCCAAGGATGGATCACTGGAACGACTGAAGCTTACAATGCTTCAAAACATTTGCCACAACCTTGAATTGGAGGTGCCACCAAAGCCCATTCGCCGTAAAAGACCCTACCTGGACTTACTTGTTAAAGCCGTGGCTAGTTGCACTTGCCAGCTCGATGGGTAAAATATCAAGAACTCTGTGAAACATTTCATAACTTAAGCGTTGTAACGACTGAAACTCAGTGTTCCTCAGCCACTGCAACAATCATGCATGTATAGTTTTTAATTCAGTAAACTAAACGATCGATAGTTTTTATTTCATTAATACCAAGACCCCCAGGGAGGATTCCCCCACATATAGGCTACATCAGGTTCTCAGTCCTCGTTAGGTAAGGTACCTAAACTGTATCAGTTGAAATTGTCATGCATCAACACACAGCCAAAGAAAAAGTTAAAACTAAACTACAAAAGCGATGTCATAAAGATCATGCAACTTTTCTCCCCTTCAATAGGGTGTCATTTTTTTACTTTTGCGTAAGGGTATCAATTTTCTTCATCCTAAATGGGGTTAGGGTTTACATTCTAAGAACCTTTTGTGACACACGCCTACCCGCAATTTATGGGAGTACCCCCTCCACGTCCCCTCTCGTACTAATATTCCCGCACGAAATTGCAAAAATTACTGTATTTCTTTTGAAGGATCTTCGTTCGCGTTACTGACTGGATGTGATTAACAGCGTATGGCATTTGTTTTCTCGGTGGAGTTTCAATTTCACTCGGTTTCTGATATGTTTCAATTGGGCAAATCGTGCACACCCCCTTCCTTTGCATGACGTACTGTAAGAGCAAAATGATACAATAAAAATAAATCATGCAAGAGAATGTCTTAAGTCTGAAATCGGAAACTGGATTGTAGGTATGGCATTGTATTTTTTTTGACTGGAAAATAAAGGCATGAAACAATAAAACAATTCCGAAATTCCTTACAAAGCGACACAGAGCGTGACTGGTTTTACGGATGGCTCACATTACTGATAAATTAATTATGCAGAATTCAAATAGCATTAGTACCTTCGGCGGTCTTCAGCTTAACCCATTGACTCCTAAACCGGCCGCAACCGGCCGTGACAGACCTTGACCTTTGTTCCGCTTCTGACGTCATCAGCTTTGACCAAAATAATCCCATTTATCCCAGTTCTACAAAAGGAAAAGAGCTTTCCAATGATACCCAGAGGATATTGATTGGGCCAATGGAGCTTGAAATATGCAGGAAAACGCTTAGAATTTTCCACCTAAAACTAGGAGGAAAATTTGCCTCACTTACCCTTGGCTACTCCATGTTGAGTATTTCCCGTCTCAATGATGCTTTCGTGGCAATTCTTGAACCGAAAGCAAGCCCAGTAAAAGGCCAACAAAAGCATATAAAAGATACAAGGAAAGGAGAAAGGAAAAGCGAAAAATGAAAGTAAAGAAATCGAAAAGCCTAAAGATGTGGGTCACTTTCTCGTCCATCTCGAAATTTTGATTTGTGCGCATGCCCGAGCTAAAATATCATTAAATGCGATACTAGTGAAAAACCTGGCATGTCTAAAAAACACGTTTTTTCAAAAATCTCCAGGAGTCAATGGGTTAAGCAGCGAATAATTGGCTCCTTATAAATTTATTCTTACGCACATTTAAATGTGTGCTGAAGGTTTTTGTGGTTTGAAAAGCACAAAACGCCATAAATCAAGCTCACATCAAAGAGAATCTGCATCAACATTGACATTGCAGATATCATGTTTTCCAATCACTGTCAGCCGCCATATTGCAACACACAATGTAAGCGCCGGTCACAGCTGCACGCGCTTGGAATTTCGTCTCGGCAATTTCAACTGAAATCTTCACTCCAGTCATCTCCACAAGCCACATCTCACGATAGATGATTTCCGAAACGTATTTGCGCCCTTTCTGTTCGTATTTGGTCCGTTTTGAGCTCCATTTTGGAGTAATTTTCATCGCAATCCTTGGAACCGCTCAAGCATCACAACCCTCGCAGGGTCAACAGAGCGGAGTTGCATCTTTTTATGGATTTTGTTCTAACGAAGTGACTCACTCTCTCCCTTTACGATGGCTGTAGGCTATCTAAAGAGAGGGAGAAGAACTGGCATGAAGACAAGAGCCAAAGAAGTTAGGAAAAAGTTCAACATTCCTGTGACTTCATCACCGCGATTTCAGTAGGCAAATCCACACCTAACGCGAGGAGTGAATTTTAACAACCTTGTTGCAGTTTCCAAGACAAAATGTAGCCACCAAAACCGAGCGTCAGTCCATTTCGTTCCTAGAGTAATGCTAGCGAATACTATGTCATTAGTCATTAGTTCCGAAGCTAGACGAGGTTTAAGAACTTTTATTACGGCTAAATGTCCAGGTTGGATGCATCGTGGAATCTTGGCTGAAGCAACATATTAATGACTCTGCTGTAAACATTGACGGCTATAATATCGTCCAGAAAGATCGATCCTCTCATGAACATGGTGGTGCATGTATATACATTCAAGATTATATCAAGTTTGAAATCCCCGAGAATTTACAATGCTGTAATGATCACGAAATAATATGGCTGAAGCTTAATCCACCAAGAACCCTCCGCGGGTTTTCATGTATAACTTTTGGCCTTGTTTACTACCCCGGTCGGACCAGTCCCGCAGAATCCGATCCCCATATCCTGAATTATCATCTCTTCGAAAGTTTAACTTCGGCAGAAGCTGCATTTCCCAATTGTAGGGTTATTCTCACAGGAGATTTCAACCACCTCAATACAAGCCGCCTGCAAAAACATTTCAAGCTCAAGCAACTTGTGAAATTCCCTACGAGAGGGAATGCAACACTTTATTTATTTTTAACTAATATGGGCGATTATTTCGCAACTCCTAAGCTGTATCCACCCTTTGGACTCTTGGATCATTGCACAGTTTTCGTAAGACCTAAGGAACGAATCCAGAACCAGAAAACAAGGAAATCCATCTCAATCAGGGTGAAATGGGACAGTAACAAGGCATGCCTCTGTTGTTATTTTAGGAACATTGATTGGTCATGCGTCACATATCAACCGTCCTGCGAGTAACCGTCCTGCGAGTAAAGTCTTCAGTAATCTAATGGGCATTGGCATAAACAATATCATGCCCGAAAGGTCAATTCGCGTTTACCCAAAGGATTGTCCCTGGATGTCAGTTGGGCTGAAAAAGCTTATGCGCATGCGCCAACAAGCTTTCTATTCCAACAGGCATGGCCTGGCATATACCGTATTTACCCGTGTTTTAGTCGACCTTTCACGACCTAAAAATCAGTCCAAAAAATCGCCCTCGACTTATACATGGGTCAAAAACTAAAAGCCAAGCACCAGTAAAATAAATTAAGCACAATTAGCATAACAATTGTGTCTATAATCTTACGTAAAACATCTTACAAACAATGATACAAAACGCAAAGTCCTTCGCTTAGCGGTCTGAGTCTAAATTAGCAGTTCAAGTTGAAATGCTTTAAAATTTATCTGCTTTATGTAGACCTTAGGGTTGAAGATACTCCCTGGCACAATTTCAGAATAAACAACTGACATTTCCTGCAAAATAAAGCCATAAATCTGCTGAGGAAAAACATCTTTCTCGCTTCGAACTCCCTGCTTGGTAACCTGGCATGATGTAAGCACGTGCAGTCATCAGTTACCAATACTCGACCGATTTTGTAGCTTGGTTACCAAGTTTTCTAAACACGCTGTTTATCGAGCGTTCTCAAAGATTTAAGACCTTCTTTGGTGTTTTGCTTGCCTGCTAAAGCTGCTTTTTCAACTTCCACAGTTAGAAAGGTTTGTCTGCAATTAGTATGTTTGATTTTGTACGCCTGTTTCAAACAATATGGACAAAATGCCCACATGTACATGTGTTGTTAAACGATTGCGGACATGCAAGAATATTAAAACTTCACATTTAAACTTGCTGTGATTGTTTCATATTATCCATAGTACTTACCTGAACAATAAGTTTAAGAAATACAATATATTCAAGTTTTCCAATAAAATGAAGAAAACTTAGTTTTTGGCCCCAAAGTTAGGGGGTCGACTTATACACGAGGTCGACCAATACACGGGTATATACGGTAAGTTCTACAGAAACTCTGTTAACAAAAAAAGGAAACTGTGCAAAGGGACGCTTCCAAAGTCCAAGATCTTAAAGGTGTAAACCCTCGTTTGTGGTGGAAAGAGGTTAACAAGCTCAGTGGCGCAAAGAGTTAGAATGTGAACTTACTAAATCGCCAACGGTATCAATGAGGCTTTATTAGAACCGTTGCGTCATTTCCAACCATTAAACCGAGAGCCGGGTGTTTACCCGCTACCATTAGAGGACAACCCGGTTTTTCTAGAAGTCTCCCCAGAGCGAGTCTATGGAAATCTGTCACACCTGAATAAACACAAGGCCCCAGGCCTGTCAAACTGGTGCTTAAAGGAGTACGCTGAACTGCTATATCAACCAATAGCTGACATTCTTAACTCATCATACAAAGAGCAGAAATTACCATCTGTTTGGAAGCACGCGGACGTTACTCCACTCCTGAAAGTAAAACAAGTTGTAGATCCCAAGAAAGAACTAAGACCAATCTCGCTAACTGCATCGCTTTCCAAGGTTGCAGAGGACTTCGTAGTATCAGATTACATAAGACCAGCCTTAGAGAGGAAAGCCGATCCAAATCAGTTTGGCATCATATCAGGCTTATCCACTGTCCTCGCTCTGTTAGGTATGATTCATGAGTGGCTCCAAGCAACAGACGGAAACAGCGCATCTGTGCGTGTTTTCCTTTTCTATGTCTTTTATCAAAAAGGCATGCCCCTCGTAAATGCCGATTGTCAGAATGTTTGTCAGTTTGGCCGGGGAGTTTCTTCTAAGATGCCAAACCACCTTGTCGTCTTCTCCTCTCTCAGGCTGATAAACCTAGAAGCCAAGCCAATCTGAAAAATCGACTCCTTTGTTGAGATGTTTTTCAACCTTGTCTAATTCATCAAGAGATGTTTTTGGACAGTCGATTGGAGCAGTTTTGAGTTTGAAGAAACTCTTGACAAGCTCACGCGCTGCTGCTGTGCTTCAATGTGGTAGCGAGCCTCGGTGCACAGCAATGCAGCGCCAGAGACACAAATTATAATGGTAGGTGTCAAGCGCCACCATTGAACTGCCAAGTGCAAGTTTGCGCAGCCAGTCTGGCAAGGGGCCTGCGCCCAACAAAGGCTGGCGGTCAAGCACAACCTTCACATTGACATCAGAATGACCCCTGAACACCCACTTTGTGTCCGGTCTTTCGATGTTATCAACTTCCATACACTCCTTCAGACGGTTTTGCTGTTATGACGTCGTTTAAGAAGACCCGAGAGCTTCTAGCAGGATCTTATTTGGCTGACATCATTTCTTACGAAGAATTCGTGGTCCTCTATGACTGCAGCTTTTCGAAGAACTTAGAGTTACCGTATGAAGAGTACGAAAGATTTGACCTCGAAGAAATGGCAGATTCGGAGTGTAGAGCAGAGTTCCGTGTTAATAAACGCGATCTACCGCATTTAGCAGAGCGTTTACAAATACCTGATGCTTTTGTATGTAACCAGGGCTCCGTTTGTGAGGGTATGGAAGCTATCTGTATGCTACTTCGAAGGCTTTCATACCCTTGCAGGTACTCGGATATGATACCAAGATTTGGCAGACCAGCCCCCGTGTTGAGTATGGTGACAAACAAGGTAATTGACTTTATCTATGACACTCACGGATGGAGAATCAAGCAATGGAATCACGACCTTCTCAGTCCAGCACATCTACAAACGTATGCAGATGCTGTGTACGCAAAAGGCGCAGCCCTTGAAAATTGTTTTGGATTTGTAGACGGTACTGTTAGGCCAATTGCACGACCAGATGAAAATCAAAGAGTGGTCTATAATGGACACAAAAGGGTGCATGCCCTGAAATTTCAGTCTGTAGCACTACCAAATGGCATCATAGCAAATATGTATGGACCTGTAGGTGGGTACTACATTTTAATCAACTTTAACCAATACCTCAAGTCTTGTTTAAAACTCAAAACTTTTCACTGTCATGAATTTCAGAAGGCAAGAAGCATGATGCGAGCATGTTGTGTGATTCTGGACTACTTCAGCAGCTACAGCGATGCACATTCTCCAGCAGGACAACCTATGTGCATATATGGGGACCCTGCATACCCCTTAAGGGTACAACTTCAAGCCCCTTTCAGAAATGTAGTCCTCACTCCACAGATGCAGGCATTTAATTCTTCAATGAGCTCAGTAAGGAGTTGTGTGGAGTGGCTCTTTGGTGATATAGTTAATTACTTTAAATTTATTGACTTTAAGAAAAACCTGAAGATTGGGCTAAGTAACATTGGAAAACTTTACATAGTATGTGCTGTGTTACAAAATGCTCTTACTTGTTTGTATGGCAATCTCACCTCAGAGTTTTTTGATTTACAACCACCCACACTTCAGGACTATTTCGCATAAGAAAGGTATGGTAATGTTCACAAATTAGTTTTATGAGTTAATTATATAAAAACCATCTCAATGAAAGAACAATCAATGGCTTTTATTGCTGTTAACATACATGTATGCAACAAAGAACACAAAAGGGAATTCCATCCTAAAATGCTATCAAGCTTTTCAAACTTAACAAGATGTCAACATTTCAAGACGTGAACAAAACAAAGTCTATGATTATAGGCAGTAGTAGAAAAACTATTGGTATTCCATCTCTTTCTTTGCATATTTTTGAGTCTTACATAGATTCCGTCTCAAGTTTTAAATATCTAGGAATAATGTTGTCATCTGATTTTACTTGGGCTGATCATGTAGAGTACATCTCAGCTAAGATTAATAAGAACCTTAGTCTTCTTCGCAGAATCAAGTATTATTTGCCTCTTCAGGCTCGCTTACTATTTTACAATAGTTAAGTGTTACCTATCCTAGATTATGCAGATATCGTCTGGGGAGATAAGAACAATGCAACACTTATGAAAGAACTCCAGCTTTTACAGAACAAAGCAGCGAAATTGATTTTAGATAAGCCACCTTTATCTTCGGCAACTGAAGCATTAAAAACCTTAAAATGGTTGAACCTAGTAGACCGCAGAAAATATCATAGATGTGTTTACATTTATAAATGTACCACTGGTCAAATTAATCATTCTTTAGTTATGTCTAGGCAAACGGACATGCATTCGCATAATACGCGAAACAAAGATCTCATAAGGCTCCCTAGAGTTAAACGAAATTGGGGAAAACAACGCTTAGCATATCATGCTGTAAATGATTTTAACAGTCTTGACACGTTCATTAGAAAGTCATCTAGCTTGGTAATTTTTAAGAGAAATTTGTTGTCTTCCTTTTAGCTTTTTAAATTTTTAACCTTAATTCTTGTGATTTCTAAATTGTTATGAAATATGTATTATATTTTATTTGTACACATTTATTTTTTAGTCATAGGACCTCTATGAAAACCACATTTGTGATAGAGTTTCCTGATTAAATATTGTTACTACTATAGATCATATATTTATATGTATAAGTGTAAAACTAAATAAAAACAAGCAATCTGAAGTAAACATTAAAGAATATTCTCTGGAATGTTTTCGTGTCATCATTAACTGTCTTTTTTTTCTGCATTTTTTTGCATGAGGCCAAGCATCAGACTCATGAGTTGATTGCTCTGTTGTTGCTGTTGTTGTTGATTAGCAAGTGCTAGCTCATAAAGCCTTGTTTGCCGCTCGTGCTCCTCCCTTCTCGCTCTCTGTTCTTCTTGTTTCATTGCCATATTAATGTTTGCTTTTTCCCTCAGAAACTCTATTGTATCATTTCCACCCTTTCTTGACCTTTTCTTCTTCGGCTCTGACGAACCTTCACCTTCTCCTTTCCGTTTCATCGTTTCACTCAGCTTTTCGCACGCCCTCATTCGGACCTCCTCTCCCATCGCTCTGTCTTCCTCTGTCTTTTTCTTGTTATTCAGCAATAATATATCTTGTTCTTCGGCTGCTTCCCACTTATCGTTGATTTCCTCGAGGGCTTGGTCCAGCTCTGCTTCCTCCACTTCCACTCCACTATCTCTCCGTTCCTTCTGAATTCTTGCACGATACTTGTCCAGTAAAAGCTTCAGATGCTCCCTCACCGATTTCTTTGTGACAAGAAACCTCAATACAGCGTGCGAATTGAGGTTATCGGCTATTTTTTGCCACACTTTCTTTTCTAGAAGTCTCCCCAGAGCGAGTCTATGGAAATCTGTCACACCTGAATAAACACAAGGCCCCAGGCCTGTCAAACTGGTGCTTAAAGGAGTACGCTGAACTGCTATATCAACCAATAGCTGACATTCTTAACTCATCATACAAAGAGCAGAAATTACCATCTGTTTGGAAGCACGCGGACGTTACTCCACTCCTGAAAGTAAAACAAGTTGTAGATCCCAAGAAAGAACTAAGACCAATCTCGCTAACTGCATCGCTTTCCAAGGTTGCAGAGGACTTCGTAGTATCAGATTACATAAGACCAGCCTTAGAGAGGAAAGCCGATCCAAATCAGTTTGGCATCATATCAGGCTTATCCACTGTCCTCGCTCTGTTAGGTATGATTCATGAGTGGCTCCAAGCAACAGACGGAAACAGCGCATCTGTGCGTGTTTTCCTTTTCTATGTCTTTTATCAAAAAGGCATGCCCCTCGTAAATGCCGATTGTCAGAATGTTTGTCAGTTTGGCCGGGGAGTTTCTTCTAAGATGCCAAACCACCTTGTCGTCTTCTCCTCTCTCAGGCTGATAAACCTAGAAGCCAAGCCAATCTGAAAAATCGACTCCTTTGTTGAGATGTTTTTCAACCTTGTCTAATTCATCAAGAGATGTTTTTGGACAGTCGATTGGAGCAGTTTTGAGTTTGAAGAAACTCTTGACAAGCTCACGCGCTGCTGCTGTGCTTCAATGTGGTAGCGAGCCTCGGTGCACAGCAATGCAGCGCCAGAGACAAATTATAATGGTAGGTGTCAAGCGCCACCATTGAACTGCCAAGTGCAAGTTTGCGCAGCCAGTCTGGCAAGGGGCCTGCGCCCAACAAAGGCTGGCGGTCAAGCACAACCTTCACATTGACATCAGAATGACCCCTGAACACCCACTTTGTGTCCGGTCTTTCGATGTTATCAACTTCCATACACTCCTTCAGACGGTTTTGCTGTTATGACGTCGTTTAAGAAGACCCGAGAGCTTCTAGCAGGATCTTATTTGGCTGACATCATTTCTTACGAAGAATTCGTGGTCCTCTATGACTGCAGCTTTTCGAAGAACTTAGAGTTACCGTATGAAGAGTACGAAAGATTTGACCTCGAAGAAATGGCAGATTCGGAGTGTAGAGCAGAGTTCCGTGTTAATAAACGCGATCTACCGCATTTAGCAGAGCGTTTACAAATACCTGATGCTTTTGTATGTAACCAGGGCTCCGTTTGTGAGGGAATGGAAGCTATCTGTATGCTACTTCGAAGGCTTTCATACCCTTGCAGGTACTTGGATATGATACCAAGATTTGGCAGACCAGCCCCCGTGTTGAGTATGGTGACAAACAAGGTAATTGACTTTATCTATGACACTCACGGATGGAGAATCAAGCAATGGAATCACGACCTTCTCAGTCCAGCACATCTACAAACGTATGCAGATGCTGTGTACGCAAAAGGCGCAGCCCTTGAAAATTGTTTTGGATTTGTAGACGGTACTGTTAGGCCAATTGCACGACCAGATGAAAATCAAAGAGTGGTCTATAATGGACACAAAAGGGTGCATGCCCTGAAATTTCAGTCTGTAGCACTACCAAATGGCATCATAGCAAATATGTATGGACCTGTAGGTGGGTACTACATTTTAATCAACTTTAACCAATACCTCAAGTCTTGTTTAAAACTCAAAACTTTTCACTGTCATGAATTTCAGAAGGCAAGAAGCATGATGCGAGCATGTTGTGTGATTCTGGACTACTTCAGCAGCTACAGCGATGCACATTCTCCAGCAGGACAACCTATGTGCATATATGGGGACCCTGCATACCCCTTAAGGGTACAACTTCAAGCCCCTTTCAGAAATGTAGTCCTCACTCCACAGATGCAGGCATTTAATTCTTCAATGAGCTCAGTAAGGAGTTGTGTGGAGTGGCTCTTTGGTGATATAGTTAATTACTTTAAATTTATTGACTTTAAGAAAAACCTGAAGATTGGGCTAAGTAACATTGGAAAACTTTACATAGTATGTGCTGTGTTACAAAATGCTCTTACTTGTTTGTATGGCAATCTCACCTCAGAGTTTTTTGATTTACAACCACCCACACTTCAGGACTATTTCGCATAAGAAAGGTATGGTAATGTTCACAAATTAGTTTTATGAGTTAATTATATAAAAACCATCTCAATGAAAGAACAATCAATGGCTTTTATTGCTGTTAACATACATGTATGCAACAAAGAACACAAAAGGGAATTCCATCCTAAAATGCTATCAAGCTTTTCAAACTTAACAAGATGTCAACATTTCAAGACGTGAACAAAACAAAGTCTATGATTATAGGCAGTAGTAGAAAAACTATTGGTATTCCATCTCTTTCTTTGCATATTTTTGAGTCTTACATAGATTCCGTCTCAAGTTTTAAATATCTAGGAATAATGTTGTCATCTGATTTTACTTGGGCTGATCATGTAGAGTACATCTCAGCTAAGATTAATAAGAACCTTAGTCTTCTTCGCAGAATCAAGTATTATTTGCCTCTTCAGGCTCGCTTACTATTTTACAATAGTTAAGTGTTACCTATCCTAGATTATGCAGATATCGTCTGGGGAGATAAGAACAATGCAACACTTATGAAAGAACTCCAGCTTTTACAGAACAAAGCAGCGAAATTGATTTTAGATAAGCCACCTTTATCTTCGGCAACTGAAGCATTAAAAACCTTAAAATGGTTGAACCTAGTAGACCGCAGAAAATATCATAGATGTGTTTACATTTATAAATGTACCACTGGTCAAATTAATCATTCTTTAGTTATGTCTAGGCAAACGGACATGCATTCGCATAATACGCGAAACAAAGATCTCATAAGGCTCCCTAGAGTTAAACGAAATTGGGGAAAACAACGCTTAGCATATCATGCTGTAAATGATTTTAACAGTCTTGACACGTTCATTAGAAAGTCATCTAGCTTGGTAATTTTTAAGAGAAATTTGTTGTCTTCCTTTTAGCTTTTTAAATTTTTAACCTTAATTCTTGTGATTTCTAAATTGTTATGAAATATGTATTATATTTTATTTGTACACATTTATTTTTTAGTCATAGGACCTCTATGAAAACCACATTTGTGATAGAGTTTCCTGATTAAATATTGTTACTACTATAGATCATATATTTATATGTATAAGTGTAAAACTAAATAAAAACAAGCAATCTGAAGTAAACATTAAAGAATATTCTCTGGAATGTTTTCGTGTCATCATTAACTGTCTTTTTTTTCTGCATTTTTTTGCATGAGGCCAAGCATCAGACTCATGAGTTGATTGCTCTGTTGTTGCTGTTGTTGTTGATTAGCAAGTGCTAGCTCATAAAGCCTTGTTTGCCGCTCGTGCTCCTCCCTTCTCGCTCTCTGTTCTTCTTGTTTCATTGCCATATTAATGTTTGCTTTTTCCCTCAGAAACTCTATTGTATCATTTCCACCCTTTCTTGACCTTTTCTTCTTCGGCTCTGACGAACCTTCACCTTCTCCTTTCCGTTTCATCGTTTCACTCAGCTTTTCGCACGCCCTCATTCGGACCTCCTCTCCCATCGCTCTGTCTTCCTCTGTCTTTTTCTTGTTATTCAGCAATAATATATCTTGTTCTTCGGCTGCTTCCCACTTATCGTTGATTTCCTCGAGGGCTTGGTCCAGCTCTGCTTCCTCCACTTCCACTCCACTATCTCTCCGTTCCTTCTGAATTCTTGCACGATACTTGTCCAGTAAAAGCTTCAGATGCTCCCTCACCGATTTCTTTGTGACAAGAAACCTCAATACAGCGTGCGAATTGAGGTTATCGGCTATTTTTTGCCACACTTTCTTTTCTAGAAGTCTCCCCAGAGCGAGTCTATGGAAATCTGTCACACCTGAATAAACACAAGGCCCCAGGCCTGTCAAACTGGTGCTTAAAGGAGTACGCTGAACTGCTATATCAACCAATAGCTGACATTCTTAACTCATCATACAAAGAGCAGAAATTACCATCTGTTTGGAAGCACGCGGACGTTACTCCACTCCTGAAAGTAAAACAAGTTGTAGATCCCAAGAAAGAACTAAGACCAATCTCGCTAACTGCATCGCTTTCCAAGGTTGCAGAGGACTTCGTAGTATCAGATTACATAAGACCAGCCTTAGAGAGGAAAGCCGATCCAAATCAGTTTGGCATCATATCAGGCTTATCCACTGTCCTCGCTCTGTTAGGTATGATTCATGAGTGGCTCCAAGCAACAGACGGAAACAGCGCATCTGTGCGTGTTTTCCTTTTCTATGTCTTTTATCAAAAAGGCATGCCCCTCGTAAATGCCGATTGTCAGAATGTTTGTCAGTTTGGCCGGGGAGTTTCTTCTAAGATGCCAAACCACCTTGTCGTCTTCTCCTCTCTCAGGCTGATAAACCTAGAAGCCAAGCCAATCTGAAAAATCGACTCCTTTGTTGAGATGTTTTTCAACCTTGTCTAATTCATCAAGAGATGTTTTTGGACAGTCGATTGGAGCAGTTTTGAGTTTGAAGAAACTCTTGACAAGCTCACGCGCTGCTGCTGTGCTTCAATGTGGTAGCGAGCCTCGGTGCACAGCAATGCAGCGCCAGAGACAAATTATAATGGTAGGTGTCAAGCGCCACCATTGAACTGCCAAGTGCAAGTTTGCGCAGCCAGTCTGGCAAGGGGCCTGCGCCCAACAAAGGCTGGCGGTCAAGCACAACCTTCACATTGACATCAGAATGACCCCTGAACACCCACTTTGTGTCCGGTCTTTCGATGTTATCAACTTCCATACACTCCTTCAGACGGTTTTGCTGTTATGACGTCGTTTAAGAAGACCCGAGAGCTTCTAGCAGGATCTTATTTGGCTGACATCATTTCTTACGAAGAATTCGTGGTCCTCTATGACTGCAGCTTTTCGAAGAACTTAGAGTTACCGTATGAAGAGTACGAAAGATTTGACCTCGAAGAAATGGCAGATTCGGAGTGTAGAGCAGAGTTCCGTGTTAATAAACGCGATCTACCGCATTTAGCAGAGCGTTTACAAATACCTGATGCTTTTGTATGTAACCAGGGCTCCGTTTGTGAGGGTATGGAAGCTATCTGTATGCTACTTCGAAGGCTTTCATACCCTTGCAGGTACTCGGATATGATACCAAGATTTGGCAGACCAGCCCCCGTGTTGAGTATGGTGACAAACAAGGTAATTGACTTTATCTATGACACTCACGGATGGAGAATCAAGCAATGGAATCACGACCTTCTCAGTCCAGCACATCTACAAACGTATGCAGATGCTGTGTACGCAAAAGGCGCAGCCCTTGAAAATTGTTTTGGATTTGTAGACGGTACTGTTAGGCCAATTGCACGACCAGATGAAAATCAAAGAGTGGTCTATAATGGACACAAAAGGGTGCATGCCCTGAAATTTCAGTCTGTAGCACTACCAAATGGCATCATAGCAAATATGTATGGACCTGTAGGTGGGTACTACATTTTAATCAACTTTAACCAATACCTCAAGTCTTGTTTAAAACTCAAAACTTTTCACTGTCATGAATTTCAGAAGGCAAGAAGCATGATGCGAGCATGTTGTGTGATTCTGGACTACTTCAGCAGCTACAGCGATGCACATTCTCCAGCAGGACAACCTATGTGCATATATGGGGACCCTGCATACCCCTTAAGGGTACAACTTCAAGCCCCTTTCAGAAATGTAGTCCTCACTCCACAGATGCAGGCATTTAATTCTTCAATGAGCTCAGTAAGGAGTTGTGTGGAGTGGCTCTTTGGTGATATAGTTAATTACTTTAAATTTATTGACTTTAAGAAAAACCTGAAGATTGGGCTAAGTAACATTGGAAAACTTTACATAGTATGTGCTGTGTTACAAAATGCTCTTACTTGTTTGTATGGCAATCTCACCTCAGAGTTTTTTGATTTACAACCACCCACACTTCAGGACTATTTCGCATAAGAAAGGTATGGTAATGTTCACAAATTAGTTTTATGAGTTAATTATATAAAAACCATCTCAATGAAAGAACAATCAATGGCTTTTATTGCTGTTAACATACATGTATGCAACAAAGAACACAAAAGGGAATTCCATCCTAAAATGCTATCAAGCTTTTCAAACTTAACAAGATGTCAACATTTCAAGACGTGAACAAAACAAAGTCTATGATTATAGGCAGTAGTAGAAAAACTATTGGTATTCCATCTCTTTCTTTGCATATTTTTGAGTCTTACATAGATTCCGTCTCAAGTTTTAAATATCTAGGAATAATGTTGTCATCTGATTTTACTTGGGCTGATCATGTAGAGTACATCTCAGCTAAGATTAATAAGAACCTTAGTCTTCTTCGCAGAATCAAGTATTATTTGCCTCTTCAGGCTCGCTTACTATTTTACAATAGTTAAGTGTTACCTATCCTAGATTATGCAGATATCGTCTGGGGAGATAAGAACAATGCAACACTTATGAAAGAACTCCAGCTTTTACAGAACAAAGCAGCGAAATTGATTTTAGATAAGCCACCTTTATCTTCGGCAACTGAAGCATTAAAAACCTTAAAATGGTTGAACCTAGTAGACCGCAGAAAATATCATAGATGTGTTTACATTTATAAATGTACCACTGGTCAAATTAATCATTCTTTAGTTATGTCTAGGCAAACGGACATGCATTCGCATAATACGCGAAACAAAGATCTCATAAGGCTCCCTAGAGTTAAACGAAATTGGGGAAAACAACGCTTAGCATATCATGCTGTAAATGATTTTAACAGTCTTGACACGTTCATTAGAAAGTCATCTAGCTTGGTAATTTTTAAGAGAAATTTGTTGTCTTCCTTTTAGCTTTTTAAATTTTTAACCTTAATTCTTGTGATTTCTAAATTGTTATGAAATATGTATTATATTTTATTTGTACACATTTATTTTTTAGTCATAGGACCTCTATGAAAACCACATTTGTGATAGAGTTTCCTGATTAAATATTGTTACTACTATAGATCATATATTTATATGTATAAGTGTAAAACTAAATAAAAACAAGCAATCTGAAGTAAACATTAAAGAATATTCTCTGGAATGTTTTCGTGTCATCATTAACTGTCTTTTTTTTCTGCATTTTTTTGCATGAGGCCAAGCATCAGACTCATGAGTTGATTGCTCTGTTGTTGCTGTTGTTGTTGATTAGCAAGTGCTAGCTCATAAAGCCTTGTTTGCCGCTCGTGCTCCTCCCTTCTCGCTCTCTGTTCTTCTTGTTTCATTGCCATATTAATG
>OX393566.1:15771814-15859314 GCA_947652115.1 Blastomussa wellsi | reverse complement strand
AATTAGGTATCCGCCATGTTGGTGCCCAGGTTAGGTGAGAATTTGTATGCAAATCTATGCCATTTCTAAGCTTTCACTCACAAAGTCTTCGAAAATTCGCCTTCACAATGGATGTTTTGCCCGAAAGTGACCCAAAATCGCAAGATGAGGTACCAGTGCTTTCTTCTTACGCGAAAAACCTCGAAAGCCACGTCCGAGAGAGATATTTAAAGAAAATTTCTGTGGTTGGTGTCGATCCAGCGGCCATGCCGAGTGAGCAATTCAGCGCCGAATGTTTGCCTCCTATAGAAGTCTCTGACTTGCTTACTTATTTAGTTTTGGAGACAAGCTACTACACTAATCAGCAATTCAAGGCTTTTAAAAGTTTGGAGGCGTACAACCAAATGGTTTCTGGTTTCGTCGCGTCAGTTCAAGGGAAAGAAATTGCGAGCAAGTTTGTTGTCGTGGGAAAGGTGAGACATTCACGGCGAATGAATGATCCCCTTGTCAACATTTGGATGATTGTAGACAAGGACGGCACAATTATCTCCGCACACTGTTTAGGCTGCAAGGCAGGACTGGCCAAATCGTGTTCACATGTAGCGAGCGTGATGTTTTACATCGAAGCTGTGACACAAATTCAAGGAAAGCTTGCCTGCACGCAAGCCAAATGCACGTGGATTCTTCCGACCTACGTGAATGAAGTGCCATACGCAAAGGTACGTGATATCGACTTTTCATCAGCAAAAAAACTTAAAAGCACTCTGGAACAGAAAATTGAAATTACTGGGGAAGCAAGCGATAAAAGTTTAGAACGGTGCGATAAATATGCGAATGCGATTCCGTCCGATGCAGAAATTCAGGAAGTCTATGCCAAACTAAACGCTTGTAAGATCAAAGCTGTAGCACTAAGCCTCATCGAACCCTATGCCGACCAGTTTATTGACGAAAGCCGCACACTGCCAATTATCCCTGACTTGTTTGAAACGAAAAACCTGGAGCTAGAGTACCCGGAGTTACTTAAAATGTGTGTTCAAGTGACACTGGGTGTTTCTGACGAACACATCAACAAAGTAGAAGTGAGCACACGAGATCAAGCAAGTGGATCTGGTTTTTACAGACATCGTGCTGGCAGAATTGGAGCATCTCAGTGCTCTTCAGCCTTTCACACAAACCTTGCTCAGCCCTCCCAGTCTTTAATAAAGACAATTTGTTATCCAAGCCTCTATAAAGTCAACACCAAGGCTAGAAGGCATGGCCAGAAACATGAAAGTGCTGCCATAAAGGCATATGAAGCATCCATGAAAGGACGTCATGTGAATTTTCAAGTCAAAAAGTGTGGTTTGTTTATCAACAGAGAACATTCATTTCTTCATACCACCCCTGATTTTCTCGTGTCATGTGACCGCTGTGGAAGTGGATGCGGGGAGGTTAAATGCCCGATTGTTATTATTGATGGAAACTTTGATGAGTATGTTAAACATAAAGGTTCCTGCCTGGAGAAAGTGGATGGAAATTTGCAGCTTAAAAAGAGCCACAACTACTACTTTCAAGTGCAGCAGCAACTTTTCACAGTCCCGAATCTCCAGTATGATGACTTTGTGGTGTGTGCCTTTGATGAGGCAAACAACATCCACCTGTTCGTCCAGCGTATATATCCAGATGTACAGCACTGGAACTTAGTTTTGCCCAAACTTGAATTATGCTGGAGGATATGCCTTCTCCCAGAGGTCTTAGGACGGTGGTATACCCGAAGGTGCACAATACCACCAACATTGCCAAGCAAGGATGCCATCTGCTTCTGTCGAACAGAGAAAAGCGAGGACAGCATTTCATGTAGCAACAACAACTGCCCTCACCAAAGGTTTTATCCATCTTGTCTCTCGCTCACATCTGTTGCAATGCCAAAGACCTGGTACTGCCCTCACTGTTCCAGACTTCCAGAGTTCAAAAGGAAAAGGAACACTAGAAGATCGCTAGGACCTACTGTCCAGTCAGACCATGCAGCCATGAAATGCGAGAGCATTTGCATTTGCAAGGCTAAGCCAAGTCCTACAGACAACAGGGGCGGATCCAGGGGAGGGGTTGAGGGCGTTGCAACCCCCCCTTTGAGCAGCATTTTTATTTTTTTTAATTCTTTCTTTAAAAAAAAAATAAGAACAAAATTGTCTTTTACGAAGTTGTTTCACTTCCACCATTCACCTGCTTTTGTGGATTTAAAAAGATAATATACATTTCGCAACTTCTGTCAGTGTGGGGGATCAGTTACTTGGGAGAAAGTCTTATTAGGATCGCGTGACGTCCTCAGGGTCATATATAATAGGAACACAGGTGAAATTCATTCAAGCGTAAACGAGCGGGATTGGGACCGAGCGAATGTTTGAGTCAGTTGTTGAGGTCGAAGAACGTACGAACTGGAAGCTGTCATGAAGAAAATAACCGATTTTTATGTGAAGAAATCAGGTAAGTTCGTGTTTTTTTTTTAAAAAGACGGTTAATTATATTTAATAACAATAATAACTACTTTCAACACCCGATAGCCTTGACATACCGTGCAATTCATACAACAGATACAAAGTGTATTTTTCATTGTCCACCAGTTGAAAGCTGACTGGCAAGAAAATCATGTCTTTTGAACATAAATAAACATTTTGCAGGTTCAGCCCAATCGAGGCCTGAAGATAATGAAGGTATTAATGAAGGTAAGCAGAAATAAAATTGTTCTTAAACGGAGACAGAGAAAATAATTTATTATACTTCACTACGTGAACTGTCATTATAATTATAAACACAGAAAGCTTCGACATCCGATAGCTTCGACACGCGATAGCTTCGACACGCGATAGCTTCGACATACCGTGCAATTCATACAAAGTGTATTTTTCATTGTGCACCATATTGAAAGCTGACTGGCAAGAAAATCATGTCTTTTGAACATAAATAAACATTTTGCAGGTTCAGCCCAGTCGAGGCCTGAAGATAATGAAGGTATTAATGAAGGTAAGCAGAAATAAAATTGTTCTTAAAACGGAGACAAAGAAAATAATTTATTATACTTCACTAAGTGAACTGTCATTATAATTATAAACACAGAAAGTGCTCCTCCTAACAAGCAGCCAAGAATCAGCAACCCTGACGATCAGGCTGGAGGGTCTGGGATCGAAGGTAGAATTTCTTATTTTTATTTATCCGAAAAGTAAACTTATATCGGCCAGCACCAACAAAAAGTATTTATTCCAACGTTGCAAGAAGTCTAGTGAATTCCGAATAAAACTGACTAGTATTATAATTTCGTTTTGTACACAGCTTTGCCCGATGAAGTATTGGTCGAGGTGTTTAAAAACTTCTGCCTTAAAGAATTGCTTAAAACAGTGTGCCTGGTCTCAAAGAGGTGGAGGCACATTATAAACAACAATAACATTCTGTGGAGTTGCCTACTTCTTGATGAGTGGCCCATGCAATATTTAAATGAAGAACAAATTGTTAATATCATGTCGCACTCCAGTGGGTTCAGATATTTATCTATAAGATATATCGAAATAACAACATCAGAAAGGAGGCTTCAAACATTGTTAGGAGATAGTCTGGGATTTTCTAAACGTTTGAGATATCTGGATTTAAGTGGCCAACCGATATCATCACTTAATTTCCTATTGACTGACTCTAATTCTTCTCCTCTTGAAACCTTAATCCTAAATGACTGTAGAAAAATAGATACTTGTTGTTGCACGGCTATTTTAGAGCAATTACAAAATCTTACAGTACTATCACTCAACAGAGTAGGATTCACTGCCAATCAAGTGGCAACTATTACTTCCTCATTATGCTCATTGAATATTCTGTGCCTGGTTGGTGTAAGCCTTGAAAGAAACGACGTAAGGCTGATTTTGCAAAAATTGAACAACCTTCAGTTTTTTGAAATATCTTGCAGTTCCGAAGATAAAGAATATATTGATGCTCTAGGGGAAGAATATGACGTTACTTTTGTCTGCCTCTAAGAGTAAAAGCATGTTACATACTATAGCGGCATAACAGTGTTATGTTATAGAAAATAGTTTGTCATTTAGTGAAGGTATATATAACCAAGACATTTTTCATGTGACCTGTAAAGTACAATAAAAGCAGGCTATTGTATTTATTTAATGCATGTGTGTCAATTTTATTGAGGTTATTGCAAATAGATAAAGGACTAACCTATTAAAGGTTGTGAATGTATACAAATAAACTCTTTTTGTAAATTTTAGATGTAGCTACAAAACGTCCTGTGCCTACCACTTCTGGTTCAACCACAGGCACAAAGATTGATTTGGGAACTGTTGTCAAAGATGCTGCAGGCTCTTGGGATGTTTTGAGGCGATTATCGCACAAAATTACAGATGAAAAAAGAATGCAATACCTTACATTACACTGCAAACCTTCTGAGTCTGATATACTTCATTCTCATCAAGTTACCAAAGGAAAGAAGACATGGAAAGTTTCTTTTCAATCCAAATGGCTGAAACAGTTCCCATGGCTTTGCTACAGTTACATACTTGAAGGTGGGATTTGTAGTCACTGTATCTTATTTCCTAACAAAGTTACCAAGGGTACAACACCAGGTGTATTGGTCACAGTACCGTACCAGAAATCTTACACTAAGGCACTTGGCAAGGATGGCATCCTCAACTGTCATGAGCAATCTGCGATGCATAGATACGCAACTGAACAGGCAGACCTCTTCAAACAAACTTTTCAGAATCCTGACAGGTATAGAGTAGATTCCCAGCTGGCGACGGCCGAAGCCAATCAAGCCACAGAGAACAAAGAAATTCTACGACAGATTGTTCTAGCTGTTGAGTTTCTAGCAAAGCAGAGTCTGTCCTTTAGAGGACATCGTGATGATCGTGTCGATTTTTCAAGTTATGGAACTAACAGAGGAAACTTTGTTGCTCTACTTCAATTACTTGCGAAAGGAAACGAGCCTCTTCAGAAGCACCTCATGTCAGCAAGCCGACAAGCAAGATATACCAGCAAAACTATTCAGAATGAGGTCATTCACGTGTATTCATCAAAAATTAAGGAAAGGCTGACAGCAGAGCTGAGGGACAAGGGCCTCCCTTTCACGATTATAGCAGATGAGGGTACAGATCCACACTCAAACCAGGAGATCTTATCTTTATGCCTGAGGTTTGTGGACCAGTCTTCGCCAAATGATCCTCATGTCAAAGAATGCCTGATTAGTTTTATGCACTTACAACGAACAAATGCCACCATGATTTCAAGGAAGATTTTGGAATCTCTCTCTGATCCATCTGTTTCTTTGGATCCTAGCAACATCCGTGGCCAGGCATATGATGGAGCTTCTGTTATGTCAAGTGGAAAGGAAGGAGTGCAGGCTAAGATAAAAGAGCTCAGTCCGTTGGCTCTTTTCACGCACTGCTATGCTCACTGCCTAAACCTCTCCATCGCAGCAACATGCAAACTGGCAGAAGTGCGAAATTTGATAGGTCTGATTAACGAAGCATATCTTTTTTTAAATAACAGCCCGAAGCGACAGCAGCTGTTTGAGTTGACACTGAAAGAATACCTTCCTGAAAATTCTCACAGCAAGCTTCCAGGTCTATGCAAGACACGCTGGGTGGAAAGGCACACATGTCTATATGTTTTTCTTGAAATGTATGAGATTCTTCTCACATTTCTTGATGCTATTGTTGCCCCCCACGAATACCCGAATTTAAAATCATCTACTGGAAGCTGGAACTGGGACAAGGATACCATCACAAAAGCCCAGGGCCTGAAAGCCTCTTTGTCGTCATTTCAGACAGTAGTGGTTTTCATTACAACCAAGAATATTCTTGATGAAGTCAAAGCTCTTGCATCAAAGCTGCAGAAACGGGACCAAGATATTTATGAAGCATACATGATGGTTGATGAAGTAATTGGAAACATCAAGTCTGCTAGAAAAAACATTGACAGCGACTTTAAAGTGTGGTACACAGAAGTATTAAACCTTGCCAAGAAACTGGGAATCGTGGAAGCCGTACCCAGGAAGACAAGCATACAGAGGAACCGCTCAAACATTCCCAGCTCTAGTCCAATTGATCATTATAAAAAATCTGTGGCTATTCCCCTCCTTGATTCCTTGATTAGTCAAATGGAAGACCGGTTTTCTGTCGAAGACCGCCACGCCCGCCACTTCCTTTATCTTGTTCCCTCAATCATAGTTCAAAACACCATGGAGCTATCTGAAGCAACAAAAGGCATGCTGTTCTGGGAGAATGACCTTCCTTTTCCCAAATCCCTTGGGAATGAGCTGCGAAGATGGCAAACTATGTGGCAGTCAACAGAGAAGGACCTCCCAAACAATCTTTTATTGGCACTTGGCGCGTGTGACGAGGATGCTTTTTCAAACATCCATCGTCTTCTACTCATCGCATGCACCCTACCAATCAGTAGTGCGGAAGCTGAGCGGTCCTTTTCGCTCATGAAACGGATCAAGACCTGCACCAGATCAACGATGTCTGAAGAGCGCTTCTCAGACCTTGCTGTAATTGCGATGCATTACCCTGAGAGATTCGAGGTAGACGAGATCTGCGAGGCTTTTGTAAAAGCCCATCCAAGAAGACTTTTTCAGGCTTCGTTGTTTGATTAATGAGGTATGCTAATGCAGTAGAAAAACGACAACAACTGCTGGACAGTTCAATCATACATTATTATTTTTTAATTTCTGTCTGAGAAATAAGATTAATCCCAGATTTTATATCATGCCTTCACAAAATCTAAACATCATATTTTTGGGGGACAGGTATGACACTGGAACTGTTAAGAGCTCACGCCAGAGGCATGGGGCCATCACTCGCCTTCTGCCATTGGCGATAAAAGTGTACTACAATAATGTACAAACGGGCCACCGGCAAGGGTTTCAATAAAAGCCGGTTACCGGCGGTTTACTGCCGCCTGTCATGCCTCTTGCAGCCGTCTATTCACAGTTTGTAATTCTTAGTCTCTCTTCTACTAGAACTAAACTAATAAGTAATGCAAGAAAGTAACGGAAGATTTCTAGAACGGAAGACAACGTCAAAAAAAACACTCTTTCCAGCCTTGAAATACAGGCTACAACAACACGCCTTTTGATGCCCAGAATGCTGGAAATTGCATGTCCGAGCTTCTAGATTTCAAATTTTTCTGGGGGGGGCATGCCCCCAGACCTCCCTAGTTGGAAGGGGCCTTACGGCCCCTTCTAAATCACCGACATCTGTACAACCCCCCCTTTCAGAAAATCCTGGATCCGCCCCTGGACAAGTTAGTTGAGTGCCATGCAGAAAACTGCAAAAATGGAAAGTACTTTCACCTCAAGTGTCTTGATTTGAGGCGAATGCCAAACAACAACAAAACAACATGGAAATGCTCAGCATGCAAAAAGATTACACCTGCCCAAGCTGCCACCACCCCCACCCCCACCACTTGTTCTTCTTGGTTGGATTCCTCCAGCAGTGAGGATGAAAGTGATGTTCTTGTCACCAAGGTCACACAAGGTGAAACTGATAAGTACAGTGCACTAGCAAATCTAACAGACTACCATTTTGATTTAATTAATAGTCCTATTGGATGGCTAGACTGTGACATCATCCAACAAGCCCATGTCTTGTTACAGCGCGAGAATCAAGTTATCGCAGGTTTTCAGCGACCAACACTTGGCCCAGTTCGAAATTTTGATGTTGTTGGTGGTGAATTTATTCAACTTTTACACACTGGGAACAATCACTGGGTATGTACTAGCTCAATTGGATGTGTGCCTGGCTATGTCAATGTTTTTGACAGCCTCTATCATGACTCAATCATCATTCAAGAGGTTGAAGAACAAACAAATGATTTATTAGGTGGACGTTTGATTGCCCTGGATCCAAAGCCAGTCCAGCAACAGACAAATGGAAGTGACTGTGGTGTTTTCGCAATTGCGTTTGCTACCTGCCTGGTGTTTGGCGAAGACCCCACATTTATCAATTTTGATGTACGAGGTATGAGACCTCATTTGGCCAAATGTCTAAGGGATGGCAGGTTCAGCTTGTTTCCTTCGTTTTGAAACAGAGGCACATTTTAGAACTCAAAGGAACATGCAAAATCTTCAGTAACTTTGTTAAAGATCATTTTTAGTCATGTTTTTCTAGTCTCTGGCTTTGATCGTAAGCAATTCAGACAAAGCCTAGTTAACATAAATTTTTGTGTGGTTTTGGAAAATATCCATACCTCCATCTTGGAGTGTTTATTCATTTTATATTTTGAACACTCAATTTCCCCTTGAATTTCTATATTCCTTTCCTTATAAATTTTGGCTCCTGAGACCCATCTCCCTCGTCAGAATTTCCAACAACTCTCCATTTTTGGGTATGGATATTTCCTAAGTTGAACCATTCACTCCCACCTCCCTAAGATGTAGCATACAGTCCATTTAAATAACACAACACAAATAATAATATACATGCTCTGCCTGTTATTATAGGACACCCATATTTTTGCAATACAACACATAGAAATGAGGGTACTTGCATTATACCTGACATGTATAATGGCTGACACATTTTTGTGAGTTGAAAATTAATGTGTTTGGTCTTCTATTTGGACTCCAAGTGAAATTTTTCTCCATTGGATGGAATAAATCAGTATTTTTGGAGTAGGAAATTATAATGCTTAATTTATTTATTGCTAGCTAATTTTTTTGGTTCACCATATGATGCACCCCATCCCCCTGTCAAGTAAGCTGAGTTCCCCCTCATTAGCATACCAATGTAGATGTGTTAATCTTTTCTGACAAACAACATGTTATGATATTATTATTTATGACAGTCTGTTTCTTTTTCTGACAGAAATCACTATGATGAGTGTAGAATGTCTTTTAAAAATATGGGTCTATTACATGTATTTCCAGTTTTCAAAACCAGAGAAAATGAAATATTGAGGTTATTTTTTTTATTCAAATAATGTTATGCTACATGTTTAGCTTGTGTGTGAAATATTCAGACTATATTCTGGCATTATGCAGTCTAGATAAAAAAGTTGCACTGTTTGTAACAAGCTTCCTAAGCTTAATCTTTTTT
Source organism: Blastomussa wellsi (assembly GCA_947652115.1). NCBI lineage: Eukaryota > Metazoa > Cnidaria > Anthozoa > Scleractinia > Plerogyridae > Blastomussa > Blastomussa wellsi. Next base: position 15,850,261 of record OX393566.1, on the reverse strand, counting down.
TCTGTCCAAAAACAACACAAATTTGCAACAATGAAACTGTTAAAAACTGCTTAACTGTGCCTGCCAAATTTGAATTACTACTGTAACTACATCCAAGTTTCAAAAAAATCCTAAGTATATGCCCCTAACCATGAGTTGTATGTACTCTACACTTTACAGTGAAAATAAATTTTCAATTTAGTACTAGTCCTATCCTACTCGAGGATAATTAATGACACCTGTCAATACATATCAAAAATGGAAATGTATGGCTAGGCATCATGTCATATATACATATATAATATATGTGCATCATTGGGCAATAAAATTGGTTAGTTTCTTAATGGCAACTTGACTAATGTGCTCTTTGCATAACTTATAACAGTTGAATGAAACTAACATAGATCTGTTCGTTTTGGTTGCAAAGGCAGAATTCAAAGAAATGCTACACCTGAAAGGGGAAAGGGCATTTAAATTGGAGCAGAGATTATTACCTTATTCCGTAGGGGAAGTGAATATTCAGGAACTGAAAGCATGATATAAACAAGCATTCAAATCATACAAATTCTTTATTAAGCCAGCTGTTATGAGAAAATATTTTCACATCAGTCCTTACAGATTTTTAAAATGTTACACATTTTTAGCAGCCAGGCTTTGCTTTTTTTAACAAGGCAATGTCTTGGAAACTTGTTAACTATGCAAATTGAAATGAACACTTTACAGCCTTTAACTCATACAAGTAATGTAACTTTACATCAGGACCAACATGTGAGTCTTAAGATCATGCGGCATTCACTATTTTTTTACCTATTTGCTCTAAAAAAGCACCCTGCAAAGGTGGATAATTAAATGAGAAGCCTAGAGGTATTTACAGTGTGCAAAAATTAATGAGAGGGTGAACTAATCAAATGGAACAATTGGGGGGCAGAAATTAACAAGAGCTGAGCACACTCTGATCATATGATCTACTAATGGAGTACACCTGTCAGAATTCTCATGGTTACTAATCAAAAAGTCAGTTGGCAAGGTACCTTCTAGTATAGTATACTTCCTTCTTAGCAGTCCAATCACACGTTCAACATGAATTCTGACATTCGCAATACCTCTTGTTTTCTCCACGTCCACAGGGTCAAGCTGAGCATTTCTCAGTCCGACACTCTCTGTGATGGTGAATCCTCGGTCTGCCATGACCATGTCTCCAGGAATCAGTTTGTCCAGGAAGCCACAGTTCTCAGTTAAATATTTATCTGACACACGACCTCCCCAGGCTTCAGACACAAATGAAATTGTCCCTTGTGGTGTTATCCCTACCAGAATTTTGATTGTGTTATGGTGTTTATAACTTGAAAATGTCTGTGCCCTAGCTAGCAAGTTTGAAGGTCTTTCGATAAACACTTCAAAACAGTCAATGACAACAGTTATTTTCTTGCCAAATGCATACCTGGAAGCACTGGGGCATTGTCCTCCACAGCTGGTCCCTGTCAGGCCAGTACACAAAGGGAAATAGCCTTTTGTCCATTAAAACAATCCAGTGGGAAAAAATTCGGGAAATTGTTGACACAGAAACAACAAAGCGGTATGCAAGATCCTGCAATGGTGCATTAAGTCTTAGTTTCATAAGTACAATGATGAGCTCTTGAAATCTGTCGAGTGACTGTGTTTGCCGTGTTACAAGTAGGGAGACGAGCTCATAAACAACCATGAGTACTTCCATAGACGGTAATCCAGTGTAAAAGCGAATTTTATCATCAGTATCAAAGAAATCCTTGTCTGGGGCTTGATATTGGCTTCTCTGAAACATGTAGTCGAACTCGGTTGTTTGACAATCGGCGTCCTTATGGGTTTCCGGTTCGATTTCTTCAACTTCGCTTACTGCTGTGGCCGCCAGATCAGAAGAAATTATTTCCTCATTCCCTTCGGTTAGACTTTCCTCTACTTCAGTCGAAGTACTTGGCTGACTAAAGTCGATCTGAGCAACAGGAAGGCTATCTTCCAGAAGCTTTCGACGTTTCTCTGCCACTTCGCGTTCTTGTCGTTCGAGTGCAAGTTGTTCTCGCTTCTTTGCCCTTTCAGCTCTCTGCGCCTTAGTTTCATGGTCTAATTTCGAACCATAACTTTTCTTGCCAAGTTCCAATGTAGGAACCCAATCTATTTCGTGCTTATCCCATTTAGCAGCTGGCTTTCCAGAAACAAAATGCTTGCCGCAGACACCTTCACTTTTGAGGACGTCTTTCGATTTCAAGTCTCCGCGACTGATCGCATTTATCCATTTTTCTCTTCGCTCTCTAGTCAGTTCTTCTTCAAATTCACCTTTATCGGTTACCACAGAAGGTATTCGATAAAATCCAAGCCCTTTTTCTCGGTCACTTCTACTTGAACATCCAAAAACAACGCAAAGAACCATTGTCACGCTTACTTTCTCACTGTAATCTCTCTATTGAGCGGGTTTGTTTGGGCACCAACATGGCGGATAGCAACCGTCGTCAAGGCAAAAGTCACGTGAGTTTTTTTCGGTGTCAAGAGGTGTTAGACAGGGAGACCCACTATCGCCATACCTTTTTATTATTTGCGCTGAACTTCTTGCAGACGCAATAAAGCAAAACGGTCAAATTAATGGCATCACCGTTAATAATGAAAAATTTTTACTCGGACTCGGACACTTTTTCCTTTTAGATGGAACTCAAACCTCACTCTCCGAATGCCTAGATACCTTGGAGCTCTTTGGAGAGTGTTCAGGTCTGATGGTGAATGTAGAAAAAACAAAGGCTGTATGGCTGGGTAGTAAGAGATTCTCAAAGGACATATTACTTCCGGAGAAAAATTTAGCATGGGTATTTAAAGAACCTTTTGACATCCTAGGGATAACGTTTTTTGTAGAAACCCAGCAAATAGTGGAGTACAATTACAAAATAAAGCTAGATGAGGTCAGAAAGCTTTTAGACTCATGGTCCTGGAGACTTTTGAGTATCATAGGCAAAATACAGGTAATTAAGTCTCTTGCAATATCTAAATTCGTACATCTCTTCACAACACTTCCTACTCCAAATGAACCTTTCTTAAAGAACTGGAAACACTCTTCTTCTCTTTTATTTGGGGTGGAAAGGGTGATAAAATAGCAAGGAAAATAATCATTAACGATATAGAAAATGGGGGATTGAAGATGACCGACATTCGATCATTTGCCAAGGCTCTTAAGATCTCCTGGATCAAAAAAGTATGGGACGTAAATTATCAGGCAGACTGGAAAAGACTCTTGATTTCTGATCGTCTTTACTGGAATGATGTTTGGTTACTAAACAAAGGTCATTGTCACTTGTGGCTTGTTCTTTTGTGGAAAATACTTTCTGGAGGAATGTAGTTGAATCATGGGCAGAGTATGTTCAGGAAACTGTAGAAGCCAGCAATATTTTGTCTCAGCCACTATGGAATAATGTTTTTATTAAGATAGAAAATAAATCTGTGTTTTATAAATCGCGGTACATAAAAAATTTACGCTACGTCAATGATCTTGTAGACGAATCTGGCGTTTTTATGTCACCAACCGAATTGATTAACAAGTTTAACCTAAAGTGTACCTTCTTACAAACTTATGGCATTATCTGCGCAATTCCAGGCTCATGGAAGTCAAAGATTATAGAGTTTGGTAAACGGTTACTTGTGGTTAAATCTGAAAATATATTATGATACTTTGCGAAAATCGGTTGCCACACAGCCAACTAGAGTGCAGCGTAAATGGAATAAACTTTTACCATCTCCGGTCGAAGATTGGTCTGCCAAATTACAGTATCCCTTTCTTATGCACAAGTGCTAGCAAGCTAAGAAGCTTTCAATATAGGATATTCCATAGAACTATTGGAACAAATGTATTGTTAATGAAAATGGGAATCAAGGATCACGATGATTGCTTTTTTGGTGACAGTAAACCTGAAACCATGGAGCACCTCTTTTGGTACTGCGACCGGATATCCCCCCTCTGGAACGCCCTCGCGCACTGGATTCGGTCAGCAACAGAAATTGAAATTGAATTTTCCCTTGAATCTGTTCTCTTGGGCTATACAAACTGTATGCCTTGTAAAAATGTGATTAATTGTATTATTTTAGTAGTCAAGTTTTTCATATATAAATGTAAAATGGAGAGACGTAAACCCGATTTTGCTGCCATACAGAGCTACCTTAAGTTTAATTACAATAGAGACCTTAAGATTGAGGGTTTCCCCTTTAACCGCAAACCGCAAACGTCGGCCAGCGGTTTATAGTTTGAAGTTCGCCGTTTGCGCATAGTTTGGGCTTAAGATTGAGGTTGACTTTTTACCTAGTCATCATGGGATACTCATAGGGAAACAAGATGGCGGCTGCACGGAGGTAAGTATTCAGATAGCTGTTGTTGATCCAAATCGTCTTCATTCGACTCATAACCACTAAGGATACTCTTTTCGCTTATGCCAGGAAAAATTCAAGGGAAATTTTGGACATCATGCTTTTGGATGATAGCGAGAGTAGTAGCACAGAAAGCAGTGATGACGATCTGGACTTGATTTTGTTAGATGCTTTTGGCTGTTTCGATGAACCACAAAGGCTTGGCCCACGCCTAAACCTAGAGGATGTTGGCGAAATTGAAAGCGAGCAGATGTTTAGGTAGCACTAGTTGTTAAGTTAGTCGCTTTTTTCCTTCATAGGGACACTGATGCTAGCAGGGCACCTGTACTTACAATATTTACAGTATTTCCTGCTTAACAATATACCTCATTCCTTTTTGTATTAAATATTTTGCTCTGTTAGGTCAGCACGTGCTTTGTTGAGTATGATTTTTAAATCAGCACAGCTGATCAAAATGTATATTACCCTAGTATGCAACCTTGATTCTAATAAACATGAGTGTTTTTTTTTTGTCTGCTGTGTGATATATACTTTTCAACCCATATATTTGTAAACATCAAATGCTCTTTCAGGTTTCATAAACAGGATATTCCTCGTCTGCTTGGTGCTCTGGAAATACCTCAGTTTTACATCACACATCAAGGTTCTATGTATTCAGGGATGGAGGCTCTACTGATCCTGCTTCGCAGGCTCAGTTATCCAAATCGATGGTGCGATCTTGTACCCATCTTTGGCAGATCAGAACCAGAGCTGAGCATGGTCTTTAATATGGTATTAAAAATTAATCAAGTCAATTATAAAAAGGCCTTCTAGTTGCCAATTACCATGGATTCTGGCCATTGCCATTAAACATTGCCTTTCTGGGGCAATCAAGATTTTTTATTCTTGATAATGTTTTCTTATTCAGTGTACAGTCATACTCAATTTGAAAAAAGGCTTTTAGTATTTTTTGTTTTTGATTGTTTACACATACCTTTTTTTTATTTATATGCTTCTTTCTTTTCTTTCTTGAGAGTCTGGAACAATTTCTTAATTTCCTTTGCCTTGTGTTAGATAACAGATGATCTGTACACACGGTTCAATCAGCTCCTTGACTCCCTGAATTTAGTATGGCTGGACCCTGGACTGTTTGCCGATGCAATACACAGGAAGGGGGCTCCACTTGACCAGTGCTGGGGCTTTATTGATGGTACAGCCCGTCCTATTGCCAGACCAGTTAGGAACCAACGAATTATGTTTAGTGGGCACAAGAGAGTGCATTGTATTAAATTCCAAGTATGTTTATTTACTACTGGTATTTGTTGTCAACCTGTAAATTTCTTCAGTGCTTTTAAGGTGGTACTTACCAGCCTTTTTTTAAACATTCTATGGACTTTATTTTTATTCCTGATTGCTCTACTATATAGCTATTGATTCTGGATATGAAATAAAAACAATTAAATTAAATGAGGGCATGTGTTCCTCCTACTTATTTGTTTGCTTGTTTGTTTTTTATTTTTTCCTAGTCTGTGGTGGCTCCAAATGGTATGATTGCACATATGTTTGGGCCCATCGAGGGAAGGCGACATGATGCATTTATGTTAAACGAGAGTAATTTAACACCAAAGCTTGCAAGACTTGTAAATCCAAATGGTGATCCCTATGTAATATATGGTGATCCTGCTTATGGGATAGCTAGAAACATCATCCCCCCTTTAGGGGAGCCAATCTTACAGATCAACAACAAGATTTCAATAGTGCAATGAGTAAAGTGCGCATATCTGTTGAGTGGGGTTTTGGTAAGATTATCCAGTATTTTGGATACTTAGATTTCCACAAGAATCTCAAAGTACTTCTTCAACCAGTTGCAAAGTATTACTTAGTTGGTGCCCTTTTGACCAACTGCCATACATGTCTTTATGGGTCTGTCACAGGAACTTATTTTGATTTAGAGCCTCCCACCCTTGAAACTTACTTGTCCAACACCTAGAAACAGTCAAAGCCAAAGAGTTGTATGAAAACACTTACCTTTTATAAAAGTTTAATATACAACCAAATGTATATCTCAAATACAGAGAATGAAATAAAAACAGTAAAAGTATTACAGTTACGCCTTTAATTGGTCTGTTCTCTCATGTGTCACTGGAGGGTGAAAGTGTTTGAGTATACTCCTCTGTTCCAAAGGCCTCCAGTGGACTGGCTACAAAATCTAACTGGGCTAGGTTATTTGCAAGATAACCAATGCTAACAAGGAATTAAAAATTTACCTCATGTTTGAAAAAGCAAATCTTGGAAACTGATTGTAAAGAAAGTTGAATTGAAACTGGAAGACAAAAAAACTTTTTGCAAAGACCTTCAACAACCTGGCCCTGGTATTACAAAAACAACAACAGTAACAGCTGATAACCACTGAATTAAAACCTATCCTTCAAGAAGTTTAAAAACATTCTTCTCTCTTCCATTTCTAGTTTGAGTTTCTCCTTTCTTTCGTCAGCTTCAGCATCGAACTTCCTCCTCTGGAGTTCAAGCTCTTCCGCTTTAAGCTTGAGCTCCCTTTCCTTCAGGTCTGATTTCCTTTCATACTTTTTCTCGAGCATTTGAATAGCAGAAAGTTTTGTCCCTCTCTTTCTTGAAGCTTTCCCATTAGAATCTATAAATTAAAACAATTTTACTGAATAACAAAAACACTGCATGGTTTTAAAGAACAGTATACTGTAAAACTTGTCAGGTACTGGTCCCTTGAAAAAAAAAAAATATGAGCTAGCTATCTCTGTAGCACCTTGAATGTGCTTGAAAGTAAACAACTAAAAGCTTTCATTTATTCCTTAAAAAATGCATTGTATTCTTCAATCACTTAAGATTGTCACTTGTTTGTTTATTTATTTATTTATTTAGTTATTTATTTTTTGCAACACAATCTCGAAATTGCACACCTTTTTTACTGCTCCTGCTGGCAGTGCTGGCTGATTCTTCATCCGTTGAATCCTCATCCTCTTCACTGCTACTCCCATGCTTGCGTTCTACACAAGTAAAATAACATGTTTCTAACTAGTAAGAGGACATAAAATGCACGTCATTCATTAATCAACTGGAAACACTGTTTAAGGCACATAAAAGTAAGTTGATGTTGAAAAGACTTACATCTAAGCTATGATTCTTTATTTAACTAATTACTACAGAAACAATTACCACAGAAACAAATTAAAGGAAAAATTATACATCAAGTTTATTTTCGTCCGTGATTATGCATTACATTAGCTTACTTGAAGAGATCACTGATGTAATAACAGGGGACCCAGCACTGAGCCTTGGGGTTCACCACATGAGAGATTACTTTCTGAAGAAAGAGTCCACTTCAGTTACTTATGAGTAACCAAAAAGGTATAAACAAAACCAGTCATAAATGATTCCCCTATACCAAATGAATGTATATATCCCACCCCACCATATCCTGGTTATAGCAATAGTAGACTTATGTACTTGCTAATCTCCCCATAGCAGCATGTCTCATTTCCTCTGCCCTTTTTCTATCATTTTCCTCTTTTTTCTTCTTTACTTCCTTCTCTTTTTCCTTCATCTCTGCACAATCCCTCCTGTAAGTAACTATATCCTCACATAACTGCTCTAATTCGCTGAACTCTTCCTCGCTTCCTGACCTGTCAGATATTTATGTAACATATGAATAAAAAGTAGATAAAGGAAAATTCCTGGTTTCAAAATCCCTCTTACAGTGTTCTTATTTGTGCTGTGTAACATTATTATTTTATTATGAAATTTAGTAAATGACATTATTTTTTGAACTACTCTGTTCACATCAGCTAAATCAGCATTTGGTATGCCACTTGAATGACCATCTGAAGGCATGCTTTTAAACTATTTCAGTACTGCCAAAACAATGATAGTAGAGAACCTGGATACAAAAGAGGCTGAAGAAACACAGCCAGCACGAAAGTTTCTGACTAGCAAATTTTTCCCAAAAATGATTTATCACGGTAAGGCCTTGTTATTTATCATAAAAGCAATAAGTTGTTTTTAAGATTCTTTTCCATTTTATTTTTATATGCAAATGACAAGCGACAGGGTGTTCCAGTTGTTCCAACAAATAAAACGGTTGCAACTTAGCATCCACTAAGGCATAAATCCACTCTGACACCACAGTTGTCAGATTTTAACAGTGTTTTCAATGACTATTTTGAATTTATAAACAATTCCTACCTCTTCAGAGATTTGGTATCCTCTTCCTTATACTTTGTTAGTATCCTGTCCATCCTTTCGCGGCATCCTCTTCCCTTCAGAGACACCTTTTTCTCATCATTCGAGAACAGTTTACTTAGAGACTCTGCAATCTTGTCCCACTCGCTGGGCTTTACAGGCCTTTCTCTTGCAACTTCGATTGCGAGAGAAATGTCATCTTTAACGCTTGGCCACCTAAACGCCATGGTGCAACTTGCGTCTAACTGCTAGAGAAAAAAGTGATTTTAAGCACTTAAAGACCATCAAGGGGCAAAACCACATGTTCGGTATTTATTGCCGCCATATTGGATTTGCTACCTATGCAAATGACTGTTTTCGAGACAAGACAAAATGCTTAACATGGGCTCTTTTGACTTAAATTTCTTCTCTACATCTGGACAAATAACTACTTCACATATATAAAGCGTTAATATGTGAGATAATTGAAAATAAACAGCACTGAATACTTGAGGGAAATCACAAACGTGAAGACCTACCTCTTGCCGTCGAAAACGCGCGTTGATAACGGCAAACGTGAGTTCAGAGCCTGGTCACGTGATTCCTTGACGTTTGCGGTTTGACGTTTTTAGTCATAAACCTCAATCTTAAGGTCCCCAATATTGAAAAAATTGCATGTGACTTTGCTCTGCAAGATAAAATTTTAAGTAAGCGGAAACTGATGAAAAAATATTCTATCAATAAATGATGTAATGTCTTGTATCGTAAGTAGCCTAAGTATCGTACCGTATTCTATGTAAGTACAGCAATGTAAGTATTACCCTGATAGTAGAGTTATGGTAATGTCAGTAGCTGTATTGTAAGTAATGTAAGTAGTTATTTGTTTTGCAAATAAAAAATTTCTTAAAAAAAAAAGACCTGGTCAAAGGTAGGTTTAAACTCTGTTTAACGATGTTTTCATGGTCAGCCATTTTGAAATGGAGGGACCCATGCGCTACAAACAGTTAAGAAACTACGCCAATCAGCATAATACACATTGTTCAACGAGTTTGGCACCTTAGGGATAGATTTAACCCATTAGAGGAATAGGACAACAAAGCTTTTTGATTGCGTTTTCGCCTTAGGAAGGACTCAGATCTTCAACATCAAGCAAGGAGGGGTCTGCCGCTTTCACCAATACAGCAAGTGCTAACTGATTTAAGTACGCTACAATACTGCACATAGGTGTACTAGGTGTGTTATTGAGAGATGCTTTGGATTGCTAAAGCGACGTTTCCATGTCAGCACTTAGGACCTGCGCACCGCCTTGGCGAATTCCCTCATCATTATTGTGGCCACTGCAGTGTTGCAAAATTTCGCCCTCAAAGACCGAGAGCAGGACTTTGATGAAGACATTGAAGAAGAAAATGTACCATTTGACATTGTTGCTGCAGCAGACGCAAGTGGCAATGCCAAACGCCAGCTCATTATTTCACCATACTTTGCATAATAAGATTAATGATTGAATTAAATTGCATGTAAGATTCATTGATAACAAAATATGAAAACGAATGAAAACATTCACTGCAATTAATTTAATTAATCCTTTGATTGTTTTCTTTTGAAATTTACGATGCTTACATTTCATGGCATGAATATTTCTAAGTTCAAAAATGTTCAAACTACAGGTTGCTTTAAGAATCTTCTTCTTCAGTGACGTATGCAGGTGGTAAACCAATTCCAGTGTTATTGCATTGGTGCATTAGCTTCCACTCTTTAAGCTTTAGGACCATCTTTAATTTGTGTTCGTCCCTCGCCATGGACAATAATGTACGGTGGCCCGTAAGGGCCATCTTGATATGAGTACTATTCTTTTTAAGTCGAAATATTTTCATCAATTTAGCGTCGAACTTATAACCCGAGATCTCGACTTATTAACGCGAGATCTCGACTTATAAGACGAGATCTCGACATATAAGACGAGATCTCGACTTATTAACGCGAGATCTCGACTTACAACGCGAGATCTCGACTTACAACGCGAGATCTCGACTTACTAACGCGAGATCTCGACTTATAAGACGAGATCTCGACATATAAGACGAGATCTCGACTTATTAACGCGAGATCTCGACTTACAACGTGAGATCTCGACTTACAACGCGAGATCTCGACTTACTAACGCGAGATCTCGACTTATAACGCGAGATCTCGACTTATAACACGAGATCTCGACTTATAAAACGAGATCTCGACTTATAACACGAGATCTCGACTTATAACACAAGATCTCTACTTGTAACGTGAGATCTCTACTTACTAACGCGAGATAACAAAGAGATAAGTATCAGTTTACAATGATAAAGCTCGGCTAACCTCCGTGACTGGCGTAAAGCGCCGTGACTATGGATGAAGACTTGCCTGTGGATGAAGGGTCGAGTGGATGCGGTTTGTCAGCTGTAAGTGTTAACCTTTCATTCACTATTAAACATAGGTCTACTCTGGTATTATAAACGTACAGCTATTGTCGTGATTAATGTTTAGCTAGCGTAGCTTGGCGTTCTAGTCTGGGAGCACGAGACCGATAAACGGGCATGCAGTAGCGGCGTGAGCAATAGGTTGTAACGATAAATTGTCACGGTCACTCGCGATGGACCCCAATGATAGGGTACTTTCTCTGGGGATACTTAAAAAGCCGTGTGTATTTTTTAATGGGCTTCATTTGCCTTACAATGCAACTTACGACTCGTTGTTATGTGATAGATGAAGAATGGAAGGGTTTCTTTCACCTATTATTTTCAGTTCCGGTAGTCCAAGTTAAAAGTGGGATAAATTTGGGTAAATTCAAAGTCGGGTGAACTGTAGCATGGAAAGATTTCTGTTAGCCGGTTTTCACAATTGCTTTCAAAAGATTTCTCAATTATCTTTACCTTGTTATAATTTTTTGAAAACAATCGAGGACATATTAGGTGGTTAATGATTTTTCACAACTTTATTCAGACTCGTAGTTGATTATTGCTGGCGAACTTTAGCGAAGCAGCGCATTATTGTTGTAAACAGGGGGTTCTACATGCAGAGATGCGGTTGATTCAATCTATCTCTCTTCGTCAGAACTAACCTGCGATGAGGCGATCAGAGTGCAAGATCGCTGCGCTGGTCACGTCAGCACTGTCATTCTAGATTTCTGTTAATAAAAGACCTATTGTTCTTCGTATTCAGTGTTATGTAATCTGTCACACAACGCTACTTCCGGTCGGACAAACATGTTCTTTGTTCCGGATATCTCTCGTTGAGGCGAACTGGTGGGAACACGTGTACAATGTAACCCGATACAGATCTAGAAAGTGATACCCCGATAAATTTAATAATAATCGGCAGAAAAATGAGAATATTTAGCATGGGCCGGAATAAAAAATATATATATATTCTTATAAAAAGGAGTGTGCTTGAAAAAGTTTTCCATTGCTGCTCAATTTCAGTTAAATTTTTACTTTTTTTACCTCCGACCAGCACTCACTTTCACACTGAAATTTCTAGTTCTAAAAATAAACTTAACCTGGATACTTCAAAAACCATACGTTGAAAACCCGGGGGGGTACTCCCATATATGGGCTATATAGGTACGTGCCGCCCGATAGGGTATGGTTTTTGAGGTTCTCGATCCTTAAATAGGGTATCATTTTTGCTCCTTTTGGCAATGCGTCCCTGGCGTAGTCCTTAGATAGGGTACCTAAACTGTATGAAAAAAATGAAGCGCGTAAGCGCCCAGGTTAACGAAAAAGAAACTGAAGTGTCCACTGAAGTATAGGACAGCGATTGTTATAAAGATTTTTGTTTTGCCGGGCGCGTTAGCCGTTGTTTGGATCCCTTGAATAGGGTGTCATTTTTCGGGTTCGGGCCTTAAAAAGGGTATCAGTTTTCGCTTCTTTTATCCTTAAATAGGGTCAGGGTTCAAGAACCTTGGCGGCACACCCCTATCCAAAATTTTCGGGAGTACCCCCCCCCCAGGGGTTGAAAACCATGCTTCTATCTGGCGAACTTACCGTGCGCTCTGGGATTTAGGTGGGAGGGTGCATTTTCAGATTTATAGGGGCGTTAACAAAAACCTGAATCGGATCGGACCTGATTGACAAAATTAAACCTGGATAGGATTGAGTCCGATTGACACAGCCCGGACGGGGTCCGAAAAATTTCGGATCGCCATAAATTAACGCCAAAATAGTCACGTGACCTATCATAATGCAAAATTTTAGCATGAAAAAAAAAAACTGCCAATTTTTGCAGCCCACGTTTATCCTGTCCGATCCGGTCCGGCTTTTGTCAATATCCGGTCCGATCCAATCTAAAATTCTCTGATTTATATACCCTATCCTAGACCTAACTGCTCAAAAGCCCTTCCCTTATCCCTATTATTATTCAGGTGCTGGGATTTTTGAAAAGCAGGGATGTTAGTCAAGACGTACTTGACTCATTTGCTTCTGAAAAGGTTAGTAAAAATCTCGATTGTTCTTTGTACACTCTTGACGCTTTTTGAAGCGTACTCGACATACTACACTTAGACAGCAAGTTCAAATTAACACACCCGGAAAACTCATGCCCATTATGTGGTCCAAGTTTATATCTTACATAAGTTTATAGTAACATTGGAAGAGAAATACTAGAAAAAAGATGGACGCCGTTCAAAATGCTAATTGCTGGGTTCTTTTATTTCAGATGGACTGCATGGGTGCTTTACACAGCCCTACATCCTTACTTTCTGACTTGGGGTTGGAGGCAAAGGGCGATATTTTCGCCCTCAAGGCGTTTTGCGAGCGTCGTTTAGGAAAGTGCAGTGTGGAAACCCCCGGTCAAGGTGATCTGGAAGAGAAGAAAAAAAAGTTGATTGGACAGTTAAGAAACGAAAAAAACAAAAAAAAGAGAAAGCGGGGTTCTTCGCAAACAACACCTCAACCGGAGCCCGATTCTACTCCAAAAAAAGTTCCGAAGAAAGAAAAACCAAAATCTCGCCGAATAACTATCGGGTGGCTGCATTACAGCTACAAAGACTCCCGATTCGTAGCAGTACGCATGGCCAGAGGTGGCGGGGCACGACGCATTGACATCCATGCATCCGCAACTAAAGAGGATGTTATTCAGCGAGCCAAGAAGCTGTTCTTTCCAGAAGGCCAGTCCTGCCATGGGCCAGCCCATGACATGAAATTCGATTTGGCCAATTTTAAATTGGAAAATATATCGAAACTGGTGGATGAACAAGGAAACAGACAGCCTTTCACCGTGCAGAGGTACTTTGAGGTACACAAGCTAACGCAAGCCAGAATCTACCTGACTTCGAAGAAATTATCAACTGTTTCCTCTTCTAACGAAGATACCGAGGTGGTTCTGATCGGATCTCCACAACAACAAGATAGGGGAAAGTCTTGGCGGCAGAAATATGCCAAAGAAGACAAAGAAATGCAACTTAGGCAGGAATTAGACGATGTGAAACGCTTGGAAGTACTTCGAAAGGCACGAGAGAGCAGAGTACCACCCGAACCAGCAACTGATTCTCAGCGACTGATAGTCTCCGTCAAACACTGCCTTGAAGGTGACGTGTCTCGTTTTTTTGACCCCAGAGAGAAAATGATTGCAGTGTACGACTGGGTCGGATCTTTGAACTTGTTTCTGGAACACTTCAACTTGTGCTTGAGGCCAGGAAAGCGTTTGGAGCCCTCAGAGTGTATTACAGTACTTAACGGGTCCCCCCTTCACATGGAGATAACAGTCCAACCTGTACCGATGTCTCCATCGGAAACGGACATTACATTCAAAGGATTTGGGCTCGGAGAGTGTGCTTCGCCCATTGACATTGACTTAACAGCTCCGCTCATGCCAATCCAAGACCTAGATCTGCTCACTGACTCCTTCTCGCTTTCACCCACTGGTGCCATTATGTTAGGCGATGCAAGGTGAGAAAATCAACTTTTACGCAATAGATGGTTAGATATGGTTTCTACGGGTCCGTCCCTTTTTCAGTAGCAATCATTTCTATTTCTCAAGCAATTTTCAAGGGTAAATTAAGTTCTCCGATGTGCTGTTTATCGGGCGGAATTATCAGTACGGACAACTGCTATGGTCATGGTCATAACCTTTTTTAACTTTGTACTTTGCACGCTTATAGGAGAACGATGTTACAACGTTAAAACTGATGTTAAAATGCGCCAGACAGTCAAGAATTTTCAAAAAAGACTGGCAATCGTCTGATTCTCTAAATGTAAACGAGCCTTAATAAACCACTTGCGCTTCGGTTTCATTTCTCCATGCAAGTTAGGTTTCCCTGATGTAGCCAGAGCCTGCTGACTAATCTACATTCTTCTTTTTTCTATTTAGGTCAAGTGATGAGACCCAAGAGCACGCACAATCACCTGTATTCGACGCTGGTGCCATTGCGGCTAGTGAAAGAAGGTAAGAAAATCGGCTGCTATGCTATAAATGGCTGGATAAAAATGCAATGTGTTCGTCACTGTTAATAACAATGTTTTTTCGCAAGAACTTAGCAAGGATAAGATAAGCTCTCTGCTTTGCTGTTTAGCGGGTGGGATTTATCAGTACGGGTCGTTATCATGGTAATGGTCATTATTTTTAATGAATAAGGACGTTTAGCCATATGTTAAAATTTTTTGCCAAGTCAAACTTTTGAGGTCCTCGAAGTCTTCAGCAATTTGATAATAAATCTCTTATTAGGCCTTTTAAGTGTGTAGTAGTGCTGTATATTTCTGCTAATCATTTGTCTTTTGACTCGCCATTCGGGTGTGCCAAAATACTGCCTGACCCGTAAAAGATACTACACATTAAATTTCTAATAAGATATATGTACTACAATAAGCCAATTTTGCTTGATTTCCTTTCTGGCAGTATGTTCCCTCTAGCGCGCCGCACCAACTGGAATTTAAGTTTTTATTTTTTACATCTACGCAAGGTAGGTGTTGTCTAAGCAGCAAGGGCCTCTTAACTAATTGTTGGACTATTATTATTTTTTCTTCATTTAGATCATCTGGTGATATCCAAGAGGGGCAACAACTGGCTGAAGACAACACTAGCACCAGTGCTTTCACCAGTCGCGTTATAACAATTCGTCGTGCAAATGTCAGACAAGACATGTTAGATATTTTTCAAGATCCCTGCATAATGAACTGCCACATCATCGTGGAAATGCTGAACGAAAGAGGCATAGCTGAAAAAGGCAACGGTTCGGGGGTTTCTAAGGACGCTTTAAGTCTTTTTTGGAAAGACATTTACGATTCTCTTATGCTCGGAGAGGGCGAACGAGTGCCGTTTATAAGGCACGACTTTCAAAGGCATCAGTGGGAAGCACTCGCGAGAATCCTAGTGAAAGGCTTCCAAGTTTACCAATATTTTCCCGTTCGTCTATCAAAACCATTCATCGTTGCTTGTCTTTTCGGTGAGTCTGCCGTTTCTGACGAGATGCTCATCAGTTCATTCATGCAGTACGTCTCAAATGATGAGCGTACCGTTGTCCAAGAGTGTGTGAACGGAGAAGTGGAGATTGATGACGCACAGTTGATCGACTTGCTAAGCAATTTTGAATGTAAAAGAGTGATACAGAAGAGTACACTTAGACAAACTGTGATCGAGATGGCACACAAGGAATTAATCCAAAGACCTCAGTACGTGGCTGACTGTTGGAAGGACATCGTCACGTCGTTAGCAGACAGCTTTCCTACCATTGAATCACTATTGTACTTGTATGATCACCTGGCACCGACAACCACTAAACTGTTGAACACAATTGACTGTGAAGCAAACACCCAAGAAGAAAGAGATTCGCTGAAATTTTTTAAGCGATATCTCAAAGGCCTTGATTCCAGAATGGTGTCGACTTTTATGCGGTTCTTCAGTGGATCAGACTTGATGCTGTTCGACTCGTGGCAAGTTACTTTCACCGACGTTCGAGGATACGCTCGCAGGCCCATCGCACACACCTGCAGCAACATGTTGGAATTCCCCTCAACGTACCAATCGTTTCCCGAGCTTAGAGAAGAGTTTAACAACGTCCTCAAGTCTGAAGACTGGGAAATTGACATTGTTTGAGTTTCTTCTAAGGCCCGGTTCAGACGCCGAACTTTTCATGGGCCGATCTCAATTCCAATTTGCACCGACCCAAAAGTACACCTGTTGATTCAGACGCCGAATTTTTTGGCCGTTCCTAATACACGGCTACCCAACAAACTTTATTGACAAGTTTAAAAGCCAATCAGAGAGCTTGATTTTTACCGGTACGGCCTTCCTTCAACGTTTAACCCGAGCGTCGCTCAATTACAACGAAACTGTTGCAGTCTCAAATTTAAACAGTTTTGTTATTTGTAGCAGAATACAGAGCTTATCAATTTATAGCAGTACTTTAAAGTGACTGCGGTCGGTTGCATGTTAGCGAATGTTTGTTTGACAAATCGTAAAGACCTTGAACGTTTGAAGCGATGCCTGGTGGCGTTTCGCACGAGCGATCACAGAGGTCTACTGGCGCTAAGTTAATTTCATGCCAGCACAATTGTCAGATATTTTGGACAAATCAGTCTTCGCATTTGCAAAATATCTCCTTTTCCGCTGCTATTGTTAAGACGAGCTCCATCTTGCTGAACGTCGTCACGGCAACGATGCTCGCTGAGAAAAACTCCGTGCAAAATACGTTATCATAACTTATGCATTAAGATCGGTACATGGAAAGGTCGGCGTCTGAATCAAAGCCGGCCAAGCCAGGCGGGAAGAACGGCTAACCCGTTCCAAATTGAAATACCCGTTCCGAATTGATTCAGACGTCGTTCTTTCCAAGGAATTAGGTTCGGCTCATGAAAAGATCGGCGTCTGAACCGGGCATAACCTGACTGATTAACTCCATTTCTTCAACTCATGATTATTATAAGTTGGCTTCAGAAAGGTCTCGATAATGCACGCAGCTGACTACAACCAAGGCCACCCTTGCAAATTCTTCAGTCAAGTGACCAAAAGTGTGTGCACGATAAACAATAAAATGGTCTCAAATTTTTTGTCGGCTTTTAAGCGTAAAGCTGGTGCAGATTCACAACTTGTGGGATTCCGTTGTTAACATACGAAAGTTTCATTCCCTAGCTTGGTTGGGGACCTTAGTTGGAGTAGTCGGACTGTAAGAGGTCACGCAACAATTAAAATGGGATGTGGAGTTGCTGCAAAAGTATTATTGTTGACGGCCCATATCTTACCTGGCAATATGCCTAAGATTCTTGTTTGTTTCTTTATTGATACGTTGATATTTCCCATTTTGTCTAGTCCAAGTATCTCTCCCAAGAATAATAACTGTACTTGAAATAAAAAAAGAGTTGTATTTCTTTCACAAGGTTGTCAAGGTCGCTACAGCCTTTCACAGAACACAAAATAGGTCAAACATTATTTTTGAAAAAAAAAAAAAAATCTACCGTTGCGGGTGGAGCGTCAGATAACCAAGCAACGAAGGCTAGGAAACCAAAGAAGTTTTTTTCTGTAATTAAATATCCCATTGTCTGGGTTTTCTCTCGGCTTTTTTTTTACTTCATTCATTTTAGGTGTTTTATTAAGTAAATACCTGCAATGTACACTGGTTAAGTGCTTTCAAGTTTGAGTTTCAGTTAGTAAAGTGTTCAAGTTCAGCAATGCAATATATTACCTTGTTTTGCTTCTGTGATTATCATAGGTTTAATTAAGTGAGTATTTAGATTACTAATATAAAGAATATTGAAAGTCATTTACAAATCATTACCATGCAGCTGGTGTACACGTTGTGGATCAGCCATGTAAACTGAAATAAACTTGCTAATCATAGTAAGGAATAGATTCACATTTATGGTAATGAGGCCGAAGAATTAGTTTCATAAGGAAATAGAATGGCCAGTTAGTTTTTGTCGTTGATGTTGTTGTATATTTTTTATGCCATTAGATCAATCGTCTATGATACGATCATGTTTAGTTTGATTTACCAAATTTGGCACATGTTGTTTGTCAGCTGTTTACGTTTTGATGGTTTATTGACAACTGGGCGTGAGAATGGCCAGGCCAGGCCCCTTTCATACTGGAACTTCTTGTTTAAGCTATGAGCCCATCCGCGGTTATTCGAGGAGGGGGGGGGATTAATTATGGGGATTTGGAAAATAGAGAACGAGCTACTGTTTGGTACCTGCAGAAGTAGTGTTGTATCTGCTTATTCACGAGAGTGGGATATGTTTGTTACTTGAAGGAGGAGGTGGAGGTGTCTAGATCTTAGGATTTGTCATTACTGCCGCTCTGATCAAATTGAGGACGAAACACATTTCTTATTTCATTGTTACTGTTATAACTCTATTAGACAACAAATAGAACGTGACATTGTACTTAAATATCCGTCATATGATTTTTTAAATAATACCGATAAAACTATATTCTTGTTTAATAATGTTGATTCTTTCATTTGTAAGAAAATAGGTTATTATGTATGCGAAGCACTACATACAAGAGAAACTTGTAATCCTATTTAGTCTAATTTGATTAACATTATTGTGACTATTATCATTGTTACTTTTTTTTTCCTCTGCTAATTTATACAGATATATATAAAATTTTAGTCATTGTTAGGGATAGTAATTTCTTGTACTGTTCTCTTAGGTAATACCATTTGTATATGGGAATACCAATAAATTGTTGTTGTTGTTGTTGTTACTCGGCTTGATACCTTTGACACTTATTAACGTCTTTGAGTCATCGACATTATCATTTCCCTCACAAAAGAATTGACTTACGCTTGTTTTGTTAGTGAATGTCATCAATAAGACTGAGAAGCTGGCAATATAGATTTTCCGCCTCATGTGGGTTAGTAGGCATTCGAAGAGCATGTTCGTTCATTAAAATTCTAGCAAGCTCCCTAAAAGTTTCTGAGACATCATCTTCAGGGTCCTCGCAACAAACGTCCATGGCAACATCTACTTCGTCTATAGAAACCTCATTGAGATATGACTCCTTGCCTTCAACTTCAGGTAAAAAGTACAGGACATCTGGTCTTCCAGCAGGTGATTCCTCATTCCTGGAAGGACGAATTTTGTGGAGGTTCCAATGTTGAGCAACTCTTTGCAGCTCCGCTCTTGTAAGAGGCATAAAACAAAATTTCAAACACTGTTGGTGAACATAATCATCGTCATCGAACAGGCCTTGGTCTCTGAGATCTTTAAAGAAAGAAATCCACCAATCACTCTCGCTTTTTCTTAGAAATGCCCACCATCCTTCAATTCGTTGATTCGATACGGATTTTCCATATAAGAAGCTCTTCTCTCCTCCAAAGGCATCGGTTGCGTCACGTCTGAAGAAACGCTGCATTGCAGCTATATTGACATTTTCTGTCCCTGCATCACCACGACATATTCGAGGAGTTCCCCCGACTTGCGCCACGCAGTCTAGGAAATATTTTCCAACAATAAGCGGATTGTTGTTAGATGAACCGACTTCCAGCCACAAGATTCGACGGCTGTATCCGTCGATTGCGCCATGAATGCAAAAACCAAATGGTTTTAATTTGTCGTAACCATCAATGTGCCAGATGTAATTTGGTCCTTTCGATTTATATTTCCTCCTCTTTAATCTATGTTTTGACCGCCGTTCGACACCGTCTGGGTCCAATGTTTTAAGAATATTTCTCACCGTTTCTCTATCCACTACCAACCCATAGTCAGTTGTTAGCCTTTGGTGCATCAAACGGTAACCAATTAAACTCCCACTTCCCTGGAGCTCTCTTTCAATAGCGGCGACCACTTCGGCAGGATCGCTATGGTTTTTCCGCTTTGTAAGGCCTTTCCTTCGCAGAATTCTCTTCAATTGCCTAAGACTTAGAGTGATACCGTGTGTTATTAGTAGAAAGGATATGATTTCAACGTAGTTCAAACCCAGGTCGAAATATTGTTCTACCAATGTGTCTCTCCCACGGTGCGTCACTCCAAGTGCTGGGATGTAAGACGGTAATACTGCATCGGCCGCTCCAAAAGTGGAACAAAACAACACAAAAGAAAGTACAAAGCTGGTCTGCTTGCGTCTTTTGACAATCCACACATATAACTGACACACAGTAACACATAGAGCAGTTGAAGCCTTCATCGCGTGCCAATGCAACAGCTACACAGCTGACCGTGTGACCAGTTCTGGAAGAGGAAAGCTCCTTCACGTAAAATGTCGAGATCTCGCGTTAGTAAGTCGAGATCTCGTGTTATAAGTGGAGATCTCGTGTTATAAGTAGAGATCTCGTGTTATAAGTGGAGATCTCGCGTTACAAGTCGAGATCTTGTGTTATAAGTCGAGATCTCGCGTTAGTAAGTCGAGATCTCGTGTTATAAGTCGAGATCTCGTGTTAAAGTCGAGATCTTGTGTTATAAGTCGAGATCTCGTGTTATAAGTCGAGATCTCGTGTTATAAGTCGAGATCTCGTGTTATAAGTCGAGATCTCGTGTTATAAGTCGAGATCTCGGGTTATAAGTCGAAATCTCGTGTTATAAGTCGAGATCTCGTGTTATAAGTCGAGATCTCGTGTTATAAGTCGAGATCTCGGGTTATAAGATCGACGCTAAATTGATGAAAATATTTCGACTTAAAAAAATAATACTCATATCAAGATGGCCCTTACGGGCCACCGTAATAATGGGTCCTCCTCAAGGGTTTCTGTTTTTTTGCGTTTGAACCTGTTAATGTAATGTCATCTGATGATCGATAATTGTTGATTATGTAATCTGATTATCCTCCTTTTTCGTGACTTTTTCTGCTCCTTTCTTGCCAATTGCTTCAAGGTCAGCAAATAGACTTGGCTCCACTTCACCTGTAATAACTTCCGTCTTTGGCGTGCCTTAAATCAAGTTCTTCTCCTGCATCATCATCAAATTCCTGCTCTAAAGGATTAAAAGAGGCTGGGAGTACGTCCGCTACTAATTTGCTTACTTCACTTGGGGAGGCAGGAGCTTTTCCTCCATCAGTTTTTCTTGTTTCTCAACGATGTTGTCGGAAACGTGTTGTTATCATATTGCGTGACCAATAGGACGTGACCATTTTGACATGAACGTAAACGGAACCAATAGATAAAATCAACAATCACCGGAAATTCCTGTGTGACCAAACTACGAGCATAGCCGATAAAATAGGATCGAGTAGAATTACTCTCTGAGTGTGCGGCAGTGTGAGTGTGTGGGAGTTGTAACTGATGTGATCGAATTGTGACTGTGAGAATAAAAACCTTAAAAACATCTTGTGAATTTTGGAGAGCACTGAAGTAGAGCGGACATTCTCCAAACGTGGCACCTCCGACGGGATCGCTATCTACATGGTTGTGAGTATAATTAAGTCCTGAATTCTATATTTTAAACCTACGCCGTTGACGGAGAACGCAAAGGGAAAACTGCAAACGAAACTTACGCAACTAGAAATCCATGCCAAGAGAACGGAACAAGTGCTACATTCAGGATCTGTAGAAGCTATTGAGAGACATACGGGAGCATTAAGATCTACAATATCTCAAGCGGATGAGTTAAAGCATGCGTTGGAAGCCTTAAAGATAGAAGCAGAGGAAGATCTTGGTGACATAGGTACGTGGAATGCTACAATTGACCTTCAGTTAATGAAAGCTGACGAAGAAGTGGGGAAGCTTCGCAAATGGTTCGAGGACAGAAGACGCCAAGAAGAGACGACCACGCGTGAAGATCAACTTAAATTCGAGATGAAAGTGCATGAACAAAAGATGAAACTTCAGACCGAAATCGCCACGCAAGCAAACCACGAAGGAGGCGGGGCACCTAAACAAACACAAGCGAAGCTACCAAAGATCGAAATTCAAAGATTCGAAGGCTCTAACTTAGATTGGCCAAGGTTCTGGGGTCAGTTCACGGAGACAATCGACAAGGCCGAAATAGCACCAATCAATAAATTCACCTATTTATGTGGGCTACTGGGTCCCAAGGTTAAAACCGCCGTGGAAGCCTTGCCGTTTACAACTGAGGGCTACAATAGAGCCAAGTCGATTTTACTTAGCAACTATGGGAAGGAATCCGAAATAACCAAGGCGTTCGTCAAAGAAATAATGGCTCTCCCCGTCATCACAAGCGCCAACCCTAGGAGGATAAGCGAGTTTAGCGAGAAATTGAAATTGAAATCCAAGCGTTGGAAACAATGAATAAGCTCAGTGAAGTTAATGGAAACGTACCAATGACACTGGATAAACTGCCAGCTATTCGTGGAGACCTGGTACGAACGGATCCGGATTGGGAGAAGTGGAATTTCGCCCAGTTGTCAGAGGCAGTAAGACTTTGGACAAAGCGAAACCCGATTGAAGAATGAGAAACATCAAAGCAGCTTAATTCGAAACGTGACCACTCAAGGAAGCTCTTCCAAGCACGTGGTGGTGATGCTAAGCCACACAAATGCGTTTATTGTGGTGATGTGACGCATAGATCGTCTGAATGCCAGAAGATCTCAACCGTGAACGAACGAAAGCAGTTTTTGGCGAGAAAGCAGCTATGTTTCAATTGCGCAACACCGAATCACCGCGCCGCAGAGTGTTTCAGCAAGAAGACGTGCTTACATTGTCACAAACGTCATCACTCTTCGATATGTGATCGTGAACAAACGAACAGCGGGAACCAGACGTTGATGACAGCCAGTGGAAACAATGAAGGCATCATGCCAGTTTTGACAGTGAAGGTTGATGGTATTATGTGTCGCGCGTTGATAGATACCGGCGCGGGAAGGTCATATGCATCTGCGAAGCTATTGGATCTTCTAAAGAAAAAGCCAAGTGAAACGAAAACAAAACGTGTAGAAATGCTAATCAGCTCCAAAGTAACCAAACTAGAAGTGTACGACACCGTCGTGGAATCTTTAGACGGAAATTACCAGATGTCTGTGAGAATGACCAAAGTGAACAAAGCTGAGCTGTTATCGATTGACAACCCTAATTATGGACAATTGATAAATAAGTACCCACATCTGCAAGGAGTCAAAATCACAGACCGTGACACAAAGGAACAACTTCCCATACACGTCGTACTAGGAAGCGGGGAATATGCGCGCGTAAAAACTGAGACAAAGCCTCAAATTGGACAGGATGGAGAACCGGTGGCGGAGAAAACTAAACTTGGATGGTTTATTATGAGTCCGGGATCAGAATTTGACCACAACACGATGCTGCTCACGCAAACATCACAGAGTGACTACGAAGAGTTATGCAGGCTTGACGTACTAGGGCTTGCAGACACACCAGAACATGACCAAAGCATGGTGCACGCAGAATTTAAGGAACAACTGCAGCGCTCACCGGAAGGATGGTATGAAACCGGGCTACCATGGCGAGGCAATCATCCAAAACTGCCAACAAACAAACGAAGAGAAGGCCGAGTTCAATCCGATGGAAAAATGCATCACCATCGCCTCCGCCTGCCAACAAACAAACCAATCGTTTTAGAGACAGTTTTATTATAAGCCATTGCCGATAGCACGTCCTTTTACAACTTAAATAACTTTAATTGTATCTTAATTATAACTTAGTGTTTATATAATAATGATAAGTTTATTCTTATCAAGTAACTCTCTTAATTTACCATTATGTAATTTTTATTATTAGTATTATTTATAGTTGTAATTTAATTTACGTCTTACACTTGTAAAAATTATCGTAATTCAGCCCTCGGGCTGCAAGGGTAATTTCAATAAACTATCTATCTATCTATCTATCTATCTAAGGAAGTATACGGCACCTGTCAAGTCTGACCAGAAAACTGCAGCGCATCAACCTCACCGATGAGTACGATGCCATTATACGCGAGCAACTCCAGAACGTTGTTGAAGTCGCACCAGAAGAAATCGTGGGGAAAGAATTCTACATTCCACACAAAGCAGTGATCAGAGAAACGGCTGAAACAACCAAGATGCGCATAGTCTATGACGCTTCTGCAAGAGCAACGCCAGAGTCACCATCGCTGAACGAGTGTCTTTGTTCTGGTCCTCCATTGCAAAACAAGCTTTGGGACATACTAGTCAGACAGAGAGCATATCCCGTAGTTGTAACCGCAGACATCCAAAAGGCCTTCTTACAAATACGTATCCGGGAGTGTGAACGTGATGCGTTAAGATTCCATTGGAGGAAAAGTGAGCACGGGAAGTTAGAGATACTACGTTTCACTCGTGCACTGTTTGGTCTAGCCCCATCGCCTTTCCTGCTCGGTGGAGTAATCGAGGCCCATTTAGATGCTTGGGAAGAACGAGAACCAGGAATAGTGGCAGAGCTTCGACGCAGCTTGTATGTCGATGATCTACTAACGGGTGGACAAAATACAAGCCACGCCCAGCAGCGGAAAGAGAAAGCCGTTCAGATATTCAGCGACGCAACATTCCAACTCCACAAGTGGCATTCCAATGTCAAACAGCTAGAGGAAGATGCAAACCTAATCGTCACCTCTGAAGAGCAATCATTTGCTAAGCAACAACTAAATGTTAAACCAACTGAATCGAAGATGCCGGGACTCAAGTGGGACAAAGAGCAAGACACCTTAAGTGATACCCGAAGAAGAAACCAGCCAACGAAGCAAGGAATCCTGGGAAAGATGGCTAAGATTTATGATCCCTTAGGCCTGATTGCACCATTGACACTCACCGCAAAGCAGATTTATCGTGTTGTGTGAAACCAAAGCACCATGAGATGCGAAGATTAACGGAGCGCTCCTACAATGCTGGAAAAAATGGGAGGAGCAATTACCTTGTGAACAGCAAGTACCGCGACCAATAGCAAGTTATCAAGAAGAAATACAAGCAGTGGAACAACACTCTTTCGGGGACGCATCAGAACGAGGAGTAGGCGCAGCAGTCTATGCAGTTGTACGCCAACCATCAGGCAACACTCAACGATTAGTGGTCGCTAAGAGTCGACTTGCCAAACAGGGACTGACTATACCACGCCTATAATTGATTGCAGCGCACATGGCTACCAATCTATTGATAAACGTACGCAACGCTCTAGATAACGTGCCCTCCCCAAAGGTGTTTGGATGGCTAGACAGCACCGTCGCACTTCATTGGATCAAGGGAAATGGCCAGTATAAACAGTTTGTCGCGAATCGAGTTGCCAAGATACAATTACACAAGTAGATCGAGTGGAGGTACGTTCCTACGGATGAAAACCCGGCAGACCTAGCGAGCAGAGGCGCTCCAGCTCACTCAGTACTTTGGCAACAGGGACCGGCGTGGCTCCGAGACAAGTCCGAGTGGCCAATAAACCCAGTCACTCGATCGTCATCAGCATCAGAAGTTGAAGCCAAAGTCATTAGGGAAGTGCTCAACCTAGCACAAACCAAACCAGAACCAGACGAGGTCGAAGAACTCCTCGAACGCACCAGCTTGCGCCGAACCTTGAGAGTCGGCCCATGGATCAAGAGATTCATTCATAACTGCAAGAATAAAGAGAAGAAACTCGGGCCCCTGCTTACAGAAGAAATAGAGGACGTACGCGGTTGGTGGATTAAGCGAGTCCAACGGCGAGACAAAGGAACTACAGGCTATCCTCAAATTAGCAAACAACTCAACCTGAAACCCAATGCAGAGGGAGTGATGACTTGCCACGGCCGGATACAAGGGCAAGTTCCGATATACCTACCCAGCAGTGAAAGGTTTACAGAAAAACTGGTCCATCAAGTTCATAGCGAGACGCTGCATGGGGGAGTCGCTCTGACAATGGCCGCAGTAAGAGAGAGATACTGGGTACCAAAACTTCGTAGCTTGGTCAAATCGGTCCAAAGAAAGTGCTATGGTTGCAAGAGATTCAGTGCAACTCTGGCAAGAAACCCAATACCTGGTCAGTTACCGGAAGATCGGACCACAGTTGGCGGGGCATTTGAAGTCATCAGCACAGATTTCGCTGGACCATTGAAGTACAAAGCGGGAAAGGAAAGTCAAGGAAACGCCTATCTGGCTATCTTCACTTGCAGTCTTTCAAGGGCTGTACATCTAGAGTTAATAGCCAGCCTGGATACAGACAACTTTATCGCATGTCTCAAGCGGTTCATCTCTCGTCGCGGACGACCGCGTGTCATCTACTCAGATAATGGCGGTACCTTCATTAAAGCTGAGAAATGGCTATGGCAGTTACGAAAAGATGAGCGTCTCCATGGTCTTCTAGAACAACACGAGATCAAATGGAAATTTAACTTGAGCCGCGCCCCTTGGTGGGGGGGTCAGTTCGAGAGATTAATTGGAGTCGTGAAAGCTTCCATGTACAAAGCAATTGGTGGCGCTACTCTAACCTGGTCTGAGCTCAGTGAGGTGCTGCTCGACGTTGAAACCCAGATTAATCGCCGTCCATTAAGCTATGTGGAAGATGACGTCGAGTTACCAATTTTAACGCCGGCGACCTTCTTGTACCAGCGAACAAACCATTTACCGGAAGAGGAAACCTGGAGGATAACAGATCGAGACATCCGGAGACGTGCTAAGTATCTGAAAACCTGTAAGGACCAAATGTGGAGTCGCTGGCAGAGAGAATACCTTACAGCACTAAGAGAAAGACACGGAGTGACACACGGAGTGACCAAGTTCCAACCTAAAAAGGGAGATGTCGTCATTGTGAAAACTGAAAACAAGAACCGTGGAACATGGCCTCTGGCCATAGTGAATGAAGTCTACCCAGCGACGGTGTCATTCGCGCAGTTCAACTCAGAACTGCTAAAAGCATGCTGGACCGACCAGTACAACATTTGTACCCATTGGAACTCGAGTGTGACCTCAGCACGCCAGTGACAGAACCCCACTTAAACCCGCAGGCTCAGGATTTCCGCCCTAGAAGAGATGCAGCGGCAGCAGCAAGGTTGCGAATGAAACAAGTTGCGGATGCTGAACAGTGTGAATTATGAACAGGAAATCATACAAGTTGCGGGTGTTGAACAATGTGAAATTTGGACACTGAATCAGTTCGTGAAAACTGATCCATTAGCAGTAGAACATATCATTATTTGTTTTCAGAGAATCAGTAGACAGCCTGAACTGTGAACTTTAATTTGAAATCGTTAATAGGAAGTACAGGGACGTTGATCAAGAACTGATTATCGTTTGTTACCGCTCATGTGATTCAAATAGCTCAAGATTCAAATCGTGTGATTGAAACATAATTATGACATATACTTCGATAGCGAACCATATGAGGGGAGTGTTTGTCGGAAACGTGTTGTTATCATATTGCGTAACCAATAGGACGTGACCATTTTGACATGAATGTAAACGGAACCAATAGATAAAATCAACAATCACCGGAAATTCCTATGTGACCAAACTATGAGCATAGCCGATAAAATAGGATTGAGTAGAATTACTCTCTGAGTGTGCGACAGTGTGAGTGTGTGAGAGTTGTACCTGATGTGATCGAATTGTGACTGTGAGAATAAAAACCTTAAAAACATCTTGTGAATTTTGGAGAGCACTGAAGTAGAGCGGACATTCTTCAAAATGTAAGTCATGCTCCTTTTTTGAGTTTCAGCCACTGCCAGCATCCTTGAAGTAGCCTGCGTGCAGCCGTCTCCTAAAGCGGAAAAGTGACGTCTACGAAACGGCGTCGCTAATCGTGTTGCAGTATCCTGCTGTTCAAGTTTAAATTTAGCATGAATTATAGCTTTAATTCAAGAATTTCGCTCAATCAAATAGAATCAATTTAGAGAGCTTAAGCAATAGAAATAAAACAGAAAAACAGTACTAGCAAAGACAGTGAGTTAATGTTTAATAATTATGTTGAGTGTTTTACGATGACAGCCAATCAGGGTTGATTCTAACAATGGGTACTGTCAAAGCAACCAATGAGAGAGCGGTCCCCAGATTCTGGAGAAACAGCCGGATACTGGAATATGATTAATGACGCCGTTTCACAGACATCACTTTAGGAAATAGGAGACGGCTGCACGCAGGCTACCTTAAAGCTGACCGAGGTCGCGTTTGATACCATTAGGAATTTGGGAGTTAAATCTAGTTAAAATTTCCTCCCATGCCTTTGGTCAACATCTTGCTGTCATAGCCTTTACTTTCCACTTCTGGAAAGTCTTTACCCAATTCGGCCAATAACAGTTTTTCTTGTTTGCTGAAATTTGTTGTGCGACTTGTTTTAGAAGTCATGTTGCAGAGACAATCTGCCACAATCTGGAAATTTCCATACAAAATAGTTCTGCAGACAATGCATTTCCTCGTGAGACATGGTTTAGTCATTGACTTGAGAAAACACAGTTCAGCCATGTTTTAATAATGAATTTTACACATTGTTTAACCGTTGTTTATCAAAACAACATCAAAACCGCAGCTCAGCCCTAAACAATGGTTAACTTAGACTTTGTTTAAATAATCGGCCCATAGAGTTTAATTTGACTATAATTGCTATTGTCAAACATATGGTCAAAGAACTGATATAAAGAAAAGACAATGAATGTGGGTGATTTATTTCAAGCATGCACTGGTAGCTGAATACTCCACACAATGCAAGATCTTGTAAACTAAGCAATGCCAAGTAGAAATTAAAAAACACACACATAAACTTGGGTTGGTTGCACGACACTAAACAGAGAAAAAAAGGGGACGGTCCCGGAGGTCGGCCTTGGGCGCGATCCATTGGACCAAACATTCAGAAGAACAGAAGTTGTCATGCAAAGGTGCAATTTCTCCGGAAGAATGCGCCTCAGCAGTAGACAGTTTTAAAAATGACAAGACTCCTGGAAACGATGGAATTCCGATCAAATTTTACAGAAAATGTTGGCCTATTATTGGCGAATCTTTCACTAAATGTGTAAATGAATGTTTTAAAACAGGTGAAATGTCACTTTTCCTAAAACAAGCAATCATAACTTTAATTGAAAAGAAAGGAAAAGACTATTCGCTTTTAGAAAATTGGCAACCAATATCTTTGCTAAATATTGATGCCAAAATTATGTCAAAAGTTATAGCAGCTAGAATTACAAATGTCCTTCCAAATATCATTCACTATAACCAAAGGACCGCTAAATAGGCGAAACAGTTCATTCAATCTTCGATATTATAGAGTTAACAGTTGAAGAAAACATTCCAGGTTTAATGATGTTCATAGATTTTAAAAAGGCTTCCGGCAGTTTGTAGTAGAATTATCTTTTAAACTGTCTGGAATATTTTAACTTTGTTACTGACTTAATTCCATGGGTAACAACCTTTTATAAAAATACGCAAAGTTGCGTTATAAGAAACGTGTGTTGCATCAGATTACTTTACTCTTCAAAGGGGACTCAGACAAGGAGACCCACTGTCTCCTTATCTATTTGTGATCGCAGCTGAAGTACTGGCAATCACAGTTCGACAAAATGTGACCCTCCACGGGAAAACAGGTAAAAAGGTGATGACGAAAGAAATTCTCTTAACACGCTAGCACTGTGTCACAATGCACAGCTCATAAAAAATTTCTTTTGTTTAGTATACGCCAGGGATGCCAGAAACACCAATTTGGAGGCGGTGTCCCCAAAAAATATCTGCAAAAATATATGCAATGCAGCCTGCAAAAGTGCTTTCCCCCGAAGAAATACGAGAAATTGTCGCTGCAAGAGGCGAACAAGCGCCCAGGGAGATACAAAAGAAATTCGGTATTGGCACAACAAGGCTCTACAGAATATGGAGAGAAGCAGGCATTTTCGATGGAAAAACCGAAACAGCGGCTGCAAGGCCTGCAAAGTCTACAGAAACCGCGGCTGCAAAGCCCGCAGAAACCGAAAAGTGGCAGGATGTTCTTCTGCCGCAGATACTGGCCGGTGTGCAGGACCTGCAGAAAAATATGGATTTGTTGTTGGAATCCTGGAGAGCATAGAAAAAAACAGCAATGCTGTTCGAGTACAAACAGACAGGGTGGTGCGCGCCGCCAATGACGCAACATCTGCTGCTTGGGGTGTTGTGCAGGTTGTTGGGATTGCTTGCAGGATTGTTTCTATCCTCCTTCTTCTGGATGCAACACTGCAACCGAAATACGAAGAGTGGAAACAGCAGAATGCCGCAAAGGAGCAGTTGCCCAACCCACCACAGAATCCTGCAAACAAAAAAGGAATTTGTCCAATGGACTAGTGCTCGCAATTGGAAACATGCAACAAAGAAAAAGAACAATGGATCTTGTGGTTCTGCCACCTGGTTGTGTGCCGCATTTTCCTTTCCGCCAATTCCACATCCGAAAAAAAGAATGGGAGCAGCAAGAAGACAAAGTCTGCTGGAAGGATTGGAGAGCTCTTCGCAAGTTCTGCACCTCGATGGAAGGCAATCCGGCCAACATTGTCGGCCCTATCGATGCAGAGACTGCAGAAAAATGGTTGGACTGGGGACTGGGAGAGCTTTTTGTTGTTGCTTGCCGGGGGAGTTTTGTTTTCTGCACCAAAGGTGGATTGGTTGTTGCAATAGTTTGTCTACGCCAACACGGCGGCTTTTTTTCTTGCTCGGTGTCGTTTTCTCCTCCCCAAGCCGGCAAAGCAATGGGGTTTTTCTTTTTTGTAGCGCATGGAGGCCTCCCACTGCCTCGATCTCTTTTTTTTTTCTCTTTCGTCGTCTGTTGTTGGCTGCCCGTCTTCGCCGAGCGGGAGCAGGAAGAGAATGGTCCGCGGAGAGTTTGATTGTCGCTGCGAAACGTTTGGCTATGTACTCTCCTGCCAGCAAGTCTGTTGTTTTTTTCGTGTCTTTGTTTGCTGGCGCAGAAACTTCGGTAAAATTGGTTTTGGCGAGATCTGCGCAAAGTTTGTCGTATTCTTCGCATTTCGCCCCAAGAGCCCGCAAGATTGGGAGTCCACCCGGGTCCGGGGCTTCGAGAACTTGTATTGGGTTCCACACGATTTTTTTGCCCTCGTTGGATTGGAAGGTTTTCGGGGGTTCGATTTGCAACACCAACCCTCCAAGCTTGTCCACACCGTTGAAAGCTACAAGCCAGAAAAGTTTCCGACCAAAATTGTCTTCCTCCTTGCGGAAGAAGGCCGCACATTCGTGGAGGATTTTTCGCAGACCTTTTGTCGCCCAAACAGAAACACACCCCGAAGAATTTGGTTCCTGCAAGACAACCCGATATTGCTCTTCTTTCGCGCGAAAACCAAGAACTTGCCATATCTTGTTTGCGGCCAGCTCCGAGACTTTTTTGTGCCCTTCGCAAGAGCGTCGAAGATTTTTTCGAGGGTCTCCCAGCTTTTTGTTTCTAGTTTTTTCTTTGTCTCGGCATAGACGCGAAGGGCCTGGCGAATCTTTGTGTTTTCTTCCTCTTTCTTGCGCCGAGTTTCTTCTCTTTCCCAGTGGGCTTGTTTCCACTCCGGCTGTGCGGGCGTACCGAAGCTCCTCGAGAACTTTCTCTCGGTTTCTTGTGGAAAGCGCAGATATTTGCCGCTGTTGGGCGATTTCTGGCACTTCCTGGAGCTTGTATTTCGAAGAATCGTTTCCGATGGCGTGGCATTTTTTGGTCCGCCATTCCCACACGATCTTGTCTGTTGGCGGCAGAAGTGTTGGCAGGTTGCCTCCGTTCGGGTGGAGCTGCATTGGTTTTTTGCTCGCTGCGAGGATGGTGTGGGCATTTGCGTCTTTGGTGTAGCAGCGGAGCGGTCCGAGCTCCACCCCTTCGTCATTGGCAGCCAGAATGTCGACCTGGAAAATCGGGCAAGACTGGAAGCCGAAGTCCCCTGCCACCCACTGCACTGCTTTTTCCCACTTTGTTGGGTCCTCGACGTTCGCTGGGGTGGGGCGCACGTGGACTCCAAAGAACCGGCCTGTTGTTGTGTGGCCGCCCCACCTGACGAAGATGTGGCCTTGTGGTTTGTCCGCGAGAACAAGGCACCTGTCGAGGGTGGCGGCAAGGTTTTGCCACTGCTTGCTGGGCGGTTGGACCACAAAGAGAGCTTGTTCGTCACCGTCGACAGAAACCCGTGCCAAGACATTCTCGATGCAGGCGGAAGCTTTCTCGTTCGATAGTTCAGCGAGTGGGAGGCCATAGAGAGTGGTTTCGATTCGAGTACAACCTCGGGCTTGCACATCTGGGTGGAAGAATGTTTGGCGGAGCCGCTGGTTGGGGCAGTCGGCGTATTCTGCCAGGTGCCCGCCAACAGGCTCGCGGATTTCTCCTGCCTCGAAATTCGAAACAACTTTGTTGTAGATCTTGTTTCGGGTGGTTGTGGTTTCTTCTGTGGTCTCGAGCCAGGTGCAGCAGTGCTCCCCGATGCTGGCGGTGTTGTCCAGGAGTCGGGGGCTGTTTTCTCCCATTGCGGCGGACAAACTCTCTGCCGTTTCGAACCCAAGGTGGTCCACAAGAGCTTTGCAATCCAAAGTGCCCGAAAAGTCTTGTGTGTAGTAGATGGAGTAGATATCGTACCCGAAGCCCCCGACCAGACGATTTGCGAAAACCGGCAGCGCCTGGTGCAACTCTTCCATTGGGACTTCGGAAACTTCGCATTTCGCTACGAAATAGCCGGCGATCTCTTTCTCGGGGTGTAGACCAAACCAGCTTCTTTTTGCCCTGTGCCAGGTGTTTTTCTCGATTCTCTCGATGGTGGCGCGGATTGCGCTGTTTTCCGCTTTCCCTTGCCCCACTGTGTGGACTATGTTTGTTGTGTAGCCCTCGGTGCAGGAGATTTTTCCTCTCTTGTAGACGCACTCCTCTCTGGCAAGATAGCCAAATATGAAGATGTCGTCGACGAAAGGCGGAAGACCAGCCAATGGCCGCAGATTCGTGCGACCGAGGTTCCCTGCCAGATAGTCGGCCTTGGCGATGTCAGCCAGAAGATTGCTATCCCAGGCGTTTTCAAGTAGCAGGTGGTAGGCAACAGATTTCTCGCACCGCAGATCCATGCTTTCGAAGGTTTTTCTTGTCGCGTCGTTCGTCGCTGCAACGTCATTTGCAGCGGTAGTTGCTGCAACTTCCTGTTTTTCTTCTTCGTCGTTTGCAGCGGGTGTTGCTGCAACGTCGTTTGCAGCGGGTGTTGCTGCAATGTCGTTTGCAGCGGGTGTTGCTGCAACGTCGTTTGCAGCGGGTGTTGCGAGGGGTGTTGTGGCTTCGTTTTTGGCCCCGGAGAAAAACAAAGCTACAATATTGGAAGGTTGCACAACCACTGTTTCGTTGTCGAAATCCACTAGCTGTTGCGAAGACATTTTTTGTATACTTCTGGCAACCATTTCTCTAATTGGGCGACCTTTTGCTTGCTGGAAAAGTGGTATTTGTTCATACCTGCCAATCTCGGAGACCATGCAAAGCTGCTGTGCGAAAATTTGGTTGTTGGAGTTAAACGGCTTTCCCTCATGTTTTGCTTCGCCGCCGTAAGACATTTGTAGAAATTCGTTTGGTACAGCCATGTTTTCGTATATACTTGTGCTGATATTTCTTCAAATGGAAAATTAATTCTGCGACACAATATTAGAAGTGCATGCATTTCTTCAACAGGGAATATTATTTGTGGCCGCTCGCTTGACTGGGTGTCACGCTCTTTTGTTTGCTTTCACACATGCAAATTTGGTAGCTGAAATTTGTTTGTTTTTTTCCGCTCTCGTAACTTGTGTTTGCGTTTTGTGATTCTGGGGACACACAAGCTACCAACCCGCTGCCACCCCCTGCCATCCCCCTTCCACCCCCTGCCACCCCACCACCACTTCGCAACCAGCTGCGCAAAACTGTCGCAGAACCCTCATTGTATTTGTGTGTTCATAAGTCAAGTGCCCTGACTAAAAAGTCTTGGGGACTTTCCCTCGGTGACTGATACATGGTTGTAAGCTCTTGAAACAGTTCAGTACCCGACTTCTGTTTGTAGTGGGCCCTCACAATTTTCCTTAATTTTGGCAAAGTCACATCTTTCATAGTTTCTAAGTAGGACCTCAGCTTAAGGGCTAGGGCTGATGGCACGAATAATAGCATCAATAACCTTGCGTTCCTTGTACCCCTTCTCCAGCCCTGCATCAATCTGACGCATTAAACTTACGGTCCTTTTGTTCCTCCCCTCCAATGACACCCATAATCTCACGTGAAGCAAAAGAAATTGCATCCACTATCCGAGCTTGTAGCTCTTCCATTGTTAGGACAAAATATTTTTTCTTAATCTCAGTTTGGCTTCAAAAAATGTTTGTGTACCGCTAATGGTATATTACAATGTTTCTCATGTAAATGGACATTGTGATATTTATCTCGTGACATTCACTGCTGTAACCAATCCATACTCCTCCAGTATCAGTTTACCCATTCTCCAGTGAGAAGTCAGTTGAATTCAAAGCGGGACATTGGAAATCTTCCCTAAGACAGTTAGCGTGCTCTTAGTGTTTCCCAATCTTTCAATAGTATCTGTGTGTCTTTTAGCTAGAATCGTGGCGGTTTTCTATGCAGTAGAATTTCCACCAGAGGATGCTACATCAAGGGGGCCTCACATTGTGCCAGAAAACAAGGTTAAAGAAGAAAATGGTTCTGCCTGGGTTTTGTGGAAAGTTGTGGATGAAAATGGTGAGCTAACAGAGAAATAAGAGCCTTATGAAGGGCACAAAGAAAGAGTGGTGAATTTATTGACCACCTTAAGAAATCGTGTGAAAAGGCTGAGATCACCAATAAATCGGAACATAGCTGAAAGAAGCCTCACAAACTTTCTGACTATGACTTTGAAAATCTCACGGAGCAGCCAACAGCAAGAAAACCATGGCCTAAATAAAGCATGCAAATTTTCATTGAAAAATGTTTGCGCACATCTTGAAATAATGGAGTCCGATTCAGAGTCATTTGACACAGTGGCTGAAGAAAAAGCCGTTCTTGTTGATTGGCAGGAGAAAAGAAGAAAACCGCCAAAGGTTCTTCCTGCCAAAACCAAGAGTCACTATCACCACAAGAAGATTCAAGCTCTAAGGGGAAGAGAAAACCTACAAGTAGAGCGAAAAGTTACCGTAAACACCCACAGATAAGCCACACCTTTTTTCCAAAAATCATTGCTCGAAATCAGGGGTGCGGCATTTGAAAAAGGTGCCGTGAATTTCATTAAAATTGGAAAAGTATGTAAATAAAGCTTACACAAAACTGCAAGAGAGTACTGGTCTTTGCATTTGCAAGTTTGGTGACCCCTAAAAGAGCTGTTGTTGATGTAAGTGTACGCTCATTACAGCGCTTACATTTGTTGCCGCCGCTGAAAACAAACCATCTTCGTTTTTCTCAAACAGGAAACATTACACAGCACAGAATTTCCATTCCCCACAAAGCTGTTTGCAGCATCGACGACGATCCTCTACAAGCAAGAAAATACCACGCTATTCTTGAGTGTTCGCGGTAAATGACTCACTGTTTCTTCAGCACTTTAATAGCAAATTTGTCGAACAGATTACAGAACTCCCTTTGTGCTACAAGTTTATCTCTGATAAATGGCTCCCAAATCTCTTTGTAGATATATATGACAGCCACGAATAGCAGGTAAAACTCAAATGTCTCCATCTTGTTTCGCTTGTGAGCAACAAACACATTTGAGCTTGCCTGGTTACTAACTAATGCCTGGTTACTGAGCTACAAACGTTCCAACGTTCTTGTTGTCACACAAAAATCTATGGAAAAACTGTGTTGAATGAAGAAATTCCTGTCATCAAATGCCAGAAAAAGATCAGTCATATTTCAAAGTTAGCAGAAAGGATGTTCATTGTATTAAAGTTCTAAAATTGTGGGTAAGACTTTGAAGTATTTTCCGTTTCAATGTTAATCATGAGTTTACGTTCGATGAAGAGGTCAAATGATTAATGCATAAATTAAAGCACTCATACTGTGTTTACACTACGCCAAAACATGATAAGTCTGATCACGAATGAAACATGTTTCACATCAGCTGGTGCGCTGATCATGATTGAAACAACCTCACAAGGTAGTTCAATCCTGATCACAAGAAACATATTTAAAATGGCGGAGGAGGCGAGTGACCAAAAGATCCAAAATTGGGCCTTCTATGAGACCAAATGTTTACTTGAAAACACCAGAAGCTGGAAAACCTACCACTGGCTGTGGTCTGGCTTATTTTGTACCTTCAAAAAGGGAACATTATGCCAATGAAAACAGAAGGTATAATCAGCTTCCAACGCAACTACCGTATTTACCCGTATAAGTCGACCTTTCACGACCTAAAAATCAGTCCAAAAAATCGCCCTCGACTTATACATGGGTCAAAAACTAAAACCCAAGCACCAGTAAAATAAATTTGGCACAATTAGCATAACAATTGTGTCTATAATCTTACGTAAAACATCTTACAAAACAATGACACAAAACGTAAAGTCCTTCGCTTAGCGGTCTGCATCTAAATTAGCAGTTCAAGTTGAAATGATTCAAAATTTATCTGCTTTATGTAGACTTGAGGGTTGAAGATACTCCCTGGCACAATTTCAGAATAAACAACTGACATTTCCTGCAAAATAAAGCCGTAAATCTGCTGAGGAAAAACATCTTTCTCGCTTCGAACTCCCTGCTTGGTAACCTGGCATGATGTAAGCACGTGCAGTCATCAGTTACCAATACTCGACCGATTTTGTAGCTTGGTTACCAAGTTTTTGTGTTGCTGTCACTTGACCCTTACCGTTTATAACTCCAAAGTTCGGTTGTTAAATGTGCGAAGGACTTTTAGCTCTGACCAGAAGGTCTTTAAAAGGCTTGTCCTTCATGTGAGCGACAATTGGAGAATATATTTGACCGAGTCTGTTATTCTCAGTAATTTTGTGATGCAATACCGGTTTCGGAAACTAAAATGGCTTCCTTCGTCAGTTGCTTTTTCACTGTGCTCAAGTGGCTGTGAGCGGGTTTGCTGCCGAGTTCGCGAACGAGCTGCTTTTATACATTGAGTTAGACTGGTTGTGTTGAAACTGACCAATTGGAAGCTAGGAAATTTGGATCCGTTACGCATGATAAGAGCGTGTTCAACGTATCGTATGCAAATTTGGATCTAAGAAAGAGCTTCGCGTCAGTTTGAACAGGTTTGTTTTGCAATTGTCAAAGTACTGAAAAATGTTTCAGTAAACTCTGTAACAACAAGATAGTAGCTAGGTCTGAACTTTAAAGGTTCAATAAAGCTTGGGTGGTGGAGTATAGTTCAAACGGTGGTAGTGTAAGGTTTAAGTCAAAGTTTTTGTGTTGCTGTCACTTGACCCTTACCGTTTATAACTCCAAAGTTCGGTTGTTAAATGCGCGAAGGACTTTTAGCTCTGACCAAAAGGTCTTTAAAAGGCTTGTCCTTCATGTGAGCGACAATTGGAGAATATATTTGACCGAGTCTGTTATTCTCAGTAATTTTGTGATGCAATACCGGTTTCGGAAACTAAAATGGCTTCCTTCGTCAGTTGCTTTTTCACTGTGCTCAAGTGGCTGTGAGCGGGTTTGCTGCCGAGTTCGCGAACGAGCTGCTTTTATACATTGAGTTAGACTGGTTGTGTTGAAACTGACCAATTGGAAGCTAGGAAATTTGGATCCGTTACGCATGATAAGAGCGTGTTCAACGTATCGTATGCAAATTTGGATCTAAGAAAGAGCTTCGCGTCAGTTTGAACAGGTTTGTTTTGCAATTGTCAAAGTACTGAAAAATGTTTCAGTAAACTCTGTAACAACAAGATAGTAGCTAGGTCTGAACTTTAAAGGTTCAATAAAGCTTTTGTTTTTGTGTTGCTGTCACTTGACCCTTACCGTTTATAACTCCAAAGTTCGGTTGTTAAATGTGCGAAGGACTTTTAGCTCTGACCAAAAGGTCTTTAAAAGGCTTGTCCTTCAGGTGAGCGACAATTGGAGAATATATTTGACTGAGTCTGTTATTCTCAGTAATTTTGTGATGCAATACCGGTTTCGGAAACTAAAATGGCTTCCTTCGTCAGTTGCTTTTTCACTGTGCTCAAGTGGCTGTGAGCGGGTTTGCTGCCGAGTTCGCGAACGAGCTGCTTTTATACACTGAGTTAGACTGGTTGTGTTGAAACTGACCAATTGGAAGCTAGGAAATTTGGATCCGTTACGCATGATAAGAGCGTGTTCAACGTATCGTATGCAAATTTGGATCCAAGAAAGAGCTTCGCGTCAGTTTGAACAGGTTTGTTTTGCAATTGTCCAAGTTTTGAAAAATGTTTCAGTAAACTCTGTAACAACAAGATAGTAGCTAGGTCTGAACTTTAAAGGTTCAATAAAGCTTGGATGGTGGAGTATAGTTCAAACGGTGGTAGTGTAAGGTTTAAGTCAAAGTTTTTGTGTTGCTGTCACTTGACCCTTACCGTTTATAACTCCAAAGTTTGGTTGTTAAATGTGCGAAGGACTTTTAGCTCTGACCAAAAGGTCTTTAAAAGGCTTGTCCTTCAGGTGAGCGACAATTGGAGAATATATTTGACCGAGTCTGTTATTCTCAGTAATTTTGTGATGCAATACCGGTTTCGGAAACTAAAATGGCTTCCTTCGTCAGTTGCTTTTTCACTGTGCTCAAGTGGCTGTGAGCGGGTTTGCTGCCGAGTTCGCGAACGAGCTGCTTTTATACACTGAGTTAGACTGGTTGTGTTGAAACTGACCAATTGGAAGCTAGGAAATTTGGATCCGTTACGCATGATAAGAGCGTGTTCAACGTATCGTATGCAAATTTGGATCCAAGAAAGAGCTTCGCGTCAGTTTGAACAGGTTTGTTTTGCAATTGTCCAAGTTTTGAAAAATGTTTCAGTAAACTCTGTAACAACAAGATAGTAGCTAGGTCTGAACTTTAAAGGTGCAATAAAGCTTGGATGGTGGAGTATAGTTCAAACGGTGGTAGTGTAAGGTTTAAGTCAAAGTTTTTGTGTTGCTGTCACTTGACCCTTACCGTTTATAACTCCAAAGTTCGGTTGTTAAATGTGCGAAGGACTTTTAGCTCTGACCAAAAGGTCTTTAAAAGGCTTGTCCTTCAGGTGAGCGACAATTGGAGTGTTCTCAAAGATTTAAGACCTCCTTTGGTGTTTTGCTTGCCTGCTAAAGCTGCTTTTTCAACTTCCACAGTTAGAAAGGTTTGTCTGCAATTAGTATGTTTGATTTTGTAAGCCTGTTTCAAACAATATGGACAAAATGCCCACATGTACATGTGTTGTTAAAACGATTGCGGACATGCAAGAATATTAAAACTTCACATTGAAACTTGCTGTGATTGTTTCATATTATCCATAGTACTTACCTGAACAATAATTGTAAGTAATACAATATATTTAAGTTTTCCAATAAAATGAAGAAAACTTAGTTTTTGGCCCCAAAGTTAGGGGGTCGACTTATACACGAGGTCGACTAATACACGGGTTAATTCGGTAATTGGAGATCAAGCTGTCTCCTTAGCTTGGTATGGCTTTCGCTTATGATGGCTCCGAGTGTGATGATGAGTCACCAGCTCAACACGTGAGAACTTTGGCAGGATATAGAGGATATTACACTGCGGCGCAAAGATATGAATTTTATTTTCGAGTGGTAAAAACAATATTTTACGAACGAGCGCAGCGAGTGAGTAAAATATTGTTTTTAACACGAAAAAATAAAATTCATATCTTTAAGCCACCGTGTAATTTTCTTTTTATTATATGGACAATAAACATACGCGGTTTCCCTCTGAATCAGTCTTCAACTGCAAATCACCCCAACAAAGATCTCTCTGTTCTTTACCAGGCCTCATCCCGAAGTAAATACAGTTGTTCAACCATAGAGCGTTAAGCAGAGCTCTAGGAGAGTCAATTCCTACGACTCCGCAGTTGTAAAACGTTGCGATATCTTCATCTGAGAGCGGATCCGCTGCATTTGGTCGGTTTCCTTTTCCGATAGATTTTAACTGCTTTTGTTTCTTCTTTAAAATATCTTGTACTTCGTGGAATTCCTTGTCGTTAAGAACTGAGAATCCATAGTTATTTTTTCGAAGATAGCGGTCGATACTTTGCAGAAAAGCTCTGATAGATGAGGGCTCATACTCATCGCCGTTTTTTTTTTCGAACAGCAAGCACAAACTTTTTGATGATTGCTTGTAGTTCCACAGGCGTAATATTCTCTATTTCTCTTTTCTCGTCGAAAGTTTCGAGAAATTCTCTGAAAATCTTTAGATCATAGAGCGTTTTCTTCTTAGTATTCTCGTTCTCTTGTTGTTTGGAAAATGCATTTACATCGTCGTCGCTTACCACAACAAATCTTGCAGCCGCCATTATTTTATTCTGAACAGCAAGCTAATATAAGTTCATTCAACAAAAAAGGCGGGAGTTGTGACGTCATTGCCGATATGTCACTCGCGAGAGTGACATACGGAAAATACGTCACTCGGGTCCCGGATGTAGTGGTTTATGGATTCTACAAGTGTTTTAGTTTTCAGTAAAACACTCCTGTCCATATAATAATGTGCTTTACTACACGTTATCTTCACATTATTTAACATGTCAACAAACAAAGCTGAATTGCTAGAGCTGAAGGAATACTGTCAGCTCTACTTCAATTTGTTTTGTCTGTTTTTTCCTAATTATGTCAATGTGACTACATGGACTGTTGTATTCACAATTCCCTATCATACATTAATACTTTTCGACAAGTATGTTACAGGGTATGGAATTATATCCCTACAAGCTAAGGAAGCAAAGCATTAAGGGGTGAAGTCAGATCTAGCTCAAAGCAGATGAAATGGGGAAATGGTTTCAAGTTATAAGAGCCAACTGCATGCATAGTTTCTACCTTCCAGAACACCATCCCATGCCCAGCCCTTTCAGCTCACATTTTAAATCCTGTGTTACACCCCACTTTAATCTTGAGTGTTATTGAAACTGTGGCCGAAAGAAGGAAGACAACATTGACTGTTGTGCAAATTGCCTGGATAGTATGAAAGTTGTTCTTTGTGCACAAAACAAAGAAATCAACTTGAATGTCCTTGGTATTCTTAAGCCAGCTACTTGTGGCAGTCACTTTCCAGATAAAGCGACTCTGGAATCACACATAACCTCTCACACATTCCAACAGAAAAGAGCTCTAAACAAGGCGCCACAAGACATGAAAGTAAATGAACTCAGAAATGAACTTCATTTGAGGAACCTTTGCACTTCAGCTAACAAGGACATCCTTGTGAGAAGACTGGAGGGTGCAGTAGAAGAGGAACACTAGCTTTTTAGTTGGAGTACTGATATACAAAACTTGGACCCTCTGTCTGCCATCGAGCTGTAGAACACCTCAAGTGTTAGGTCAAGACGCCCCCTCCGCAAGGACAAGGCAAGTAAGAGAGAGTTAAAGTGTATATGACACGAAATACGTATAATAAACGGTTTGAGAGTTTAAAATGAATGAAACAAATTTTTTGGCCGATTTTTAGCGCTCGAAACACGCTCAATTTGCATTCAAAATTGTTCCCGGAGACTGGGGCGAGAAATTGGACTCGTGACGTCAGGTTGTTTGATCCCTTGGTTGGCGAGGTCAACAATTTATAGTGTTTTCCTTGTAAATCGCTGTGAGTACTAGCTCCATTGTATCGTTACACGCTTCAAAATGTCCAGCGATTCCGAGAGTAGTGAGTTGTCTGACTCTACAGAAAGTATGGATTGTGGAAGAAGCGACAGTTCTGAAGAGGAATGGGGAGTTATCACTAGTGTGATAGCTCCATATCAAGATGAGCCGCTTGCTGACCAGAACGACGAAGAAACTGGCGTTTCGAGCGAAGAAGAAACCGATGTTGATGGACTTACTCCGTCAACTTTGGAGGCTAGATACGAGAGAACTGTGGACGTAGATTCATGGTTAGTAAAACTGGTTCTATAACATTCCTTGATATATACCTATAAGAAACCTTTGCTTGACAACAATTTTGCTGTCTTCTTCAGGTGTCGCTGCGAGCGATGTAATACCGGGACGTTAGTTGGTTCCCTCGAGTTTCGATGTTGCAGAGAGGTAACAAATTCATCTGCAAAGATGGTTTTTGATGGTTCCATCGAACGGATAAAGTGTATAACACAACACGAGGACTACGATGCGATTACGAACCGCGCAGTTCTTCTCCAAGTGGCTCCCTTGTTGAGAAACCAGGATGGTGGGACTTACCGTCGCCGCGGTGGAATGTCAGAAAACGAGTGAGTACATTTTTACGTTTTTTTTTATATATCGCTATGGTACACTAATCTGATATCGTTCTATATCAAATAATTAACTTTCCCGTCCTGTATAGTCAAAATATACATGTATAAACTAGCATTATCACTTTGCTGGGCATCAAACATGAATCTATAAATAAATGTTGAACGAGTTATAATTAGATTTTGCATTTACTTGGACTTTTATCTGATGCACTGACTGATCTACGATAAAACAGGAACTAAGATTGCCTGTAAAGTAGCTTGTTGGAAAACGTAAGCTTGAGAAATGCTCTGCAGTTCATTATCCATTCATGAACATAAATATTTTTTAATTGTCTTGCATGTGTGTGTTTGTGTGTGTGTGTCGTGGGAGGTGAGAGGCAGGGTCCTGTATAGTAATATAGAGCATTCTTATACACCTGCTTATAACATATTTTCATTCCTTTACTCTAGGTTCATTAGAGCTGTTGCATATCGATGGACCACACGATGGCTTTGTGGCTACATGGGCTGGGACAACAGAAGACCACTTCCAGCCTGTGTTTACCATAATATCAGAACAAAATACCTGTCACAAAATACCAGAGGTTTTGCTGCTGCTCAGGACGGAGAGTAGCATAATTCACATAATCAAAACTATGACATGATTATTGAATCCAATTGGTTATTTAAGCAGTTCTGATTTGTAATGGTAATTACACCGAGTCGATTACAATTCAGGGTGTAATTTGTGTAATTTCGAAGTTGTATTTGGATACCTGTAATTGGACACCTATGTGAGTGCTAACGTAACAAATAGGCACGCGGGAAACCAATCAGAAATGAGAATTTTGTTATTGGTATGATAAGATCACTAATGAGACAGTGTACGTGTCATGCCTGTAATAATTGGACAGCATGCATCATTTGTGTGCACTCTTTTTCCTCAAAATTTGTTATACTGTAGTTATGATTTAATTTGTAAACAGGACTTTGTATCTAATTCTGTATCATACTCATGATTAACGATTACAGACCAAACTGTACTCCACTCACTGTAGTTTGCACAGTCACAAATAGGAGACTGGGACTCGCTCTCGTGCTTATGTCACGTGAGCTCACACGTCAGTTCTTGTTTGGTGTAGTTTTCTGCCGTCCTATTACAGTACCATTATTCATAAACATTGTACAGCTTTATTCACATAGCTAATATAACACGCAGTGTTTTGCGTCTCAGAAAACAACAGTTTTCAGATTGATTTACATGGGTGGTTGTTTCTTGTTCTATTGTTTGGCTATGTATGAACTGTGAACCAGAAACAGCTTAGGCTCTACATGCACACTAATTTAACTAGTAAATTAAAAATTCACCTTGTTGTGGGTACAAATGCAAATATTGTAAGTTGAAAAGTACAGTTCAATGCAGGCATGGAAAATTTTAATTGTGCCATACAGAAAACCTCCCTTTGACAAAATTTTGGTCACTTTATTTTTTGCATTGGCTTTTGTGACTACGCAATGGTTTATTGCATATCGAGCAATTATAAGGTCGTCTTGAAGTGGGTTGACTGCTGCTTGGGGTATTGTCACTGCTAGACGTCTGTAGTGTAGTCTGCTCTGCTTCTGTAAAATAAATAAATTTATTTAATTATGTTGGTGTGTTAAATCAGTTGTTTGTTTTGTTTCACATGCATGCTTTTACTATGGAAAAAAACATGTAGCAGACACCCTCTGTGGATTGTACATTAACAT
This sequence comes from Blastomussa wellsi, assembly GCA_947652115.1. NCBI lineage: Eukaryota > Metazoa > Cnidaria > Anthozoa > Scleractinia > Plerogyridae > Blastomussa > Blastomussa wellsi. The sequence continues at coordinate 15,805,972 of OX393566.1, read as the reverse complement.
GATCAGATTGTACATTAACATGATCAGATTGTACGTTAACATGATACCAACCTTGTTCCCAAGGTCTATCTTTCCCCCGCTCTAGTGGGTGGGAAGAAGATAGACTCTGAGAACAAGGTTGCATGACAGTTGGTACTTTGAACATTATACCATATTTGCACATTTAGCTTCATGAGCTTTGAAGATTCAAAACAAACTAACCAGGTGGAAATAGTGATGTTTTCTTCATTGCCTTCCTTGCCTGGTAGACCTTTACAGCATCCTCTTTATTTACTCTGTCCGGGAACTGCCGGTTGAGGGGTTCTGGTACCCTTGATTCATACTTCTCATGTACTTTCTTCATTTCTGCCTTTGGCAGGGTGAAGAGGAGATTCTTCAGTGTGTCAACATAACCTGAAAAGATCACAGCCCAATGCATATAAAAAGTAGATGTAGTTTGAAAAATGTGCAACATATAAAGAAACAAGGCGAAGCAGAGTGTCTTTATACCAGATGCTGGTCAGTAGTTCTTATGGCAAAGAGTGATCTGTCTCACAATTAACAAAAGAGTATTTGCATCAGATTTCCTATACTTCGTTCAGTGTAGTGACTATACTTTTGAAATCATAATGGTCAATAATTACCATAGCTAGGTGGGGATGCCACCTCTCGAACAACCTCTTCTCCCAGTTTAAATTTCAGATAAGTCACCCGTATGTATTCTTTTCCATCGCTTGCTGTTTGGGTTTCTCTTCGGAGGTTTTCATTAAAATGTAAGCTTGCCAATATGTGCCTAGAAAAATTTACTTTAGATGAGCAAACACATGAAAATCTGAAAATGAGATCATGTACATGTATAATACTATAATGGTTGGAAGTTATTATAAGGATCACAAAGGAAAGAAACAAGGGAAGGAATTAAAGGAATGGGAATGTATTAAATGATAAAAAGACTGGTGTAGTCGCATACATTGTAGACATCTTGCATGATGTCTGGTCAATAGATCGTGTGTAAAATTTAACAGTCACATAACCTTTCATTTTCAAAAATGACAGTTTTGAGCTAAAACTGCAATACATCACATTACTTTGGCCATAAAACTTCAAGGAATGTTACATCTGCAGAGTGTCAATTTTCAAGGAAAAGGATAAAATAAAGTATATGACATGTATATTTAGGTGTGAATCACTGTAATACAACATACACATACCTGCAAAAAGATCCTAGCCAAGAGTAACAAATCAACTTAGGATGCCAGTAGTTTAGGGTTGCATGGAACCCTTCCAGGCAACTTGTCTGGGCATCTGGTGAGAGTTTCTTTATGTCATTCAGTAGCATCTTCTTTGTCAACAGCAATTTCAATTTGTCATATGCTCCAGTGCCTACCAAAAGTGTTATTAAACAATTTTAAAATGACACACTGCATTGTACATTGCTGAGATTTGGGGATGCAAAGTATGTATGAGCTCATTTCCCAATTCAAAATGTTAGACTTGAGCCCATGATTGTCATCATCAAGTCGTTAACTCCACACAAGGAATATGACGGGGAGGAGTGAAGAGGCATGTACTAAAACCAGGAACACCGGAACAGCTCGGAACACCGGAACACCGGTTTGCTTGCGGTTAGTTCCACTCCAGTTTCCTTGCGGTTAGCTTTCATTGGTTGGTTAGGGTGATTTACCGGCTGTTCCGTGGTGCTCCAGTGTTCTGGGGTGTATCGGAGTTTCGGTGTTCCGGGCTGTTCCGGTGTTCCTGGTTTTAGTACGTGCCAAGTGAAGAGAAGTGTACCCATGGTATCGATACAGTATGTTAACAACAACAACAACAAAAATTCCTCACCAACTCTTATCCACTTTCTGGGTTCAAGTTCTCCATGATGACACTGTTGATAGAGTGGATCTGGGTGGTTATCATGTTTATTACTGACATGGCGCATAAATGAATTCCATTTGGCAATGATAAGAGACTCAAAGCCAGCTTTCGTTGAAGTCGCACACCAGTAGATATGCCTACGTATTCCTTTCATCCAATGTTTGATTATTTCACATCCTTTCTCTTTACTTAAACTCAACAACTTCTTAGCTAATGATCTTGCCACATGCCAAATATCGTAGTAATGCCTGGTATTGACACAGTTCTCTCTTATCCACTTTGCTATGCCCCTGTGCCGGTCAGACACAAAAATAGCAATTGTCAGACCAAGACGCTGCAAATAGGAAAAACATCTCTTTGCCCCCTCGAGTTCAGTCTGTTGGCTGCCCCCAGTTTCGTTTGCCTGAGTAATGAAAGGAGAAATATAAAGGAATGAAAGTTTACTCACTACAATTATAATTGTAACTTTCATATCTTGTTTGAAACAAAATATAACTCCCAATAATAATAAATAATAATCAAGTAAGTAGGAATGTACTACAAGTTAGAATACCCTGGAAAATAAAACCGTAAACATGGGAATAGGTATCACAATTTTCACACAAGTCATAGCCATGGATTCCAAGTTGATTGCTGCAGAAATATGAAGTTCATGTAATTTAATACTCTAAAGCAATACAATTTATTCATCAACAAAACTTGACTTACCTGAATTAATTCAAAGTGGACGATTTTCATGATTGTGGTGCAGAACATTGTGTAAACCCCATATTTGGCAGAGTGCCCCATGGAATCGAACCGTCCATCCCCAGTCCAAGCAACATTTTTTAACTTCCTGATCTTGCTGATGAGGTTGGCTTGGTATGTTTCCCGGTGATGAAGAACAACTGGAAATAGGAATGACTTCTGATGCCTAAAATAGGTACGGGCAGAATATACATGGAGCCCCATGTGGCGGAAAACCAGCAATATCTTGTTTATAGATGCCCCAGCCATCAAGACTGCAAAGCTTAACAAGATATTGCCAGCAGGATATTTTCCAAGTACAGTAGGCTGGGATTTCCAGATGTAGTTATCATGACATTTTGAACAGCTCTGTGTTACAGTAACCATGGTGCCATCCTGCTTCATCCTTGCTGTGGGACTGCTTTCTTTACACTTGAAGCAGAAAAGTGTGAAAAGATGAAGCAGCATGCTGTAAAATACAATGAACTTGGGTTCATCGTATTCTGGGGTATCTGGATCAACTCTGCAAAATTAAAGGCATGCCTGAGTCCTTTCAATAATATAATCAAGTCACATTAATATTTACTGCAACAAACAATAAACTCAGACTCGTACCCAGTAGCTATTTATATGTTTTGAGGGTGAGGGAAGATTGGATTTGAGAGTGGACTGATGAACATGAGGAGTTATGGAAGGGACAAAGTGCTATTTTTTCCCTTTGTCCTTTCCCATAACTCCCTACACGCCTCAATCCACTCTTGCAAGTGGTATAATTTCAATGAAAGCTACAATAGTAGTCTCACCTGATATCTTTTTCCATGCCTTCTTCTGAGAGATTCTCTTCCTCTTCATCATCCTCAGTACCTTCAGCTTCTGTGGATCTTCCTGCCTGTGACTTCCATTCCCCATCATTCTCTGTTGCCATATCTGTATCAGTCCCGGTGCTTGACCAGATGAAGAAATCTTTGGACCCAACTTCCTCCTGCACATCGCTTTCCTCTTCAGATGCTGTTTCAATTACTTTCTATAATAATGAACAATAAAAAAGAATTAAATTATCCAGGAATGACTGACTGAAGCTAAATATGGCATGTACAGTTGAAACTCCCCTTAGTGTACACCCTCAGGATGCTAGAGTTCAAACAGGGTTTTCTCAAAGAAGCCCTAAGTGGAGCTGTCCACTTATGAGTGTCCACTCCGAGAGCATTGACTATAGGGTGAGATAATCATTGATCACAACAACTACAGGCGTATGACTCATACAGATTCAAAGAGTAATGTTCAAGCTACAGCTCGCAACAGCATAATATCACATACAATAAACAGAAAATATATGTGCTGTACTAGTACTAGTACTAGTGAGTCAGTGAGACTAGGAACACATGAATCAAGTTGAATGTGGATAATATTTTTTCGCCATTATACAAAGCTACAAGAAAGCATAAATAGGTTTTGTTTAGCACTCACACTTTTGAGCTCCCTTATCTCCTTTTTCTGTTCCTTTACTGTTCTCCTTAGACGCGTAGTTTGCTTCTTCTGATTTTGGTATTTGGTTTTATATACACAGTCTACACAAGAGCTGCCTTGCAGTGGTGTTAAGTTGGGCGATGTAAATAAATCGCTCCGGTTACACATGCTAAATATAATGATCGACCAGCCGTAATGAGAAATCACGAGAAATCACTTACCTGTCGCCTTTTGCAATCTGTCAGAACTTCAGGACCTTCTGGTAGAACTGCATGTCTTGTAGGAACCGAGCCCTTGATAAGAACTTTGTTCCTTTTTACCTGCGACATACCGTCCAGCGAAAATGCCAAGCTGCTTTCGTAACAACTTTGCTCAAAATGAGCCGAACACAACGAGGCATGTTGGGCAACAGGTTCGCCGAAATCAACTCGGTGCCGCTGCACGAATTTCACCCATTGGGCTCTCACTGTTGGATTCACAGGAAACTGGTGCATCGAGATATCTGGTGTGTAGCTGGTATTCGTGCAGCTTCGATTGTTGGGCGCCCCAGCCACACAATAACGTCCACCTTTCCGTACTGGCCTCTTCTTTTCCGCCATGTTCTCGATGAGAGTCAAACAACCTGACGTCACAGGTACAGTTCACGTGACCTTTTGGCCGCGCGCCCGAGGGGACAAATTTCAAGCCAAATTAGCGCGTAGTTTGAACGAAAAATATGTGTTTAGAATTATTTTCAACGATTTTAAACTCTCAAACCGTTTATTACACATATCGAACTACCAGAAAAAGAAAAAAAATTTCGTGTCATATACACTTTAAGCAGCTGTTGTAAATGTGGCTGCTGACAACACTGTTGTCTACACTGCCTCAAATGGAGCAGTCCCAATTGCAAGTCCAGTAGCAGGAATAGCTACAGAATCCGAGTCCAATGCAGCATCTCCCATGCAACCTCAGCTCCGGTGGCACACTAAACAGAAGTGAACCCACAATCTAATTCAGAATAAGCACTGCCTTCAGCTGTCGTACTGCCAGTAGATGAAGATCCAGAGGAAGCTCTTGATGCTGACATAATTGGTTGCAAAGATGATGATGTAGAAAGAGATTATGGAGTAGATGGTGACAGTGATTTTCAGGAAGAATTTGTTGATAGGCTTATCCAGAAATACCTGTAACCACAGTCACTGCATGTAAGAATGTCTTTTTCTACAATGATGTTTGCAACAAGTGCAAATAAATTTTTGAAGTTACTTTATAATTATTGCAGTTTACTTTATTTGATGATGTTTGCAACAAGTTCAAATAAATTCTTAAAGTTACTTAATAATTATTGCAGTTTACTTTATTTTCTTGAATAAATAAAAACTCTCAACACCTCTAATAATTTTACAGTGCCAAATGAATGACCGAAATGTTAAAGAAAAATGTCTCATGGCATTACTGGGGGCATTGCCTTTTTGTCTTCATTCCTCTTAGTTCCATTAAAAGCCATGCAAAAAGAAGAATAACCGAGATTAAGATACAGGCAAAAAGATTTCTTTTCTTCATTTTCCAGATGATGATGCCCTCAGAAAACAGTGGGTTCATGCTAATCAAAAAGATCTTGGTCCAAAATTTTCTTTTAAGTATAGAACAAGGGTTTTCACACAGCCTTTTAAGCCTGATGATTTGAAGCAAAGCATCAACAACAGGGTTAGCCCCAAACCAGGAGCTGTGCTGTCTATCTTTGCGTGGAAGCGAAATTCACCTCACAAGCAACCTCCTCTGACTCCATACTTTATGGCAACAACTGGCAAATAATTTAGTAGCAGAATTTAGCGAGGCTACACATTCGATGACCAAAAGTAGCTAGGTCTCATGTATGGATTAATCAGCAACAAATATGGTGGAAATAGGAACACTGGAGAGAGAGCCCAACTCTATTATTGACATCCAAAGCTTCAGGAAGAGCTACATGTATCTACAACCCTTGTGAAAAATGAAAAACTGGAGGGAATGGTTTTTAAACTAAAACGACAAGTTCCCGAGTTGCAACAGAAATATGAGAATTTCAAGGAACAGTTGTTTACATTCAAAAACATCTCTGATAACATTTTACACCAAATTTCCTAACTATCAGACAATGATAGTCCAACTATGTGGACCCAGGTGCAAGAGGAAAAACATCAATTACTGGTTGTATGGGAAAGATGTTGCTGGTAGTGCTAAACCAATAAAACAAGGGAGACCAAGGTCATTAAAGCCTGGAGACAAATTTTTTTACATTGTGTAGGCTAAGGCAAGCTTTTGCCGACTTGCATTAGGCTCATCTATTTAATGTTTCTCAGCCAACTGCCATTGGAATTTTCATTTCCTGGATAAACTGTATGTGCTTGCAACTTGGCCATATAAACATTTGGCCATCCAGGGAACTAGCAAACGAGACAATGCCTCAGGATTTTGAGGAAAAGTACCTAAACACAAGGGTCATTATTGACTGTACAGAGGTGCAATGCAAATGCCTAGTAGCCTTCTGTTGAATAGTGACTTGTTTAGCTCATGCAAGCACCACACCACCTTGCATGCATTGGTAGGAATTGCACCTAAGGGGTTTCTTACATTTATCGGGCAACTACACACATGGAGCATATCAGACAGGAAAATGGTAGAACGAAGTGGCTTGTTGAACCTTCCCTTTTCAGATGGACTCTGATAAGGAGTAGGGTAGAGTGGGGCACCCCCACATAGGACCTTGAGTCCTGTTCGTGCTTCATCCCTCTGGGCAACTATGCCCAGTAGAAATGGTGAAATGAAATAAAGGGTTCACTAATGGAGACATTCTTCCCCTTAGCATCGCATTAAACATCAGTCCTTTTCTGGGAATGTATGATCTGTTGTCTCCAGAAGATGTGATTGCCACACAAAGAATTGCCAGCTGAAGAATCCACGTGGAAAGGGCCATAAATATAGTTAAAAATAGACCAATTCTGATATATTAATATTCTAACATGTCACCAAGGCTTGGGGGAATAAAACAAAAGATTCTGCATCGAGGCTTAGGGTTGAATAAATAATTTCTTTTGTTTTATTCCCCTGAGCCTCAGCGCCACGTTAGAATTTTAATATATCGGAATTGGTCTATTCCCAGATATTTGATGGAGTTACCCACTAAGGCTTTTTTGGGTTAGTGAATCAAATGTGGTGTGTGCACCATGTTGTGTAATATGCGGGATCCATCAGCAGTGTTTTGTTAACATACAGGATTTCAGCTTTATAATTTTTCCTAACAAAGGTGATTGTCATAAAGTGTAACAGGTTATTCTGTGGATTTCAATGTATATTGACTATGGCTTTCAGTAAAAGTCTCATGCCCTACTAGCGTTTTCCAGAAGCGCCGGCAGCCCGTGTTTTTGCCGGCTACTCTTGCATCAAGTGCCAGCTACTTTTGTTAGACAAATGCACAGCCCCATTTTTAGTAAACTAATTTCACACATTGCGCGATTTCAGCTAAAAATCTCAAGTACCAAAAACAGTACACTTTTGAAGGAAACAGTAAACAATAGCTTAATCCAGTACCCTTCAAAAAGATAACAAGTGAAATGTTATTTTACTTACTCGTCGGCAGACATGCATACTGAAAATAATTGTTTCAAAGTGCATTGGCCGGAAGCTGTCAATTAAATGTCAACTTTTGCCGCGATTCTGTTGAAATATTTCACCATTTACATCGTATCAGTTCATCTTCTGAAAGAGCACAAGGATGTAAAAACTTGACATTACGATTATGAGAAAATTTACATTAAGTCTTTAGGAGATGTTAAAGCGAAAGTCCATGGAAAATCAAAAAGATGGAAAGAGAGGAAAAATAACAAGTTTCTTTTTCCCAAGGAACAGAAATCGGTATGTTTATTTAAAGCAGGTTAAAGTCTGCAGACATTACCATGAGCTGTTCGATCACGCAATGTTAAAGTAGTAGGTTTGTTGGAGATAACTTCATCCCGAGTTGGTTTCCAAGAATGTGACAACTCATACAGGTTTAGAAACACAACATTCTACAAAAGCGAAGGTAGATAATCACAAGTTTACATTTTATTCCTTGTCGCTGAGGAGTAAACACACCACCAAGAAATGGCGGCCATGTTGAAAGTCAGGCCCAGTCTCTTTGCATCTAGTTTTGGTTTTCGCGCCTGGCGAAAGAATTCAAATTAATCAAGTACAGTTAAAGAAGGAGAACAAACAACTTTGATTTGACAGCTTGCAATTTATAAACAAACTTTATTTTTGTAATTAATGCTATCTGTTTTTCCCATCTCCAAATCATATCATTTTAGCTTCATCAAGTCCTCAGCTACTCTCTCTTGATAATGCAACTACCTCTGCACAGCAATGCATACAATGTTCCTGCAGTGCTGGCAGAGGCAAAGTCCAATTTTTCTTGAAGCAAGCACACATCCAATGCCGGACATGTTACCATCTCCAGAAGCAATTGCTCCGTTAGAAGAGCATTTTCAGATGCCATGGAAAAGAAGCAGTCAGATAGCTTTTACATCTGTTGCGGCAAATACTCAGATGTATCTAAAGGTGAAAAGGCCAGAATTCAATGCCAGAAAAAAAATACAACACAAGGGAAAAGTAAGGGAGTGGATATGTCCAAACACTCACGGCTCACTGACAGAAAAAATACTGTATACGATTTGTCAACATAAAAACATTTTGTGGTAAAAATGTTTTCTATTATAAGTTCAGTTCTTTTTACAATAACTACAATGTCCATTTTTTGGTTTTTAATTCTAAGCATGTGGTGGTTGGTATACTGTGAAGGGGAAGGGATGTTCTGCCTACTGTGCTGTGTTCATAATACCAAAAACAAGTTGAACCACCATCCACCACCTACAAGCGCAGCACTTTCAGTGACCATGCAAGAGCCAGTGACACATGTCAACAGTAATTTGTGAGTTGGAGAGAAGGAATTCTTCCTTGGCTAACCAGTATAAAGTGGCTCACTAGTTGGCTGATAAAGTAACCTACAACACGTTCCTGACCCATTATTTGCTTGGAAAAGAAGTGGCCAACAAGAAACTGATTGAGTTGGAAAAGCACATTGGTACCAAAATGCGAGAGTGAAGTCAACAAGAGATGTACCTCCTCCTTGGTCAGCCTATCAAGTAGAAACTAATTCAAAGGGTCAAGGATGCCAAGTGGTTTAGTATCTTACTTGACAAGGTGATGGATTGTGCTACCCTAGAGCAGCTGTTGATCTATGTTGGTTATGTTGATGAGGACGTGAAGACACATTTTGATTTTCTTGAGGTGAAAGATGTTGTTGAGATATCAGAATCAGCAGATTCCAAGACTCTTACAAGGATCGCCACTGAGGAGCTGAAAGTCTCTGGTCTAAACCTTGGTTTAGTTTGTGGTTTTGGTTCAGATGGTGCTAATGTCATGACTGGCAAAAATAATGGTGTTGGTGCCAGACTTCAGTAAGTGTGTAGCATCATGATGTGCAGTCACTGCATTAACCACAGGCTTGCCTTGTCATACAGTGATGCTAATGACACTGTGAAGTATGTCCAGACCATCAAAGTTACCCTTCGTCAGTTGTGGAAGTGGCTGGAATACCCAAACATTGTTCAGCATTTGTGAAGGTCTGTGTGTCACTTCAGAAAATAAAGCTGGCTGATGCCAATGATGACTTGCAAAACAGAAAAAGCTGTCCAAGGCTCTGGCAGTGAAGATACAGAATGTTTGCTGGACAAGGTGGCTTTCAAATGGCCAAAGTGTTTCAAGCATCTTGCAAAACCTTCTTGCCCTGATGCAGACGGAAAGCCCAAGAAGATGGTGAAGTATCTGTGGAAACTGAACTCAATGCTCAAGTCCAGGTTGTAGCTAAGGCAGTTGCCAGCAATGCTGAATTGCGTCATGACTTACTCAATGCCGTGGATATAGGAGATGTTAAATCTGATATTGATTCAGACTTTGAGTTTGATATGGATGATGATTAGTTGTCTCAAAAACTAAATCAACTAAACTTATGTGAATCCAGTCTATTGAGCTGGAATTATGGGCTTCACTTTTAATTCACTAAGAAGTGAAAGGATAAATGATGTGAACCAATTAGTAATGATTGTATTAGTATTGGGAGACAAATAATTATCGTGCAGGTGAAAGCACGCACAGAAGTCATCACATGATGCCTCAGGCTTCTTGTATGGAATGGAGCAGTTTGAATTTATTATTTTAGCTGTTCTGACACACCATGACTTGGGGTATACAAGACTTGTTTCTGCTCCCCTCTAGACTACAACATGTGAGCTAGTGAATACCCACACAGAAGCAGGATGTCTGGTCTCCAATCCAGCCAGTCTAAGAACTGACTAGACATCCAGGAAACTGTATATAAGAGCTGCGAAGGTTGTGGACAATCGAAATTTCACTGACAAAGATGAGAAGTGCAGTACAGCAGATGCATAGATCAAATGCCCCCACTGCATCCATTTCTGACTTCTACAGGTAAGAATTTTCATTATTGTTTTGAATTGCAAGCGAGTTTTAACTGAGACTCGTACACCTTATTCTATAGCTCTTTGTTAACCATTGAATTACTACTACCCTTTCCTGGACCATGTGATACAGCATTTGAATGACCATTTCCCTGACGCTCTTAAAGGCGCCCTCCAAGGTACACTCATCCCATCAAATCTGAAGCTATCGACATCTATACTGGAGGCAATCAAGAAAGAGTTTGCTCAAGACCTGCCTGTAGAGTTCTAAAGTGTGACGTCACGTTGCCATGGCGCTAAAAAATTCAGTAAACAACTCGTATAATCTCTTGCACGTGTGTCACGTAGTGATTGTCTTTGCTTTGTCTTGAGGTCAAACGCTTATAAACCCTGTGTTTTATTACAAAAGAGGCCAAGAAGAAGAACAGAGGGTCAAAAGGGCAAATACTATTCGAAAATTATCGCTTTTTGTCCGAAGAAATTTATTGGAACGGACACAATGGTCTACTGCTTCGCTCCGACGTGCAGCCATTCATCAGAAAGCCATACTTGCAAGTTCTTTGCATTTCCAAGCGATAAAAAGGAAAAAGACGAATGCAAACGATGGATCCGTCTGATAAGGTTTGTAACGGCAGTTATAGTTTTCGTTTTGCTCAAGAGAACGTCATAAAATTTGGCAATTTTTTGCGATTTCCACCGACAAATGTCTGATGAACAATCGCATGCAGTGTTTAGTTTGTGGGTACTGAGTACGTATTTTTCTTGTATTTGCTTTTCCTTGCATTTTGAACTTTGGAAAACCTCGAATACAACTGCGCTAACGTGTTTCCTTTCAAAACGTATAATTTTTCAGTGCCCATATTTCAATGTTTGTGTTATGAAAAGGTCTCCTGATTTATTTAATCTATTTTTAAGAGCTTTTGGACATCAGGAGTTAGTTGAAATTTTGAAACGAATTTTGAGCAATTTAAATCTTTCCAAGTATTTAGGATTAAGTTCTGTTATCTGTTTCTTTGAAATAGGAGGAAAGACAGAGAGCCAAGCAAGCATTCCAGAGTGTGCAGTTGTCATTTCATGGATGGAAATAAATTAAATGGGCCCACGATTTACGAAAGAAATCGAGATAAGATATTTCCTAATGAAGGAGGACCACCAAAGAAAAAGAAAAAAGTAACAGCTAAAAAGAAGACTCTGGATCGGACGGTCCGGGTTGAGTCCTGGCCGGGGCACTGCGTTGTGTTCTTGGGCAAGACACTTTACTCTCACAGTGCCTCTCTTCACCCAGGTGTACAAATGGGTACCGGCGAATTTACTGCTGGGGGGTAACCCTGCGATGGACTAGCATCCCATCCAGGGGGAAGTAGAAATACTCTCTGTCGCTTCATGCTTCGGAAACCGGGGATAAGCTCCGGCCTGATGGGCCACTAGGCCCGACAGCAGACTTACCTTAAAAAGAAGACTGTGCAAGAAATGGTGGCTGAGGCAAGCAGAGGATCTGAGCAGCAGTCCACTGATAAATAATGACAACAAACAAGAATGTTGCAACAAGACAACAAATGAGATTATACTTGAGGCAGAATTATATCAAGCCAGGGAGGAACTTCAGGACATGCAAGAAAAAGAAAGCTACACCCAAAAACACTACACAGTTTCGGGACTGAGTGCAGAGGTTCTTAGAATGGAAACAGGGCTTCCGACGAAAGAAGTTTTTAACATTGTAGTACTTCATGCTTCAAGATTCAAAGATTTTATTGTTTATTATTCTGGTTGGAAAGTTGAGTCCATTTATTTTGAGGACAGAATTATACCAACCTGCACCTTGCACAGCTTTTTAGTTGCAGTGTTGCAACAATAGCTAATATTGTTACCACTTTTGTTCATGTTTTGCATTCTATATTGTTTCGTGACATCATGACAACCATTCCATCCAGGGAAAATAATGTGTTATGTGCACTATCATCTTTTTCAGAGTTTACTTCTTGTAGAATTGTCATTGATTGTACCGATGTGGAGATTGCAGCCCCGGGGTTAATGAGTGAGCAAAATGCTACCTATTCGAGCTACAGGGGTATGAACTCATTTAAAGTAATTGTTGGGGTAGCACCAAATGCAGCAATAACTTTTGTTAGCAAATTGTACCCTGGGTCCATTTCTGATAAAGCCATAGTCCAACAGTCAGGTCTGTTGAACCATCTTGTTGCAGGGGATATGGTTTTGGCCGACAAAGGCACGATGATGTTTCTCTTAACATTCCACCTTTTTGAATAATGGTGTTTTCACTGAAAGTGAAGCAAAGAAAACAAAATCCATTGCCAGAGCAAGGATCCATGTAGAGAGGGCAAATACAAGGTTAAAGGATTTCAAACTTTTAACTTTCATCCCATATTATTTAAGATGTTATGCTGATGTTATTTTTCAGTTATGTGCTGCACTGGTAAATTTACAATTTCCACTCATCAAAGAGGGATGCAAGGGCACCGAGTTTGAGTAATTTAAGTACAAAAAGGATGTTTGCCTGTTATCAGTAAATATAATGGTCATTTTCTGATAGAACTGAGTCAGTGGAATAACTTTTTTCAATTATGTAAATATATAAACACAGACATTAACAAAGTCAAGATGCCACTTGAAAGATATTTAATTGTAAACCTATTTTACATTTTTTTGTAAAGTGCAAAATAATGAACATTAAAACAACTTGCACTCTTTGTTACTCAAAATATTTACAATCTTATTTTTATCTCTTGAAAATTTGACCCAATAGCCCAATACATTTACCGAATATTTGCTGGGACAATTTTGACACTGACATTGCTGGAGAAAAGTTTCCTGAAAGAATTCAACCAATACCCTTAAATAGAAAGCCTTATATGCAAGTCTGTTAAAGAAAAAAATTACAATGCACCTTCCACTATCATGGGAAAAATGTATTTAAAATAAAATTCTTTCAAGACTGGAATATTTGCATCCCAGGTTTCATCTTTCCCTATTTTGAGCCACAGCCTTAGAAGTCCAAACGCCAAAATAACAAAACTTTCTTTGTGTAAAAAACATGTCACCCTGTACCTGGTCCCAGTAGATGTTGGTGAAGTAGCAATGGCCTCCTCAATTGTTAGGTTCCTTTCAGTGTAAAGGCACTTAGCTCCTAGGACGGTTTCATCGTCTACAATGCCATCTGGAGAGGCCCCAAGGATTCCCGAGGCATCCAACCAAATGTCAGTTTCCTGGACGGTTTGCCCTGTCAGCACAGTGAATGCTTCGAGTGCTTCCTGTTCATTGTTTACACCCCACTGCACAGCCTTAACTCCAGTATCAACGGCAAAGTTTGCGCGTCTAGATATTCCACAATTGAATTGTAATGGAAAAGACCTAAAAATAACTTTAAAATCTCACTGAGAAGCATTTCAAAGCAGCAAATAAATAACAAGCAGCATCTGTAGGGAGTATTCTTGGACCATTTCCACTCACCGTGACTTTGTAGACTTTGTTTCGCATGCTTGCGTGTGAAAGATTCAAACCTCTTGATTTGTTATTTGGTTACTCTTTCCACACGCGATTATTACATAATTGTATTATGCGCGCGTGACATTGTGTTACATAATAACGCATTCATATTTTTTCGGATCAAGTTTCTCAATTGCCTCGTGCTTTGCTTGCTCTTGTGCTGTTTGTAATTTTCATCGTTTGATTCAAGTTTTGTCGTCCTTTTCTTCGCTAACCGGATCAGAGGAATATTTGTAAGTTTACTTTATGCAATGATTTTTTGTTAGTGTCGTTAGTTTCTTAGGATTATTGTCATTTATTTTATTTCAGTCGAACCATTGTTATTCTTGATTGTACAAGTTTCAAATATCGTCTACGAGTCAATGCATTTGGAATACCTCTTGAATCTTGAGTAAGCATTAAAAGGAACTTTTAATCGTCAACGGTTTGGTTTGGTGCTTACAGCGTGCACATCTCCTCCTAAAATACCCTGACTATAAGTAAATGACTCCACATGGCCTGATTTGTAATGGTTTTCACCCTTCTTAATTGACTTCTGCTCTTCCCCGAAGAAAGAAATGAGCGACGCGACCGAGAGGGCCAACATTTTGTATGGCGCCGGTCACGTCTTGGGGCTTTGTTTAGAACTGAGTTTTTTAGCACCATGGTAACGTGACGTCACAGCTTTAGAACTCTATGCCCAGTAATTTGAGCAAGAGGTAAGTTTCGCCCTTTCACTTTGCTTGGCAAACCCTTAAAATATGCTAATCCTATTACATCTTTCACCATGGGGACTAAACAAATTTGAACCTGAACACTTCTTAATTAACTTGCAGGTCACCCGCTGGAAATTTGCTCAACAAGACAATGGCAGCATCACTCCTCTGATTGTAACCTGTCATTTGGCAAGGAGGGGCCATCTTACTGCAGGAATTTTGCAGAGTTCAGAAAGCAAAATGAGTGCTCCCTGATCTCCTAAAATGCTTCTTGGAAAATGTGACCTTTTCAGGGCAAAAGCAAAAACACACACAAGGACAATGGTGGTTGCGAAGTGGTTGCTGAGCAGTTGTGAAGTGTGTGACAAACGCAAACACAAAAATAGCGTGACCTGCCAAGCGAGCGGTGCGACACAAATTCCCTGTTGAAGAAATGCATGCACTTGTGTATTTGCACAAGAATTGTATTCCATTTGAAGAAATATCTGCACAACTATATACGAAAACATGTCTGTACCAAAAGAATTTCTGGAAGAATTTCTGGAACAAGAAGAAAACCCAGAAAATGAAGGCGTTCATGACAGGTTTATGATTTCACAAACAAATAACCGGGACTGGCTTCCAAAGAAAACCCAAACAACAAAGATATTTTAGCGCTCGCAAAAGAAAATAAAGCAAAGTACACTGATTTGGTAAAACAAGAACTCCATACGTTAAATAACAGAAAAGTAAGTTTCGGGTTAAAAGTAAATTTTTCAAGAGAAAAAAACGATGAAATGCAATATATGTCGCATTATTTTTATGAAAAAGAACCACATGTTTTTCAAAGGCATGAAGAAGAAAAGATTGAAACTAATTCAATAAATTCATTGAAAAAATCATTGGAGAAATAGAAAACTGGTCTGAGTTGGGATCAGATTGGGATCTTGATGACACAGATTTAGCGTACGTGAATGTCACACACTTTGAGCCATTGAAAGGAGGAACTTATTTGCCTCTTCCAGCCAAACTGGCAAACAAGAAGGCCATAGTAAACGTCAAAAACAGGGACAACGAATGTTTGAAGTGGGCACTAAGAGCTGCATTATTCCCTGCATCAAAAGACCCACAAAGACCAAGCAAATATCCAACCAAAGACGGTATAAACTATGCAGGAATCGATTTTCCAACATCGGTAAAACAGATTGACGAGCTTGAGAAGCAGAACCCACATTTAGCAATAAATGTATTTGGTTGGGAAAAGAACTGTGTTATAGTCCACAGGATAAGTGAGAAAGAGAGAAATTTAGAAAGGATAAGCTTGATGTTGATAGAGTCAGGGGAAAAACAACACTATTGTTACGTAAAACGGGTTTCCGCTTTACTGTTCGATCAGACCAAAAACTGTTGCACAAAGTACTACTGCATATGTGCTTAACAGGTTTCTCACGAGCGGATTTGCTCAAGGACCATAAAAAATATTGTAACGGCATAAATGGCAGGCCTACAAGGATCGAGATGCCGGAAGAGGAAAAACACCCTTTCTTTCAAAAATAATCACAAAAAGTTAAAGGCACCTTTCATGATATACGCTGACTTTGAAGCTTTGGTCAAAAAGATTCCAGGCTGTCCCCGTGGACCAGAGAGCAAGCAAAAAAGTTTCACGGAGAAGACAGAATGGCACGAAGCAAGTGGCTATGCGTATATGGTTGTGAGAAGCGATGGCAAAATAACAGGACAAAAAGTTTTCAGGGGTCAAAATGCTGTGGGAACATTTCTTATTGACATTTTGAAGGAGGAGGATACAATAAGAGAAAGTTTGACCACACCAAAACCAGTTGAGATGACAGCACAAGACTGGGAAAAATTCAAAACCGCAACAGATTGTCATATTTGCAACAAAATTTTGATAAAAGATCAATTTCTTGACTCACTGCCAGTTTGGCATGCAACAGACAACTATAGCGGTCAAAGCCACAAAAAATGCTTTTATAAAGCTCAGAAAGAATTAGATTACATAAGACTAAAAACAATAAAAGGCATAAAAGACAAAAACGATGAATGGATTGCAAAAAATCAGGAAACGTGTTTATTCTGCGCAGAACCACTGCTTCAGAGGGGCTGCGCATAACGAGTGCAATTTCAAAATGCGAATAAAACCCAAAACGGTTCCAATTCCTGTCGTATTTCACAATCTCAGAGGATATGATGCGCATCATCTTATGCAAGCGATTTCGCAGCAGCAGAAAGAAGTCCGATGCATTACTAATAACATGGAGAAATACATCACATTTTCAGTGGGGAATCTGCAATTCATTGACAGCTTGAACTTTCTGCTGGGAAGCCTTGATTCACTTGTAAGAGCAACACCAAAGGAGTCGTTGAAAATAACATCGAGCATCTCAAAGGCAGTGAATTGCTTTTCAAAAAAGGGATCTGTCCTTACGAATACATGGATTCTTGGGATAGATTCAGTGAGACAAAGCTGCCAGAAAAGCAGATGTTTTTCAGCAAGCTGAATGACGAGCACATCACAGACGAAGAGTACGCGCACGCGCAGAGGGTCTGAGAGTTTTTCGGGTGCAGGTCTCTTGGCGACTATCACAACCTTTACGTCAAAACGGACGTCGCTCTGCTGGTAGATGTTTTCGAGAACTTCCGAAACCTGTGTGCAGAGAAGTATGGGTTGGATCCGGCACATTATTACACGTCGCCAGGCCTGAGCTGGGACGCGCTCTTGAAAATGACAGGGGTTGAGCTGGAGTTGTTCACAGACATCGAAATGCAACTTTTCATGGAAAGAGGAATACAAGGCGGAATTTTGATGGTAAGCAAGAGGTTTGCAAAGGCGAACAATCCCCTGCTTCCTGACTACGACCCCAGGGAACCGAAAAAATATATCATCTATCTCGACGCAAACAATCTTTACGGATGGGCAATGTGCAAGCCCCTGCCCAAAAGGGATTTCAAATGGAAACGTGTTATGCCCACAGGGGAGGAAATCCTCAAGAAAAAAGAGGGCGCGAAGAATGGGTGGATTCTTGAGGTTGATCTTGAATATCCCGCAGAACTGCACAAGGAGCACAACAGCTGTCCACTGGCGCCGGAAAAAAAGGAAGTAAAAAAAGAAAAGATGTCTGACTATCAGAAAGGTTTGATAAAAGACCTTGATATTAAAATGCCTCCAGGCAGCAAAAAGCTGCTGCTGACGCTTGAAGACAAAAACAATTATGTGGTGCATTACAGAAACCTTCAGTTTTATCTGCATGAAACTTAAGCGGGTGCACAGGGTGCTGGAGTTCGAACAAGAGCGGTGGATGGAACCTTACATCATGATGAACACTGATTTCAGGAAAAACGCAAGGAGCGACTTTGAAAAGAATTTTTACAAGCTCATGAACAACTCGGTTTTCGGGAAAACAATGGAAAACCTGCGCAACCGTGTTGACATAAAAATCGTGCGAAGCGCAGAAGAAAATAAAATAAGGAAGCTGGTTGCAAGCCCTTTGTACTCAAGGTTTGCATGAACAACTTGGTTTTCGGGAAAACAATGGAAAACCTGCGCAACCGTGTTGACATAAAAATCGTGCGAAGCGCAGAAGAAAATAAAATAAGGAAGCTGGTTGCAAGCCCTTTGTACTCAAGGTTTGCTGAATTCACAAACGACATGGCTGGAATCCACATGCACAAAAGCCACTTGCTCCTGAACAAGCCAGTTTACACGGGCATGACGATCCTCGACAACAGCAAAATTCTGATGTTCGACAAGCTTCGCAAACAGTATGGCCCAAAGTGCGAGCTCTTGTACACAGACACCGACAGCCTTCTGCTTGAGATAGAAACTGAAGACATCTACAAAGACATCTCAAGAAATTCTTTTCTTTATGACACAAGCGATTATCCGAAGGAGCATCCGCTTTACTCAAACGCCAACAAAAAGGTTTTAGGTAAGATGAAGGATGAATGTGCTGGAACGCTGATTACAGAGTGCGTTTGTCTGAGGTCAAAAATGTATTCGATTCTGAAAGCGGACGAAAAAAATATCAAAAAAGCGAAAGGCGTAAAAAAGTGCGTAGTAAAGAAACAAATCAAGCATGAACAGTTCAAAGAAACACTTTTCGGTGCGAAGCAGTTATGGCATGGAATGAATATTCTTCGGAGTGAGGGTCATCAAATTTACGGAATGCACGTCAACAAGATTTCGCTGTCCGCATTTGATTCAAAACGTTGGATAGCGGACGATGGGATCCATACAAAAGCTTATGGGTTCGCAGAAGCTGAACTTGATTTGGCAGAAGCTACAGCATTTTTGGCTGATGTTGATTTGTCAGAATTTGGGGTTGAATGAATCCCAAGTGCTCGAACAACATTGCGCGGATCCAAACCGCGCAAAAAGTCAATTAACAAAGGGTTGGCAAAAAAGTTTCATCTTTCCGAAGCGTTATTCTGTCATCACCAATAACCCAATGATTTTTGTCAGGATCACATTTTTTTCTTAAATTTGCCTTTTGAATTAACAGACCGTTGGCGTCCACTTCCCATTTTTCAAAAATACATCATTTCTTTAAAAGACCACTGTTCAAGTTTGCCGGTGGGATAACGGTGTTTGGTGGAACAACCAGCAGCTCTTCACGCACAAATCCGCGCTTTGGTCCATCGTACAAATAGAGAACAGGTTGATTCGGTTTGGAAAAAGACCTTTCAATGTTGTAAACTTTCAAGGACCAGATCGGATCTGTTGCCCTTCTTGCTGCACCGCCTTCCAACTCTCCTGGAAAGTAAAGATAACGAACTTTAACAAGAGAGGGGAGGATTTTTTCAGCCTTTCCGACGGGCCTTTCATAAGATGACGATGGTTTGGAATAAACAGCTTTCTCTTTGATAGCTTCTGCAGGTTTCTTGTCGATAAGGCTCGTCTTTTCGTTATTCAGAGCGTTAACAACTTCAGGAAGTCTTTTCACCCACGCCGTAGAGCGCTGGCCTTCAGGCAAACGCATTTCAACAGCATACTGATGCCCGAACAAACGCTCGGCAAGGGTGCGATTGAAACGTTCAACAATGGCTTGGTCGCGGTGAATCTCGGGGCACCCGCGGCAAATAAAAGTTTTGTGCTTTTCCATGTCTTTCGTCACGGCGCCCATGAATTCACGCCCGGGATCAACCTGCAGCAGTTGCGGCCATTGGAGAGGCCCGTGCTTGTAAATTTTCTGAAAGGCCTTGGCAACCTCATCTGAATTTTTCGAAGTCAAGGGTTCGGCCTCTTTGAAGCGGCTGCCCACATCAACGACTGTAAGCGTGTATTTGAAAATTTTGCGGCCCCGGCGCCAACAAAAACAAGTTCACCATTTTTCTGCTGCTGGCTTGGCTGATAAAAATCAGAGAATTTGGGTTCTTTTGGAGGCTTCATCCATTCTTCAGGATGCAGTTTGTTGTAGAGTTTGAAAGCATAGTCAGTGTTGGTGAAATTTTGTTTGGCTTCCTTTTTTATCTGTGCGTTTGTCGCAATCCAGTCAAGAAGTTTGGTGCGATCACGCATGTATTTTGCGTACGCAGCTTGGTACGCCTCGAGAGCTTTATCGTGCCGCACTTTTTCTTCAAGTGCAGCTTTGTCACCGCCTCCAAAAGCCCTCCCAAGATAATTGCCACCGATGAAAGCTGCTGCATTCAACACAGCCCCACCAACCATAATCGCAATACTTGCCATTTTTCTTTTCTTATATTTGTTTTTTCAAAATGTTGGTCGGAAGGATTTCAAACGCTGGCGGGAAGGATTTTCTGGTCCTCCAGATATTTTTTGAGCGCAACGCTCCCCGCCATGACAGCAGTGAACATTGCGTAGTTTTCGATAGAATTTGAAGGGTCACCTGTAAAACTTTTCTTGAATGTTTTTTTGGCCACCCAGCCAATGCCAGCAGCGAGGCCGACGAGGGTGGCGGAATCCATGACGATTTTGACAAGCTTGTTGTCAGACATGACAACAACAACAAGACTTGACTTTCATCAAGTATTTTTATCACTTTCAAAAATAACTCTATATTTTCTTCAACACTTAGCTCTTTCACATTTTCCAATTCCCTAATTAACTCTTCCTTTTCTTGAACATTTTGCACTTCCACCTTTTGCAAAAGAATTTTTAGCGGTAAACAAATCACTTCTTGAAAAATTTGCTCAATCTCATTTTCTGCATTTTACGAAGCCACAGACTTGAGATCAGGATTTTTGACAATCCAAACGATGCTTTTAAAGCAACACTTTGTGAAATACCACCAAAATAAGCCAATGCATGCTGCTGCTGCGGTGCTTATCGCAAACGGGGTTAAGCTGATTTTCTGCATTTTATATTAACCAAAAATATGTTCAAATGAATTTTTTTTAGTCCATTAGCGAAGGCCTTTTTTGGGTTGCGGTGGAGATTCTTGCATCACCTGTGGCGCAGGTGTTGGTGGATGTGCCGGCGCAGTTGGCCGAAAAAGGGCTTTGATGTCTTCACGCTTGACATAAGTCGTTACAAGCGTTGCGCCAATTCCAATGATAGAGATCCATTGGGTTGTGCTGAGCCAATTTCTGCCTTTGGAATCATCTGCAGCGGGCTCTGATGGCTCAGGCGTAGGCGCAGGAGGATCATGTGCAGATTTTTTCATTCTCGTTTGCGATTTTCTCGAGAGCTTTTTTCTGTTCTTTGCGTTTCATCCGAGTTCTTTGAGCAACCAGTCTACCAGCAGCCACTCGCTTGGGATTTTTTGCGCGGTTAGTGGCCAGAGTTTGTGAAGTTGCTTGGCTTTCCTGTGGTATTTGCTTCTGTTCTTCAACCATTGTTATATGGAAACAACTATATGTTTAATAAAAAATTTTTTTGTGAGGAATTGCTGAATATTTCTGAGGAATTATTCAGCGGTTGGTGAGGAAAGCTCAGCAGTTGGTGAGGAATGCTCAATTTCTTCCGATTTTGCTTCGCTTTCCCAATCAATGTTTTTTATTGTGATCAGCACCGCGTCGGCTGTCGAGAGAAAATATCCAAACTTTAAAGCAATGCGGCCAGCAAGGTTGGTGAGATCTTTCGTGATGAAATAGGAGTTTCTGAGTTGTTTTTGATAAACTTCATTGTCTTTGATGTTTTTGACCATTCCAACCGCTTTGGACACAAGAAAAATGAAGCTGTCAGATGTCTTTGAGCCCTCAAAGGCCTCCAAACGTTTGATGTAATTCTGAACGTCTTTGTCGGAGAGGCGTTTGACCTGATCGTGCGACAGTTGTACGCCAAGAGTTTCTTTGGATTTTCCTGCCAAAACCAGCACGGCCAGCTGCTCACAAAGAGCAGGAATATCAGGCTGCAATATGACATTGTCGGGCGGGCTCGTTGGCTCAGCTTCAAGCAAGTTCAAAACGTCGGTCATCACGAGGTCTTCGAAGTCACTCATTGTTTGTATATTGGTTTCTTTTTTTTTTTAATTGTGAACAAATTTTATTCCGAAAGGGTGCCGAAGTGCGAACACAAGGAAGGAAAACTTATTTTTTTTCAACTTCGAAATGTATTCTTTCTTTTCATCTCGAGAAAGTTCGCCGCCGAATTCTTCAAAAACCGCTTTCAAAGTCTTCTGTGAGGGCGTATAGAAAAGCACAATCGCAGCCACGTTATCGCGGAAAAAAGCTGTGATGCTGGTCATCTTTTGTGTGAGCACCCACACGCTGATGCCAAAATGGCGGGCGCTGAATGCGAGCTGGACCAGTGGGCCTGTTCGTTTTTTCACATCTTTCGCGGCTGCGCAGTCATCGAGGGTGATGAGTGTGTTGGTGCCCTCGTAAAGCCAGGGGATGAGCTTCAACCAGGGGTCAATTCAATAAAGAAATTACACTTGTAGTTTTTACAATTGTAGAAACCGCATGTAAAGTCCAGCTTGTAAACACAAGAATTCAATAAAAAAATTTCTAACACTGGAATTTACACGTGAAGCACGAGTCTTACTACAAGTGTAAATTACAATTCTAGCCATACAATTGTAAATGACGCTGAGTGTGCTTGTTTACTACAAGTGCAAATTAGTTCAGTGCAAAGCAATTTCCATTTTGAAGAATTACTCGATATCTTTATGTCATGTAGTCGAAATCACAAAAATTACTGTTAGCGCAGCTCGTGAGGGAAAACAAAACGATAGTTTTGGCACCCTTTTCGTCAACTGTCACAAAAAAGGCAAAACAAAAGGCATGGGAGAATATTCTGATCCAAATTAATGGCGTTGGAGCCAACGTTGACAGCATTAAAACTCTGCGAGATGTTATTTGGGCAAACATTCACCGAAGTACCATTAAAAAAGTCAGCGAGTCCAAGAAGACTGGCGCAGGAGGAAGTGGACAACTCTCTGAGCTTGATGAAACTGTACTTGATATCCTCGGACGGGAGAGCGCTAACTTGGAGCCCGTGAAGGTGGAGGACTCGGAAATTGTGTTTGAGAAGGAAGTAGTAGTTTGCACTACGCCCAGAAGCGCAGGTGACACATTCTTTTAGCCATTTTAGAATAGAACAACAACATTTATAAATTATGCCGTCCTCTATCTCCATCGCCAGAGTGCATGATAAAGAGCGCCTATCGGGGCTCCCAAATAAAGATCTGGCTTGCAAGCTAATCATTTCAGACACTCAGAACCTAACCTTTCCTTAACTTGTCGATCTGTTGTCAGCGTAAAAAGAAAGCTTGATTTTCATTAGAAGCGTATATTTTGTTCATTTAGATACCTCAGGAGATGTATTCATCGAAAAGGAGAAGGCGACATACCTCGCTAATGAAGGAAAGGTTAATGACATTGCTCCCCCAGTGAACATGCCCTCCAAACCGATCCCCAAAGCAAATGAGAGCAAGCTTCTGGCATCCTCGGCAGGCTTCAAAAGAAGTACGACTAATGCGAGCAAGGGGAAAAAGATTTCAATCATTCCTACGGAAGAAGATATCCTGCGGATAAGGAAAAGGAAGCTACTGCTGGAGTGCACCAAGTTACGCCTTGAAGTAAAGAAGCTAAAGAAGGATCTGGAGAGCCCAAACGATGAATAAGTCAATGCGTATAAAAAGTATTGTGTAAGTTAAATCAAGATGATGGAAGACAATAAATCGTGTTGTTATTTGAGAGTTGTATCACTTAAAATATCATTCCGTCAATAATCATTAATAGTTTACAAAGGTTGGTGGATCTCATTGTTTAATTATGGGAGAAGGGGCTGGGGAGAACAAAACCAAAGGCAAATAATTAACTGACTTGTTCGAATTCAGTGTCGTTTAATCAATTTCCCATTGTGACATTGTCTCACTCAGATTCACAGAAAATACTGCAGTAGCTCCCGTCGCCTGCCCTCTTGCCCCTCCCCATGCTCTGCAAACACATCGTCTTCAATGTACAGATCTTCGTTCTCCAGAAGATCATTTCCATCATCGTAAAATAATATGCAAAGGTTGTGAAGTATTGCTGCACACTGGATAAGTTCAGCCGCTCTTGTTATACTTCGGACCCTTATGCCAGTTTGCAGAATGTAAAATCTCTTCTTGATAACACCATTGGCCCTCTCTATGGTGCTTCTGGTTTTCTTGTGCGTCTCATTAAACCGAAGGCGAGCACCTTGCACATCCCCTCTGAAAGGAGGGATCAGCCAGCTGTTGCACGTGTATGCGGAGTCACCTAAAATTACTGCTCCAGGGAACGGCCTTTGTGCATTTTCTTCAAATGCAGTCCATAGTGTACTCTCTTTAAGGACTCGCGAGTCATGCCATCTCCCAGGACATCGGCTGCTACAGAAATAAATCGAGTAATCTGGCGCGCAAACCATGGCAACATTGAGAGATTTGGAATGATGTTGATTCACGTATGCATCTTCATCACCAGCCGGGGGATTCACCAAGACATGGGTTCCATCTACGCAACCTGCCACACAAGGGAACCCAGCTATATAATGGAATTTTGATGCGATTGTAAGCGGCTGCTTTGGCCAACAAATAAGCTCTCGCCGTAGACTGAGTATTGCAGGTGTAACGCGGTCTATGACATTCCAGACCGAAATTCCATGGCACGAATGCATTACGTGATAAAATGAGTTCGTACCAAGGAAGTGAAGGAAAACTAATAGTTGCTGTCGCGCCGTCAATGCCCTGTTTCGTCGTGTTCTGTGTTCTAATTGTGGACCCACTGCTTCTAACAGATGCTCAAATGCTTCGATAGGAAGCCGGAACTTCTGTCTGAATTCGCGTGGATGTTGGACATCAAGAAGCCGTCTTTGCTCAAAATTTCGCGGCTGTCGTCTAATTCTGTTTCGTAATAGTTCCTCTATCTCTTCTTCGCTCGAAGACGACATGTTTTCCCCTCAATAAAGCCAGCGCCAAGTTCCCTTCGAAGATTACAAGTGACTTACCACTTGTATTTTCCTCTTGTAGTTTACATGCGGGGAGTGGAACAAAAACAAGTTGGACTCCTGTAAAAAGTTTTATTGAATTGGCATAACTTCAAATTTTACACGTGTAGCGCTACACCTGTAATTACAAGTAGGACACTTGTAACCTGGACTTGTAACGATTTTTATTGAACTGGTTTCCCTCTGTGCTTGTAAAAACAATGGTCCCACTTGTAGATAACAAGTGTAAAAGTTTTATTGAACTGACCCCTGGGTTCAACATCATGTTGTTCACAAACGATTACCTCAAAACGCGGGTCCTTTTCAGCGAAACGATAATAAGTCTTGTTATACACGAATGTCAGACAGATTAGCGCGATATAGTCGTACTTGCCGCGGAAAGGGCCGTGGAGTTGATTAACCACAAACTGCGATTTCCCTGAATTCGTCGGTCCAATGATCAGAGTGTTGAACGGAATGTTATTTGGATCCATTATATTAGTATTGCACAGACTCAAATTGCTGCCCCAAAATATTCATTTGCGAGTCGCTGATCACGAAAACGAGGCAGTTAACATTGCCTGAGCCGCTGAGATTTCGCTCGAGCTCGAGCTGAACCCCATCTTTTGTGTTCACGAGGTGCGCGCCGCTGCCGTGCAGTGTCTGATCTGTCATGGAGCGCAAATCGACCAGAAACCCGAACTTGTCATCGGTGTAGAACTTTTTCAGATTCATATGCTGTGTTTTGTTTCTTGTCTTGCCAAAGAAGCGGTCAACTTCACCCCAAATGTCTTTTCCTTCGATGCCGTTGTTGTAGAGCATGTTGGGCGAGCCATTCACCGTAACAGCGACTTTCGTCAGATCTGGGTTAATGAACTTTTCTGAATCCCTGGTACCGGCTGTGTAGGGCTCAATGAAGAGAAGAAGTATGCCTTTCAGGGATCTTCTCTGGGGGTTCACTCTGAGGTTAATCCTTGAGTCAGCCCTTTTTGAAAAGGTGACCACCTGATCCCACATAACATGGTCGTATAAGAACTCCTTTCCCTCAGAGTAAACACTGCTTGCCTCGCCTGTTAAGGTCTTGCTTCTAATCATTTCATACTCAAGTTGAATGTTTTTAAGTTTGTATTTAAGTTTATCCGAATCAGAGCCTTTGACAACCTGCGAAGCCGGCGCAAGTTTCAACTCAAAATGAGGTTGTGAAAGAGCGCTTGGGGATAAAAGACTCCGTGGTCGGACAGTATTTGGTGGTCCAGCAGGATCCGGTATTTCGTTCCGTAAACTTCGGCTAGCGCGTTTTCCGCGTCAACGCCTGAGGTTTTTTTTATTGTCAGAATTTGAGCGGATCTTGCAGAGGTCCTCAGACTGGATGCCCTCGAGCAGCATGTTGTCTCCCAGATTTTGTATGTCATACCCCACCGTGTCCTGCAGTGTCTCTCCAGCGTACTTCACAGCCATCTTGTCAACAAGAGCCCGTGTGACCTTTTGAACGAGGAAGTTGTCTGGGTCCCCTCCAGACAGGTCAATGTTGAAAAGCAGTCCTAGAGAGCCTGGAACGAGGACCTCATGCTCATTCAGTTTGGGCACATAAACAAAAAGGGTCTCGCCAGGGTTGGCTTCGCTACGATCAAAGGTGATGCGCTTGACCGTGCGCTCGGCTTTCATCACGCCGGGATTTTTTTCGCTGTGCGTTGGACGAAGGTTTGCTTGCACCGCCATTTTGTATATTAAACAGAAAAAATTTTTTATTCAATAGACAATGGCGGAAGGTGGCGGTTTTGAAAATCCTGGTTTTGATCCACATCCCTTTGGCCACGAAGACCCTGACCTTGACGATGCTATCGACAACGATGGCGATGACAATGAACAAGAGGAAAATCGTCAAAACACAACTGGTCCTTTTGTGCCGGACACCGCTTCGACACCCTATCTCAGTGGCGAAGAAATTGAAATGGAAACAAGGCTTCACGAACAGAGCGGACTGCCTGACACTTCCTTCGAGGAAACTCCATTGGTGGGCAGCAGTGAACGAGCTTGGCTTGCTGCAAAAGAAACATTTCCGAACATGAGCTCAAGCGTGCTTGAGTTTTTTTACAGCCCAAAAAAACGGAAAGCTTCAAGTTAAAATGTTTGGTATAGGAAAAAAGACATAACATATTTACCACAAAAAGGGGTACAAAACAACAGCAACTAAATCCAAGCCTTTCCAAACAAATAAAAATTGCCCTCGGAGAGTCCATTTATGAAAAACAGGAAGCCATTCAGCAAGAACTGGCTGAAAAAGAAAAAGAACTGGAAAAATCTTTATCTATGGCAAAAGATCAAGAACAAGTTAAAAATGACATGGAAGAAATAAGAAACAAAACAAGAATAATTGATGAACAGAGAGCTGCTCTTGAAGATACACGTGGTTCTTTGAATGAAAGAGAAATTCAAAAACTGAAACAGGTGAAAAAAGACCTTCAAAAAGAACATCAAGACAAAAGAAAGCAACTGGAACAAAAGTACAAAGCAGCAAAACAGGCGCAAAAATTTAAAGCAGATATTCAGAAGCTCACAGAAAAAAATAATGAACTTCAAGAGAAAAGTGACACAAAAGCCCTCAACAAGCTGAAAGGTCAAAAAGCAGAACTGGAACACCAAAATGAAGAAGACCGCGCGATTATCGACGATGAGAATGCCTCACCCTCTGAAAAAGAAGCTGCGGAAGCAAGAGTTGCGCAGCGTCTCGAAGAGATCAACCAGGTTGACACACAGCTTGAGGAAATTGAACGGGAGAAGCCTCTTCGTGAAAAGGTCAAAGAGATCGTTAAAAAATACGGCGTGACAGTTACATCAATCCTTCTTGCTGCTGGTGTCACGATCAGAGCTGTTGTTGGCGTTATAAACTCGCTTAAAGCAACCGCTAAAGGACTAGGAAATGGTTTGAAAGAGATTGGAAAAAAACTTGCAGGAATCCTTCCCGGGTTAATTGAATCGATTGTTTCTTTTCTTTTCAAAGCTGCCGGAGAGGCGATTGGTTTTCTGGCAGAACATGCCTGGCTTCTTGTTTTAGCTGTTGTAGCGTTTTTGGTTGAGCAGCGGCGTTAACGAAATATCAAGAAGGCCAGCCCCACAACTGCAACCGCGCCAACAGCGACAGCTATTTTATTGTCGAGAGGTGCCTGGCTGCCGGTGTCAGCCAGTGGCGTTTGTTCTTCTGTTTGCACTTCTTCTGTTGCTGTTTGGGAAACAGGGGCCGGCTCTTTTTTCGATTCAGCTGTGGCTGCCTTGTGTATCGGATTCGAAGGATGGCTGTTTGGCGGATTTATTTTCGATCTCCCACCATCCATGTACCGAATCCCGACTTTTTTTGTGTCCTTGTTAGCCCCGTCGTTGATCCCCAGTTTCATACCCGGAATCGCTTGTTTGAGCTGGTTATTGTAACCAACCAGGCTTTCTGTGTTTATAATCATCCACGCGGGCATAAGCCAGGCTCCTGGGCAAACAGCAAGTTTGAGCCTCACCTTTGCCTCGTCTACGGCAAGTTGGTATCTTTGAACAGACTTAGCCAGGTCAGGCAGCCTCACTGCGTCTTCCACCAAGACGTTGAACTCGCTCTGGGCTTCCTTTGCTCTGCCACCAGCCCCCAGAATGCTGCTGCGGACGTTTACTTGCGCACCCAAGATGCAATACACAAATGCTTCAATCGACTGGTTTATTCTTGAAAGCCCAGCCGAAGGATAGGGAACATCCAAAACAAAAGGATCGCGGCAATAAATGTAAATGCTGCCCAGCCCGTGGTTTGGACCTCGCGTGAAGCGGAAATCAGTTGAAGGAGGCACGTCGAACTCTGCACATAATCTTTTATAAGAAGCTTCATCATATTTGTTGTTAAACTGACTCCATGTTGGATTGCCAGGAAGCGCGCTCACGCTTTGGATTCCTCCGAGTTGAAAGAGGATTCGACGAACTGTAAAGTATACGTGGAAGATATAAAACGCTCGCACCTGCGGCGGCAGTTTCAGCGTTATGCTGTTAAATACTTCTCGTGAGATTCCACAACCTGTCGTGGCGCACCACACTGCAAAGTTCAGCTGTTGTTCCCAGAAAGATAGATTTGGCCCCGCCAGCCATTTTTTCGCGGGCTTTGACGTTTCGAATTTCAGCTGTTCCTTTTGGAATATCTCTCTGAACTTTGTTATAAAATACTGATCAGGGGCAACATAAATATCCACTTTGTTGTTGAATATTTTTTTCAAACTCGGTGCAACTTCTTTGAATGAAAATGCTGGAACTGGTAGTGAACTTTTTTCTGGGCGTGGCGTTAACTGGATAGGAAAGCCGTCAACATCAACGTTAACCAAACCCAGCGCTCTTTTTATGCCTGCACTCCAATATTCTGGATCTGAACCGAATACGCTTTGCAAACTGTCGGGGCCCTCTTTCCAAAATATTTCAGCTGTTGCTGTATGGTCCGGGGCAACAAAATGTCTGTGCTTCAAATTGGCTTTTGTCTGCCCTCGGGAACCGTGCAGAAAAAGTCTTCCACGCCTTGGCTTGCGCAAGCTTTGCATTTGTGGAGATGCTGCTAGGCTGCGCTCTTTTGTTCGAGATAGTCAAACATAACAGAAGCTTGTTTGTTTGCGGTTTTCCAGATGTTCATTTTCTTTTTTCCCTGTTATAATTCAATTGAAAATTTGCACGGAACAAAATAAAATGGTTGTGCTTACTATTGTGACAACAGAAAATGATCACACTGTTTACTTTGAAAATCCAATTCAAAACCCGAGTTATATCAGACTGTTGGGTTGTTAACTATATAACTCGTGGCACAACTTGAGAGAAATGGGGAAAGTGTTTTATGAAAGGAAACTTAAAGAGAAGCCTATTAAAGATCTAAAGCTTCTTGAAACTCTTGCAAAGCATCATGAAACTCTTTTGTACCCTGGAAACTATGATCTTGAAAGTATCCAAAACTTTTTCAACGAAGGTTTCCCAGATAATTTGTTTTCTGCAACGCGGGGAACATTCGGGAGAACAGTTATCATTGCTCCAAACACAGAAAAAATTAACGCAAAATTTAGGTTTAATGACAGTCTGAAATTTTTTCTTCATAAAAATGGCAGTAATGTTGTTTACACACAAATTGTTGTCGATGGAGTGAAAACTGAAAACTTTTATTTCATCCACTGCGATTTAGTGGACAGTGAGCAGAACCTTTTCAACGGTAAGCGTTCGAGTGTTCTTGCGAGTTTTTATATAAAAGGTAAACCTAATGAAAAAGTTTCTTGTAAGAGCGGGGAGCTTGTTTTGAGGGACACAAATAAAAGCAAAGAAGTTCGAAGTTTAAACATCTCAGTCAAAAATGAAAATGGTGAACTGTTTGACTTTCATGGGTACCCAATTTATTTCCTTTTAGAAATAAATTAAAATTATTATACCATGTCTTCATCAAATGTGTTACCAAGTGCACCGCCTGAAAATATTTATCCACAAATTCCTCTGGAAAGAACCCCAGAAAATTTCCGGCTTACTGAGATAAGCAGAATTGAAAAAGAAATCTCCGATGAGGTTGAACACCGAAGAGTTGTATTAAAAAAATACAAAAAAGCCCGGAAAATTATCCACTATTCCACGGTTTCTCTTGGAGTTAGAAGTGCATTTCTGTCTTCTGGAGCCGTCGCAAGTTCTTTGACGGGCGTTGGAATTGTGGTTGGAGCGCCTGTCGCCGGAATTGCCGCCCTCCTTGAATTTGCATCAACAGGTCTAGCTGCTGTAAACAGGAAGCTAAATATCGCGAACTTAAAGAAAGATTGCGGGAAAATTTCGCGAAGCC
Organism: Blastomussa wellsi; assembly: GCA_947652115.1. Lineage (NCBI taxonomy): Eukaryota > Metazoa > Cnidaria > Anthozoa > Scleractinia > Plerogyridae > Blastomussa > Blastomussa wellsi. The sequence goes on along the minus strand of OX393566.1, from coordinate 15,775,084 downwards.
GACCGATTCACCGAATATTGAAACGATAAAAAAACAGATTTGCCTCGAACTTCGGGAAGAGCTTCGGAAAAAACTGTCGGCATCCAACGCAAATTTGAACTAAAATTTGAGTCGAAAAAAATAAAATTATATCTCTCTGTTTTTAAAGCGCGGGAAATTCCCTCATGATGACGTCAATAAATACCTTTGCGCCATAGCAAAAACGCATACCTTTTCGCCATAACAAAATCAAACCCCCCCCAAAATCTTTTTCTATGTCGAAAAGGTATGCGTTTTTGCTTCGGCGAAAAGGTATGCGTCTATTGTTCTGCACGTGTTAATCTCTTGTTCTTTTAAAAAATATTCAGCAGGCACGTGTTTTAACAGATCAACACGTGCACAACAGCTTTTTTCAATTCACCCACGTTCTTGAACTTTCTAAAACCTGTCAACGCTATATTTAGTAAAATTATGTAAACACGAAAACTTTCTCACAATGATTGTGCTTTTTCATGCTCTAATGTTTGCTATAAACGAACTTTTTACACCAAGGTTTATCATTGAAATACGTGAAATCTCCTTTGAGGTAAGTCAGGCTTTGAAGGATTGCCCGACAACAAAAGACGCTTCAATGGTCCGTGAGGTCAATGACTTCCGGTTTTCCGAGAATCACACTTCTGTTTATCAAATGTAATCTTGAAATTTTATTATTTTGTAGCCTTCGTCATCGTATTCTAAGTGCACAGGATTTTCGAAAAACTCTATCTTTCCGTTTTTGAAACACCGGGGTCACATTTCATTTATCTCGTCGGTAACATAATTTTTGCGAAGTATAACTTTTGTGATCCTTTGTTTATCTTGACAAAATGGTAACGATTCAATTTCGAGGTGAATTAAGTCAAACCCAAGGTCCAATTTCTGCTTTATCATTAAGGAAAGATATTCTTTGTACATTTTCTCACGAAGCTCGGCTGGGAGGTTTTGAATTACCTCTGAAATTGTGCCGTCAAACGGCTTTCCCTCATGTTTTGCTTCGCCACCGTTTTGCAGAAATTTGTTTCACATGTTTATACTTGTGCTGATATTTCTTCAAATGGAATACAATTCTTGCGCAAATACACAAGTGCATGCATTTCTTCAACAGGGAATTTGTCACACCGCTCGCTTGGCGGGTCACGCTATTTTTGTGTTTGCGTTTGTCACACACTTCACAACCGCTCAGCAACCACTTCGCAACCACTTTGCTACCGCTCCGCAACCACGCAACCACAACCAGAACCACCATTGTCCTTGTGTGTAAAACAGATACAAAGATGTACGAATTTAAATTAGAATTAACAAGTAGGCATTGATACAGATCGGTGTATTGAACATGAATAATGACCTGAGTGAAGGTGTGTCCACATTTGCAACAGAGTGTTTCTCAATCCTGGTATCTTACATACTCTTTTGCAGAGTTTTTCATGACTTGTACCACCACACTGCTCTCAATGTAACAGCCGTATAAGTGACTGATGCAAGTAAAAGATGTGCTGCCTTTGAAAAGACCTAAAGAATTAATCACTATAAGTCAATCATTGTGTATAGTTGCATGCATCCACCCTTCTCCCTGCATCAACCAGACCACCAATTGCCAGGAAAATTTGCAAAGAACATTCATTTATGGCAAAAATAAAAGACGCGGAATTCTTTCAGTATGTTACCTCAGCAAAACCTTAGTAATCCCTATTTAAAAAGAGAAGAACTTGACTATCCTTTAACCAGTATGATTGTCATGCATGAAATAACTCAATGCAAACAAGACAATAAATTGCATTTTAAGTGTTTTATTCTCAACTATAAATTTTTTAGAATAATTCATGCATGTTTACACTGTCAACAATAAAGGGTAACTATTCGCACTGAAGCAAAAAGTGTTACAAAACAGCCTAACAAAAATAGAAAACAACATCATATTTAAAGGCCCTGTGCATTTTGGAATAAATGAACCTTATATGCCATAGTCCAGGGAGAAATATGACAGCATTTTCAGTAGATGTGATCATGTGTAGTGAGCACACTGCAGGCTTCAAACAAATTGTTTCCAAAAATGAACTTCATAAGATGAGCATTTGTAGTTTTATAGGATGTAAAATTATTTGAAATTTGAAAGTCTGTGATGAGAACAACACCCTTGCACATAGTCATCCAAAAGACTTGACTAAAGAAATGTGGGCTTCAACAGTTCAACAGTTAAGTCTGCTTTGTCTTGTGGTTCTGAGAACGATGGTAGATGCATCAGCAGTACTTGCAGCCTCCACAAAAAATGGGAAAAAACTGGGTATGCTTGTGAGAGGTGCAGAAGGGAACCACTAAGTTGATCATAGACAGAGGAAACTGCAAAGAGAAAAAATGTTTTCACTTGTAAAAGCATTGTAGGCCGTTGACAAATCATTTCTCGACAATGTCAAGTTAACAGCTTTAAGTAGAATGCAAACTGATAAAAATAGCAATTACATTCAGTTAATGTATTTGTTGAACAACTATCTTTAGGAATAGGGGACTAGGGCAAACAACTATCACTATTACTAACAATATTTAGTATTCCTTCATATTTTTACCGCAGAGCAGCAACAGTTTAACCATGTTTGTGTTGAAAAGAGATAAGCTATTAGTAAAAGTGGCTACATAATTCACACAAAGAAGTGGGTGAAAATGTTTAGGTGGTTGTCCACACATCTTTGGTCACTTGTCATCAACATATGTAAATTTAGAGGTGTTTTTAACTATAAAAAAAGGTAAGTCTGCAGTCGGGCCTAGTGACCCATCAGGCCGGAGCTTATCCCCGTTTCTGTAGCATGAAGCGACAGAGAGTATTTCTACTCCCCCCTGGATGGGATGCTAGTCCATCGCAGGGTTACCCCCCCCAGCAGTAAATTCGCCGGTACCCATTTATACACCTGGGTGAAGAGAGGCACTGTGAGAGTAAAGTGTCTTGCCCAAGAACACAACGCAGTGGCCCGGCCAGGACTGCGAACCCGGACCGTCCGATCCAGAGTCCAGCGCACTAACCATTAGGCCACTGTGCCTCCCACGTTTTTAACTATGGCAATGCTTATTAGGCAGATATATTCAGATTTGTTCACCACTAAAATCCCAGAACCTTTATTCTACTGATAGGCCTACTGATATTGTGCGATGGTACAATTTCGCACAATCGACCTCAAATCGCATCTGATTGCACAATTCACGAAAAATCGCATAATACACAAAAGAACGCACAACATTCATAAAATAAAACATAAATCAACA
>OX393566.1:15724314-15766814 GCA_947652115.1 Blastomussa wellsi | reverse complement strand
ACGCGCAGGATTTGACAGTTTTTGGCAGAGATGTTACATGTCATGAAATGACTTAAACCGGAAATTATATGTACATTGTAACATCCGGTTTCTTCTTACAAAATAAAGTCGTGAAGATTTGTCTAATTTCTTGGGGGCGTTTTTAATAAAACAATTATTCCACTTGCGCTTGTTGGATATGAGATGATAGATAGCCAACGCGCGCTCGTGGAATAATTGTTAAATATTCAGTTGACATTTTGGATGAGAAGGGCCTGGTACCTTTCACACCAGACTTTTTGTGTAGCACTTTCTGCAACAATAAAAGTGTTATTTTTTGTATGACAAGAGACATACATATATTTGCCACCATCAAGGTTTGTCTTTTGACTTGACAGTAAGACAACGCAGTGAAATTATCTTTTAAAGTCAGTCAAAAATTGACTTGGAAGCATTGACCAGTATCTAAAAACAACTATTGCATACCCTAAGATATTTGTCCTGTTAACCATTAGCAAACAACAAGAATGTTCTTAAGAAACAAGAAACGTAAACAACCCAACAGATTATCAGGTCACGCACATCCACAACGCTATGCAAATTCCTTCAGCACCAGGCACGAACACTCTGAAATTAAAATGTCCAAATTGTAACAGAGCATATTGCTACTGTTTCTTGCAAAACAAAATAAGTAAGTTTCCCCAATTCTCCCATAAAGGATGAATCAGCTGGGTAAGCAAACAAGAAACAGTACAAATTAGCCTGAGTGGCAGAAATGTTTGAGGAAAGCACTTGCCAAAGCAGAGCAAAACTTGAATGCGAGAAGAGAAAATGTTAAGTTCAAGAACACTGGAAGCCAGAGTTTCCATGCTTTGCTGTACAAAAACGTGGAAGAAAAATAAAGTTTATACTTCTGGGATAATGAATGTTTGGCCAGCAGTCTTTCACTCTTTGAAGGATGTTGGTGACATGGAAATCACAGATGACATTTACTGTTGAGTCACAGCGGTGTGGGTCTTTACATGGGGCCTTTTTAAGGAAGGTTTCCAGCTGTCACACTGTGGAAACTGGACCTTCAATAGCCATTTTTGGCAAGTTGTGTGACCAGATCATTAAAACTCTAAAACAGAAAAGGTATATAGATCTGAAAATTCCAATTATTACCAACAGACAAAGAACATAGGTGTGTGTTATGCTACATGTGGTTTTTGTGAAATCCTCATTATCTCAAAAGTCGTTATGTGAGAAATTTCCTTTCTTCATGTTAATGGCAATTGCATTAAAAGGATAATAGGGCTTACGGTATCACTTGTCAAAAATATTGGAACTATACCATCTTTCCATTATGGATATGGACTGTGGTTTGGGACTGGCACTAGTTACACATATGAAAGATATATTTTCCAAAGCAGGTACCTCCCCAATTGTAATCCACCATATAGCATTAAAGAATGCTTCAAAATCACTTCCAACAAGCAATCCCTTAGCAACTGCTGTGGATCTGTAATTAAGAAAGACCCCAACCCTCCTCCGAACCCTGGCGACAAGTGTCAAGATACAGCTGCAGCTGTGTGCAAGATGATAACTCTGCTTGTTGAAAAATGTACTTAAGTCAAATTATTTAAATTTCACTTACTTATCCCCCTCAACCAAACCTTACAAAAAGTCGTTATCTTGCACAATGCCAGACTGACCAGACTTCCTTTGTCTGCCATTTGTGCTAATTCTGTTAATCATTTCAAGGACCTTTTTTCTCTAACAATTATATTGTATTACTTATATTGTATTAATCATGCATGCAGATATATATGTTGTAACAAGAGATTTGGCAGCCTCAGTTGCCCACCTACAAGTCACCTCGCCATTTTTGACCACAGAAAGAAAGAAAAGAGGTAGGTATGAGTTATGGGAAGAGGTAGACGTGACACTCCTGTTTACATGCAAGTTCATTCTCAGCTAGAGTCTGCCAGGAAACCTTCCATAACCTAGAGACAGATGAAGAAAGACTTTCTGGTAGGAATGCCGCAAGGACTTCGCTTGATTTTAATTTTGTTAAAAAGAAGACCACGGAAGACTCCGAAGAAATTGGCCAAAATAATGAACAAGGTAAGGTTTGATAAGAACTCCTTCTTTTAGTATTGTTTATGAAAACAATTTTGTGGTCTTGGAGATCTCACACAGCACCTTCAATATCCTGACCCCAAGGTGGCAATACAAAAGTCATTTTCATTCATGTTTAAAGACTAATTCAGGTATGGCTATTTCAATCAGCCGTGATAAATTTATTTATCTCAAATCAAACTTGAAAACAGTCTTAAAATGTTCTACACGACTTCATCCCAACACATCATTTAAAAACCCGAAAAATTTCACCCTCACAACCATGCAGTTAAATCCATCATTCTCAAAAACTTTAAATTACTTCAAAATGATCCCGACACTGGTAGAATCTTTTCGCAACCTCCATTAATTTCATTTAAACGCGACAAAAACATAGGTAACTTTTTAGTCAGAAGTGCATTCCAAACTAGTGATCAACCCGGAACTTTTAAATGCGCTCGCGCACGATGCAAAACATGCCCTTTCATTCACAATGTTGACAAAATATCGGGACCCAAGCGATCTATCAAAATCACTGATCATTTTACCTGTACCTCAGCCAATGCCATCTACTGTATAACTTGCACTCTTTGCAAAAAGTTATACATCGGCGAAACAGGGAGACGACTTGGTGACCGATTCCGAGAACACCTTCGTGACGTAGAGAAAGACGACAAAAATGCATCGAAACCGGTCGCGAGACACTTCAATCTCCCAAATCATTCTAAGCAACATATGGCAGTCTGCGGCCTTTCCCTTCACCAAGGAAACACGGAAAGCCGTAAAACTCTAGAACAAAAATTTATTTTTCAAATCGGCACTCTTAATCCTCACGGTATCAACGAACGCTTTTCATTCAACTAATTTATTCCCAAGTTTTCACGTTACCAGGCACCAGCCAATAGCGAAGCTCCATCTTTCTGTATATAAAGACACACGACGCACAATTCCTTGATTCGCTCCGACGAAGGGCTAACGCTCGAAACGTCAGCACTTGAATCTCTTTACGGTGGCCAATTGACATTATCAACCCAGTTGATAAAACCAAATTATATTGTTATACTTCCCACCGACGCAGCACCACAGTTTCTTTAGAAACTTACCCCCTCTTATCTTAAAATAGCTTGGTAAAAGATGAGTTTTTGTCCTGTGCAAATGGCGCTGTAATGAATATAGGACTGAAGTGTTTATTTTTAGTTAAGTGGTAATTATTAAAGAGACAAATCAAATCACGGCCGTCGGCGGTGTGAAACAGAATTACATTTCCGCTTTCCCCTACTTTCAATTTACATTTCAAATAAAATACTCCTTTGTATTTTCTGAATCAATGTGTTTTTTTAGATCTATATAAACACAAATTCAAAAACATAGCATGACACAAACACAAAATATTTTATTTAGAAGCGAAGTCCCGACAAGATGCCTGTCATATAACACGTGCGTGTCAAATCTGTTTGCCTCAAAACCCCTAAATTTAAGAACTTAAGATTAAAATGTGAAAGAAAGTTGAAATAAACTCTATTTCAGATTAAAATTTATTTAAGATGAAGCCAAGTGTATGTGCCGTAAACATAACAGCATGTCTGCCCAGAACAGGAAGGAAGGCCTGTACAAAACATCAAACAACAGTGAAGAATGAGCTGTTAAATAGTGTCCTACTTCCAAAAGCAAGTGGATGAAAAAGAGAGTTCTCAGGTTGTTCTGCTACAAGAAGCTTTTCATGCAGTGTACTGTCTGGCAAAGGAGTCCATTGCCAACAGGAAGATCACATCCCTTCTTGACCTGATGGAGCTCTTGGGTCTTGAAGAGCTGAAGTATTTCACACATAGATCTCGTGGATCACTCAGGGAGACATTTCTTACAATTGGCAGTGCATTGCGTGATCAAATCTCCAGAAAGGTTCAAGAGAAGTTGTTTTATGGTCTGTTGGTCGATGACATGACAACTAGATATGCTGAAAGACTGATTTATGAAGTGAAGAGCTTATCAGTCGTGATAAACTGATCCAAAACATGACTTACAAACAGCAATAAAATTTTCTCCACTTCTGCACGAAATTTTCAAGCACAGAAAAATACGGAAAGTTTGTACAAAATCTTAAAAACAATTTGAAATGCTTTGGAAAAAGGTTGGTTTTTATTCTATACAAATATCTCGCTGTAGTGAAGCGGTAATTTGAGACGGTAAATTTATTTACAAATCATGGTTGCGTGAAACAGTCTAGTGTCGGTCACTAAACTGAAAAGTTCCTGCCACTAAACAAACACTAGCAATGCTTTCTACGCTTCCATTAGCTTAAATTGTACTAAAAAGGTTCCTTTGTATTTTCTGAAGCATTGACTACAAATCTTGAAACACCTTTCATGACTGAAAGTGCTAAAATAAATGAAAGCCTAAACACGAAGACGGGACGTCTCTATCAGATAAGCATGTGCGTGCAAGTGCCAAATCTGATCGCTCCAAAAAGGCTAAAATTATAAGATTGAAATATGATAGAAACTTCAAATAAACTTTGCTTCAAATTAAATGTCATTGAAGATGAAGCCAAGAAATGTAATGAAAATATCGAAAATTTCAAAGCCATGCAATTCTGCATGCGTAATTAGTTCATTCACATTTCACTTGGCTTCACGCTAAAAGTGGAAAGGTCAAATTTTAGCAGACGGCTTTTGCATTCAATTCACAACTCAATGGCTTTACCGATCTTTCTAAAACTTCCATACAAATTCAAAGCAACATTGTACATTACCATTTTGTAGTCTTGAAAAGCCTCATCAGCGAGGTTCAAGCAGTCTATTCTTGGTGATTTTCCATTTCAAATCCACTAAAAAAATCTATCTGTTTCTCCTCTTCATTTTTAACTCCAAATAGGAAATTTTTCATATTCAGAATGAAAACATGGCCTTGGAAGTTTGTAAATACGTGCCGTGATGTGCCATCATCATCTTGTTCATTTTGAGCGAACAAGTAAAGACAAAAAACCTTCTCTCTAGGACCCCAAGAAAACCCTAAAAATATGTGCAGAAAACAGATTCTGATTGGTTTATTTGCCCTTATTATCTGTAGAACAATAGGGAACCCAAAAAACCTCCAGGGAGGGAGGGGATGGACATTTGCCACCATGCGGTTTTTACGGGAGGTTACGGGCGGCACAGGCCTTTTTCACCAGTGTTTTTTGCATGGGCGGTTATGGGCAGCACAGGTGCCAAAGGGTTAAAGAACCTAAGGGGCCTTGCAACTGACGGGGCAAGTGTAATGACTGGGAAAAACAGAGGCCTAGCAGCATTGCTGAAGAAAGATGTCATCAGCTTGGTGACAGTTCATTGCATATGCCACAAGCTAGCTCTGGCTAGCACAGGTGCCAAAGGGTTAAAGAACCTAAGGGGCCTTGCAACTGACGGGGCAAGTGTAATGACTGGGAAAAACAGAGGCCTAGCAGCATTGCTGAAGAAAGATGTCATCAGCTTGGTGACAGTTCATTGCATATGCCACAAGCTAGCTCTGACTTGCACAGACACCAATGATGAGCTAAAAATGTTAAAGGAAGTACAGACAGAGGTCACACAGCTGTGGAAAATCTTTGACAACTCTCCAAAGAAGCTTGCAGCATACCTGAAGGTACAAAAGGAGATGAAGCAAATTACTCTTGGGGACAATGCAAACAAGAGAATTAGCAAGTTGAAGAAGGCATGCAAAACACGGTGGCTATCTTCTGACAATGCCATAGCAGCAGTTTGTTCAGACCTTCCTTAAATCTTGCAAACTCTATGCCGGTTGAAGGAAGACCCATCTTGCTATGGTCTGCTGAAGAAGTTTGTGAAAGTAAAGAAATTAGGCATCATTTACATTCTTTGTGAAGTTCTTCCTGTTCTAAGCGAGCTTAGTGGAGTGTTCCAGCAGGGTACGATCAACGAGAGTGATAAATGAAGTCATGTATAACATGCATGTCCTTGCCTTTATTTTCCTTGCATGCCATACAATAAAGAATTATAAAAACTGTAGTGCATGTGAAGAAAACTGCATTTTCTGACAGTAATTATGGTCACTGGTATCTGGTGTAAATAAAGTTACTAGCAACCTCAACACAAGCCCTTGAATCCACTATTTGAAACAGAAGTAACCTGAACATTATTGATTGGCATGAAGTTACATTCAGTTTCAAAGACAAAATAGTGAAGAATCTAGGTCTAGCCGAGTCTAGCATGCTTGAAATTAGAATAGACTAAATTCCATACAGATTGAATTGCTCTATTACTAATCATCAGTCATCTTCAAAATCACTGTAGTTATCAGATTCATCTGTTTCATCAGACTGATCTGCATCCACTTCATCATTCAAAGGAAGCCCAAGCTTTTTAGCTGCAACTAACATCATCTTCTATTTTCAGTTGCTCGGTAGGCTCTTCAGCCACTGTTTGAGTTGCTTGGCACTACTGTGCTCTGCTGATTTTGGTTGTGTTGAGGGACCAGTAGTGGGAACAGATGGAAGTTTCTTTCAATTTTCTGCCAGAAATGACGCAATCTTTGATCAACTTCTGGCCATCCTCTGAGGTGACAGGTGGGCCGTTTAAAGTGATATGCATCAGGGAATTTAGCATGTCTCCCTTCAGAAGACGTCGCAGGCGATTCTTAATCAACTTGACTTTTGATGCCCCGCTTTCAGGCCAGGTATTCGACACAGGAATGACAAGAAGGGCTTCTACAACAGAGATCACCAGAGGTAAGAAAATTTCTGCTTAAGCAACTGCTGCATGACCCATTCTGTGCAAGAGAGATCATACTTGATGACTTTCCACTCAGCTTGAAGCTGTGCTTGACTAACTTCATCATCTGGGAAGTCCTCCTTGAATTCATCGCTCTCTTTTGGTGTCATGGTTGTTTTGTCAAACACTTGCATTGCTGTTAGAACTGGAGTGGCATCTTTAAACCTTTTGGTGATATTCTTGACCAACCCATTGACATAGTTCTTCAACAGGTTCTCCAGATACTCGATGTCTTTGTTCGAGATCTTGATTTCAGTGACAGCCAAGGGTCCTCCTTCAGCTACGTCATGCTGCAGCTTCTTTATTGGAGATTTGCTCTCTGCAAGTGCAAGAAATTTCTCCTTGTAAACAGTGATTGCTGGTTTGATATGGGCAAAGTTGATCGTACCCTGCTGGAACACTCCACTAAGCTTGCTTAGAACAGGAAGAACTTCACAAAGAATGTAAATGATGCCTAATTTCTTTACTTTCACAAACTTCTTCAGCAGACCATAGCAAGATGGGTCTTCCTTCAACCGGCATAGAGTTTGCAAGATTTAAGGAAGGTCTGAACAAACTGCTGCTATGGCATTGTCAGAAGATAGCCACCGTGTTTTGCATGCCTTCTTCAACTTGCTAATTCTCTTGTTTGCATTGTCCCCAAGAGTAATTTGCTTCATCTCCTTTTGTACCTTCAGGTATGCTGCAAGCTTCTTTGGAGAGTTGTCAAAGATTTTCCACAGCGGTGTGACCTCTGTCTGTACTTCCTTTAACATTTTTAGCTCATCATTGGTGTCTGTGCGAAAACCATCAACAAATTTACACAATGTTTGCCCGGAATAGACCCATATTGCACCTCTGGGAATCAGTTTTCAAAACATTTCCCAATGGGAGAGGGCGGCCCATCTCCAATACTCTCCCCAAACGATGCACAGTGTGCATCATGTCAAGCCGCTCTGCGACTCCACACAAACCCTAGCCGCCCAGTTTTTGGATGGAGCCTGTTACTCAAAAACCTACTGAACAACCCTGAGAAAGCAACTTTTTTAATTTTTGCACTTATCAAAACAACACACAGAACTTTTTTCTCTTTTCGTGACATGTAAAACAGTGTAGTTTTTCATCTCGTTACAACATGTGCTTTTCAAGCATTGAAAAAAACTTTTCAAAAATTAAACTTTGTGTCTCTCTCTCACCACATGCCTAGTCTCCAAAAAATTAACGGAAAAATTGTCAGTCTTATCATGCTAAACAATGAAAGAAAAAACTCATCTTACCACTCTTGTGAATGAAAAACAAAATGTCACTTGCCACACTTCCGATTGAAAAACCCATTAAAGAATGTTTTCATATAAAAACCCTTTAAGCATCACATGGTGAAGTTCTCACGACCCAAAAACAAAGAAAAACCTGTGCAGTGCAAATTTTTTTCAATTAACCCTTTTTGCAAGGTCAAGTTCTCATGACCCAAAATAGAGAAAACCCTGTGCAGTGCAAATTTTTTCAATTAACCCTTTTTCAAGGTCAAGTTCTCACGACCCGAAAACCACAAACCTCACGTACCGCAATATTGGATCACTCCACCACAAATATTTACATACCACACCATATCCAATTTTTTTGTAATGCATAACAATGACAAACACCGCAGAAGAAATTGCAGATTTTGTATTCTCAACGGCATTAATAGGGAGTGAAAGAAATGAACTGAGAAACGAGCCTCACGATCTACGACAAGAGTTGAACACGGGAAATGTGCTTGGTATTAGAGAATATGAACGTTTGAAAAAACAGAGAGGAATTTACGCGGGCGGGAATGAGTGTTGGTTCTAAAACACACCTTCAAGCAGTTATGGCACACTTTACCAAAAGACGATAAAAGACAAGAACTAACAAAACATTGCATCTTAAAAGCATCCATTGGATATATTAAGACATTACAAAGAAGATATAAAAGACCACGATCGGAATATGGACATTGTTAAGATATTGGAAGCAGCCAACCAACACGAACAAGCCTCACAATTAAGCATAGACACACATCGTCATATACAACAGAGCCTTGACAGTTTTGCAAAACGTGATTAATTGTCAAGTAAAAATAATGCAACACGTTTTTCAAAAACCGTATTGTGTGTACACAGCTTACCGCTTCTATAAACGTAAAAGAAATGACTTGCAACAAGTTTTATTAAAACGCACTGTGTATGCACAACTTACCGCTTCTGTAAACATAAAACAAGATAAAAGATCGCTAAAGAGTGTTCATCTTTTTTTTTTTCAAGAGAAAAAAAGGATTACAATGGCTTCAGCTTGCCAGGCAAATTTCAACCTCATCCAAAACGTAAAACAATGGCGATTGCGAAACCATCAACGTCACTACTTTCGGTTTAAAAACACTTGATGCGTATATTCAAAATTCCCAATAAGGACAACACAGATTTTGATTGTAGAAACAACTTGGTGCAGACAGGTGTAGACCATTGCGGAAACACATCGTTGGGAAAGGAAACAAACTTTTCAACGTGAGCTTTCTAGCTGACCCTGCCAAGAAAGCCATCATCAACAGAGTATTGAAATACTCTTCCAACTGGGGAATTTCTACAATCTGCAAAATGACCATTGTGGATTGTTTTTGAAAATGGTGGCGGTTTACACATGTAAAGAACAGCAAACGCAAAATCTATACAAACTCATTGGTTGGCATAAAAAAATTCTTGTTTAAAACACGTATCCACATTAATTTTCAAATGTTTTTTACAGGTTGTCTAAAAGAAGCCGAGTTGACATTCACTGAAAGCTGCGTAAATGGTGGAGAACTTGGTTGGTTCAAACTAGCCTGCCCAGGACCACACTGTTCTTTAAATCTCACCCTACCGGTAGAAACCTTCCACGCCATTACCAACCATTTACTAAGAGTGGGTTATCTGACGAGCAACGACAATGACGCCGACCTGGCCGATAACAAGCTAAAAATCAACCAAGGAATTTACGGCACACCGCGCAGAATATGGCTTGCTACCCGCGACGACCGTCACATCACACACGGAAGAGATCACTAACACCACCCGAGAACTTGTAGTGATGACAACATTAGCACCACTGTGTTATGGCCCCTTTAACACCATCTGCGAAGGATGTGGAGAAGCCAAACCTTATAAAATCCTCCAAAACGTTATCGACCTGACAACCAAAAACGACCCACATCAAGAATTGGCCACACCTAACAAACCCTTCATCTGTACAGAGTGTGCACCGACCTACAAAAAACAAGCAGACGAACAAGAGGTAGAAGATCAAATGTTCACTGCTATTGTGAACAACGCCGCAAAAGAAAGGAGGGAGTGTTATTCCAAAAACCTGGTGGCCATCATCCTCTTCATTTAAATTAACATGTTAATTAATACTAAGCACTTTTAAAATTACAACCTGGTAGAGGTAGTTTTCCCTTGTTTTATAACAGGGAAAATGCCATATTTCATTGTTGCTTTTTCTAATTACACAATGGATTCATCTTTTTTTGCTTTTAATACCAACTACTTTTTTGAAATTACAACCTCGAACACAACATTTTCCCTGTTTTTACAACAAGGTAAATGCAGTCTTCTATTGTTGTTTTTTCCAATTACACAGCGAATCCAAAACCATGCATATTATTTTAACAAAAAATGCAACCCAACTAAATATCTAAATAAGTAAATTTTTTTAAACCTGGCCATTTTTTAATTATGAGATTTGCTGTCCTTTTTCTCGTAACAGTGGTTGTTGATGCGGACGTAAAACCTGGCAATCTACAGGTGGTAGAACTTGTTGTTGTTCTCGTTGTTGTGTTCTAGTCGCTCGAACAACCGGTTCTTCTCTATTTTTGTTCCGTTTTCCCCCACGTTTCTGCCCTATCTCAACGTCCCCACCATGCTGCACATCAGTAAGATTTTCCACATCAACTTCAACTTGTGGTTGCTTATCCATCTTCAACAACAACTCAAAATCGATTTGCTCGCTCATTTCCCGCTACTGTCGTTAGCAATAAAAGCCAAAAAAGGCACATGTCGGCAAACAAAAAGTGAAAGCTTGACTCGCAAAAAAACAAAACAAATATAAATTAATTACCAAAGCTGTCCCCCAATCGTTTATCTAACGTAATCACCCATTGTCATCACTTCACTACCATCCACACGAATTTTTCTCTTGCCACCCTCCACCAAATACTCCATCCATTCTTCACTCTCTGGTACATGGTATTTTAAGCCTTTGCCATGCTAAGAATGATAGCATCATAATTTATTTTTTCTGGCGAAAAATCTTCATTCTTCAAGACGAATACAGAAGATTACAAAACACTAGACAGTGATCGACACTTACCAGACGTTGTTTAGCAATCGTATTTTGTTTCTTGACTTGCTCTGTCTGCTCACATTGTTGTCGAATTTCTGCTTTCAAATTTTGGACATCCTCATACACACTACTGAACAAGGTGATGAACAAACGCATGATGCGACACATCAACGCTCTTTTGAGGCATCACCGCCAATTTTCTCACAACATTCGTCACACAGCTCACTGTAATCTTTTGTCCACGAACCACCATCATCAAATTCATCTCGCCGTGGTTTCAAATCTTCATTTGTTTTAGCAGAAGTGGTGGGATTCAAAGCTTTCTGTAAAGCAGCCTTTAAAACACTTTGAGCAGCCATCTTTTTTGTCACACTGTAAACAACCGCAAGGCTGCTGCCTGGGGTGCCTAAGTTACTTGCCTGGGCGACCAAGTTTCTGTTCAATGAGTCCAAATGGGCGCCTAAAAATCTTTCTTAACACGGGTTATTTCCACATAACATCCACATAAATTTTGTTACTATTAGGTTGACCCTGAATAAAAAAGGGTAATTCCACAGTATTTGTGACATAAGTTCTAAAAAATAAAAGACAATGTAACAACATTTTTAGACTGGTTAAAAGTTATTTGTTATGAAATCATGTTTTTCTGATGACAGCGGAATGATTTCACAAGATAAAGTATCATAATTTAGTCATTAAACACTATTTGGCTGTCACGGAGGGAACATTAACAAATAGCCATGTTAGAACTGTCTCGAGAGGAAACCTAATATAAACTGTCAGGACATTTAGCTATTTATCCAGACTGCATATATTTATTGTTTGTCCCTCGCTTTGTGTGAACGAAAGAATTTAATGCTTTAGCCTATGGGGCGCCTTACTGGACAGTATTACAAACATCAATAATACGTGCCAAACTCAAACTTATCTTGGCATTTCTTTATATTTAACATGGTCATTGTCACCTATCCTTGCCAAAGTCCAAATAAATATGCTATACTTCATTCACCTTGTATATGGTCATTGCTTTTTTAACCATGCTAAACTCTGACAAAATTTCCTTCACTAAACTCACTAAAATTTAAAATGTTTAAGAAAAAAAAAACATTCGAAACTTTTCATATCGTATGGTATGATGCACTGCGCGCTCATGGCAGTAAATTCGTCACCACACCTCCTCCGGCCACTACCAGCCAGCCATATTGGATGTGTTTTCCCACGTGCGATTGCAATGGGGGAAAGAAGCGATGATTTTCGAGAAGCTTTGTCGAATATCGCTCGGCAAGCAAGGTCGTTGCTTCAGAACTTCAATGATGGTAATGTGCAGCCTATTGAGCAACAAATGTTGAACCAAAGGCCTCGCGAATCGGGAACTGGAGTATTGTCCACGCAACCGCCATCTAGTCAGACTGATGTAAACAACACATCTGTCAGAAACGTGGAAAGCACAGCGGTGGCCGCACAGTTAAGAAACTTGTTTCCTACTGTTGGAAAAAGATCATTTACTGCCAAGTCGTGTAATTCCAAATCTGTTAAAGGTAAGAGGCCTCTTCCCAAAAAAGCAAAGAAAGATGTAGTACACAAAGATGTCGTTCTTCTTCCTTCTCCTGATACAAAGTCAGTTCCCACACACCAGACAAGATGCCAGTTAGAAAACAATGGATTTGTTGTTCATGCATTTCCAGTGGATAAGTCCCTGCAGGAAGAAGATTTGAGAGCTCAAATCAGAGAGATGTTCCCTCCTCTTGCAGAAACAGACTTTGAATTTGTTAAGTCGTGTTATGGTCAAATAATTACACCAAAGTTAGCCACTGGTGTACATTTCTCTGCTTCACGTGTTCTTGGCCTTGCTGGGCAAGGAAGCATATACATTCGACCAGAAAGTGACATATCTGCTACTCTTTGTAGTGACACTGACAGTCCCCCCCTTAGTCCAGATCCAGGTAGTGGAAACCCAAGCTCATTTCCCAAACAAGTTGAAATTGTCGATGATGACCCATCATACCTTTCAGTTGCTGGCACATCTAGAAATTCAACAAATCAGGAAGGGCTAGATCAGTTAAAAGATATGTTTCCTGAAAAAAGTGTCAGCGTTCTGCAAAATGCCCTAACATGCCATAAGAGTGTCAGTCAAGCTGCACTTTTCCTCTCCTCCCAAAGTCTTGCTCGTGAGATTGATGAGGATGAAGATCTCGACCTTTTAGACCCAGCTTTTCCCCCAGCTATTCAAAGAGCAGAGTCTCTGGAGGAATTGTTAAACCAACTTAGGCAGAGTTTGAGCACCCAGAAAGAAAAGCTCAAAATTGACGAAGAAGACATCTTAAATGATGCCATGTCATACTATAAAGATCCCAGATTCGATCCTACAAAGCGCCTTAGAGTCCTCTACACAGGACAGCCAGCTGTGGATACAGGTGGAGTAACAAGGCACTTTTTTAGCCAGCTTCTCCGAGTCATAAGTGAGATGTTCTTTCAGGGCACCAATTTTAAAAGTCCTGTTTATAATGCAGAAACTGTTGCCTCTGGCATGATGAAATTCATTGGAACAATTATAGTGCACAGTATTTTGCTAGGAGGTCCTGGTTTCCCTGTGTTTAGTCCAGCAGTGTATCGCTACATAGCAACAGGTGATGTTGATGCAGCAATGATGATGCTGAACTATGGAGATTGCTCTGAGCCTGCAAAAATTTTTATTGACAAGGTATTCTTCAAGTTTTTGGTATTTGCATCCTATTGCAGTGAGTAATTTTATTTGCTTATCTTGTTCCATCTCATTTCACCAGTGCCTAACAAGTGCCTGACAAAGTACTAATAGACTGTTAGACCTGGAAGGAGTTTGAAAACGTCAAGCTGAATAAAAAAAATTAAATCACTTTCCAGGACTGTTCTATAAAGATTGAACCTCTTGCTTTAAAAATGATTTGTTTCCTGTCTCAGATACATGTTCTGATATTTGGTCATACTTGCATGTTTATTTGCACCAAAAAAACCTGAAATATTATTATTAATATTTTGTACAGGTATTAAAACAGACTAGCAAATGTGTAAAACTGGGTATCAAAGGAATGTAAATTGCCTAAGAGAAATATTTTCCATTTTTTGACAGGTTGCACAGGCTGTAGATGTGTCCACACTTGACCCAGAGGAATGTGCTAGTTTTCTGACTGAGTGTGGCCTGTCAGTAGTTTTAACTGTGAGTCTAAAGTATACTAATAATTATTAAGGCAGCATTGCCTCTGAGTTATTCCAAATTGTTTCTCATGACAAAAACAGAGATCACTGGGGACAAGTCAGGCATGGCTGTAGATTGTTAGTTGCTACAGCCCCCTTCGTATAGTATGTACATTGTTTCCCAGCTTTAAATACCCCTCCCTAAATTTATCAATTTCACTGCACATTATAAACCTAAGATAATTATACAGCAATACAAGAAAACAAAAACGCTGGGGGTAATGACTAGAAGGGAACATTTGAACCATACATGCTAGTCCACTCTAACTTTGTAGATAAATAACTAGTTAGCTTTCTTTTGGTTGAGTTTTCTACAAGTTTGTTGTAGAATATATTTTGTTTGTTTTGTCCCCAATTAGCAAAGCAGTGTTTGCAGCACTGAGTAAGCCCAAAAGTGGGACCACTTCTAATAAATTCAATTGTTTGGTGCGATCATTATCCAATAGCCCGCTTTAGAAAATAGTGATGGCCTGGGTCGAGGGTGGGATTATGGGATACTTTGGGGGGGACAAACAAAAGCACACCTCTCTGTTTGTCCTTTTAAATGCTCCCATAAACCCACCCTTAACCCAGGCCATCACTCTTTTCTGAAGTGGGCTATCAGGACAGACTGCGAACTAGTTTAAAGTGGTTACACTTTGACCTCCTTGTTAATTGTTATACTCCAAGATTTGATAAAGATTTTTTGTTTTAGAATGACAACAAAATGAGGGTTATTCAAGGCATAATAATCCATGATGTGATAAGTCGACCAAAGATTGTATTAGACCAACTGCGTGAGGGACTGAATGTACTTGGCTTTGGTGGGAAAATGGCAGAATAACCCGATTTGTTTGAGAAGCTGTTTGTGCCCAACAACGAAAGCACATTAAGTTCAACTGGAGTTCTTGATTTACTGCAGTTTCCAGCTGACATGAGTGAAGGTGACACAACTGTAGCAAACTACCTTACACAGTTTGTGGAAAATGCAGATGTTCAAGTACTGGAAAAATTTTTGTTTTTTGTCACTGGATCTACTTCCATGCCCTATGGCCTAAGTAAAATCAATGTGAAATTTGATCAGGTTCCTTCCATTTTTGCATCAGCATGTTTGCTTTCATTGACCCTTTCAAATCAATTTGAAAGTGCAGAACATTTTGATGCATCAATGAATTCTGTAATTGCTTCAACAAAGAAGTCCTTTAACTGCGTGTGATACCTATCTACCTGTAAGTGTTCAGAATAGTATAGGATTGTTTTCAATCATTTGGCAAAATTTCTTGAAAGAGTACTGTTCCTCCTATAATTTCAAGGATTAATATTTTCTCACCATTTCTTGGTTTTTGTTGTTGTTACATGAACATTTAAAGATGTGTTTTCCTTTCAGGTGAATATTGTAATTGACATATCTGTTGTTGTTATATATCCATTCATATTTCTAAGGTTGAACTTGATATGTGAAGTTCAATAAACATAAGTACAACCATTTTGTAAACTTTCGTTCTACATGTATACCACTTAAGCAAAATCTGATTGTGCAGATATTGATTATTATTGCAGTTGCTGTTTATGTTTATGGATGAGTAGCACAATCATGATGTACATTTGAGTAAACCACATTTTCAACAAACGGTTTTGGTCATATCTCCGCAACGAAAAGTCGCTAGCTATCCAAGTTTGGCAGAAATGCTTCTTAGGTATTAGGGATCATTTACTGTAATAACTGGGAAAATCGGTAGTTTAACAAGATAATAAATGGAATCAAAAAATAACTTTGAGGACCCAAAATGGCGCGTCACGCGTAACATGCAAACTACCATCACAACAAGAAAAATGTTTTTTAGGTGCCTAACACTTTATTTATCATAACAAGAATTACAAATCATTTACAACACACAATAATCGAAACCTACAAAGCAAAAGATGAGGTTAATTTCTCACCTTCGAGAGAAACACAAGCAAAAAGCACAAGAAGTTCGACCGTCACG
This sequence comes from Blastomussa wellsi, assembly GCA_947652115.1. Classification (NCBI taxonomy): domain Eukaryota; kingdom Metazoa; phylum Cnidaria; class Anthozoa; order Scleractinia; family Plerogyridae; genus Blastomussa; species Blastomussa wellsi. The sequence continues at coordinate 15,750,460 of OX393566.1, read as the reverse complement.
CTCCACACGGCCGTTGTCTTGTTCCCTCAAAATTTCGCTGTAGCCAAGACACGCTTAAGACTTATCAAGAACTAACTCACTTTGAAGAATGCTCATTCGGTTTACTCTGTTTTGTGAAAGTTTCACTGAAAAACTCCACTCACTCGAAATGCCACAGTTCATTTTCTCGGTCTGAAACACATTGTCCGCCATTAAAATTTGCATAAACAACGAAGCAAAGCTTTGGAAGATGTCCTCTATATCTTTCTTGTTAAAAGTTGCATCGCCTTCCCCGTTGGAATTCCAGTTGCTCATTTCACGAACAAATTACTTGCCAAAATTCAGGTAAAAACCGCTTAAATCTTTGGAGAACGAGACCATTTTGTAAGGCTGAAACACTTCTTCGCTCTCAGGGTTCGTTAGAAGATTAAAGTCCGCGCGGAGAAGGAATAAAAGCGATTTCCTATCCTCGGGAAAAGACGCCATTGCAACGTTTCCTTCGAGCAAAAAGTGAAAACAACTTAGCAGCCAGGCCTTCACTTGTTTGATATCCGGTTTCAACCGGTTTCAACCGGACTCAGACCAGGTTTCAACCCAGTATTTTGCTGTTTTTTGTAATCCAGGTGTAAATTTTGCGGGAAATTTCAAACATGTAGTTGTTAAACAGCTGATTGAAGTGTGTTACATGGATTCTAATTCAAAACAAAAACTTTCAAGAATAGAACAGTGGAGAAAAAAAAAAGGCTGAAGAAAAAAAGGAGAAGAACAAAGCTTATTATGAGAAGAACAAAAAGCAGATTATCAAGAAAACATTGCAGCACCGAGAGTCGCTTAAAAGTCGCCGTAAGTTTACAAGGCAATATGTCAAAGAAATAAACAAAAAGACAGTTCGATCTGAAAGAAAGAAGAATGCTGCAGGAAAGGAGGAGAAAAAGAAGGGCTCACAAAGGGAGAGGGCAAGAAGGTACAGGGAGGGGTTAAAGACAGGTACAAACTCACAGTCAACTTCACAAGAAGAGCGTGAACAACCACAGTTTCCGAACAGAATGGCGAAAAAACGGGCACTAGATAAGGCAAAGAGAGCCATGCCATCCTCCCCCATCAAGAAAGCAAACCTTTTACTCGAAATGAGCAGGAGCCCCCGGACACGAAAGATTCTGGTCAAGAAAGGAGCCATGCGGACTGCAGAAGATGAAAACGAAATTGAAGCACTAAAAGCTGTAGCTCAAGATCTTCATGAAGGGCTCAGTACCATCAAAGCAAACAAAACAACTTCTGGAAGATCAGCCTTCACAGCAGCTAAGTCACTGGCTTTTGGAGAGAGCGTAAAGAAAACAAGATCAGCAAAAGCACTCTCAAAACTTTTTTCGCTCGACAGGCGCAGTATTTCCAAATCTATTGAGAAGAGAATAAAAATTTTAAAAGGAGAAGAGTCCTGCTGGTTGGCCAAGAAACGACAAACACGCCGAGATGCGTTATCAGATGATACAAAAAAAATGGTGTTTGACTTTTGGACACATTCAGTTAGCAGGCCAACTGGAAACAAGAATGATGTCATGAGAAAGCGAGTTGAAGCAAAGGTATCAATTGAACACCCCAAGCATGTGTTAGAATTAACACAAACAGAAGCATTCCAAAAGTTTCAAACTGAACACCCTGAAGTGAAGCTAAAGCAAAGGAAATTTGAATCCCTCAAACCCTTCTTTGTGAAAGGTGCAAAGGAAAGAGATCGCCAGTCATGTATGTGCCGACAACATGTTGAAGCCCAGATGGTATTTAAGGACTGCATGAAGGTTCGGTCACAGTTGTCAGAACAAGAGGGAGTTGATGCCACCGTCTACACCTCTCTTTCAGAAGTCATTTCTCTGACCCTGTGCCCATTGGAAGGTGAAAACAGATACCACAACATCACCTGCCTGAAAAGAGAGTGTAATGATTGCGGTGTCAACAAGTTTGACTTGCTTCCTCAAGAAGCATCTAATGAGGGGAACATTGTAAAGTGGAAGAGGTACGATTACCTGCCTACTGGAAAGCTTGGAGCAGATGGGAAAGAGATAAAGAAGATCTCCCTTGTCAGCAAGGAAACACCACCAAAGGAGCTGTTTGACTACTTCTACAAGCTTTTAGAGTCATTTCCCTACCATTCCTTTCTGGCCAAGTGGGAAAGGGAGCAGTGTGACCAGCTGATAGCTCATCTGCCACTCGACCAGGCCCTCTGCATACATGACTATTCTGAGAGCTATGCCTGTAGATACCAGGATGAAATACAATCACAGTATTTCAGTATGGATAAAGTTAGCATCCATGTCACTGTACTCTACAGGCATGCCTCTTTGGAGTATGACGGTGTTTCTAGCACAGAAGATGAGCCAGAAGTAATCAAAGAGTATGTCTTTGCTATCAGTGATGATGTCACTCAAGACCACGACTCTGTACTCCACATATCGAAGCTGATATCTGCTTATCTAAAAGATGAAGTTGGAGTTCAGATCACCAAAATGCATGAGTTCACCGACGGGTGTCCTGGTCAATACAAAAGCAAGCATTGTTTTGGAGACTTGTCATGCTCCCTTCAGCATCTGGGGTATGTTGTTCAGAGAAACTTCTTTGCTACATCACATGCAAAGGGGGAGCAAGACGCAGCAGGGTCCCATGTCAAGCAGAAAGCCACATCAGAGGTTCTTAGACGCAATACCACCATCACCAATGCAGAAGATCTCTGTTCTTACCTGAAAGCAAATTTCTCTGAGCCAGCTGCTTCTTTTTCATCTAGAAAGAATTCAATTGATCTGAAACGCAGGATCTTCTTTCACATCCCAGCATCAGGTACCGAGTGCATACCACGCAATCGACCAGAGGGGAGCTTCAAAACCCTGAAAGGTATCAGGCAACTGCATTCTGTGAAGGCCTGCAGTGAGCAGCTTAAGATCTTTGTACGTGAGAGGGCATGCTATTGCTTTAGTTGCCTGGAGGAGAAGTATGATGACTGCGAGAATCAGCAGTGGGTTGATCAGTGGAGAGAGTTACAGGTAGAAAGGGAACCATCTGCTGCACTGACAAGATCAAGAGAAGATGCAGGTGACATTGAACACTCTGTTCAACTAGCTGATCTGGCAGACAAGGGAACCATAGTTGCAGTAGCAGCTGACGATGACAGGCACTACGACTACTACCTGTTAAAAGTTGTTAGCGATGGTGGGGTCACACTTGAAAGCAATTATGAAGATGAATATGGATCTGTTTTCTCCCGTGGACAAAGGGTGCTGCTTGGACACTTTTTCCTTAGAGAAAACCTGATTGACTTCACATTCAAACTGGAAACCAGGAAACAAGCAGCTGTTCTAACTGGGACTGTGCGTCACATCTGTAGAGATCTTGTGTTAAAGTCAGCAGAAACACGAAGACGGAAAGCTATTTATAAACTGCCTATAACTGAGCATGAAGAAATCATGGCTTCATTGTAAAACCTTTTACATGCAAATAGAACAAAAAAGAGTTATTTATTGATATAACACATCATTAATAGCTCAAAATCTATTAATTCAACCTCTATAAAGAAATTGACACACCCGCAAAGGATTATGGGTAATTTGAAAAGACATTAGTTTTGAATCAATTTATACAAAATATCATATTTTTTAATGAGTTATGACTTTTTAAGAACATTTTATAGTATTTGGTGCATTTCTATTGAATTCTATAAAAATTTGGTAAATTTCCCTATGTTACACAAATGTACATCATGATTGTGCTACTCATCTTATGAATGGGAGTGCTTTCAATCCCATATCAGTTTTCTACCTGTTGTGTTACATAACAAACATACATGTATCTTCTCATTGATCAAATAGCCCCTTGGCTTCCAATGGAAATCAAATAACAAGTTTCAATAAAAGTTGTGTTCAATTTGCCATGTCTCTTGACTGTGCCAGATATCATTCACATCAGCCACATACCTGTAACTAAGGTAGTTGTTTACCATCAATTTGTATCAGTAGTTTACTAGGCTAAGTTTGGTTTGGTACTTTTTCTTGGCCTATTATGCAACGAGACGATACATCTCAATATCTTGTAGAAGCCAGCACTGAAAATTTCATTGAGTCAGCTGAGCATTGTGTCTAAAGCGGGTGAAAAAATTGTTGAGGAATGGGTAATCAGGCCAACAAATGAGTTCAAGGGGAAGGAAAGGGCAAACACCCCCCCCTCCTTGTAAAAAAGTTACCTATGCAAGCTTTTCTCAATACAAATTTTCCAACTTAATAGAACAAACATGATGTACACCATAATTTTATTTTTTACTTTTGCAGTTCTTCAGCACACATTAACACACTGACTTGGTTGTCCTACTCTCATTTGAAATGAGTTTGCCTTCATACCATCTAATTTTTTTTCTCGTGATCACTCAGTTACCTGTTTTGGTGTGACAATATCAACAATACACAGAAAATAAGTAGTAACCTTAAACACAATGGAAATACCAGTTAACTCAAAAATTAGGGAACTGCTGCATAGCAAAAAGACCTTGAAACTGAACTGTTTCAAGCTTAACTCACATGCTACATTTGACACCATGAAAAAAGGAGCCTGAAACAATTTTTTAAGAACCACGAGGAAATGAATAGGTAACTGAACAAGTTTTTTTCCAGTAACTCTCTGTTTACATAGACCCCATTCTGAAAAACTTTACTTTTATAATGCACCTCTGCCTATGTGTTCATGTTTCAAGACAAAGAGGCCAGATATTATTTGTTATTGAAATACAGTATACTGCTGCCATTAGTGTCTTTGCACACAAAATTAACTGGTCGAACCTAGACAGTACTTAGCAAACTGTAATAAGGCCTTTCACCTTTCCCTAAAGTTTTATCCCCACTATTATGTTCTATTTTCTGAAATCATTTCATGAATAACTGCCACAAGCTCAACATATTTGGAGATTCTCTCATCCCTTCCTAGGTTTGTGGGTACTAGGGAATGAAGGTACTCCAGTTGATTTTCGCTGAGAGGGATGTCACTGCATGGAACAACTACCTCTTGATCTTCTTCTGGAACAGATATGTCACCTTCATCTACTCCATACCAAAATAATTCTTCCTCACTTAAAATAACATCCAATGGCGAGTTCCTGTCATTTGCAGTTCTAAGAATGCCCTCAGTCCAAAGCTGAAGAGGAGATGAACCTCCTTCTGTACTAAGACCATGGTAATTCCATTGCCTGGAAAATTCTTCCAGAGATTTGTTTATTTCCTGCAAAAATACAAGATGAAGTGATAACAAATGAATTTCATTAACAGGGTCTAATAAGCCAGACGTTTCCATCATGCTGAACTCGTCTATATAAGTTTTGAGAACCCCACTGGTCACATCCCTATGAAGCCGTTCCACTCTTTGGTTATGCACTGAACTACCAGTAATCATACTCCCTCTGTTCACTCCGCGGCACTCCAACATCATTTGGGCCACACCCATGTTTTCAAGACCATGGTCACTTCTAACTCTTGAAGGTAATCCATATGTTTGGCAGCTGTTCTGAAACAGTGCAAGTACTGTATCTGATTTGTTGTTATTTGCACAGTGTACATATGGTATTAACCTGGAAAACCCATCAATAGCAGTATGAACCACAAATCGCCAGCGTATCATCTTATGATTTCCATCAATGTGCCAGAGTGCATTTGGGCATCGCACATTGTACTTTCGTCTACAAATGGTTCCTCTCCACCGAAGTGCTGTTCCGACTGGATCCAGCTCACGCATCATTTCTCTCACTTTCCACCGCTGTACCCTTATTCCCCTGCTATGTAATGCCCCCAGCATCCGGGTTTGGCCAATTCCAGGAGTAACAGTCATTATTTCTTGCATGATTTCCCTTAGATCATCATTTCCAATGCACGACCAGTTCATCTCTCCTTCGTCATTTAATTGAAACTCTTGCCGCCTTCTAGTTAAGGTTTTTGTGGAAATTCCGAGAAGTTCCGCTATTCTGACCCATGGAAAATGCAATTCTCGAAGAAACTGGATTTGGCGTTTTGAAACCTCCAGTTTGGGTTGACCTCTCATACCTGTGTAATTCCTCTCACATTGGCAGGCTGCCACATTTAATGTATTCTCACTTAAATCATCAGCCATATTTTCAAAATATATTCGAAGTCTTGTCAAGTGTATGGAAAGCTCATCCATGTTGCGATGAAAATCTTCCATTTCTAAATCACGATCCGAGCTGACGATTTCAGCTGATCTCTCTTTCAAAATAAAAACAGTTTCTCTCCAGCCTCCGAAAGTGTTTCGTGTAACATTTCAATCCTGTCTATGTCTTCAAAGGAAAAACATGAGTAGATGCATTGTTCCGCTTCTGCCAGTAGTGCCTTTGTCCGTTGAAAAAACGATATAAGCCGATTTTCCGATCCAGCAATACCACCAAGAGCCGCCATTTTGGCTGTGCTCTGTGACAGGCCTGGTTACCAAATCAAAACACGTGTAAAAGCGCGCAGTGCATCATACCATACGATATGAAAAGTTTCGAATGTTTTTTTTTTCTTAAACATTTTAAATTTTAGTGAGTTTTATTAGTGAAGGAAATTTTGTCGGAGTTTAGCATGGTTAAAAAAGCAATGACCATATACAAGGTGAATGAAGTATAACACATTTATTTGGACTTTGGCAAGGATAGGTGACAATGACCATGTTAAATATAAAGAAATGCCAAAATAAGTTTGAGTTTGGCACGTATTATTGATGTTTGTAATACTGTCCAGTACGGCACCCCATATTAGCCAACAATCAATTGTGCCCTCCGTGACAAAACCAGGCATAAAAATTGGTATCTTTTCAAAATAGAAGGTGATAATCGTATGAAACAATGTTAACTACTGCAGTAGGGGGTAGCAATCTCAGAAGCTGTAAAGGAGTCCCACAACATCTTTTATCTTAGCATTGCTGTAAAAAGATAAAATGTCACAGAGGGGAACTTTTGTCAGAGATGGGAATTTTTGTCACGGAGAGGACTTTTCTGTCACAGATGGGACAGTTACTGTCTTAAGGAGAAACTGCTGAAATTGAAGAAAAAATTGTTTAACCCTTTCCCTACCAAGACCCACTTTAGTGGGTCCAAAATACACCCATAAGTAAATGCGGCCGTGTTGAGAAATAAAGCCCTATAGGGGGGTCAAACAATTGCCTACAGAAACAATAATGATTTACCCGTCGATCGAAACGATTTGAGCGAATTTCTTGAGCAGTTTGTTAGTAAATTTCAAAGCGTTTTTCGAAAGTTTTCGACCGTGGGTTTTTAAAAATGGCGTTTGCTTCCTGTTCTCATGATTTACAAGACGAGGAGCTGGATTTTTTAGCATCAGACTGAATTTGAAGGCTTCAATGTGGATGAAATGCCACTTTCGTTTTTTGCATGTGGCGACCGCGAACGAGAATCTGACAACGAGGAAGATGCCAGCTTATTTGTCCACGATAAAAGTGATGAAGAAGATAGCGAGGGCGAATCATCTGACGAGGAAGAGCTAGTTTGGAAAGAAAATCTGACTCTTCAGACCGATATTCCCTTTGATCAGCGATGTGGTCCAGTCAGAAATTTACCAGCCGACAAGAAGGTGATCGACTTCTTCGAGTTGTTTTTTACCGAACGTTTATATCGCTTGATTGTCCGTGAAACTAATAGATACGCTCGGCAGGAACAACAGCGTTTGGGCAAGGAGGGAGCTGACAATCGATGAGTTCCGCACATGGCTTGGCTTGTATTTTGCAATGGGACTCGCGCAAAAACCGTCGATCTCTGCTTACTGGGAGAAAGATAAAATAACCTCGACTCCTGCCTTTGGAAAAACCATGTCGAGGCAACGGTTTGGAAGCATTTTACGGTTTTTACATTTTGTTGACAATAACTCTGCCCCGCCACGTGAGGAGGACCGCGACCGATTATTCAATATAAAACCCGTTATCGAGGAACTGCGTCGTCAGTTTCAGCTCAATTATATTCTCTCTAGAGAGATTTCAATTGATGAAACAATGGTTAAATTTAAAGGAAGAAAGTTTTTTAGACAATTTCTTCCGAGCAAACCCATCCAATTTGGTTTCAAACTGTTTACCCTTGCAGAATCCAAATCTGGATACATCTGGAACTTTGAAATTTATACTGGCCGCAAAGGGGAGGCAGAGGAGAATCAAACGAAGAACGTTATTGTTCGCCTCATGAGCCCACTTGTGGATAAAGACTACCGACTGTTTACTGGCAATTTTTACACCAGCCCTGATTTTTTTTTTACTTTGAGGGAACATGGTATTCAAGCTTGTGGAACTGTCTGACCCAACCGGAAGGACCTGCCAAAGGAAATCATGGACCATAAGCTCCCTCTTGTAAAAAACTTACCCAGAGGTGGTTCCCTGTTTAGGCAAAAGGGAGAACTTATTGCAGCTATGTGGAAAGACAAAAAGCCTGTTCATCTTATCTCAACTGTTCCTGTGGGAAATGCTATGGACACAGCGAAGAGGAAAGTCAAAGAAAATGGTGCTTGGGTGGAAAAAGGAGTTCCAGTGCCCAGCTGCAATAAAGATGTACAATCAGTACATGGGGGGAGTAGACCTGGCAGATCAACGCATTGCAACCTACAAGAAGCATTTGAAGACATCTACTTGGTATTTGGCTTTATTTTATCACTGCCTTGAGCAAAGTTGTCTAAATGCATTTATTGTGGAGCAGGCTACCCCCACCCATGTCAGGCCAAAGCGTATGCAGCTTCAATTTCGTCAAGATTTGATGACCGAATTGATTGGCGGAAGGTCATATGTAAAGAAGGCAGGCCTTCAATACCTGCTGCTGCTGAAGCCAGGTTTGACCGAAGTCAACTTCATCATCTGGTGAAAACCGAAAGCAAAAGAGCCTGTGCCGTACATGTTCAGGAAGTCCGCACAGTGTATAAGTGTGCTGTCTGTGAGCGACCTATGTGTGTGGAACCTTGTTTCCTACGTTATCACACCCTTCAGGAGTTCAAATTCAGTGATCCCTCAAAAACAAGATCAAAGAGTGGAACCAAAAGAGCAGGACAACATGTTGAATGAATGTACATTTTTTATTACAAGATTTTCTGAGCTCCTGTCTTGTTTCCATGGCAACCAACTTGAAAACTGTACATGTAAAATAACCATCGGTAGTTTTTAAACAGTATAAGACTTGTTTCTTGTTCTTTTCTGCTAAATTTACAGAGTAAAAGTACTGTTTTTGAATTTGTAAGGTATTTCATTATTGTGCAATGTTTTTGAAATTTTTGCTACAATTGTGGATGGAAATACTGAGTGGTCTTAGTCAAAGAACCATTCCTGTGAAAACATTTTCATTCCTGTGAAAACATCTTTAAAGTGTAATCTCTGAACAGTGTTTTAGATATAAATATGTTGTGTTTTGAGCACTTTAGAAAATTCTGTAGAGCTTTTACCTGAGCTGCTGTAATTTTCGATCAAAAATATGACTGATTAATTTGATTGACGGGTGTCATAGTCTCCATGGTAACATAGAGAGAGGGCAAATAACCCATCATTGGAAAGCTCGACCTTCCAGGATCACATAAACATCAATTTAAGACTACTTTGATGTTAACCAAGATCATAAATGCTTGCTTGTTTGTATCCATGACAGTCTTAATCAAATTTTCCAGAAATAATTTGATAGGGAAAGGGTTAAAACATCCATAATCTCTGTACATAAAAGAACAATCTGACGTTTGCAGTCAAAACTTATAGTATAACTTGTGAAAGAACTGGATTTTAATACAACATTTTCATATGTGAAAGTAATTAATCCACATGACACGGGCATGGGACAAAAAAAAATTCTGAGTCCCTGACAGGAATCGAACCCATGACTTCCCGAACACTGGGCGGGCGCTCTATCCACTGAGCTACGAGAACTCTTGGAGAGCTAGGTCATTTTTACTGAGTTCTTATGTGAGGCGTCCCGCATACTGCATAGGATCAGCTAGCAATGTCGCTATCATCATGAGTTGTGGAAATGAGAGTGATGGCAAATTTTCAGCTCAGTAAATTTAATGTGAAAGTAATTAATCAACATGACACGAGCATGGGACAAAGAAAAATTCAGAGTCCCCGACAGGAATCGAACCCATGACCTCCCGAACATCGGGCAGGTGCTCTATCCACTGAGCTACGAGAACACCTGGAGAGCTAGGTCATTTTTACTGAGTTCTTATGTGAGGCGTCCCGCATACTGCATAGGATCAGCAATGTCGCTATCATCATGAGTTGTGGAAATGAGAGTGATGGCAAATTTTCAGCTCGGTAAATTTAATGTGAAAGGAATTAATCAACATGACACGAGCATGGGACAAAGAAAAACATTGCTGATCCTATGCAGTACACGTGTCACATAAGAACTCAGTAAAAATGACCTAGCTCTCCAGGAGTTCTCGTAGCTCAGTGGATAGAGCGCCCGCCCGGTGTTCGGGAGGTCATGGGTTCGATTCCTGTCGGGGACTCACAATTTTTCTTTGTCCCACGTTTGATTAATTACTTTCACATTAAATTTACCGAGCTCTCATTTCCACAATATTTTCATACTAGAGTGAGATACACATTTTCATTAATTATTTATTTCATGAATTATTCATATTTGGAAACTAAAGGATTATGGGATGGCAGGTAGTAAGCATGCTCACGAAAGCATGTGCTTGATGTGCCAGTTTTTCTAGAGCTGAAATGAGTTCAAGCAAAGAGAGAACAAAGAAATACAGAGAAGAACTGAGAGAAAATGAAGAAAAGTATGTAGTCTGGAAGCCAAGACCCCAAAATTAGGGTTTCGTACAATGATCGGGTCAGAAAAGGTTTGATAGCGGATTTTGCTAGAATAGGACCTGCTCATCAATATCAGGTAGTTTGTAGAGTTGAATTGTGGTATAGGTTACGAGTTAAGGGGGTATTTCTAACACGCCACTCCAAAAAGTTCATGGAAGTGAGGCTCAGCCATTTGACATATGATAATGCCTAAAATTAACGTTTATTATAACGGAAATCATCAAATTTAGTTAAAATGTAACGATACAAATTCAAATCATGCTAAAGATTTGTAAATGAAAGTCACGTGACTGAGCACGTGATATTCAAGAGGCCAAAAATAGCCTTTTAGAGCGATAAATAACATATTTACACCTCTTCGTTGCTAAAAATTTAGAAATAATCCTTTTATATTCTACTATTTTCTACAGAAATGTCGTACACTCAACAGTTTCAGCCAAATTCTAGCTTATTCAGCCTCAAATGACGATTTAAGTAACCTTTTTGCCTCGTCTACTAGCAAACATGAAAACGAGGCCAAAACAGGAAACTACCATTTAGGGCTATATTTTAACTTGTTTATGAAGAAAAATACTTGTGATATCGTTGACTCTGGCTGATATGTAGCTCACTTATGTTCAAACTATGCAACCTGAGGTCACGTGAATGAGCACTTAAACTCAGAGGCCAAAGAGTCTATTTTTGTGCTAGAAATAGCTTATACTAAATCGCTTTCAGTGCCATGAATGTATAAATTATATGTGCAGGTACAATAAGGGCACACAAGGTCTGTCTAGAAGTGTTCTTCCGTCTCACGTGGAATGCGTTCCTTGCTTGGTATGAGTCTCAAGAGAAAAGGATCCCAGAACAACAAATATTAGGCAAGATTGTGGACTGCGTTTGAATGGTGGAGAACAACAAGGAGAGTGCTGGTGACAGTGTGAGAAAGATACAACCAGAACTGACGGAGCTGATGTCTCTATTTGAGGTCTTCAAATCGGAGAACCAGGCAAGGTCCAAGCTCTTCACATTTTGGGATGAGTATGGTGCCATGGTCACTTCCCTTTTACAGTTTTTGAAGGCGGAGAGAACAGGGAACTGGAAGTTGCATCTATCCAGCATCGCAGCAATGCTACCTTATTATTTTGCTATGGACAGGCAGAACTATGCTCGCTTCTTACCTGTTTATCTCGCAGACATGCAGCGACTGGAACTGACACACCCAGGTGTGTACAATGAGTTTGCTGCTGGGAATCATTCCATAAGTCGCTCAGGGCAACCCTTCTCACAAGTTTCAGCCGACATGGCCCTGGAGCAGTCGATCAACGCCGACTCTAAGTCAAGAGGAGGGGTGATCGGCATATCACAGAGCTCGGCAGCTCTTGAACGGTGGTTTTTAACTATCCACGAGCGAGCATCTATTACTTCAGCTTTGAAGACTATGTATGGGCTTCAAGATGGCGAGCAAGCTTTGCACAAAGAAGCAGCTCCTAGGAGAGTCAAACGAGACGAGGAAGACGTCCAGAAGATGATAGGATGCTTTTCTTCAGGCTTGATGACGAATCCTTTTGCTCACGATTCTGATGCACTTCTCAATATCGCCACTGGAGTAGTTCTTCCGGAAGATGTAGCCCAGACCCTTGTCCGCAGTACCGAGAGAGGCCGGCAACAAATGTGTGACTTCATCGAGAAGCGTATTAATAGCAACTCCGTAGGTTTCTGGGAACCCATTCCCAAAATGAACATCAAGACGTTCAGCAGCGCAAATAAGAAGATCCAAGCAAAATCCAATGACAAGCTAGTCACTGTTAACGCGGACAGAGACTTGTTTGGCAGGCTCCTAATTGTATCAAACACCCGTCAGATCTGTCTGAAAGATGTATTGAGCTTTGAACTGTCTCCGGTCCCGTATTCACTCGCAAACGCAGGCGGAAGTCTTAGAAAAGGCGTGAAGAGCATTCTAGGTTCCATTCTGGAGAAAGACGTCAACGTGATTCAGCGACTTACAGCATCACCAAATCCGAGTGTTGTTATCATCGACGGCATGGCTGTCATACAGATGTCAAAATCTGCTGGAGCAAGCACCTTTGGGGAGCTATCTGAAAAGTATTACAGCATCTTCACTGCCCCACTATTATCCGACAATTGTGTGCAAGTTCACATAATCTTTGATCAGTACTGGGAGAGGTCCATTAAGGGAGGAGAGCGTCAACGACGGGGATCAACCGTTGCTCTCGAGGTGCTGATCAGAGGTCCAGCCACCCCAGTACCCAGGCAGTGGGGAAAGTATATAGCCAATCCTAAGAATAAGGTATGGCTTAAATGACTTGAACTTTACGTTTTACTCTTACCACTAACTTCCTGTTTCGTTACCAGCAGTTTGAGGTTGTAGTCAACAGTATGTTGCGCTTGGTCTGAATTTGACCTTTTAAAATAGAATCAGATTTTCACAATTGTGCTACATATTTTTAACACCAGGTAAACCTGTGCGAATTCCTTTCGGTGGCGCTGTGTACACTTGGGCAAGCCCAGCTACCCCCACAGAAAGAGCTTGTGATTGGGGGTGGCGTCAGAGATGGCGAGAAGGCAGTCACTGTGGCAAGAGGGCAGTGCAGGGATGACCAAACACTTCATTCAAATCATGAAGAGGCTGACAGCAGGATGATCTTGCATGCCAAACATGCAGCTCGAGCAAATAGACGACTTGTTCTCCAGTCGCCAGATACCGATGTCCTTGTTCTAAGCGTTAGCTTCTTCAGAAGTTTGGACTGCCCAGAATTGTGGTTTCGCACAGGCGTGAAGGATCGACACTGTTTCATTCCAGTGCATGATATTGCCCATGCCTTAGGTGAAAAGATGTGTAGTTCGCTCCCTGGATTCCATGCAATCACAGGATGTGATTCGACTAGCTCTTTGGCTGGTATCGGGAAGAAAAAGGCTTGGGATAGTTTATGTCGTAGTTGTGACCACCAAGATAGTCTGTCTCTTCTCGGAGAGGAACAAGAGCTGAATGCAACCACAGCTGCCAAGTGCAAAGAATATGTTTGCAGCCTGTATACAGCATCCAAGAAGACAAGCACCGCAGATGAGCTACGTTACCTCATGTTCTGCCAGAAGAAGCAGAAAAACGAAATGCCTCCACCGACGTCTGATTGTCTGCTTCAACATCTAAAGCGGGCAAACTACCAGGCATTCTTGTGGAAGCATGCTCTTGAAGCGATGCAAGACCTTGGTTCACCAGAGGGTCATGGATGGGTCAGAGACAGAGAGCTAATTGTTCCATTGCTAATCACAAAATCACCGGCACCAGAAAGCCTTCTCGAGCTGATGACGTGCAAGTGCAAAACCTCAGCGTGCTTGCGAAACTGCTCTTGCAACAACGCAGGACTTGCTTGCACTGAAGGGTGCTACTGCATGGCCGATGATGATGCCTGCAAAAACCCGCACAGTTTGACTTGCATCAGTGACTCAGAAGAAAGCGACGAGGAGTAAAGAGGCACTTGAACTACGTAGTTAAAGGCCGAAAATTTGTTACAATTTCGTGAGAGCGATTTAGTATAAGCTATTTCTAGCACAAAAATAGACTCTTTGGCCTCTGAGTTTAAGTGCTCATTCACGTGACCTCAGGTTGCATAGTTTGAACATAAGTGAGCTACATATCAGCCAGAGTCAACGATATCACAAGTATTTTTCTTCATAAACAAGTTAAAATATAGCCCTAAATGGTAGTTTCCTGTTTTGGCCTCGTTTTCATGTTTGCTAGTAGACGAGGCAAAAAGGTTACTTAAATCGTCATTTGAGGCTGAATAAGCTAGAATTTGGCTGAAACTGTTGAGTGTACGACATTTCTGTAGAAAATAGTAGAATATAAAAGGATTATTTCTAAATTTTTAGCAACAAAGAGGTGTAAATATGTTATTTATCGCTCTAAAAGGCTATTTTTGGCATCTTGAATATCAGTCACGTGACTTTCATTTACAAATCTTTAGCATGATTTGAATTTGTATCGTTACATTTTAACTAAATTTGATGATTTCCGTTATAATAAACGTTAATTTTAATTATCATATGTCAAATGGCTGAGCCTCACTTCCATGAACTTTTTGGAGTGGCGTGTTAGAAATACCCCCTTAACTCGTAACCTATACCACAATTCAACTCTACAAACTACCTGATATTGATGAGCAGGTCCTATTCTAGCAAAATCCGCTATCAAACCTTTTCTGACCCGATCATTGTACGAAACCCTAATTTTGGGGTCTTGGCTTCCAGACTAATGAGATGGTTAAAAAGAAAGAAGAAGGCTTATTTGGAGAAGAAGGCAACTCAGCCTGAAGTTCTTAGAGCTAAAGAAAGAGAAAAGAAAAGAAAACAAAGGAAAAAATAGCAGAATTAACGAACAAAATAACCAAATCATCTAGTAAGGTAAGCCCTCAGACCTTTGGAAAAGCATTCAGTAGAGCAAAGAAGCACCTGCCAAAATGCCTTGAAAGAAAAGTGCAAGTGTTAGCAAAGATGGTTCAAGATCTCCCCCCACAGAAACGAAAGGCAGTGGTAGATTTGTGTAACAGCAACTCAAAGCGAAGTAAGGAACTTGACAAAGACAGGAAGAAAAGATGTGATGCTCTCCCAGACAATGAGGTCCAAAAGGTGCAGGAGTTTTATGTAAGAGATGAAATAAGCAGAATGCTCCCTGGAAAGAAGGACTATGTAACTGTCGAACTTCCAGATGGCAAGGGAGCACAGGCAAAAAAGACTGCTATTGTTTAAAATTGGAGAAGCACATGAGCTGTTTAAGAAGAAAACATTAAGATTGGTGAATCCAAGTTTGCTGAACTCTGTCCTCCCCATGTCATACCTTCATCTGCATTTCACCAAGAAGTTTGCATTTGTAAATATCATGAAAACATTGACCTTCTCCTGCAAGGACTATCAAAGCTTGGCACATCTGTCATATCAAGTGAAGAAGCTGTTGCACAGACGGTCTGTAGTCTTGACTCTTACAAGTGTATTGACAGTGTGTGACAGCTGTGGAGTAACAGAGCTAACAGCTAACAGGGCTCGACTTTAGAAAAGAAACCTTGGGGCCAGCTGGCTCCTACGTTTTAAGATTTGGTCGCCAGCACAAATTTCTTGGTTGCCAAAAATTTTTGGTGCAATCAGTGCAAGTTTCGCAATATAACCTTTGGAATCATTTAATAAGAGACACCACGCTTACATCAGTTCAGTGATGCGATCTACGTGCTTGCTAGTTTATGCTATCTCTCGCTATCGTTCCAAGCTATCCTTCGTTCAATCGCTACCCTCGCAGGAGCAAGATCAAAGTGAGTTTTGCTACATCAGTTGCTTTTTTGGTTGTTATCGTGTTGTTATAGTTTAGACCTATGTTCCATCAGCAGCCGTGATTTATGTTTGTATCTTCGCTAGTATTAGCTTACATAAGCCTTTTGTATTGTTTTGCTTATAGTTCGAACCACACTTACAATCACAACTACAACCATAACAACGATTTCACAGCACGAGTACTTCTCTATTTTGTCATCCTGATTTCTCTGATATTGTTGATTCATCGCTTTCTTCCAATAAACGTTTACGATTGATTTTACTGTGACCTGGTGTGCATTCGAATGTTTTAAGCTCTTGGGGTTAAGTCCTAATCTCAGATGTAATCTACACGTGGCTTCGCTCCTGGGAAGTCACACAAAGGTCTCTTGGATGCTGTTGATAAGGAAATTTCTTTCAAAAAGGTGCATTATTGGAGTGACGGAACTAGCGCTCAGTTTAAGAACAGATATAACTTAGCCAGTGTGTTATACCACCCTTTAGATTTTGGAACTGAAGCAACTTGGAGCTTCTTTGAGACAGGGCATGGCAAAAGAGCCGTAGATGGAGTTGGAGGAGCTGTGAAACATGCTGTTTGGAGAGCAATTCTGCAAAACCGTGCCGTTGTAAACAGTGCTGAAGAGTTTGCTACAGTTGCTGAGAAAGTGTCGGAAAATAAAGGTGTTATACATCCCCAAGGAAGAGGTCAGTCAGACAAAAGATCAGCTTCTTGAAAGGTGCAATGCCTGTATTCCTATTCCCAAAACTCACTCTATCCGCTATGTTGCGAAGCTTTCTTAGGCACCTGTATCTGTTGCCAAGAACTCTCAATTTTTCAAGCATGACACCTGTACCAAACATGTTCTTCTTTCCTCCTTCCCTGTACCAATAGTTTGTGATTCAGAAACTACTGACAGCAACCCCCAGAGTGAAGATATTCAGAACCCACAACACAGCCAAGATCAGAAACCAGTGAATGAAAAGAGTCATAAACCAGGAAGTGGGAACAGTCAACATCCGGGCAGTCAGAAGAGTCAACAACCAGGAAGTCAGAAAAGGAAGCATTTTGGCAGTGAGAAGAATCAAAATCTAGGCAGACAGAAGAGTCAATATCCAGGCAGTGCAAAAGAGTCAACATACAGGTAAACAGAAGAGTCAAAATCTAGGCAGCCACAAGAGTCAACATCTAAGCAGTCAGAACAGTCAACATCCAGGCAGTTTGGCACACCAAAATATGGGATGTGAGAACAGTCAGAAACCAGACAGAGATAATGAAGTTGAGATAGTGGCACCTAGTTCTCCAACACAGACATTTGCAAGTGCATTTGCATGTGGTAACAAGCTTCCTGTGAATATTAGAGCCATATAAACAACACTGTCATTTGAAAAATCTTTCAACCTTCCCTTGTATCCGAAACCAGTTGCAGCCTTGCTGGATGAAGATGTTTCTTTTCGTGGAGATCCTCTTATCTCCATTGAAGACCTTAACCCATTGAGCTCCAGACCCCAGACCACCCTCTGAAATTCCAGAGAAAATGGCTGCCTCAATAAAACACACACCACTACCAAAATAATTGAAGATTTCAGTGTATTTTATTTAACTTGCTGAACTCAAACTTAACAAAGTTACTTCATATATCATAAAGATTTACCTAATCAACTTCATTCCTCAACCTGAGCATCATGCTTCCGTAAAAAAAATCCACAAGGTTGGGAACTTATTTTATTATATATATAGCGACAATTTTAGGTAATAAACCTTGCAGATAGAATTCTATATCTGCTATATTTTCACATGTGAGAAAAGCGATACGTCCAATCAGCTTCGCGTATAGCTTTCTTCACATGTGAAAAATATAACCAATCAGCATCAAGAGTAGAACGACTTAACCAATCAGAGCGCGGGAATTCAAATGGTTTCCAACGAGGTTGTGAAAAGAACACGCTGCAAGTTTGCAAGCTCTCAAAGACAGTTTATGTTTTGGCGACAAAATTTGTACTTTTGAGAACTTTATGGAAAGGAAAGCCATCAGAAACACGCCAAGAAAAACCTTGAGAACACAGTTATGATATGGAAACGCTAAAATCATTCTCCAGGCGGAGCGAAGACAAACTAAATGTCGATAAGGGAAAGCCAAGAAATGAAAGACTTTCATTGTAGCTTTGATACAACGCAGCCGTGGACGTTCTAAGAAAATTCAAGCACTCTTGGGAACACCAGGGTAAAGTAAATATTTCACTTTTGAATATGGATTTCGTAATTATTGTTTAATGAACCTACTCCTTGTGTTATCACAACTTTTGTTCAAAAATTCGCCAGTTGATTTGCGCGCAGTGGTTGATTCACTTATGGCGACGTTTCTCGATGCGATAGCAAAAGCTTTTCTTTTAAAAAGTGTGAACACAGTGTGTTTTATACCGCTATTTAAATAAAGTTCTTGTTTACGATAGCTTGTCGTCGCCGTAATTTTTCTTTTCTATTTAAAAGAGATCTCGCTTGGAAAGCCATCAGAATGCATTTGCAGCTTCGTTTTCCTCTTAGCGCTGCGTTTAACTCTTTAATTATAGACTAGAAAAATCGCTTTAAGTTTACAATGGTTGAGTACTCGTTATATATAATAAACAAATTACAGCATAGAAAGTGCTTTGTACGGATTATTATTCACTCGTTGCAAAACTTTGGAAAACTCACTCATTCGCTGCGCTCACTCGTTCGTTTTCCAAAGTTTTGCAACTCGTGAATAAAAATCCGTACGTCGCACTTTCTATGAAGTAATCTATATAAACATCATGATGCAGGGTAAGTTTCTTGCAATGCAAGATCTAACTTTTGGAATTTTTTTCAGTTTGATAACTCTTTTATGTACTTTTTTTTCATCAGAATCACATGAAAAGCCTTGTTTGAAATCCTGCATCATAAATTGGGTAATTTTTTTTCAACAAAGAAAGAAACCTTTCAAGTTTTCTTGCACGGTTCGATTTTGAATTTGCAGCCATCGCTGACATCACAACACGCGACTATTTGTTGCTCGCTCGACTCAAGAGCACTAAGAAACTTCACTTTTCGCTTAAATGAATAATTCCAAAATTACAAAGCAGACTCGTAAATTTCACTGGTCATGAACAATAAACTTTAGCAACCAATGATTGTAGTTCTTGTCTTCTTCCTCACACAATGGACAACAAGCGAAGCGGGGCTTAAGTGAAAGGCACTCATAATTACACAGCCAAACGATGGGCCTACAACTCCAAATAGGTAAATCATGTTAATAAAAGTACACTTGAAATATATTATTTACCAATTGCCACCATGCATTTGGCAACACAAAGGAATGCCACACTGTTCACATGCGTAAGATGGCTCGAAGGTGCGACCTTCAGCGCGCTTCCTTCCAACTTTGGCGCACATAGCACAGGCTTTCTTTCCGCCTTGCAGTTTGCCAAGAAAGTGCAACCTTAAGTGGCAACTGTCTTAACAGCACGTTTACCAGAGTTGGATGGTCGTTTATATCCATTGTAGCTGGCAATAAGAAGCTTCGCTAATTCTCGGCGAAAATCAAGTTAACGTCGCTTATTCTTGCCAGCTAGTTTCTCCAGGATGTAAGCGTTCACCTTTGACAGGTTAATGAAAAACCAAAGCAAGTATTTCCACCACTTGCGAGAAGTTGTGCCAGGAGGATAATAGCTTCGATACTGATCGTTGACATCAACTCCATTCATGCCTCCATTGTAAACAGTGACAACATCGGGCTTCTTCATTGCATCAGCTGGAACTACTTTCTTCCTTCGCCCCCGCACAACCTGCTGAACTGCATGGACTTCACGCTCAGGAGGTGTGTTTGTCAATAGCAGAGAAACAACACGTTTGTCTTTCCACATGGTAGCGACCAAATTCCCACTCTGACGAGTTCGTACTTCGCCATGAACGAATTTCATTCGCTTGAGATCAGCCGGATAGTCATACGTGTTCCTCGATTCCAAATCTTGCATCAAAGCGGCAGATGTGAAGTAATTGTCAAATAAAAAATGCCGGTTATTATCTAGAAGGTTCTCCAAGACTCCACACCACGTAATAACCGAGACCTTTTCTTTGAAACAACTCATCGTTCGTTCGATTCTTGCCCAAGTAAACTTGGAAGCAGGGAACGTAGTAGGTGTCGCCATCGGCAAGAAGCCAAACTTTTATGCCAAATTTATCGGGCTTCATGGGCATATATTGCTTGAATGAAAGCCTCCCATTAAATTTTACAAGTCTCTCGTCTACTGTAATATTTTTCCCAGGAGTATAAGCTTTGGCGAACTTCTGCTCCAAGCGAGAAACCAGGGGGCGTACTTTGGAGAGGAGATCATGTGGGTCTTCAGCGTTCGGCTCGACAAGATGTAAATATTTGCCCAGAGTCACGAAGCGCTGTTTGGGAATTGTTTTCTTGAAGCCTTCCACCCCAATAAACTCATCTGAATCCCAGTACATTGCCAGCTGAGGGAGTTTGTGTATCACCATAAGAATGTCGAGTCCCATATACGCTGAAATTTCCGCTCGAGTTGTTGTGAAGCTTCGATCTCCCTTCGAGCGAGTGTATGCAATGGTGCATCAAACAATTTCATCGATGTAATTATCATAGATGAACCATTGAAATAATCTTTGGCCGTTGTGTTGTTTCCAAGATCTGAATTTGGGCCATGACGAATGGAAAACGGTTCAACATTTATTCCACTTAAGTTATTGGGCCGCTGAATTGGATTTGGAGGCGCTCTTCCTGCATTATCGGGCGTCGTTTCTTCATCGCTCTCTTCTTCTTCCTCACTAGCATACAGCTCGACATCGGAATTACTTCCTCATTCAGTCGGCCGTAAATCCAAAAATTCTTCAGTCTGATCGTCCAAATCGGGCTGCTGTTGTTCTAGTCGTGCTTGACGATCTCGCCTGATTTGGCCGATTTCTTCAATAGTAAAACCGGCAAATAATTCTTGCTCTTCGTCAGATGAAGCAGGATTTTCATCAAAACTTCGAGAAGTCATTTCTTGAACTAGGATGTATATTGAAAAATTCGTGAAAAATCAAACAGAACACTTAGAAAAGCGAGTTTGGTCTCAAATGAAAGCTAATTTTATGCATGTCACGTTTCACTGCTTTTCAATGCCCAGGGGAGTTTTGTTTCTAAGTTACAGCCAACTGAAATGAGCATTTCTGACAGGGTGCATGTGGGCACATTGGAATTTCAGAGGGGTTTTGTTTCCAGGCACATCGGATGTCAATGCGTTAAAACACTTTCAGGCAAGGAGGAATTTGATTCAGAGACCAGTTGCACAACTGTAACAGCTATAAAATGGGAGAAGTTTGAGAAATGTAGTGATAAGAAACTTGGCAGCGAGTTGCTGAAAGGAAAGTTGTTCGACTACAATCTCATTTTTGTCCCTTGTAATGAAGTTGGAAGCAACCGCTGGTTTCTTCTGTGTGCTTACCCGAAGATGCAGCATGTTTTGGTACTTGATAGTTCAGCTGGAGGGTACATTAAGCCCACACATGGAAGAGCTATCATTAAGATGTGGAAGACATTGGTTGTAGCAGGAGGTAAACCAAGCCCCCATGACTGGTCATGTTATGTGAACAGTCCTGATGTTGTTATGCAACAAGAAACAGATTATGATTGTGGTGTTTTTGTTTGCACGTTTTTCAAGAGCACTTTCTCTTGGGAGTCCTCTCGCTCTTTATGCAGACCATCATGGATGTTAGAAAATCCATCATTCATGATCTTCATTTCCAAAGCCTCAGCCCAATACCATCTGCAGGGGCTCAGGTTGGGATGTATTATGCAGTTGACTACGTAACCACTATATTTTGGAAGAGTGGAATCTGTTGAAGACAGCTTTGTTGAGGTTAAATTCTTGCACAGTGTAGACTCCACCACCTATGACTGGCCAAGAATGGGTGATGTGGACAGGGTGCATTGTAGTTGCATTTTTTATGGTCCTGTGTTGGTAAATGGGAATCGTCCTTTCACTATTTCAGCCCAGCGAGAAGTTGAAAAAGTCCACCATTTCATAAGAAAGAAGCACAAACTTAAGCAACTACTTACATGTCAAGAAACTCTGACTAGAGTTTTCACGTTACCAGGCACCAGCCAATAGCGAAGCTCCATCTTTCTGTATATAAAAACACACGATGCACAATTCCTTGATTCGCTCTGACGAAGGGCTAACACTCGAAACGTCAGCTCTTGAATCTCTTCACGGTGGCCACTTTACATTATCAACCGAGTTGATAAAACCAAATTATACTAGATAACATCAAACTGTCTGAAAACATATTCTGGAACTACATGGTAAATCACGTAATAATTCTTGCATCGGTATATTCATTTGCTACTCAAATTACCTCAGTCATACAGTCATGGACGGTTTTGAATATTCCATTGAAGATCAATATTTTGATTTGTACTTGGTAACAGCAAAGTAAAGTGTTGACTGAAAGTTGTTCATAAAACATTTTACATGGGTACATGACTGTGTAATTCATATGTTTTTAATTCTTGCCTTTTTTATATGCCAATTTGCATTCATTTGAAAATTGAAAAATGTCTTTCATAAAGTTACATTCACGTATTAATTATTCAGTTGACAAAAGTTGTTTTGGAAAAGGGCTTTTCCATGTGTTCAGTCAATGTTGAGAGGGACACATTCATTGTTAAACATCTGAGAAATTTCATTGTCTTCTCAGATTTGGAAGTTCAAGATCATACTTTTGTTAGGACATGGTGTTAGTGAGCCATTTCAAGTGCTGTATTTAATTTTCTAGTATCTTGATCCAATATATCATTAAAACAACTGAGCCAAAAATGTTTCAGAAGGAATGCATTTTTTGTATAATTATTAGGAATGTACAACAACTTTTCAATGCTGGAAAAGGTAAAACAAGTTGCTACAACACATCGTGAGGACAAGCCAACTTAAACTTACAATAAAATGTTACAGTAACTGCTTTGAATTTGTGCAACTGATTGCAGCAACAAAATTCTGTTGCAGCCACAAATTTATAAATATTTACACAAGTGTGTCAGTGTCTATTTACACAAGTGTGTCAGTGTCACACAAGCCCTTGATGCATCTTGTCCCAAGAACTGTCACAGAGACTTTTTGCCCAGTGTATCTTGGCCTTCAGGCTCTTGAGACAGTTCTATCATCATTTTCCCAAAAACACTTGGCCACACAAAAGGTCGTTGGTAGGCTATTGATGATTGTTGGATGGCTATTGTCTACTGGACAAAAGGTCCCCTCTGCGACAGTCCCCTCTGTGACAATACCTTTTCTATCCATGCAGTTTAAATGCTGATTAACATCAAAATGAAATGTGCACTTAATTGTTGTTGTTGCCCTTTTACAATCACAGACATTTGAGCCCAATGTTTAGTTTTCGATCATTGTTGTTTTTCTGGTCCCCTCCGTGACAGGCTAAATAATGGGACTAAATCTTCCCACATGTGGAAGAAATAATTTTGAAATGATTTGATGAAAAGAAGCACAAGTAGCTCTACACTTTAAATGTCCACAGTGAGCAAAACTGAATTCGCCAAGGGAGCTAACTATGATGTTCCCTTCTAAGTAGTCTCATCTGTGACATGCCAGATACTGTGGAATTACCCTAAAACTATTAATGAATTATGCGAAAATCCGAGCATGGTAAATTTTCACAAAGTAGCAACAAAATATCGTTCAACTACGAAGGTTTGCAGCCATTTTATCTCGTTTTTGGCAGTTGGAGATTGGGTCCAACATGTGATTCCCAAATATGGAATAGCATAACTATGGGCTGTTCGTTCTTGTCTTCCACATGTTCCGTTTTCGTCTTTGATGGCGAAATTGCTTGTTTGTTGTTTTGAGGGCTTTTTTCCTGGGAATCGGATGAACGATGATTGGCAATATACCTTAGTTACCTGCAATCGACCCCTCGAGCTGGATTTTCAATGTGGATCGTCAATTTTGGAAAGAATTTTAGCAGTGTGGTATGACGGTTTGTGTTATGTAAAGTGAATTCCTTTTCGCGTTCGACAAAGAACGCTTTCATAATGCTGTCGAAAACGAGATTTTTTGATTTTTTTTTATGTATGTATTCATGTATCACACCAATTTGGCCACTCCTAAAAATTCTTTAGAGGCTAATGACGTTATTTCCGTCGACCATGTGCTTAGTTTCTAGCGAGTCGAGTTTCACGTTCTTGCTTCGCAGCTTGGTGGATAGTCGAGTTCTTGATTATGCTTTTGCGGATTGTTGTCGAATTGGGGACTGTGCTTTTGCGAATTGTTGTCAAATTCTGGACTGTGCTTCTTTTCATTGGAGATTCAACTTCTGCCGCGTACAGAGTTGTGAAGCTCTACTGTTCAAATCAGCCTTATTGTTATCCAAGAAGAACCTTGTAGCGAAGATTGTACAACTCCTGGTGCGAATATATAACAGCAAATTTCAATCGCTGCCGCGACAGTCTTTAATCGTGAATTTTATGTTTGCATTTTAGCTTGCATGTGCATTTGTTGGGTGACAAAGAAATGACATTTGTCATACAGTCTGCGGTTTTCGAACACTGACTGCAGCTTTGTTATTTGTGAATAGTGGTGTCACGCAATGCAAAAAACTCCAAACATTGTATTTTTATGAATAAATCGGAAAAATCATGTTCATCAACTACAGTTACGTTAAGAGTTTCATACTGATATTTAAAAGGTTGATTTCAGTATTAAAGAAAGCTTGAATTTCGGAAACCAAATCAAAATGAAGCCAAGTGAATCAAAGTGGTCGAACGCACTCTCTAATCTTTCATTACTCCTAGTTTTTATGAATAAAGAAAGCTTTAAATAAACAAATGAGTGTTGGCAGTGTCTTACTTTGTTGAATGTGAACATGCACTATTTTCACGCGAAAGTTTCCCAAGGTTTACTTGGCAGCGATGGCGTACACGGAGGGAGCATTGCATTTACGATCCCACCCTGGGGTGTGGATGAGTAGATTCCTACTAGTTTAATTTTTTGCAGGAACCCTTTGAGCTTTACATCTCAACATTGATGGATTGTTTACAATGCATAACTGAGAGCATTCTGTACTCAGTTCAGTCAAAACATTGGTGGTGCATGATTTTTTGAGTGTTTCATTTTCCATGACTGCTTTGGCAATATCATCATCTGTTGCCGTAGGTAATGTTAGACCAAAACTTTGCCGAGACGCAGGTATTTGTTTCTTTTCTATAAATCCGGTATTGTACTCTATCAATAACGACAAAGTTTTAACAACCGGCCGGGAGAAATTCACGACAGGTACAATTGTCAGCAGGGGCTGAAAGATACTGTAGAATGGAAATAATTGTTGAGGTAGTGGCGGCCCTTTCTTGACTGAATTGTTTATTTATGGAGGGGATTGAGTTTTCTTGCAGATTATTGTTTCTTGGATCGGTTGTCAGATTGTCAGCCACTTTCTCCTCCACGGCATTGATGTTCCTTGTTACATTTTCGTCTCTTGATGCTGCGAACGCTAGCCCTCGTTTGGCAACAGGCGCGGATTGCTCAGAGTCCTTATTTACACAAACCTTTTTTGCCAGTGGAGACTCGCCCGTTGGTAGATGAAGACATTTCACTTTCACTTTCGTGGCCCCTTGAGAGGCCAAAATGAATCAGCATACATTTTGGATGTGTAGCCAAGCTATTTTAGCAATTGGGGGGTCCAAAGCATTGCCAATTTACCTAGGAGAGTTTGGATGATGCAATCCTGTTTTCCTTTCCATGAGGTTTCATACAAAGTTTGAGATATTTTTATTTTTACACGTTCGCGCTCGATCTCCGCCAGTTTTAAATGTCTTTAAATGTCTTCCGATGATGAAAGCAGTAGTATTGCATCGGATATCTCTTCTGCAGCCGATTATTCTAGCCTTGATGAAAATGAACTTGAAGAGCTCTTCGATAGCGATGGAGAAGATGATGACTTCACTGGTTTTGCTTTCAATTTGCCTGAAAATATGTCTTGGCAGAAGCAGCGCTTTGATGTCAACATGGAACCCTTCACTTTGAC
>OX393566.1:15684314-15719314 GCA_947652115.1 Blastomussa wellsi | reverse complement strand
AAAAAATTCACTCTTGAAAATGAAAATGGATACAGGTCATCTGAAACGTGTTATAAACTTAAAACCATTTATTTGTATTTAAAGATTGTTACTTACAGGCTGTTACTTTGTAGTTCACTAACTGTACCTGGAAAGTACCAAATTTGTCATCTAGTCATCCAGTCCCCAGTCAAAGTTGTGGTTGTGGTCATGGTTGTTTATATACACAATCCTTACAGGTTAAAGTGCACCTAACCCTAAAATATTTTTTCGCTAAAATAAGCCTTTACACCAGTTCGACACACATTGCACCCTTCGTTTCTCCTTTTCACAAAATTCTTTCTTTTTATAGCATTCAAAATTATGCGTCATTTGTTCCACGACCGAGTCAGAAGGGGCGTGGGTCTATTCCCTATTTGACGTCACAAACTAATTTGTATGCATGTTTACAAAGACTTGATGCAATACAAATCAGTTTCTGACATCAAACAGGGAATAGACCCATGCCCCTTCTGACTCAATCGTGGAACAAATGATGCACAGTTTTTTGTAACTTTTGAATGCTATAAATAGTCAGAAATTAATTAAGTGTATTATCACATAAATAATTCAACAGTTTAAACACCTGTTTTAGAGCCTTGGTTCATCAGAGATGTTACATGTAGTAACTCTTCAAGTACAATGAGAACATGAAAGATATTGTGGTAGGCCATCACTTTGCTCGAAAACTCCAGTTCTCCTGCCATTGAACATACAGATTAAAGAAATAAGTCACTAAAATTTAGTTGTGTTGATTTTAGTTGCAGTCAGTTAACCCATTGGTGCCTGAAAAAAAGCTATCTTTGAAAATTTGTCTGCTCCCAAATACAGTAAAAACCTGCATGTAAGAACCTAGAGGTTTAAGAGCCTGCTGGCAGAAATTTTGCCATTTTAATACCCCAAAATATAAGAACCTTTGTAGCCAAGCAAATATAAGCAGGTTCTTATATCAGGGTTCTAGTACATTTTCATATACAGCTCTTGTTGAAAAGATGCTTTGCGGGTAATACTGTACTACATATACATTGTTTTGTCAGTTTTGTTAGACTTACGGCAATTCAGTTATGAATATGTTGTATAGTAAAGGAACAAACCCCAATTTTATTATTTTTCTGGTAATCAACAACTTTGACTCCTCCATATAAATTAAGAACCTAACTTAGAACCTAACCAGCCAAAATTGTCAATAAAAACAACCCCAAAATACAAGGACCTTTTTTTGCCATACCGCAAAAAATGTAGGTTCTTTCATGTGGGTTTTTACTGTGCTCAAAATTCCTTTGCAATATGAAAACATGCCTGTCTTACCACAAGCGCCCTGTTTTACAACACTTTTGCTCAGGCACATGCAAAAGGAAATTTTTTTTTTTTTTTTTGCGTGAAGACCCATGACAGACCACTATGCATTGCACGCATCACCTCCAGTAGTCATATTTTATCTGAGCTGAAAAGTCTGGAATCATTGGTTTTAAATCCACTTTCATCAGCTATTTTCTAAATTGTCTGTGTTGTCTTCTGGCCAGACAGATTTCGATCTTCCTTTTCCTTATTTATTCTATGATTTTTGTGCTTTCAGTATTTGAACTTTAGAACAAAAGAAAAGAAAGCCTTGGGTTTTCTAAATCAACAAACTCTGTCTTCAGAGTTAATTCTTCACCAAACAGACCACCAGCTAGCAAGGTAGGTTCACATAGTTTGATGATTTGTTTGATTTGTTTACATGTATGCTACATATCATGGAATCATTCAAACCCAAAATTTTTTTCTTACAGTCACCCTGAAAGAGATTTCAGTCAAGTAACGGTTCAAGTTCACAACTCTTGTGAGTACTCATTGAAGGAAAATTTTGTTTTGTGTGTTCTTAATTTTTCTTTATAAAACAACACAAGGAAAATTATCCATACTCGAAGATCTGGTTAGAAGTGATGATGATGATGGAGATGACACTGACAGTTACATGGTGATAATGATGATGATAATGGAAATACAGCATCATCCAAACAGGAAAATCTTGTCATGGAGTAGCCACAGATAGTTGAGGCAATTTTTCCTCGAGTTTTTCACTCAAATTTCTAAGCATTTCTGTGTGTTTTTTCATGCTCAATGAACTCTGTCACTCTGATCCGGGTATCATTGGAAAGACCCTTTCTTCCTGCAGAGATTGAGTATAAGTGATTCCTTTTTTGGTAAGACATGATGACAACAGAAGCAGAAATGATGACATCATGGCCGGTTTTGGCCAGCATGGGTGCCAATGGGTTAAACATAATATTCCAATATTCAACACAGTTCAGACTTTCAAATGCCTACAACAATTATTTGACAAATGAAAACAGGATTAAAACCTACCCTGAGAAACAAGTTTGAGAGAGGAAGCAAACTCATGTACATGGCATGTCAGTCTTAACAGACAAACATCTCTAAACAATGAAGAGGATCCAACTGATAACAAGATATCTCTTATCTCTGTAGAACCCACACACTAGTGAGACAGGTAGAAAGTCAAAAGTAAGGGTATATAATTTTGACCAGTTACTGCCGTCATGTACTATTTATACACTTCTAGAAACATACAGGATTTTTTCCCATATACTATTTCCACATCTTCAGTGAAAAGTTTGAATCCAATTAATAACTCTAGTAGAAAAATAATAAATTGTGTTTCTGTGGAATTGCTAATGCAAATGTTAAGGGCTACCAACAGAAATCATTCCAACACAGTGACACCTCAACAAAATAAGTGCCTGGAAAAAAATTAGTGCAAATGCCTAAACTGCAGTTGCAAGTACAACATAAAGATTTATCATTAAGGGTGCTGTCTAATGGCACCAGATAGCCTGAGGCACAGGTCTAAGTTATGAGAGCCGGTTAAGTTTTTGATCAGGTAGCCCAGATGGGCACCAAAATGTGGAGTTTTTTCGTTCCCATCTAGGCAGTCGCACACATATCAAATACTGGTTCTGGCGCAGCAAGTTTGCAATTTGTTACCTTGGCTCCAATGCATCGCCAAGTTTAGTGTAAAAACGGCTTTCAGCGATAAGTTTAGCGTAAAAACGGCTTTCAGCGATAAGGTAACAAATTGCAAACTTGCTGTGCCAGAACCAGTATTTGATATGTGTGTCAGTACAATGGTTCCTAGGCTGGGATCCTAAAATATTGACATGGGCTGCTAACTTTTGAAGATAGGAGCCTGGAGAGCTCCAGCAAACACACAGTAAATCATTCACACTGTAATGAAAAGTGATTCCAATATAATTATAATTTTCAATTGACCAAATTGTTGTATTGTGATAGTCAGTACTGTGTGAATGTGGTATTCCTTACTCTGCAGCATGTATGAAACATGTCAGTAAACTGATGCGCGATGAAAGTGAAAGTGCACATTTTTCGTAACATCCATTTAAGGAAGTAAGGCAGGTTAGGTAATGTACGCAAGGTAGGTTAAGTGGCCTGTGAGGCCGGAGCTTATCCCAGTTTCCTTAGCATAAAGCGACTAGGAGTATTGCTCCCCCCCCCCCCCTGGATGGGATTCAAGTCCATTGCAGGGAGTCCAGTGTACTAACCACTAGGCCACCACGCCCCCTTTAATGAACTAAACGGCAGTTCAAATCAAGAGTATCCTCCTTAAACAAGACAACAATTTTGGAAACTCTGAGAGGACCTCCAAATGACACAAACATCTCATTTGGATAACCTGTTTTAAATGACACTCTAGAATAAACAATTATACCACAGATGCATTCTTCCACTGAAGTAGACACTTTACGAGACAGTCCACCATTTTCTCCATCTTACTTTTAACTTCTGAATAGCCATCCACTGTAAATCGTGTTTCTAAAATTAATTTCAAGGGGAAAAACAAAACTAACTTGGTGTGATATACATAAATGTAACCCTAAAACTGCATAAATATATCAATTCAATTTGATTCAATTGTTTATTTACTCTACGTGGTTCCAGAAAATATCCATACCCCCACCATACTCTCAGGAAATTCCTGAGGAAGGGGTTGTCAGTGAAATCACATTTCCAGATGGTCAAGATTGCTGCTGTGGAACCTCATCTCAAAATTGCTCCTTATCTTCTCTAAAGAGATTTCAAAATTATGATCAAAAACGCAATATACAATACAGGCTGCATAGCAAGCGTTCCCGCCCGAGAGAAGAGCGATTTCTGGTCACGTGAAATTTGGGGTGAGAGCAAAAAGGGAAAGCGGAAAAGAACAGTGAGGGGAAGGGAAGAGAGAGAATGCTTGCCCGCAAACCCCTTGATTCTATCTATCAGAGCTGAGCACAACGTAACTCGCATCTTTTAGTACGTTGAAGCCACAACAAGAATGTCATTTCAGTTGTTTGTTTTGATGTGCAGATTGTAAAGTAAAATACGAGAAGGAACAGACTTTTCTAGTATCATTGTTATTTCTCCATTGCAAAGCATAATACATGATCAAGTAGTAGAGGCGAATTTGATGGGGATGATGGAGTGTGATTTGAATAAAAAACTGGACTGCTTGGTTGAAATACACCAGCGTCAACTGAAGCCACCATGGATTAGCGTTTTATTAATTCGTTAAAATCCAAAGATTCCCTATTTAAGGTAAAGTTTATCCATAAACTGATGTTAATGAGACCTGAGAGACTATCTCAAAGACAAGCACACACATCTTGCATTGTAACACTTTATTTCAGAAAAACATGTAACACTATGAGCCTTGTCACACTCTTACATGTAGGTAAACCCCAGTAACATAAGCAACATGCCACTAATTCCCCATCTCAAAGTCCATCTGCAGTCAAAGAACAATCATCCCCTTTAGCTATCACAACAAACCTTTCATTTCTTAAGTAAAGGCCATTCTTATCTACATCTGTATAAGAGGTGTATCAATGGTTCAGTCATTTATTTTATGTGTCCACCTCATGCCCCTGGTCTCTAGTTAAGCACACGCTCCTCATGGGAAGTCAGTCTTCTTGTTGTGCCAAACCTTGGCTACTAATTTTTCCCTCCCACCCACCCACCCATGACTGGAACCCTTGAACAACACATTTTAACCTCTAGAGATATTACGCTTTAGGACTATCGCTAAACAGACAAACCATTCACTTTTTGTTTGGATCAGAGGCCATTGATACGACTAACGCTATTTGTCTCCAACAAAAAAAAGAGCTTTGACATTATAATTCAGAGAGTATAGGTGGTTTTCACTGTCACGCCATCAAAATATAAACTCCAAACCATGCAATTAAAAAATCTGATAAATTTAAATGTTATAAAATATTAATACATAAAC
This sequence comes from Blastomussa wellsi, assembly GCA_947652115.1. NCBI lineage: Eukaryota > Metazoa > Cnidaria > Anthozoa > Scleractinia > Plerogyridae > Blastomussa > Blastomussa wellsi. Next base: position 15,714,006 of record OX393566.1, on the reverse strand, counting down.
AACATCTCCAAGTCTCAGGTCTGTGGGATACACCATTCGTGAGTTATTTGCCAAAGCATTTCTCGCAAATTTATAGAGCTCAGTATGGAAACGCCATGACACAGGAAAAAATATCCGATTCCCAAATTGGGAATTTCTAAGAAATTCCCAAAGTTAAAACCCAATAATGGGTATTACATGGGAATTTGCATAAAATTCCCAAAGTAAAAACCCTGCATTGGGTATTACATGGGAAAGTATATGCCAAGATTGGGAATCAGTTAGGATTTTGTTACAGGACGAAGCACAAATTCCCAAAATGGGGAATAATAAAGAAACTCCCAACGTAGAACCCAATACTGGTTATTACATGAAAAGCAGTGTACCAATCTTGGGAATTTAGTGGGACTTTTAAGACTATTTCCCAAACTGAAAACCCAATCCTGGGTGATTCACAAGAATTTCAATAAATTTCCCATTGTTAAAACCCAACATTGGGAATAGTGTTGCAGACCTTGGGTAATTGGCGGAAAGTTCTGCCCACGAGATCAATTTCAAATTGGGAACTTCTCAAAAGGTAAAAAAGGAAGAATTATATCAAAATTCCAAAACTGGCAATTTCTCAAACTTGTAAAAAAGCAACTTTGCTAAAATGATATTGATTTGAAATAAATATGGGTATGTGAAGCATTAGGTTTCAAGACAACTTCCCCAAATGCTATTATAGGTTGTTGGACTGCTTCTATTTTATTACACTTTACTCCAACAATAAAAAGCCATAGTGGAGAAGAGGACATCCAAAGCGCCTGAGCACCATACTAGGGATACTGCCAGTGAGTTCTGTATCATTCAATGTTAAAATGCACAATTTCTATACTTCCCTCTAAGAGGTGTATGTCCTAAGGCTGGGAATTGTTTTGAAGAAATTCCCACTGTTTGTAACGAAATTATGGAATGTGACATGGTGTCAAGTATTCTAGTTTTCCCATTGCATATACATTTTATTAACTGAAGAGCATCAGTACTTGTACAGAAATGCATTGCAATTACAATGTGTTTGCATGTTTGGAACTTGACTTGACCCTATGACATAAAAATCAAGAGAGTTCCAAATTATAATATTGTTTAAATTTAAAACCATGAAACAATGATATGTTGACTTTGAACTATTGAAGAATGTCTTGGGAATATTAAAATCATGGTCAAGTCATTTTCCAATACATTTTTTGCTGTGTAAACTGTAAAACATGTGTACCCAGATCTGCATTCTTAATCATCAGTTATTAAAAGTTAATACCTGTACCTAGATTATGACTGATTGCCTGAACATGAGTCCTTCCAAGGAAACAGCAGCAATGTCCCTTAGAGTTCTTTAAACATTCGTCCATTACTCTGCCAATTTCCTGCAGATCTGCCAAGTATACTATTGAAGTGTACTTGCTGAGGGCGTGTGCCTTCACGAACCCAGAGACCTGATTGCCTACCCCAACGAGGATGGGGTATATAAAACTGCACCTGGACAGTTTGAGTCCTTTCCTGAACTGCTAACACCACTGCTCTCCATGGCTCAGGGTCATCACCCGTTATGAGTAACATATCACCCACTTCAGGATAACAGGGAACAATAACACTGGAGAGTGGAAAGCACTGTCTCTGAAAGTCGATGCAAATGTAAATGCTTGGATCATTAAGATTTTCTGGATCTGGAAAAAGCATAACCTTCCGCTGGATTTTAGAAGAATGGACAATCTTTTCAGTACTTGATGGCCTTACTAAGGCTCCCTTGCTCCATTGGTGAAGTTGCTTTTCAGAGTTATAGATCACTGCCTGGAAGCAATCTCCAACAACAAATAAATGATATTCATGGCTTACGTTTGTCCTTAGCAGCTGAGTAATAGTTAAAACACATTCATCGCCATCTTCAGCAGAAACAATTATGTTTTCACCTACTCTATAAAGCATTCCTTTGTTGCCATTAACACTGGTAAAATAGATACTACGACATTCTTGTGCCACATCACTAAGGCTTTCACCTGTTATACCTTGATCCTGGCCAAATTGAGCAAGGATGGAATTCCTTTGCACTTCTTCAAACAAATGAACAGGTTTTGATGCTCCAACAAGTATACCGTTAATTTTGGCCATGTGATTTGCTTCATCACTGAAATGCTGTTTGGCATTTTCCAATTCAGCTAGAGATCCATAGTGTGCCTCCTTTGGATAAGAAACAGTTTCTGCAGAAGAGTTTCCTTGCGCTTTCAAGGAGGAACGCACCTTAAGGTTACTATGCACCTTGGGACCGGCCATTTTCGCGAAATTTGGATTTTTATGCTAATCAATAGGTCTAAGCGTGATCTTTCATCTAAAAAAAAAAAATCAAAAAAATATTTTCTTAGCGGCGGAGAAAATGCGATTTTTCGTTTTTACCGGAAGTAAAACTTTCGTTTCTGATTGACAGGCCCTTGACAACCTGTTGACGTAAATGCAGTCAACCGTGACGGTTTTCGCGGGAATCTCTCTGTAAACACAAGAGACGCCATTTTGGAACTTGTGAAATCGGGAAGTTAGACTCTACTTTTTCTATAGAAAAAAATCACTAAATATCGCTCAATTATTGTGTCACAGCTCGTTACTGTTTGATATGGGGCCACGGAAATGTCCGTGGACCAGTTCCAAAAAGCGAAAGAAACGTTCGACAAAAAACGAAAAGCAAATGAGCGAAGATGTAAAAGATGGCCTTGCGAAGTCCGACAAAGGCTCATATTATGATCAAACCTGGGATGAGAGTTCGGACTCTGAATTTGAAGAACCGGCGGTGGGTGCAAGCAGACGCAAACTGGAGTCACGTCAGGACAATGGCCGAGTAGAAATTTGGGATGGAGAAAGTGGAGCAAGCGAGGACGAAAGTGACTATTCTGATGACTCTGACTGCACCGAAGGATTGTCACAATCGTTGAATGTGATCGATGGGCAGTTGCTGCATGATGCCTTGAAGGAATCTGCTATTTGTAGAGACTGCAAGAAAGGAGAACTCCAACTTCTAAAAGACGAAAAATTGAGAAATGGCCATGGGGAGGTTTGGATCCTTCGATGCAAGGTGACGGACTGCAAAGCCCATACAAATCCAACACGCTTTCACACGTCGCCGAAGAATTCGCGGTTCTACAATATAAACCGCGCCGTTGTTTTGGCTTTCAGGTCGATTGGTCGCGGTTGGTCGGCCGCTCAAAGGTTTTGCAGTATTGTGAACCTGCAAAACCCCATCTCCTCTAACCCTTGGTCGCGACACACTAAAGCCATCTTGCAAGTCGCGGAAACCCTGCTCGAAGAGGAACTTAATGATGCCGCATTTGAAGTGAAGAAAATTCTTAGGGATGTTGGAGATATCGAGGACTGCTCCGATGAGGAACTGAGAGAAAAAGTTGTCTCTGCTGGTGCCAGTCTCGATGGCTCGTGGAGCAGCAGAGGTTGGACATCCAGAGACGGAATTGTGGCTGCAATATCGGTGGAGTCGGGAAAGGTTGTAGATGTCGTTTACCTAAGTGGATCTTGCAGCCAGTGTACCAAAATGGAGGAGCGGAGGAACAGTGGGAAAATAACAAGGCTTGAATTTCTTGAATGGTATCTTGCCCACGACAAGGATTGTTTCATGAATCATGATGGAAGTGCAGCAGTAAGTTATCAGTTATTAATGCGTTATCATGGCTGTATATTCAATATTGTATCCCTTATGATGTCAACTTGATCATGTGTGGGAAGCCCATCTATATGGATAGCACCCTTATCTCGGATCCAGGTGTTATTTGTGATATATTTATAAACCAAACAAGGTTGTATTACTTGTTTAAAAGTGACAAAAACTATTATATTATTTTGATTTTACACTACCCTGCAATCCGTGTGTGTGTGTGTGTGGGGGGGTGGGGGGGGGGGGGCTATTTGCATGTTTTGATGGATATCTGTTGCCTGGAACTTCAATTTCAGACCAAAACATGTTATTTTCAGATCTATACCCATTTCCAATCAAATCTATACCCATTTTTAGACCTACCCTCTACGGGTAATCAAGTTTAACCCGACGGGTTAAACTTGATTTGCGACGTACAGCGTTAAGTGGACATCATTATTATTATAACAATACCCCTTTCTGTAAAAAAAAACTAGCGAAAGAAAGTCAGACCTTCTTTAGATATTTTATTACATTTTAGCGTCCCCCCTTTTTTATCTAGTTTTTACATATTTATATTCTTACTTGAAAATGACCTCCGAGGGGTCGAAATGTCATGACTTTCTATCGCTAGGTTTTATTTCAAAATCTATATCTAAGAGGCTCAATAAACCCTCAAAACAATGTTGTTTTTAGAGAAAAAAAAGGTTTTCGCCTGATTTTATCTCCATATTGTGACGTTGTCTTCCTTTGAAAACCAGCTCCAATGTCAGACTATAACTGTCAAATATTTGTACCTACATGTATTTACAGAGGGGTATGGGGCGGCTATATAATTATGCTTATTTAGGGGGGGTTGAACCTGCCATCTAGGCCAACAAGCTCCTAGCTTTTATAATATTACTATTGTGTCTAAATTATAGTTGTTATCTTGTCTTGCTATATTTCTTTTTTTAAATATTTTAATTTTTCATCTTGCGAAAACTTGTAATTTGGGGTGTCAAGGAATGTATATTATGAAAGTTTGCGTTAAATTATAACCTGACTTGTTCCTATCTACCTGATTGTTTACAGTCAATGGAAGCTGAAGGAGCTTTGAGAATTTATCAACGATCTGAGGAAAAGCGGAAACTTCGCTACATCCCGTATGTTGGTGACGGGGACAGTAAAAGCTATTCTAAAGTTCAAAATGCAGCTCCCTATGGTCCTGCCGTTTACATAGATAAGGAAGAGTGTATCGCGCATGTCACAAAGAGAATGGGGACAAACCTGAGAGCAGTTGTGAATAAGTACAAGGGTAAGCTATTTTTAAAAAATCTTACACATTTTGCACAGGCTTGGGTTTTATTGTATAATAATATTATAAATCCATTAGTTTTATATCACAATGCTGTTCTAGATCTCTGATATTGTTAGTAAGAGAATCCTCTAGGTCCTAGGATAAGTTTGATCAGGTTTGGGCTGTTGGTCTTTTTCCAGAAAAGATCACTAACAACTATTCTTGATTAATAGCTGTATGTCTTGCCAACTTTCTCCCAATGTGCCCAGATTGGGTGCACTGTAAAATAGTTATTGATCTTTTTTATTTCTAACAGAATGTGTTAATTTTTTATCCCAACAGGGCAGAAACTTTCTGATGGGAAAGCCATAGGTGGTAAAGGAAGGCTCACCATTAACAGAATTGACTCCATGCAGAACTTTTATGGGATGGCTTTGAGAAAAAACAAAGGGAATGCCAAGGAAATGGCCAGAGCTACAAGAGCCATTTTAAAGCACTATACCAGCACACCAGAAAACCCTCAACATGAGGACTGCCCTGCAGGAAAGAACTCTTGGTGCTCCTTTCAAAAAGACATTGCCTGTGGCACCAATGAGCATGTCGCAATTAAAGATCCACTTCCACCTGCAGTGGTTGAAGTAATACAACCAGTGTTCGACAAACTGAGCAGCGAGACATTTCTTGCTGGCTGTGAACGATGTCTTAGTCAAAATAGAAATGAATGCCTCCATCATGTGACATGGTCTCTGGCACCCAAGGAGCAGTATGTGTCACCACAGGAGACTCACTTAGCAGTATGCCTGAGTGTATTGCTTTTCAATGCTGGAGCCTATTCCACTTACTCAAGATTATGTCCAGCCATAGGAATTACTGTTACACCACAAATGATCGAAGGATGGAGAAGAATCGACCAACAACGTATACGTGGGAGTGATTACAAGGAGCAAGACGAAGTTAAACAAAGGAGAAAGAAAAGGAAAAGGCAAAAGGCAAATCAGCAGGATGCTTTTGTCCATCGCGAGGGAGAGCCAGCGTATGCATCCCAGGCCTTTTACCCTGAATGACACTCGAGGGACAAACTTTTTAATGAGATCTTTAGTATAGTGTGAGATGAGTAGAGAGCACAATTGATTTTAGCTATAATGGCTTGGGGGGGGGGGGGGTGTTAACTGTACTCGTTGTGTCCTTATAAGTGGCCACAACCACATTGAGCTTTGTAAGGGTGTACCCTACCCCACACAGCATTATTGAAATTTGAAAGTGAATATTGATTGTTTGTTCAAATATTTTAACTGTGAGGTGGAAAACAAATAATATTACATTTGCAGTATAATTTCCATTCCCCAACAGAAGGGCCTTTTGAACCACTGAATGATATGTTACTGTTAAATACGTTTTGGATGGTGATACCTAACATCCATTATTTTTTTTTTTACCTTGTTAGGTTTTAGGGTAGATATTTTATACAACCAGCAACGACAAATAGCTGTGGCAATTTGATTTGCCTTAGAAAATTTTAGAAAAGATACAGTCGGTGATTATATTGCTTCACCGTGAAATACCGAAGCCTTATCATTGATTATAATCCTCATTTGAGCATGTTATTAAAGACATGATCAGTAGCAGCTTGTAGGTAACTTTATTGACAAATGTTATACAAGGAAGCTTTGTTTATTTTTTGGATCCTCTGTAAATAGTTATTAAACATACACTGTGTTTTCAGTTTTAAGCATTTGTTGTCATTTTCAGTTTTAATTAATTTTAAATAATTTCAGACAAGAAAATTTAAAAACAACCAAAAAAATAAACTATTTTTTAAAAAAAAATTTTTTGCTCAGGCATCAACTTCTCGCATTTCCATGACTCTGCAGAAGTCTTGTAAGGTCACTTGGAAAGCATCCTAACGAGGGAAAATTTTAGAATTTAAGAACCAAAGTATGACAAAAACACAGTAGATTTCTAGTGTGACATTTAAGATGTTTGTGGAGTGGAATGATTCCAACATCACGTAGACATAACCTTTTACTGAACAACATCTGGTTTATGGAGTGACCAACATCCTGGAACTTTATAAGTCGCATTTTTATGTTAATGCAAGCAACTAGTTTTGAACTAGCAGATTTTACCAACAGAAAATCACTGACCTCGCGAATTTCTCCCTTTATGTCGCCAGGTACCAGATGCCTAATGAAATTTAGGACAACCTCCGGAAAGGCATATTCCGCGTCCTCGGGTCCCACTTCATTTCGCTAAAAATAGAAATAAAAATGGGAAAACCAAGTTACAAGCTTGCATCATAATAAAATAATGCAGCCACTAGGATTTCTTCAACATTATCAGTTCCATTCTGAGCCCCTAAGAGTTGAAAATGCTAAGTTGCTGCAAATTTACCGCATGTCTTCAGTGTCACCCACATGACAACTTTCACATGAAAGCGTTTCTTCACTTACCATCAAGCCATGTGCCCAGGAACAGTAATGATAATGTCTGTTTTTCTTTGGCGGCTTCCCTCTTTTTATCCTGTCGGACGTACTTTTTTCTAGCATCTCTGCGAAGTGATTACCGTCATATCTGATATAAGATGAAGAGATGTTAGCTGATCACAGTTAGTTACAGTTATACGCTAATAGACCTTAGAAATTTCGTGTGGTTTAGTTGATCAAGATAATAAGCATGTTTGGACTCGAAAGTTACCATCTTCGAACAGAAATATGTTATAAATAATTTCCATAAGAATGATTTGCTAAAACATACCCGATTGCAGCCATCGCCGCAAGCATCTCCTGCTTGAAGTCTCTTTCTTCGACAGCCGCCGTGGTATTTGCAGTTCTTCTGCGTCCCCCTCGTCCGCCTCGTCCACCTCGTCCGCCTCGTCCGCCTCGTCCGCCTCGTCCGCCTCGTCCGGGTTTCGTTCCGGTTTTTGAGCGAGCCGTGACCGTCTTCTTTGCCTTTGGCATTGTTCACTGAAAACTCGTAAAGCGAAATGGAAGACTTTGCGCGGCGATGGTTGGCGCGAAAATTTCACTAGGGGGTTACCGGAAGAGAACCTGCACATCGCTGATTCGCCCAGTCATTTGAGAAGGTGTTTGCGGGTAATTGGGGGCGGCGTTTGTTTACGAATTGAGGGTTTTGTCTTTTCGCTATTTTCTCGAGTTGAATTTTTCGCTAGATAGGGTGACTTTCAAAAGCTGCAACTCAAGTGCAATTTGTTCAATTGCCGCCAAATTTGGAGAAAAGTTAGTTTAATATATAAACAACAAAAACGTGTCTGCGTATTTTTAATTTCCCAAAACTTTTTTGTTGAGAGCCATTTTTGTACGATAACTTCGATTAATTTTTGCTCTGTTTTGAAAAGGCGCTGTAACTTTTTAATGCAAACGAATTTGACAAAACGCAGACACGGTTTTTTAGGTCTTGGGGTCCGAAAACCGGAAAACAAACCAATTAAGCAAAATATTAAATTCGCTTTGAGTTGAAGCTGTCAGAAGCCGAATCACGCGCTTGCGTTCAGACTTCGCGGAAAAATCGGCATTTCAGAATATTACAAAATGGATAGGATATTTAAAAAGCCAGCTCTATAAGCTTTAATTTGATATAGGGTTTTAGATATCTGCGATGTAACCCGCGCGCGCTACATCGCTTCGACGCGAAACACCCCTGAAGGTGCATAGTAACCTTAAGAACTTCTCTGCGCAACTCTGCCCTCGCAAAAGTTATTTCAATATTTTTGAAGTTGGTTGATATTGCAATATAGCGACCAACTGCGCGTTCAAAGTTGTAGCACCAAAAGTTATCTGGAGGACCAAAGTTTATCACATCCTCTTTAATGTGTGTCAGGTTATGATTGACAGCATGACAGTAAGTTAATCCCTGGCTTTCTTCAAGTAAAATATTATATCTTAAAACAGTTTCGTGAAAAATTGCTGTGGAGTCAATGGTCCACCCATTTCTTCCCTGACAATACAGATACTCAACAATTCTTGCTAAACATTCCCAGGTTTAAAAATGTTCTTCCGAAATAAGGCCTCCCAAAACCACTTCAGAGATGGGGAATGCAAACTTTTGAAAGTCTTCAGCTTTCCAGTACCCTATTCTTGAAAGCCTGCTTGGATATCGAGAAGAAAGAAATTCTGCAGTCCAGGGCACTTTAAATAGTCTTTCTTGAAGAACTTTCTGATCCAAAAGTTGATTAGAAAGAAGGAAATTAAGGTTATTTCTTACAACTCCAAGAGCAACGGTGTGCATAACATCAAAAACACAGTGTTTGCGGTAATCAAAACCATATAATGCATGGAGACGATGAAGCACAGACAAACCAGTAAATCCTGATTCTTTTGCCATTTCCTGAGCTACAGTTCTTCTTTCTTCCTGTTCAATTAATTGCAATGTTTCAAGTTCATCATGAATGTTTCGTTTTGGCCATGGATACCTTGCTGATTTTCGGTAATTTCCATAGTAATAGTGATTACTACCAGGGTCCAAGATACTTCCACATTTGCAGCGTCGACAAGGGTTTTTTCCACAGAAAATTCCCTTACAAACCTCACAAATAGCAACATGGTCCCCAGTAACACACAAAATAAGATGCCTTAATTTTGCAGGCCCAGAAGGGAAGTTAGGCAATGTAAAGCTATAATTATCAACTGCGATGCCATTGATAAATCCATCTTCAATTTCATCAAGAAGAGGTGACAAAAATGGATCCAGAGATATTGGCCTTCTTTCTGGCAGCAAATACGCAGGCACAAAACCAACAACAAATATTTCAGATTGTTTTTGTCTGTCCTCCTTGGACATATTAGCTATCTGAACTTCAATAGCTCCAGAGCCATGATTGTATTTACCATCAAATGGCTGAAATCCATCCCAATGAAGAATGTATGCTAAGTTTCTTGGATCTCCAGTTGCTTTCTGGATAACATGGGGAAAAGTGACAGCACAGGATGAACAGGTTACCAGCTTTTGTCCATCACTTCCATCAGGAGAAGAATTGATTTCTTGGACTGAGACAACAACACCACAATTGTCACATTTGGCAGGTAATTGCCACTCTTCCTCAGGATTCCAAAACCACTGAAGTTCTGAGAAACGTCTTCCATCCCATATCTCACTTTTGCTTGTGAAACCCCAACCATCTTGATTTTCTTGTCCAAGCCAATGATCCTTTTCAAACCAGTGTGACAGCAGTTTTTTGCAAAACACAGGATCACTTGCCCAGAGGTTAATCTTAGGACCTAAGCCAAGATAGTAGTAAGGAATAGTTCCCTTCTTATTACAGTGAGGACATAAATCATCTTCTGATGACATTAAACCAAAGTGACATCTGTGGCTCTCATCAAGGCAAATTATGTACTTTTTAGCATCCCTGTAGCCGGCAGAATGCAAAAGTACCTCTGCATCCTTCCAACATTTTGGCCACAAATGTTGATACTGCTCACTAAATCCCATCATGAATAGTTTCTTTCCCCAGTCCAAGATATGATCAAATCCAATGTTTGATAATTTTAGTTCAAGCTGCAATTGCAGAGCATCAAGAATTACATCTATTATTTTCTCAGTTATTGCTCTGGTTGGGTCTACATCACCTGCATGAGCGTGTAATTCATTCGATCCGTTTTCTTCAGGAGTACGAGAATCGAGCCTATCCACGGATGTGTCTGAGTAATCAAACATCTCTTGATCTTGGTCCACGGCTTGTAAAACTTCACTAGATGATGACTCCTCAAAGCCTTCTATTTCTTCGTCGTGTAAGCCTAAATTTCCAGTTACCCTTGAACTGCTATGCTCACGCTTGCGATGTCTGAATGCGGTCGCTCTTGAAACAGGCATGCCGTTGCAATCGTTGCAAGCACAGTGAACATACTCTGACTGGGAATCCTCACAAATACAAATACAAATTTCCCAGGTTGTATCCGCGCAAAACGCCATAATTTGTCAAATCTCGACTTTTCCTTGATTGCCTCTTAAGTTAAAAGAGGGTTTCCCTTGCCTTTCGAATGATGCATGAAGAACATTGCGAATTACAGAACTTTTTCCTGTAACACTCGATAGTGCGTGCTCATCCGCCATATTGAAATTGAGCCGACGGTGAAAATATCAGCGGAGATGCAAATTACCGAAAACGTGACCTCTAAACGCACCAATGAGAAACGTCCAAAGAACAGAGGCGGGGAAATTAGCCACTCAAGAGAGGTAATAATATTACAAAGAACATTCTCGCGCGCTTTTAGCTTTCAGTTGAAGAAAATGGTAGGCGAACACAGTGAGGGTAGTTCTCGTGCTTTTCTAACACCAAGAATGTCCTCTCCTGACGATTGTTTCTCATCCCAAATGGACAGCCCTGAAAGTGGAGACACTGATGATGTATCAAGTGAAAACGACAGCCAACGAACATATACACAGAAACAAAAAGTTAGACCAAAACAGCTTCCCTTTCCCGCCAGTTTGCTGGAAGGAAAAAGTGATGATGTTATTGTTTCAGATATAAATGTCTCTGGTAAGTTGTCGTTTAGTTTTCAATTTCGAAATTAATGCGAAATGATTCTCTTCTGTAATTCCCGATTGACAGTGGTGTTTTTTCAAAACTTCAGAGTGGACGTGCGAAGAAGTCAAGGAGTGGGTCATGAGCATCTTCAACGATGAGTGCATTGCGAAGAGATTTGTGGAAGAGGAAATTACCGGTACTACTTTACTCTCCCAACGCATTCTAAACGACAACTCGATGGAAAGGCTTGGCCTTAACACGATTGGGAAGAAAGAAAAGTTTTCTTCATCAGTTCAGAAACTAGGTTAGTGCATATGCGCAATTGAGCTTAAATATTTTAGATTAAGCTTACTGTGAGGCAGACACAGGGAGAAAAATGGTTTCTGTGAAACATTTAAAATCCGTTAGCTTCTTTAGCCCCATTAAGCGAAAAATTTAGCTTTTGATCACAAAGGATTAACTGAGAGAAATGCTTTCTTTTCAGTGTCCAATACATCTGTCAGTAAAGTTCTCGCAGGCTTCATAGTGTCACGTGGCTTTTCCCGCTCTGAAAGTGATTATTCCAGAGTAATTTTAAAACATTTTCTTTAGTTTGTTCATGGGCTTCAACCAGTAACTGAATTCCATGCTCGTATTATATATAGCTTGCATTGTCGATGTCCTCACATGGTTCTCTCCTTTCTCTCTTTTTTTTCTTTTTTCTTTTTTTATTAGCCACGAAAAGAGGATCTGTTAATGCTTGTACTTCTGTGGCGGGTAAACATCTAGATGGCAGACAAAAGGGAAAACTAACACTTCCAGATATCAGATCTCTTGATCCTGCTACAAAGTCAATTTACCTTACAGTGTAAGCATGATGTAACTACAGTATCACTGTCATAGAAAATGAATGTTTTCAGTGAAATGTGAAGAAAAAATATTTTGCAAGGCCTTTAGTCTCTGACCGTGAAGATCAAAACAACAGGCATTTGCTTAGTGTTGAGTCAAATCAGACCGATACAGGTAGATATTCAATATCTGGTCACTTGCACATTGAAATCATGGTACTTGAAGCTTGTATGTGGTGTTATTTTTAAGAATATTTATCTTCTTGCTCTTTCTAGGGTATTTTGACCCTGCTAAATATCATTATCCAATACTCCTTGCCTCAAGAATTAATACTGCTGCATTTATTACTGTTTTAAAGCTACATCCTACTAACTTCTTTTTTTTATTTTTCACTAGACGAACACGCATCCGTAGGGCCACAGAAAATGAGTTTCCTGGTAATAGTATTCCAACATTTAGAAGCAATCCAGAGGCAAGAAAACGACTAGACAAGTTAGTGAAGCAACTGGCCAATGCATGCTCAATTGAAGAAGTTAACTTTGGAGAAGGTAAACTGTAGCTACATGTAGACAAGTTGTTTTCGCTCCTAACAAATTTATTATTATAATGTTTCAAACTTTCATCATACGTTTAATTGCAGAGGGTATCCGGTCACATATAATGTCAGTGCTCAACGAAAGAAGGAGGATGGTCACCCTCGGACACAATTATGAGGAAGTATGTTTAAGCAAAGGATCCCTATCAATATTAACTTATTTAGGAAAAGAGGAAGCTACCCTTTACAGCACACATTTTTTTCTGTGTGTTTAATTGCTGAGTTGTTCTCTCACATGTACTATATTGAACACATCTATTTAGGATAAAAGGAAGTCAAGCGACAGTACAAGTGAAAGTGAAGGAAGCCCCCCATGCTCACAGATGAAAAAGCACAAAAGTGATCACAAGTCAGATAATCAGAGTGAAACTGAAGATTCCAGGTCAAGTAATGCTGACGATAACTCTGAAGAAGGACCAGGCACAAATGGTAATCGTCACTTATAAATTTAAAGCGTAATGTGTAGTTCCATAAAATATCCATACCTCCCCCACAGAAGGGATTTTTTTATAAGAACCCCCACCCCTCTGGAAAGTCCAATTAAACTTGATACATTTCTTTAAATTTTTTAGACTTTGAGAGCCCCCCCCCCCCCCCTCCCAGGAATTTCCAATCCCTTTTGTAGGGGGAGTATGGAGATTTTCTGGAACTACACAATGACATAATTTTTGTTTTATTTCTTTTCATAATTTAGTTTAATTTTTCTATAGTGAGAGATTAAGTTCCGGTCGTTTCTTGCATTGTTGTTTTCAGTGGATCAGAGTTCGTGCAATAAACTCTCAGTTAAAAGTGCTGAAGTCATCACAATGGCAGTATTTAAAGAAACAAAAATGAAAGATGTAAAACTACACACACAGATCCTACCAGCTTGCAGATATCTTAAAGTTGCTGGGGTCAGAGGGAAATCTAAGCCATCAGTAACAAAGCTTCTTGCTCAAGCATTTATTGACAAGGAATATGTAGTTGTCAATGAGTTAGAAAATTGCAACTTAGCCAATTTGACATTCAGCGATGTAACCGTGCCTTCTGATAAGGACATTGTATCAGATATAAAAGAGTGGCTGAAATAGGACTTTTCTTTTTAGTTCTTATTTGGACTACCAAGGAACAGTTAAGCCAAGGAAAACTAGGTGGAAGAAGAGGAAGTAGTGCATGTACGATTATTTCTATATTTCTTGCTGAAATGGCATCAAAATCTTGTAAGCTGTTACTGCCACATCGTGGAAGGCTTTGTAATAAGTGGCATTCTGCTGTAGCAGAAGCGATTTGTGAAGGGAATAGTATATATGATAGATATGTTGATAAACCGGGCATACTTCTTGATGTTCATGATGTGGGTGAAATATATGAAACAAGCCTAAAGAAACATATGCACATTTCAGAAACAAAACCTGTTTGGTTATCGCCTTCAACTGATCCTTTTTCATGCACTTTATGTTATAATCTTACTCAGTTTTCCCTGCAAAGAGGGCAACATTTTGCAGTATTTATTTGCCATAAAAAGTCAGTTTTAATTGTAAGTGATGGCACTGGTAAAGTCTTGGTTATAGATACCCATTTCCATGCTGATACAAACAGTGGAACATATTTTATTTATGGGGAAGCAGACGAGGTTGCATTGTATTTCACCAAAAATTACCCAGGGAAAACAGTTGGTACTCTAACAGAAGTTTCATTTGTAGTTCTTGTAGACTGAAATTATTTGTGCACCATTTATATAGTTTTCACAGGTTTTTGGGCTTGAAATAGAAAAAACAGCTGTCTGGCATTTTCCCTTGTCCTTTTGTTTATGGAAAATGGAAAAAAAAATCACCAACCAGTTATATTTTGAATTATTGTCGAAGAATGAATTCATATTTATGGCGAGGAGAAAAGAAAAAAAATCAAAGATCAGTTTAATTTGTTGCTTCAGAGTTACTTGTCACAAAATTTTTTACTTGTCTGAAATTTTGTCTGCATTTTGGCTTACATTGGCAGCCTGCTATTTTGAGCCCAGCTGTTTGTTGTTTAAGTTGATTATTAACCCAAGGTACATTAATGTACCACCAATGGTGGTCCAAGAAAAGTACACTTTCAAATTATCATTGACATAAACTTGAAGTTGATTCATTTTTAAGAGTAAGCTTCATTGCAGACCAGAAATCTTAACTGGCAGGTATGTTTGAGTATTTGCCTATAACGTTGTGTTAAGACATATTACAATAATATTCCACATATTAATTTTATATATCATTCATTTTTGTGCATGCACTTGTACCAAAGTATAGTGATATGTAAGGAATGCATTGAGTTGATTTATAGATCTTGACAAAGTTGAATATAGCTAGCTTTAGTAATACACACCATGTTCAGCCAGCTCCAGATCTTTCAACATCTATCTTTGGATAACTGCTTTGTGTGGTATGGAGTCAGTTGGCAGTTCATTGATCCTTAAGCATGGCAGATTTCTCAAATGTTTCTGAGAGCAAATTTAGGACTCCACTATCGTGTATTCAAATTTATAATTAACTTCAAGACTATAGTTGTAAAATATGTATTGTTTTATTGTCAACTGACTTCAAATCACTGGCCTAGTTATACTTAGCATTTGACAGCCCTCATGATGCTTTTTCAACACTGGTTATATGTATATAAGCTACTTATTATGCATTGTTATGAAATGTATTGTTTTATTGTAATACTTTTAATGGCAACATATCTGCTTTGTACTGCATTGTCCGAATAAAATGGAAAGTTGGAGTTACATTGCTTCTTTGCTTACATAGAGAGGGTTTCTTCCTTATCTTGTAGACAAATCAATATGTATTGAAAACCTTCCTCAAACATACTGGAATTCTTATATATATTAAATTAGTTTTTCTCAGCTGTTATTAGTAATGTAATATGTGAGAAGTTTGATACAAAATCTTTTGTTTAAGGAAGGTTTGTCTTACAATTATAAATTACTACTGTTGGTAAAGCTTCAGTACCAAGGAAGGCCTATTTGATGAAAATCAGAGCTCCCAATGGTGGAAGAGTTGAAAATATTCAAAAATTGGGAAATCAATAATCCAAAACAAGTGTAGAAATTGGGACTAATAAAATTATATTCTTGAATTCCCATTTCAAGTTAGGTTTGGGTTTTAATTGGTAATTTTCAAATAACCCAATGTTAAACAATTTGAATTCCTAATTTGGAAAGTGGGAATTGCTATAAATTCCCTTTTTGTTTCCCATGAAAATCCCATTTTTGAAGGCGATTCCCAATTCTGGGATATTGCAGAATACCCAAAAATGGGAATCTAGAATACCCAACAAGATGGACATTGGGAACAGTCTCACGTTCCCAATTTAGGCAATGTTTGGGTTTTTCTTGGGATTATTTTCGAAATCCATTAATATCCCATTTAATTACCAATATGGGAATCTGCCATTTTTTCCTGTGTGATGGTGCCCAGCTTGATGGGCACCAACATGGAACTGGAACATCAATGCTCTGCTTTGGCTTGGAACGTTAATGCTCTGCTTTGGAGGGATTTTGCAAGCAGCAGCCTCGCTACCTATAGAACTCTGTATGAATTCGTACGGAGTCGCAAATTTCTAATTTTGCAAGCGCAAGGATTACAAACATGCTCTGAAAATAGCTTGTTTTCCACAACTTTGACTCCAACCGATATGGAAGTAGCAGCAAGGTTTCTCCGCATGCATATTTTCATTTCGATGGGTTGGAAAGATTTCCTGAGGAGAAATAACTGGGCTTCCCTGGTTGAAATGCAGTTCCAAATTTTACTTTGATGACAAACTCCAAAAACAAAACAACAGTTTCGCCAAAAGTTGACTCGTGATGAGTGAAGGAAATAAAATTTTACATCCCGCAAAATGTTGTTGGTTAATTCTTGACAAGCTGTCAATCTATGAATGAACTCAACCGTGAAAAATCGGTGGGTGTTTTTCAAAATCGTGGGGTTTGAACACTGCCAGATATACGATAACAGATCATAACAGCTCTTCACTCGCTTGGGAACGCTTGCTACGCAGGCTATACACAATAGTAATACCTTTAAAACAGGTTCTTTCCCTTGAGAGTGAATTAGAAGCAAAAAAGGGTCGCAGAAATCCTACTCTGTAGATGTGGCTGCCACAACACTTGATACTAGCGATGTGTAGTATATATGAAATAATTCATATTTGAACTGCAGATATAGTGAGAGTGTAGAATAATCATCGCAATTATTTTCCAATTTAAGAAATTGGAAAGAAGCCGGAAAAAATCAGGGCTTCAACGGGATTCGAATCTGTGACCTCCGCAACACCGATGCGATGCTCTACCAACTGAGCTATGAAGCCACACATGGGGAGCGAGGTCAATTTATTGAGTTCATATCTTCCCGTGAGGAGTGGGGTGATTTGTAGTATTTAAGCAATAGACCACACTTTCTATGGGTTTATAAGGGTAATAACCCATGCAGGATGTTTAGGAGAACACGAGAAAAGTGTGAAGAGTGATCTACAAACTTTTCGAGTGTTCTCCAAACATCCCAAGTGGGTTATTACCACTAAAAACCCATAGAAAGTGTGGTGTATTGCTTTTATATAATAAATCAGAAGACGCACGATTTTTCCATGGGTTTACCGGCACAATAAACCATAGCCGATTGACCAATAACAGCGCGCGCATTGATTTTGTTATCATATAAATGTGAAATAATTCATATTTGAACTGCAGATATAGATGAGAGTGTAGAATAATCCTTGCAGTTATTTTCCAATTTAAGAAATCAGGGCTTCAGCGGGATTCGAACCCGTGACCTCTGCAATACCGGTGCGATGCTCTACCAACTGAGCTATGAAGCCACACATTGGGAGCGAGGTCAATTTATTGAGTTCATATCTTCCCGTGAGGAGTGGAATGATGTGTAGTATATATGAAATGCTTCTAGTCTACCGAATTTCATGTAATTTGACCACAGTCCTCGGGTGACTAGGCTTGTTTGTGTATCGCATTCAAAAGAAAGTCATTTTTGTCAGCAAAAAGTTTCATCTTTGATAGTGATGAAAATAATGTTGTGATTTCAGGAGACGAAAGGCAAAAAATATGAGGAACGAGGAAAAAGAGCTTCAAACTGAATCAAACCTTGTTTCAGCCTGCACACTGCAAAAATAATCCACAACTGCAAAACAATATCCAAACTATACAGGCGCACTTGAAACAAATAACTAGTCCGGCGGATAAGCAAGAAAAAAATACAGAATTGTTCAAATTGTGATACAAGTATGAAATTTTCAGTAAATGTATCTTTTAACACGTGGATTACCGTATTTATTCGCCTATAAGCCGAGCGATTTTTGCACCAAATTAAACTGAGAACTGGTAAAATTTGAACAAGATTGGGGGTTCGGCTTATAGCCAGGTAATTCTACCAAAAAAATATTTACTACTCGTTCTGCGAGAGTATAAATTGAACATATATTTGGCTATAAGCCGAGCTGATAGCTCCCAAAGGAGCCGTTTGGTTACTTGTAACTTCAAAAGTCGTTTTCTTCTGCCATTTCATCGGCAAGCTTCATCATTTGTGCCGTCAAGAGCGTTTGAAATCCCGCATGTTTTGAATGATTCCTTCATCATCTCCAACAAGAATGTCTTCCGAAGCCTGCGTTTCCCAATGGAGGAACAGATTTCTCGATGAACTGTGAATAGCACAACTTCTTTGCCTTAGCTGAAGAATTAATCCGCTCACCGCAATTCCTGCGAACTTTCGATCGATTGTTTTGACAACATCCGAAACTGGCCAATCAGAAGTGGCCGTTCCCACGGTCAAGTAAACATTGCAACACGATCCACTGACCTCCACTTCTCTGCTTCAAAAACCACTTCAGAAGTGTTTCATCAGGGCTGCATCCAATTTAGGATACTTTGGCAAATAACAGCCCATTGTCTTTCTTTTTGTTGACATTTTTAGTTCACCATTGAAAAGGTTCGCTTAATCTTTTAGCCAGCCATGAACCATGGATTCACCAATGTCGTATTCTGAATCTTGGAGCTGTTGTTATGACCTCTGCTTCAGCCATAACTTTTAGTTTGAAGGCTAAGTCGTACGAAGAACGGCAAGCTTTTAGCATGACGATCGATTGCGAGCAGCTTTGAAAGAACGCACGATTGTTTGAGACAGGATACTCAGATGAATTCGATGTTTTTCAGTATAATTTGCTGTCACATGGTCACATTTTTATGCTCACTGCCTACTGTGTGTAGACTCAGATCACATTAAAGTCACCTCTGTGATTTGCTGTTGTTTTCAGTTATCTGACCAATAACAAATGCCATTTATTGAATAAAGAGGGAACTTTCTTTCTTTTAATTACGATTTACCACTTACGAATAATGTGTTTATTCATCTCACTTTACTGTGCAACGCACATCGAACACTTTATAAGTTGATTTTAGAAAAGTTTGGGTCTTGGCTTATAACCGAATGTTTTAGGTTTATTTTCCATTCGAATCTGACAGCTTCTGAAAGTTAAAAGTTTAGGGTCTCGGCTTATAGCCGAATAAATACAGTAATACAACAACAAGACCCCAGCTGGATCTTGCTCTCCAAGCCTGTATTTTGGGAATTTTAATATGAAGTCAGCAGTTTAGGACTGCTGGCTCATATTTATTATATTCCTTGGTTTGAACTCGCTGAATTTACGCCAAATCAAACAGAAAGTCTATGTTTTTATTTAAGAAGATGAATTTTGCAGATTTGTTCTTAATCTGACCTTCCTGTTCCCTGCAGTATTGCTTCGTTGATGTTGGAACTCAGCACGTAGCGCCTGGTTGATTTTAATAGTAGCACCTGCTTGATATCAGCTTTCAAACAAGAACTTGCACTGTTTTGGATATTGGATTATGGAAATTGATCAGGTTACAGCAGAAAAGAACTGGAATTTGTGTGCTTTGTGTGAACAAGAGACAGAAGAAAGACCGAAAGCTTTTGACAGCCGGTGATATGCCTGACATCGACTGCAGTCACAGTTGCCTGATCTCCGTGAATATGACGAGGGAAAGGAGGTGAAACTTTACACAGCACTATGATGCAGAAGCTATACATCTAGCTAAAGCTGCCACATATGTCAGGAAAGAGATGCTGACTAAGCAGCAGCACTTTAATGGATCCTTTGAGTCCGACTGTCATCATCAAGCAGTTCTTAACTCTCTGTTAGCCATGTTAAACATGATATTAAAAGGGCCTAACATTAACCAAAACAGACAGGAGACGATGGGAATAAACGTTTCTCTGATGCTCTCCCAGTTTTTGATATTTAATGCAGTCAAACGTCAGAGAGATCCTACACCTGAAAGCACAACCACCTGACATAGCTTAATGAGGGAGATGCCATTTCCAATCTATGTAGGACTTGTTCTTCATGCTGAAACATGTAAGAAGAAGCTAGTTGATAAGTTCTATAGATTGGGGTTGTCAAATATCCACTGATTTGGGAAACAGTATATGCGCACAGTTTGAAGGGTGTAGATCTGCAAAACCTTCGACAGATTTGATCAGTGAAGGTATGTAATCCGAGTATCAGTGGCTGGATAAAGTCAATGAGTTGATAGAAAAGGATAAACTGGACAAGATAGACTACATCTCTTGGTCAGCCCACTTTGCATCCCTACAGTCCCATGCACCATGATCCAAGGAAGTTACTGCACTGTTACAACTCTTTGAAGAAAATGCTCATACAAATGGCTGATTCAGCATTCAATGAAGATTGTCAAGGAAGCAGTTTCATATGTTAACCCGAACCATGCTCCTGTGATCGCTATGGACCAACCATTGCTTGCTATTGCGAAGCAAATCCAGTGGGAGCAAGCAGATTTGTACGGAAAAGAAACAGGTTGTGATGATGGGTGGCCTCCACATAGAAATGGCTTCGATGAAAATGGTAGGGCACTGGTTGGACAAAAGCGGATGGGACAGTGCATTAGTACAAGCTGGTATTGCGACTAGAGGAAGAGCAGATGGTACTCTGAAAGCTGACCATATCACTAGATCTCGCTATGCCCATCAAGTAAGTGCCTGCACTCTGTAAATATTACATAGAAAAGACTACAAGGGATTCACAGAAAGCCGTAACCCTTGCGAAATTGATTTTGTAACATGGGTTCAAACGAAAAGTGACAATCATCCGAACTTCCAGTTCTGGGCAATGGTACTACAGCTCAAGCTTACAATTTTAGAGTTTGTCAGATACATTAGAGAAGGAAAATTCCACCTCTAGGTTGAAATTCTTGGATGCTCACACTAGACCTGTATAGCTACTCAAGATAGCTGCCAGTACACATATACACCGAATTCCTAATGGTGGACGGCTCGGAAAAGCCTCGGTACGAGAGCATGAAAACGAGGCGGGTGAGGACATGTGATTTTGAAAAGTTAGTTGCCTTTTTAATATGAATAGAGGTAAATCCTCACAGAATCGATATTGTTGTGTTCCTCTTTGCGATCAAAAAGGATCCACCGGTCCAAACGGCGAGAGAGTTGGATTTTTTAGTATTCCAACTGAGAAGCATTTGAAAGAGCAATGGCTACACGCGATACGAAGAGAGCCGGGAAAACATTTCTCTGTTACGGATTCTACAAAGGTTTGTTCACTTCACTTTAAGGATGAACATCTCAAGAAGAGTTTTGGTATCGGGCGCTTAACGTACATTGAAGGAGCACTTCCATCTGTTTTTGCTTGGAAGAGAAGCTCGCCTAGGAAGAGACCTCCGCCAAAACCCAGGGCCAATTACCCCACAGCCAAGAAGAAGGCGTGAGTATCACTAGATTTGAGTGCAGTTCCTGATCCGTTGTCAGAAATATCGCAAGATATTAACATAAATCTTGTTCCTTCTTCGGGAACATCGCAAGATATGAGCGCAGCTCCAGGTACGCCTTCAGAAACTCTTGGTTCAGAAATGATAGCAAGCGAAAGTGTATCAGAACAGATTTCAGAAGTGTCGGAAAACCACCTTTTTACGAAGATCTGGTTGAAATGCAACAATTACTCAAAGAAAGTGAAGCAAAAAATGCAAAACTTGAAGCCGAGGTGAAAAAAGTTAGATCTCATGCTTTTACACTTTCAGAAAAATGTGAAAACTTGGAGAACAGAATTTTTAAGTTAGATAATTTTTTGTGTGATGAAGATATGGCATTTTATACCGGCTTTCCATCCTATGGTGTTTTCATGGCAACATATAATTACCTTAATCCAGGGGAAAGAGGAGAAAACATTAGATATTGGCATTCAGTTCCCAAAGATGTTGGCCCAGAATATTATGAAAAAGATCCTCAGCTGGGTGCTGGACCAGGGAAGCCTAGATCATTGAAGTCTAAAGTATAATTTTTTCTTGTTATGTGCAGATTAAGGCATAGGACATTTATTCAACATATCCCAATCCACTGTCAGTAGAATTGTTATTTCATGGGTTAATTTTATGTACTTGAGGTTTGGTCAGTTAAACATATGGCCATCTCGAAAAGTGGTGGATGATACCATGCCTCAAGACTTCAAAAACAAATACCCTAATACCAGAGCTATCATAGACTGCACAGAGATAAAGTGCCAGATGCCGAGCAGTTTACTACTTAACAGTGAGCTATTCAGTAGTTATAAAAATAACACAACTCTCAAAGGATTGATTGCTATTTCTCCTGCTGGGCATATCTCCTTTATAAGTCAACTCTACACTGGCTCTATATCTGATAAGGAAATAACAGAGAGAAGTGGATTCCTAGACCTCCCTTTTGATGCCAATGATTCTGTGATGGCTGACAAAGGCTTTACTATCCAAGATCTACTACCAGTTGGTGTGTCACTTAACATCCCACCATTTTTGGGCAGTTCTTCCCAGATGTCTGCTGAGGATGTTGTTAAAACTCAAAACATTGCATCTCTCAGAATTCATGTTGAGAGATCAATAAATAAAATAAAAAACTTTCACATATGGGATGGTATACTATCTCTTAGCCTAACTGGCATTGTAAATCAAATGTGGACTGTGTGTGCTCATCTTTGTAATGTTCAGGAACCTATTGTATCATAGGTGTAGAAACTACAGTGTACCTTAGTTACAAGCAAATTCATGTTACATACTGCATAAAGCAAGGCTATAAAAATCATCAGGGAGAATGATCAGTTCACTTTTCAATAACTGATTACAAACGTGTAAGTGTCGGAGCCTTATTTTGTTGAGCCTTGAACTCTGAGACAGCAAAAGTAATAAAATGCTGGAAATAATATGCCTTGAGACTGTCACTGATATTGTCCCAGAATGGTTGACCAAATGGGATTCTTTGGATTGACATTCCTTTGAATGTATAAACAACAAAGTCACACCAAGCCGCACCAGATATTGCCATTTGGCCTTGGACTTGAGCATAGTACTCATGGTCAGTTTTTAAGCAGCACTGATCACCTACTCGTTCACAGAAAAATTTTGGATCAGCACAAGCATCCAGTGGGGTGACAGCTGATTTTGTAGATGGGCATTTGACTTCTAAAATTCCAAAAGGCTGACTGCAACCAAAGTCAATAACTTTCCCATCTGGGGTGGCAGCAAAGATGGGCATATCTTTTGAAATAACACTTCAGTACTGCAACTGGAGTTTTCCTAGCATTCATAAATTTTTGATATTCATGAATTGCAGTTTTTTCATATTTTCTTCCATGTGCAGTATGTCTACTTGTAAATTCCTTGGGATGCATCATTTCTTTAGCAAAAGTGTTATGATTTCTCTGCCTTCTAGAAATAAGGTGAAACCTTGAGGCTGTGAACCTGAACTTCCTCTCTTCTCTCCATCTTTCACTGCTTACCTGTTCTCTTGTTTCTGCTTCAATTTTGTTTAGTGTATTTTCATCAACCTCAAATGAAGATAAAAATGTTCTTTCTTCACTAGAAAGAGTGTCTGGATAAACTCTAGTTGTAGTGTCTTTCAATGGAAATCACGGGTAGCTGTTTATGTCAAAATTTGGATCAGGGCATCTTGAAACTGCACTAATATTGACATACACTGGAAAGTTGGACTCTGTATAAGACAATTGATAACTGTTTGTAGAACCAACCGGACTACTACCAAATTTAGTTTGCACCATACTGTTGGGTGTATTTGAGGCCAGAGTGGCAATTCCCATTTTAGGATTTATGGCTGCAATCTCATTCTTAAATCTGTCTTCCTCTGTAAGATCATTTTTTGTTAATTTTCGGGCCTCATAAAGTTGACAAGAAATAGGCTTGCCAGACTGCTTATCATCATCAGACTTGATTTTGGTCACAACTAAGTCCATCACTGGCTGAGGGTGTATTGAATCACCTCTCCCCCTTTTATGCCAAGTTTGCAAAGTTGATGTACATGCCAGAGGTGGATTTTCATCTTGTTCATCATTCAGATCTTCAGTTAATTTACTTTCATACAATGAGTATTTACAAATTTTCAACATGAGTGCTAGTGTGTGATTGCAATAGCCAACTTTTCCTGCAGCACATGTGCAAGTGGCATGCATGACTTGTGCAGATTTAATGCAGAGGGCAACTTGTATGGTATGTGGAGCTTCATGTTTCTTATAGCTATGATAACACTTGCATTTAAAGTAGAAATAGTTTTCATCGTCATTCGCTTCAATGTCCTTTAAATATTCATCTTGGAGAAAAGTCTTTGCACGTTTCAAACTTTTACCAGAATTTTCTACGTGCTTTTTCATTTCCGCTTTAGTAAACAAAGGCAATTTTTCAAGATTTCTCCCCCAGCCAGTGGTTGGGTAATTAATTTCAGTTACTTCTTTAGTGTGGGATGAAGATCCTGGAAGGGAAATAGAACATTCTCTGGCTTTTCGCTTTGTGTAGATCTTGTTTGGATCGGGGTCAACTATAATTTTGTCCCTGCCACTTGCAATGTACTCCTCAACTCTGATACAAGATATAACACAACACAACACAACTTTTAATGTTTGGACCGTAATTCGCCAAAATATTACAGCAACCTTTCGTACAGCGGCGAGACTTAAGCCTCGAAAATATAAAATTTTGGTTTAAAGTATTTATTCTAATAAAAAATAATAAAGGATTTAACCTCTTCTTGTAAGAATCGAAATCAGAGCATCAAAAATTTGACAGAAACATACCGCTTTACTAACTGTGCTTTTACGGTCATTCCTTTACATGAATCGCCCCTACATCGCAGCCTAAACAGAAGATCGGCTTTTTTCATTTCTGCTGGCTTCCTTCCCTGAAGACTTGCTCCAGGAATATCATTTTCCGTGAGTAAAACCGGCGCTGAAAACAAGCTTTCTCCAGGTGTCGCCATGTTTGTTTTCGATTCTATCCTCACCCGCCTCGTTTTCATGTTCTCGTACCTACTCTTTTCCGAGCCGTACGCCATTAGGAATTCGGTGTATGGGACATGATGATGCTGAAGGAAAAGCACTCCTTGGTGTTTACTGAATTTGTTTGGGGGAAGTTTGTGGTTCAGAAAACTCAGCACTCCTTCTCGTTGATTGCGTTAGACCATAATCACGAACAGGAAAATGAGATAACGAAAGGTGATGGGGGAACTGTAGGACTTATGGAAAATCCATCTGCCCTCAAGCGCTGGATGGTGGATGGGCCTGAAATCGCAAGGGTAGTAAAAGAGTTTCAGTCCACCTTTGAAGTTGCAACACCTTGTGACAAACGCCATCAAGAGCAAATGCCATCCATCCAAAACGCCTTTTCCAAGGATCTCCCAAGCACACATCAGTGTACTTGAGGAAATGGGAAACCATTTTATGGAAGACAGTTTTTACTGTTTTAGGAGCACCTTTATTTAAAGATTAAAGCACTCAACTGATTGTGGTAGACACAAAGGAAATAATGCCGGAATCTGTCATCCAGGCAATCAATACAGCTAAACAGACAAAACAGTCTCAGTAAAATCAATTTGTAGAAGAGATATTAGTTAACTGATACTATCCATCTAAACCAGCTTCTGCTGGCAAGAAGTCAAATTTCAGCACTCAAGAACGACTGCAATCTGTTTGCGAGGCTCTATATCATGTGACAAGCAAGAGAAGGTAATATTCAAGAATTTTTCAAACATGAAAATCATGCTAGTCCCCCTACACTTTCTTGTGCTGGAAAAATTCTTTCTGGACAGAAATCTGACTTAGTCCAACTACTTGAACCTTCCATTGCAGTAGAGCATCCAGAGGTTGATGCAAAAATTTTTGATGCTGCTGCTTGTGTTGACGTGCTACCACTTGAAAAGTCCAAGACATTTAAGGACTATGCAACTGCATTTCTCGGTTATGTCATCAATCAAGCACAGGATGTCAATAGAATAGATTTGATATGGGATGGGTACTTCGAAAACAGCCTAAAACGCAGCACAAGAGAAAGGAGAGGCTCAGGGGTCAGAAAGCGCGGGTGCAATAATGCATCCATTCCGGTCAACTGGAAGAGTTTTCTGCGATCGGATGAAAACAAAAAAGAACTTTTTCACTGCTTAGCAGAGAGTGTGGTTTTCCATGCAACCCCTATATGAGAATTTGTTAGACCGTTTAATATTTATTGGCAAACAAGACAAGATCCAAGATGGGTCTTGCTTTTGTTTCATTTCCCATGGCAAAAGGAGTATGCAGGCCAATTTTGGCACTTCCATATTTTGAACAATTCGCTTCGTGATTCGTGCGATATCGGTTTTTCAAGTGACATTTAACGTGGAATTCACGAGTCAGGTAATGGATTTTCCTTGAATTGCATAGCCTTTTAAAAATACAAAGAAAACCCAATTTTATGTCAGTAAATGTTGCAAAACGCACGCTTGCCAAGAAGCCATTTCAAATCAACTGTCAGGAGCCAGCGAATCGGAATCAAGTTAAAAATCGATCACAAAAAAACTTCATTTGCTTCTCATGGTTGACAAACCTTCACTTCCTAACGGTTCACACAAGTTTTAAATCATTTTAAAGGCAATGATGGTGTTTTACAGAACGATCCTATTACAAGTTTCCGACATAAGACATAATCATCAACTTCGTTTGAACTTGTTTATCTCCTCGCCTTCTGCCATTGCACTGAACGAAATAATCCACATACAGTATGCATCCGAAGCGAAAAGCACTGAATCTTCTGCTTCAACATGAACAACTTCAAGTACAGGTTTAAAGGAGGTGTGGACCAATGCAGTAAGTAATGTTTAGAAGTCCTTTATTTTTCTAACGTCTAGAATATTTCACTGGAAACGAAGTTTTGAAAATATCTCTTGTTTTTCACTAGTTTCTGCAGTTTTCAGCTAGTTTGCTTTATAAAATGTCGGACGTTGGATTCTAGCTTGTTGGGTTTATTGTAAGGAAACGGCATTACTGTCAAACTATCGGCAGCATTATTTTGACAAGTTACAAAGCTGTTTTCTTAGAGTTGTAGTATTCTCTTTCTTGGCGGGCATTTATACAGTTTTCATGTAAACATGAGCAATTACTCACGGTCTGCGCTCGTACAGTTTGGATATCACCACTCTGCATGAAAAATTCTTTAACCGCACTGCTCTTATGGCTCCTTTCAGCCAATACAAAAGATTCACAGGCTTTGGCTACTATTTTTGTGGTCGTTTCAGCAGGTTCATTTTGATGCTTAGTTTCTTTCTGGATCGCTTGACTTTTGCTTATGTTTTGTACTTACGCTTGACGGATTGCATAAGCGTCTGTTGAGTTAAACTGGTTAATACCTTGCTTCGATAAAAGCTATGTTTTCCCTTGGCTTTTTAGCAAATTCAATGGCTTTGGTTTGCATTAATTGACGCACATTTATGGCATCACTTGCAATGCCACAAGATCAACAAACAATCTTGTGACGCAGATGAGGCGGTGCAATATTGCGGAGAGCGTCCCTTTCAAGTCGCAATTCCACACTAAATTCCCCCGCATCTATAGCCAATCAGAGTGTGAGAATTCTATGAGCTATGCTATTCTACCCCTTATCTTCCGGACTAAACAGAGCATAAAGTAAAAAGCAAAGCAAGATGGGTCAAGTATGAAGAGAAAAACACAAGATATTTCCTTAAAAACCATTTAACGCCCAATGGCCACTATAGTGGCCATAAAAATGGCCCGCAGTTATCTGAACAGCAGTTTATCATCATATTAGTTCCCAGTTTCCCTCTTCCTTGAAACGCCTGGTAGATAATTTTTCAACCATTTTGAGCGATTTTAAGCTAGTTTCCGTGAGATTTTGGCGAAATTTTCGATTCTTGCATCAACACGAAGTTTTCTTCTCGTTTTGTGACATGTCTGGAGGCAGGAGACGTTTCACTGTTGACCAAATCCTTGATTATTTGGATGGAAACTTCGATATACCTGATGAGGGTATGAACTCCGATGTAGAAGGCTTAGAAGACGATAGTGAAAGTGAAGAAGCCTCCTCCACTCGATATGACAGTGATGAAGAACTCAATCTTAGAGACATTGAAATAGAAGATGACAGTGATGAAGATCATGGAGATGCTCCAGGACCAGGTAGGCCACAAAACATTTGTTTTGAAGCATATGACTGGGAACATGAAGAAAGTGACATAGAAATTCCCACTTTCAACAAAGAAGTTGGGCCAACAAGGGTCATGTCTGAAGAAAAAACTGCTGTTGATTTTTTCCTTCTCTTCTTGGATGAGAAAATTCTTGGAAACATAATCAGGGAAACCAATCGGTATGCTCACCAGGAATTTCTGAAAAAGAACAAGGAGGTATCTCAGTGGATTGAACTAAGCCTAAATGAACTAAAAGCATTCATAGGGCTTTTGATTGCAATGAGAATCCACAGATTGCCCTCTGCAAGAGACTACTGGTCCACTGACTGGGTTCTTGGTGTTCCTGCGTTCGCAAAAATTATGTCTCGAAATCGGTTCTTGGAAACCTGTGCCCACATTCACCTGAGTGACAACTCCAAACAGCCAGATCCCACTTCTCCAAGTTTTGATAAGCTTTACAAGGTAAGAGGATTTATTGATGATTTGAAAGCAAACTTTGCTATTCAATATAATCCACACTGCCAACAAGCTATTGACGAAGCCATGATCAAGTTCAAGGGAAGGACATCTTTGAAGCAATATGTCCCCTTGAAGCCAATCAAAAGAGGGATAAAGATGTGGTGCAGAGCTGACAGCCACAATGGTTACCTTTGTGACTTTGATATTTATACTGGTCGACAAAGGAATGGAGTTCAGCATGGCTTGGGTTACTCAGTTGTAACTACTCTTTGCCAGTCAATCCATGGACACTGGTACAATATATACTTTGACAATTGTTTTACCTCTTACAAACTCCTTGTGGATTTGTATGCTGGCAGAATCCTTGGATGTGGGACTATGAGACAAGGATGCAAGGGATTCCCCAGGGAACTGTTTGACAAAGACACTTTGAAACAAATGAATAGAGGAGACTCAATGTGGCAAATGAAGGGACCTATTCTTGCCACTGCCTGGATAGACAAAAAGCCAGTCTTTGTATCTGGAACTGTTTGTTCTGCCCCTCCACAAGAACTTCCTGAGGTCCAAAGGAGGCAAAAGGATGGCACTCGCCAAAACATCCCATGTCCCCCCGTGATATCAACATACAACCAATACATGGGGGCTGTGGATTGAAATGATCAAATGAAGTCATATTATCCTATCCCTACCTATGGAAAGAAGTGGTGGACAAGGATTTTATTTGACTTGATTGACAGAGCCACCTTCAATGCATTTACACTTGAAAAGGAGTCTCCCAATCACAACAGTCGTAGCTACAAAGAGTTCCGTGTTGCCTTGGCTAAGGAACTTATTGGAGATTTCTCGTCAAGACGAAAGAGAGGTAGGGCATCCTTGGAACCACTAGAAGCTCGATACACAG
>OX393566.1:15596814-15664314 GCA_947652115.1 Blastomussa wellsi | reverse complement strand
AAACCAATGTGAAGTGCAAGACACTGGAAGTAAAGCGCCTGAGCCCATGGGTATGTGTAACAGCCATAAGTGAAGAGATCTTTTATCGTGAAAATATCAGTTATTTACTCAATTGTAATTTTCCAATTATTTTTTTTCTGTTTGGGTGATTAGTTTTGCAAACACCGGCCATTATTGGTTACAATTTTTTCATTTTATCATGAGCAAATAACACTAATTGATTATAAAAAATATGTTATTGTTCTTCATTTCCTTATAGTTTTTAACTGGTAGTTTACGTATAATAAATAACTTTTTATTTTTGCAATTCCTTTAGTCTACTTTTATCATTTTGTCGTTGTTGCAGAGGCAGCTCGGTATTCCACTGAAGATGAGGCCGATGATGACGAGCTTGGTAGTGAAAAGGAAGAAGACGAGGAGGAGGAGGAGGAGGATGATGACCATTCTTACACAGAAACTGAGACTGAAACAACAGAAACAGAAACAGAGGAAGAAGATGAACTCAAATCAAACCGCTTGATTCGTATAAAAAGTTAACCTTTACCACACTGCGCTTACTGTTCATTTACGTTTTGTTATCAGTCCATTGGGAAAAACCCATACAAAAGGGAAAGAGATTCTCCGTGGGGGGGGGACTTGGGTATTTCTTTGATGTGTGTATGTACCGCCCGGAACTGCATTTGCCCTAAACTGATACCTAGAGAATAGGCCAATGTTTTTAGACTCTGTTCCAGAAAGTTTGTATTTATTTAGGGATGTAAATTATTATGGTCTTCCTGAGAGTGTGTTCACGACAGGAACATCAATCAGTTAAATCTTTACTAAGGAGTAAAAAAAAATGTTATGTTTTATAATGCTGACCCTCGTGATCATTTCCAAACTGTGCATGACTCTCTGTAGTGGAGGATCAGGATTATTCCACAAAACCATGTGAAAGTTTATGAAGTTTGCAATAAGAGAGTAAGCAATGCGGTTTCACAACTACAAGAATAAACATCTATAAATTAGTGGTTAATCCCTCCAAATCAGATTTTTCTTCCACTCACTGGAGTGCAGTAACAAATTTATTAAACTGTATAAAAGAAGAGGTAAAATAACTTAATCTCAAGCCATTGCATTAAGAAAATAAATATTGTGGTGAGATTTCCCCACAGCCCCATGCATTTATTATGCATCCAAGATTCTTTTCCATTCATATTACATTTTAAACATTGTTCCTGTGAAATAGTATGAGAATGCTGCATGGATAATAAATGTAGGGTTCTATGCGAAAAGCTTACCGAAATTTGTGTCTTTATGTTTATTATATATAACTAGTAATCAAGTCTTTTTGTCAGTCCTCCTCGTCAAGATCGAATCCTGTGAAGTGCTCATCTTTGCCAACCGGAAATTCTTTTCTGATGGCCACATAAGCGCACGCAGGCAGGGGAATCCTCCTGTTTCCAAGAATACCATAAACTAGTCTTGAAAACTCACGATATGAAACTCCGCGCAAAAACCTATAAATTTCAACGAAAAAGAGCTTAGTAAGAGAAACGTTGATTGCGAAAGAAAATAGAAATGTTGTATTTCCGGACTCTTTCCGTGCAGAATCAAGCGAGTAAAGCGCAATGATAGAATAAACATACAGAGCGACTTACTTTTCTTCAGATCCTGTTTGACGATACTTTTGCCTGCCTTTCGTTCTGTATTTTTCTGCGGCTAATCGAAGGCTCCATCTTTGCAAGCAAACTGCATTGAAGCCAGGGTGTGCTGTGATGCAGAAAAAAAATAACTTCTGGCCCTCGGCAAGATCTTGCATAACAAGGTCGCTGCTCATGGACTCCACACAACCTTCTAGTTCTTGGCAGCAGTAACACTCGCTTACGTTTTGCAAACCTTCGACAGCACAGTTTCCACATAAGCACCTACAAAAGGAAAAAACGAACACGAACGTAAAATAAGCATCAAAGGCAAATGAATGGAATGATTGTTTTCGACAAAAGGTGACGAAAATCGCGAGAATGGCTTACCATTCACTGACATTTACAGAGCCATCGAGCCGAGCATTAAGCTTTCTTTCCAGCTCTTCAGTTTCCTTTAACTCCTGCTCGTATCTAGCTGTCCATTCTTCATCTGCGAGGGGCTCATCGCTGAATAAATCATCTTCGTCACAAGACGAATTTCGCTCGACAACCGCGCGTTGCCGCTTGTCCACATTCGCGTCCTCGATTTCCACTTCTGGAATAAAGTTAATTTCCGAGTCATCGGAATCTACACTCGTCTCGGACATCTCTGACTCCGAAGAGGAAGACATCGTGATCTTTTGGACGAAAATTTGGACGATTTCGAGCTAAAACACACAAACCCTAGTATTCTACAGTACGACGATCCAAGTAAGTAAAGAGAAATGACTGCGGGGCTGTTTTGTTTGGTTACTGGGTAGACGTCACAGACTTGCTCGACCCAGACTCCTCGAAACGCGGTCGCGCAACATCTCAAGCACGACTTTCGCGGGCCATAGAAAATCGAGGATTCAACCAAATTAAGAAATTTTTTCGCAGAATTAGTTTAAATAATGAGTACATTAATTTTAGCGAAAAAAAAATTTGGGGTTAGGTGCACTTTAACAAAACAGTTCACGTGTCTGACTTGAATTCAGTAAATAAGAGAACATTCAAATAAACACACTACTTAGGGAAGCCTACAAGAAAGGGACATCAAAATGAAGCCACCAACCGTATATACTCTGAATTACATTTCAAAGAATACCACCAACCCAGTCAACTAAAAAGGGATTTCCCGCAAAAAAACAACATACCCTGTACAAAGCATCACACCATAAAAAAAAAAGGCGGGGGCAGCTGTAGTGAGAACTACTACTAGTTTAGAAATAAGGAAAGGTGAGAAGGAAAATATCATCAAGTTCAAATTAAACGATGGAACTGAAACTGAACATCAGGAAACAACACAAAAGGAAGAAGAGAAATTCTATAGATCTTTATACAAGTCAAGTGCTGGAAATAACGGCCGGTCAACGGACAATGTCCGGCCTGATTGGGGTTTTGTCCTGTCAAATTTTCACATTGCCAGTCATGTATGAAGGTTGTCCTCTCACAACTTCCTCACTCACGGTAATCGCTTTGCGACGCTTTACTCTCTACGCTCACGAAAGAGGTAGACTTGATGCAAGTCTAGAATAATACACCTTGCTAGCTGTATTGTTAAACTGAAAATAAAGTAGATTCGTGGGGAAAAAGTCCTTCGCTTAGTGGTCTGAATCTAAATTAGCAGTTCAAGTTTAAATGCTTTGAAATTTATCTGCTTTATGTAGACCTGAGTGCTGAAGACACTCCCTGGCACTATTTCGGAATAAAGGACTGACATTTCCTGCCAAATGAAGCAGTAAATCTTCTGAGGAAAACATATTTCTCGCTTCGAACTCCCTGCTTAGTAACCTGGCATAATGTAAGCACGTGCAGTCATCAGTTACCAATACTTGACCGATTTTGTAGCTTGGTTGCCAAGTTTTCTAAACACGCTGTTTATCAAGCATTCTCAAGGATTATTGTATAATTTGGTTTTATTTATGAACTCAGTCAAGCACCAAAGAAAGCAGTGAAGCGAAGAATATTGCGTGAGCCGGAAGTGATCGTTCTTTATGACCCGACAAAAAAAGCTGACAAAGGCACACAAGCTTCAGCCAAGCATTACAGAAACGCAAAAGTTCAGTGTGGTAAGTTCGTTGGTTTCTTCGCCGCCAAAACATAAAACAATTCTATTCAGTGTTATTTCTTCGTTTTAGACTTGGAAGAAGAAGACAACAATTCTGACGTTGAGGATAACCCAATTTACAAGTATGGTTCAATATTGGTCTATTAGTTTGATCCATTATAACGTTTTAGCAACAAGAATCAAAGTTTATTTTTATCGGCGTGAGCGCATTGGAGCGAGAAGCAGGCGTACTTTGTACTCGGGATTTTGGGAGTCGGATATTATTCCTACTCTAACCTGTGTTCACAGGTTGCGTTACAATGCAAGAACCAGAACTCTAGGTGCAGAAGTAGCTAGAAATGCTAGATGTAGAATCCCAACCGGGTAGCGGCGGGCAAGCGGGCATATCAGGAGGGAAAGCTAACAGGACTGCAACCAAGAATTTCAGGTTCAGCTCCAGCCAAGCGAAACAAGCCTGAAGCTACAGATACCGTTGACGGAAGAAGAAAGAAAAGTAGTAGTAGTACAAAAACTTATGTAGGAAGAAAAGATCCTTTAAGTTTAACGGGCCAGTCGGATCTTTTTGTGCAAAGCAAAATTTTTTATTTAAAATGGGCTGTTTATGGTACTGACACATTAGCTGATGACATGCAGGTTACTATGAGAAAGATTAAGTTTTTTAATGATCTGCTGACTGATCCTAACTTTCTGATGATGATTTCAATGCAGTTTTCCACAAAGCAAGCTCCGCCGAGGAGAGCTTGGTGGTGGTCGGACGCTTCAGCGAGCGCTCCGGCAAAATCTAGTTTTTGTCACAACGATATTGAATGTTTGTTTATTGTAACAACTTAACAAATTAAGAAATGGGAGACAAGGATAAAGTGAAAGCTCTACGCAACGAAAACGAGCAAGTGAAGAGGCAACTAGAAGAGTTAAAGAAGGAGTTCGAATCTATCAAAAGCAAGATGGCGGAACAAAGAGATAGCTGCACAGCAACTGTAATTCCACCAGATACGCAGGATGTACAATTTCTTAGTGACAGCTACGATACCCTGGTACAATCTAAGACCAGTATAGAAGAAGATCTTGGCAAATTCTCTTTGAGGTTGGACTTACTAGGAAAAAATGTTGACAGGATCGATAAAGCCATTGATGACATGCTTCATTACAGTCACCAGTACAACTTAAAGATTGTAGGTGTTCCATTAGTTAACGAGAATGAATCAGCAGAAGATACGGCCAACCTTTGTCTAAAGCTATTTTCTGCCCTTGGAAATGATATCTCTGTTTATGATATTGACATTGCGCATAGGGTTCCACAACGTAATGCAGCGATAGATAATGGCCGCCGAAGACAACCTAACGCGATTGTCTGTAAATTTACAAGAAGAATGGCTCGGGACAAAGTACTGGCTTCGAGACGCAACACCTCTCAATTAACTCCAGAGGCCTTGGGATTCTCTCCTACTGTGGAGATTAACCAAATCAGGATTTACAGTCACCTTACGCCAAGATTACAAGAACTATTATATGCTGCCAAGGCTCACCAAAACATGCACAGTTACAAGTGGTGCTGGTCGAAAGGGGTTGCAATCTTTCTTCGCAAAACAGATACATCAACGGCGATTCGTCTGGAGTCACTTGGCGATTTATCCAAACTAAGAGAGCGTGAGTCCCGATCAGATCAAATGGACTCTGCCAGCTAAGTGGGATTTGACTTTGATATTCTTCTATTTTAGTTATTTATATTGAATATTATTATGAAAGGAACTAAAGCTGTAGCAGAGAAATCAGCCAAATTGACTTTAAAGGAACTACCGTTTTTCAAACGAGACTTGGACAAGCTCACTTGTTTATATGACCTAGATTTATTTACCCTTAATACAGTTCTAGACTGTAATTTGAACCCTGATAATCAATCCTTTATTAGAATTCCCAGTCGGTATTATTCACCCCATAGTTTTAGGCAAATGAAAACCAAAGTTGAAACTGACACAAGTTTTTCTGTTTTTCACAACAACGTTGTTAGTTTAAATCGTAATCTTGAAAATCTTCAAACTCATATTTTACACGAATTAAATTTTCATTTCAATATTATCGGAGTATCAGAAACAAAAATTACTAATGCTAATTCAGAAATGTGTACTGCAAAAATACCGGGATATTCATTTGAATACGTTCCAACGCCTCTGTCCTCAGGGGGCGTAGGATTGTTCATTGATGAGTCGCTAAACTATCGCATTTTAGAAAAGATCTCTAATGAAGCTTTTCAAGCATTGTGGGCTGAGATAACCTTTGAGAATAGGAAAAATGTTATCTGTGGAATTTTGTATAGACAGCATAACTCACCTGAACGCTTTCAATTGTATTTCGACGAGTGTATTGAAAAATTTACGTCTTCCGGAAAAGACATAGTAATTATGGGTGATTTCAACATTGATCTTCTAAAGTGCGAGTCATCCAATCATAGTCATGACTTTTTATCGTCCCTTCAAAGTTGTTATCTCACTCCTGCAATTGACAAACCAACACGTGTCCGCCCTACCTCTGCCACCCTTATTGACAATATCTTTATTAATAATCCTGATAAAGTGATCGCCTGTGGAAACTTAATCACTGACCTAAGTGATCATTTTTCGCAATTTTGCATTTTAAAATCTATGAAGGCAAAAACTCGGGTTAAGAAATCTAAAATGCGAGACTTTTCACGTTTTTCTAGTGACAGATTAAATGCTGATCTTTCTAATGTGGACTGGAGTGCTCTCTTTGCAAATGAATCGAATGACGTTAACAGCATATTTTCCTCCTTTTACAACAAATTTAACAAACTGGTGAACAAGCATGCACCGATGAAAACAATTTCTAATCGCAAAGCAAAACAGTTCTCCAAACCATGGATCACTAAAGGCTTGCGAAAATCGATTAGAGTCAAAAATAAGCTTTATGTGTCGGGTGATAGAGCTAAATATAAAATGTATAGAAATAAAATTTGTACGTTAACACGCATAAGTAAACAGCAATATTATACCAAATTCTTTAATGATAATTTGACAAATATGAAATAAACGTGGGAAGGAATAAATAGTATCCTCGCACGTAAATCAAACAATTCCAAGCCTATTAGTTCTATTCAAGATCCTGATGACAATAATTCAATTTCAAGCAACCCCAATAGAATTGCTAATATTCTCAATAAACATTTTGCTTCGGTAGGGCCTAAACTAGCAAATAAGTTACCATCCGTCCAGCGCAACTATTTTGATTTTCTTAACAGATCTAATTCTCCTGATACGTCGTTTGCTTTCAATTTAGTAACCCCATCTGAAGTGAAACTAGAAATTTCTCGCATACCGAACAACAAATCTCATGGCTTATATTCATGTCCAACGCAGATTTTGAAGTGCTCGTCGAATGTTATCAGCAATACTCTTGCAGAAATCTTAAATCTATCTATTTCGACCGGAGTATACCCGAATAAGCTAAAGATGGCAAAGATCATTCCTATTTTTAAAACAGATGATGATACTGATCCTAGTAATTACAGGCCAATCTCTCTGCTATCTAATTTTAACAGAATCTTTGAAAAATTGATTTTCAAGAGAATGGAATCTTTTATTGCACAACATAATATGCTTTCCCCATCTCAATATGGCTTCCGTAAAACACTTTCAACTCAGCATGCAATCCTGGATATTGTGAGCACCATACAGACAAACATGGACAAACGCCTATTTTCGTGTGGAGTTTTTATTGACCTAAAGAAAGCTTTTGACACGGTAGATCATAAAATTCTATTACACAAGTTAGATCACTATGGTTTCCGTGGTGTCATCAATAAATGGTTTTCTTCTTATTTACAAGGCCGAACTCAAACAACTCAAATTGATTCATATATATCTGCTCGAAATGATATTACTTATGGAGTACCGCAAGGCTCGGTCTTAGGCCCACTACTTTTCCTAATCTATATTAACGATATTCACGAATGCTCTGAAAAGCTTAAGTTTTTTTTGTTTGCTGACGACACGAATATCCTATATGCTGACAAAAATCTTAGGTCATTGGAGTTAATTGTAAACCAGGAGCTCTGCAAAATGTAATTTGTGATTACACCGTACTATCATAAATTACTATTTTGCCGGCACGTATCAGAGGTCTGGGGAGGGTGTTAGCGCGCAGTGAGTCATGGGATTTTAGTTTGTAATAGGCGGCCGTTAGAAAGGTGAGACATTCTACGGTCAGCCTTCACAGTGTCAAGTCCAGTTTCGTTTTTTCGCGTTGTCTTGTTCTGTTCGTCGAGTTCCAGTTATGGATGAGGCCAAAGTTAAAGAGATCGTTGCCAGCAACAACCAAGAATTGTTCTCCCAGATCAAGGAACTTGTTTCCACCTCGATTTCCGATCTGAAGAGATCAAGCGATGTCAACTCGGCCGAGCAAATGTCAGAGATAAAGAGGCTGAAAAGGGACGCGCCCCCTTCGTTTAAAAAGAAGAGCAATGAAGATCAGTTCAAGTCCGTCAAATCTGTCCTTGAAGCTGTAGAGGACGCGTCTTCTGCCTTGGAGCGAAAAGATCTCGCCAAAATTAAAGAGCATTTGGATAAAGGTATGTCGATGCTCAAAGAGCGCCAGAAATTAATTCTATTAGCGGATAAATCGCCTTATGGATGGAAAACTGTCCTTGAGTATAAACATCATGATTTGGCCGAGGATGATGAGGATGAAAAGAAGATTTATAGAGCGGAAGCCAGGGCTGCCAAATCAACCAAGCGTTTCGCCACACGTGGTGCTTCTTTCCAGCGCCGTGGATCGTCCCTTATGCAACGTTCCCATCCAACCATGCCTTCAGCCGCCCGTTTTCCTAGTCCTTTGGGAAGGCTTAATGTCCCATCGTCGATGGCCAGTTATACGGGTCTTTGCTTTTCCTGTGCGAAACCAGGTCACTGGCGAGCCGCATGTCCTAGTTTGCTTGCTAGTTCAAATGCTCAAAGATCAGCCGTGAGCGGAGTTAATCTTTAGAGGCGAACTGTATCTTGTTACATTGAGCTTCTCCATTTCCACTCAATTGCATTCTTCATTGTTTGTGTATTTTTTTGTTATTACAGTTATTATCTCAAGTCAATTAGATATCACATCAGTACTTGTTATTGTTCTGCTCCTATTTGTCCATTAGATATTTATTTTTATATTCCCACTTTATTTCATATTTTTCAGACCTTGATTTTGAGGCCTTGTCTGTGTCTTGTCGGTCCGATCGCACTTTTGTAGATGCTCAATTATCTTGTCATGAAGTGAAATCCGGCGATGTTCCTGTTTCTGTCAGAGGCAGATTGCGTAAATGTATTCAGTTTTGGAAGGATATTGGTGCGTCGCCTTTTATTCTCGGCGTTATTGAATTTGGCTATAAATTGCCTTTGTTACAAATTCCACCGCCGTTTGTTGCCGCGAATAATTATTTGGCACTTCAGGAATCTGTTTTTGTGGAAAGCGCCATTAGCGAGTTGATTGATTTGCGATGTATCGCTGAAGTTTTTGTGCCACCTGCAATTATCAATCCATTGTCTGTTTCAATTCAGAAGTCGGGGAAAAAGCGCTTGATCTTGGATCTTCGACATGTCAACCAGTATCTCTTCAAATCCAAGTTTCGATGCGAAGATGTTTCTATTGCCAAGCAAGTGCTTAACTCTGGGGATTTCATGTTTTCCTTCGATCTCAAATCTGGGTACCACCACGTTGAGATTTTCCCTGAACACAGGCAATATCTGTCGTTTTCCTGGACATTTTCATCGGGGGTTACTAGATATTTTCAGTTTTCCGTTTTGCCCTTTGGCATTAGCTCTGCGCCTTATTTGTTTACCAAGCTTCTTAAACCGTTAGTTAAGAAATGGAGGTCCGAAGGCAAGTCTATTGTTGTTTTTCTGGATGACGGATTAGGGGCTTCTCAGAATTATATAAAAGCAAAAATTTCAAGTTTGGCAGTGCACGCTGATTTATTGAAGTCTGGCTTTGTCCCTAATGAAGAGAAATCCCTTTGGGAGCCAACTCAAGTTATCACCTGGTTGGGGACCGTTCTTGACACCTCGAAATGTCTTATTTCTGCTACGCCAAGAAGAATACAGTCTCTGTCGGAAGATTTATCCAGTCTTTTGGATTCCAGCAACCCCTCTCTCCAGTCTCAGGTGAGCAAGCTCGCCAGCGTCTGCGGTAAGATTATTTCCCTCGGTAACTGTGTTGGCAATGTAGCCAGGCTTATGACTAGAAACATTTTCGCTGTTATCAATACTGCTTCGAATTGGAATTCATCGGTTTCCTTGACGCCCGAATGCGTGGATGAATTAAATTTTTGGAAGCTTAACGTCGCTCACATTAACGGTTTGCCTCTGTGGCCAATAAAGCGTAAGCCTTCGAAGATTGTTTACTCGGATGCGTCGAATTCAGCCTGCGGCAGTTTCATTGATCTAGAAGGCAAAATTTTTCATCAAAATTGGTCTGACTTTGAGAGGTCGCAAAGTTCTACTTTTCGTGAGCTCCTTGCCGTGTTTTTGTCTTTGCAAGCGTTTATTGATTCACTCCGTGCCCAGACTGTCGTTTGGTACACAGATAATCAGAATGTTGTGCGTATTGCGAGCATTGGTTCCAAGGTCCCAGCTTTGCAGCGGATAGCTCTGGATATTCATCGCATCTGCCTTCGTGCCTCGATTAGTGTCGATGTTCAGTGGATTCCTAGGGATCAGAACACTTCTGCCGATGACATCAGCAAGCTAGTAGACCTTGATGATTACTCGTTTAACGACGATGTGTTCCACTCCCTGGACGAGCTTTGGGGTCCTCATTCCTGTGACAGATTTGCTTGTTGTTACAACGCCAAGCTTCCGAACTTCAACACTAGGTTTTATCAGCCAGGTACATGTGGTGTCAATGCCTTCGCTCAAGATTGGTCCTGTGACAACAACTGGCTCTGCCCTCCTGTTTGTCTAACGTGTAAAGTGCTTACTCACATGCAAGTTTGCAATGCCGCTGGTACTCTCGTGGTTCCCCTTTGGAAATCTGCATATTTTTGGCCTCGGTTATGTTTCGATGGTTTACATTGGAGTGGTTTCGTCCATGACTGGATCATGCTTCCTGATCTTCCAAATTTGTTTGTCAGAGGCAAAGCCAAGAATTCAATCTTCGGTCGCGGTTCCCTAACATTTCCCTCGGTGGCGCTGCGTATCGACTTCAGTATTGCGCCCAGGCAAGGTTCTTTTCTCAGTTGCGAGGCTTTCCGTGTTCCCGACGTTTAGGTATTTATTATACTTTTACTTCGTTTTTTACGTTATTCAGTTCACTAGGATAGGCTAGATGCCCCTTCACCCATGGTGGGTTTTGAATGGAATGCTGTTTTGTTATTTATATCGTATGCTACTTGACGTTTACCTGCGTCTTGGGTCTTAAGTTTTTATCCCTTGGTGGGGCAGAACCCTTGATGGGTTTTTGTTACTATTGTTGCGTGTTATTCGCCCTTGGTGGGATAGCACCCTTGATGGGTTTTTGTACGATTGTCGAGGAGTGTTCACCCTTAGTGGGACAATACCCTTGATGGGTTATTTGTTACGACTGTCGAGAGATGTTCACCCTTGGTGGGACAGAACCCTTGATGGGTTATTTGTTACGACTGTTGAGAGATGTTCACCCTTGGTGGGACAGAACCCTTGATGGGTTATTTGTTATGATTGTTGTGAGATTTTCACCGTTACTGGGTCAGTGCCCTTTATAGTTTGTGTTTATTTTTCCCTTTCTATTACGGGTATACTTATGTGTTTTACGCATTGTTGCCTTAGATGTAATGAAATTGTTGTCTGTTTTTTCATTGTTTTACAGAGCCCTGTTATTTTTGTGCTGTTATTGTTTGTTATTTGTTTTCTTTTCCTTTCGGTTTTTTTTTTTTTCCTTTAGATATTTTTGCTACAGATTTCTGGTCCACAAGTTCTCAGATGTCCCCTGAGGTCACCTCCTTATTGGACAAACTGAAGACTACAGTCATTGCTTCCAGGGCCCCTGGTACGTCTTCCAACTACACGAGGATGTTCAATAGATGGAGGTCTTTCGCCACAGAGTACCTTGGTTTTGTTGCGGCTTTTCCTGTGGAGCCCATTAGTTGTGCTTTGTTTCTCCAGTATCTGCTAGATTCAACCAATTCTGTTTCCTCGATCAACTGCGCGTTCTACGCCTTCAAATGGTTACATGATCTTGCTGGCGTTTCTTCCCCTACTTCTCATCCTACAGTGATTGCAGTCAAAGAAGGAGCGATCCGTCTCGCGTCGTCTCCTGTTAGTCATCGGAAAGAGCCACTTGATGCTGAGCATTTAAGGAAACTAATGAATAAGACTGATCTAAATGATCTTTTGCAGCTACGTAATTTAGTTATGTTTGTTTTAGCCTTTTCAGGCTTTTTGAGATTTTCTGAGTTGTCACTCATTCGCGCTAAAGATATTAAGTTTAGTGATGGTTTGATTTCTATTTTTATTGAGAAGAGCAAAACGGACCAGTTAAGGGATGGTCAGTCTGTTGTTATCGCGCAGTCTCATTCTAGCTTGTGCCCTGTGGCCTTGCTTAGATTATATATCAGTTCGTCCCATATTTCATTGGATTCTGACGAGTATATTTTTCGACCTATCTCGGCTTCTAAAAGCTGTAAGCGTTTGGTTTCGGTTAACAAGCCTTTGAGCTATTCAACTTACAGGGAATCTTTCAAGAAATCCTTTCGTGACATTGTCCCGGATATTACTACCTTCAGTACTCACTCTGCAAGGTCAGGTGGTGCTACGTCTGCTGCGAAATCTGGAGTTCCGGATAGAAATTTTCAGCGTCATGGCCGTTGGGCTTCAGTTTCCGCCAAAAACACTTATGTTAAGGACTCTTTAGCTAGTAGATTAGACGTTTCTAAGTCATTGTCACTCTAGCTCTAGCCCTTTCTTTTAACTCTATCTGGCGGTGGCTTGGCTGGCACACGCGCCCATATCTGACAATTGTGGTGTTTTCTGTGTACCGGTTGAGTAGTGGAGGCAAAATATGTAATTTGTGATTACACCGTACTATCATAAATTACTATTTTGCCGGCACGTATCAGAGGTCTGGGGAGGGTGTTAGCGCGCAGTGAGTCATGGGATTTTAGTTTGTAATAGGCGGCCGTTAGAAAGGTGAGACATTCTACGGTCAGCCTTCACAGTGTCAAGTCCAGTTTCGTTTTCATTTATTTCTATTAGGTTAGCTACGCTTTAATGTTATTAGCATGCATATGGATGTTTATAGTTTAGTTTTTTCCATACCCTAAAACCCCAAGGGTTGCACCACTGCATTGGTCGGGGGTACACGTTCCCCATGTTTTTTTCCACTCGCTGGTTTTTTGGGGTTTTCGTGTCCGGCTTTGGTGCTTTAATTTACGCCTGATGCTTGGTGTATATCCGCTTATATGTCAAATAAATGGCACTGTGGCTTGGCTGGCACACGCGCCCATATCTGACAATTGTGTTTTCTGTGTACCGGTTGAGTAGTGGAGGCAAAATTTGTATGATTGGTTAACGGCAAATAAATTGACCCTGAATATAAAAAAATCAAACTTCGTCATATTTTCTCCTGCTCAAAGAAAATTTACCTATCGACCCAAAATTATGATCTTTGATAACGAGCAGAATAAAAATGTAGCGTTAGAATGTAAGGAATTTATAAAATATCTTGGGATACTTATCGATAGTCATTTAACTTGGAAACATCATATTGATCATATAGCAATTAAAATTAGTCGAACCATAGGTCTAATATCTAAACTACGGCATTTTGTTCCAAAACACACTCTTATAAATATCTATAGATCTCTTGTTGCGCCTTATTTGACCTATGGACTGATCGTTTGGGGCCAGGCGTGTAAATCATATCTTGATAAACTTCTCAAGCTGCAAAAACGAGCTCTACGTTTTATTTATTTTTCTGACCGCAATCAGCATGCAATTCCTCTATTTTCCGATGCCGGTATTTTACCGCTACAATTTTCTTATTATGAACTTACAGCTAACCTGATGTTTGATATTAGACACAGAAATGCACCTAGAAATATTCGAGACCTGTTTCAAGACATATCTAATATTCACCCCTATAATACCCGATCCTCTGCTTCGCACAACTTTTACACACAAAGCTCTAGGCTCTCTATTCAACTGAACTCGTTTTCTAGAATTGGAACAAAAATTTGGAACGAGATGCCTCTCACATTAAGGAATCTTTCTAAACATGACTTTAAAAGAAAAATTAAAAGAGTACTTTTCAATATTCTGTCTTCTGAAGACTCCTATCTTGACATTCGAAACGTTATTCAAAAGGTCAAATTTTCTTAAGGTTTTTATGTATTTTCAGAATAACAAGTATAGTCTTAATTGTAATATTGTTGTATTTTTGTTTCTATACCTACTCTTTTTAGTTAACTTCCAGATTTTTGATTTCTATAAACTTGTTTTCATACTCTCTCTGGTTAATTTCCTGATTTCTGTTAACTTCTATACTTACCTTTTTCTTTTTAGTTAAGACATGACCCACCTAGATTAGCTAGCTACCTGTGGGCATGTCCAATTTGTTAAAATAATTATTAGAAAATAAAAGAAATAAAAGGAAATAATAATAATAAAAATAATAATAAAAGCAAATTCAGGAGAAGTTCAAGAGACCAAAAATTGAGCTTTTAGGTGTTAGGGTAGATTTTGGTTCTCCAAGAGTAAATGACACTTTGCCGTCAGCTGCAGGTGACGATTCTCTTTATGTGAATCAGCAAATTTTGTCTTTAATTGATGGCGATTATGAACCAACGGTTGAGATTGAAAAAGGAGGAACAGAAGTAGGTCAGAGTTACCTTTTTCCTGTACTCTTTCCTGCCAATAATGGCATTGCAACGGCCATTAAGTATGAAGACAATACTTTAAAGTTGCTTGATATGGAGCGAACAACTTGGTCCGGTCAGAGTCAAAATGCTACTTACCTTATTAAGTCTGATTTTGATGGGGGAATGACTGCAGAAATAGAAGTGCCAGGAGGGGAAATGACTTTTCCTAGTTTCGCATCAACCAACGGTGGTGATTTCAATGCAACTTTAACAGGAGATGTAAGCATAGCTTCTGCTGCAGAGATACAAGCGGCGAAATAACAAGAGAGATACAGGCGAAATAACAAGCGAAGATCCAGCAACTTATCGCTTGACTAAGCCCATTCCCGTTGAGCTTGAATTTGTTAAATGCACTTTAGATGGACAACTAAGGCCAAATGCTTCAACTGGAGTTTGGTTCAGCAAAGAACTTGGTGATAAAGTCCAATACTGGGATTTCACTGACGGGGCGGGTCATGGGCAGTTTTTAACAAACAACACTGTTTTGTTGAATCAGTTTTTTCTTTCAAGGGGTAACCAGCAACCAAATGGCACTGTGGTTATGGCGGGCAATATTCATTTTAAGTACCGTACACATTATGTAACCTTATTTGAAGATGAAATCAATGAGTTATTAGAGAAGCAGAATGTCAACAATCAGGAGGCGCA
Organism: Blastomussa wellsi; assembly: GCA_947652115.1. Lineage (NCBI taxonomy): Eukaryota > Metazoa > Cnidaria > Anthozoa > Scleractinia > Plerogyridae > Blastomussa > Blastomussa wellsi. The sequence goes on along the minus strand of OX393566.1, from coordinate 15,649,067 downwards.
ATACTAAACCGAAGAATGTAAAGTGATCAGATTTCTATATTAAAGGGATGACACTGACCCTTTGGTCAGTTTAAACATGGCTTCGAGTATTCAATGCCTCGCTAACTCCATCAGCAACATTCCCCCTTCACAGAAAGATTTGTTCGCTTTTGGGGTCAAACAAGCGTGGACTAGAAGGGAAGGTTCTTTCAGACAGTTTTTGGAGCATAACGGCATTCTCCCAGACGCAGATTTCACTAAGGACTGTGAGTACACTGAATTTGCATGTGAACCAGTCAAGCGTGAAAGCTGGATTTATTGCGCATTCCTGAACGTAGGCGAAAATGCAGGTGACCTCTGTCGTAACAAGATCGTGCATATAATGTGGCAAAGATCGGTTTCTGTTTTCGTAACTCAAATTACGGAAATTTTTTATCCCTCTGATAATTTCGACGTAGACAAAGCGCTTCGTTTAGTGTATTCTGCCGGATTTGAAGACGGTAAGAATTGGCAAATTCTTACACTAAAAAAATCTGTAGAAGCCGATAAAAGGTTCAAATTAGGCCCGGAATTTATTCCAAGCGAGATTTATGAAGACCAAAACCTTGAGGTCATGTTAAGTGATCCCTCAATTGGCAATCTGACAAGAGTATTTGGAAAAAATGACAGCGTGCCAAGTGTCGCTTTCACATGCAGAACGCCCCCTCAGCCAGTTCAAGAAAATGAAACTCACTCAACTGTGAATGGGACCCCAAAAGGTTTTATCAACTGGGTTGATAATGTCAATTAGCCACCGTAAGGATTATTGATCAAGGATTATTGACCTTCTTTGATGTTTTGCCTGCCTGCTAAAGCTGCTTTTTCATCTTCCACAGTTAGAAAGGTTTGTCTGGAATTAGTATGTTTGATTTTACAATCATGTTCAAACATTATGGACAAAATTCCCACATGTAAACGTGTTAAAACAATTGCGGACATGCGAGAATATTAAAACTTCACATTGAAACTTGCTGTGATTATTTCATATTTTCACTAGTACTTACCTGAACAATAACTCTAAGAAATACAATATATAAAGTTAGTTTTTGGCCCCAAAATTAGGGGGTTGACTTATACAAGAGGTTGACTAATACACGGGCAACAACAGTAGGTTGACAAAGAAATGGCTCAAAATGTCGTGGTATAGCTCCTTTAAACTTTATCATTGTGGCATGCAAGCATTTTTAGATGCCCCACTCACCCTTTCAATGTTTACCTACTTTGTGATGAACAATTGTCTTTGCAATATGTTGGGTTGTTCAACATTGAGAAAAGTGGAAAGAAATAAATTTAGTAATCATACAAACAATTCTAGCAATGGCTGTAGTATCCTACTTGTGGACATTCCAGCTGTAGTTCAACATTGTACACCATAACTGCTTCAGTCCAAAAGCAAAAAGTATTTTCAAGTGGATACCGTGTTGTCCCCATTTAAAGCCCCGAAGCTAGCCCAGAAGCTTTCACTTGTGCAATAAATAAACTGGTAAAACAGCACATTGAAAAGTTGCCAACTGCTTTTTATCAACTGCAACCTCTCTGTTGTTAAGCTACTTGACTTATTTCTCCACAAGAAGAATTAATAGATGCTCAGGTCAAAAATCTGTTCGTTTGTGCAGTTTCTTAGTGTTCACACTATCAGTGAATTCTAGTTACCTTGAATTTTCTTGATGCAAGCCAGGTACATCTGTTTGGGGACAGGTAATGTTCCCCTGTTATGCTGAGTAGCAAACACCAGAACTGCATAAGAGATATTTACACACCAATATTTTAATGAAGAGTTTAGAACAAATATGCCAAACAACTATACCCTAGATGATATTTATTTCTACAAGTATACTAATAACAATACTGCAGTTCCATTGGTTCCTCTGCTGGCAACCACGAGTGTTTAGTTTACAAAATTAACGAACTTGGATGTGACTTTGTTTCATCCTTTAGTTTATCTTTCGTTTTTCCTTTAAGTTCATTTGAATTTCTTGTGTTTTTTCTTTAGTTTTCACCGGTAATGACGAGAAGTTGTAATTGCTCATATGTGACCCTGTAATGGCTGAATGCAGAAAAACAACAACAAACCGTGTCAAATTATCTGTGTGAACACAACAATGAGTACGAGTTGAGCCTATGAAACCTCTAAAGGCCTTCCATTCAAGATGATGATGATGATAATAATAATAATAATAATAGACGAATCTTTAAACAGGATTATTATTTAACTTTCATACACTGGACGAATTCTGATTTTCTGATTGGCTGATTTGTACCACGTGCTACTGGATTGTGACAAAACAACCTTGACGTAGCCCTTGACGTCATTATCGTGTTGTAATAGCCGTGGTGTAAATTCAACACACCACTGTCATTACACATGGCTTCGGCCAATTCAAAGTTTGACGATTTGTCAGATGCAGACATTGATTCTCTTATTGAGGATGCAATTCCAGAAAACACCAAGAAAACAACTGCTTGGGGAATGTCTGTTTTGAAAGGTTGCGAATTTTAAATTTTTCATTCAAGCTAGTTGAAGCTATGTTTTTGCACGTTGTCAACAGTTTTGCCGGCTTTGAACAAAATCATCATTGTATTTTTTTCTTTTGTTTGCCTTTTAAACTGGTTATCCAAAAAATACCCAAATGAGGTTTTGGAAAGTCTTTCACCAGAAGTTCTCTCTGATAGGTTAAAAAAATTCTACCAAGAAGTAAGGAAATCGCCGACAGAGCATTACAGTGCTTCAGCGCACTTGTCCATCAGAGTGGCCATTGATTGCTACTTGAACACACTGCCAGAGTCTAGCGGCATGTGAGATCCACTATTTAAAATTGCAAATAAATCCCTGAGTGCTAAACTAAAACAGCCTAAAGCTCAAGGCTTTGCAAAAGTTCAACATCATCCATCTATCTCTCCCAAAGACATCCAAAAGTGCTACGAGATGAGAGTTTTCAATGACGAAACCCCAATAAGTTTACTTCGCGTGAACTGGTTCAACATCAGCCTTCACTTTTGTCGCCATGGAAAGGAAAATCTTTGATCCTTAACACCAGATAGTTTTGTCATTAACAAAAGATGCAGACGACGGTGAATATGTGGAGATGTATATCAGTGAAAAAACGAAAAACCACCAAGGCAGTCTCGGAGATAAAGCCGACGAAAGTGATCCAAAAATGTTCAGCACTGGAATGTCAAATTGTCCTGTAAAATATTTCAAAAAGTTTCTCAGCGTCCTAAATCCTAACCAAACTGCATTGTTTCAGAAACCAAAGAGAAATTCTCTCTAGTGAAAAGATATGGTTTGAAAATTCACCGATTGGAGTGAATAAACACTTAACTGGGTGACATGATGAAGGAAATATCACTCGCTGCAAGCTTGAGCAAAGTCTACACAAACCACCTACAACTATCTCTGCTCTAGATGAAGCTGGAATACCCATTCATCGAATTATGCAGACTTCAGGCCACAGAGGCGAGAGTACCGTTAAGTCGTATTGTAACAGACAAAGCCTGGAAAATTACAAAGAATCCTCCCATGATATTCTTGCTAGAGTCGGTCATGATTCCACTCCGAAGGAGTCTATGTCTGGCACAGTAGTCGCTGTGAATAACATCAAAAATCTTACACAAAACAGTCAAAGCCACAATGTACAGAATGTAGTGGCTAATTTAAACCATTCTCCAGCGCTTAACTTCCTTTCACATGCAGAATTCAAAGACTGTCAAATTACAGTAACAAACATTACAAAAAAGTAAGTTGATAAGCTTATGTTTGTGTCAAACTCATTGCAATAAAGACGTTGAGAAAGACGTTTATGCTCATTAAATCTTTTCAGACAGTCATTTTACAGGGCTTGAAATTAAAGAAATATTCAGGTCAATATTTTGCGACCAGCTGCGAAAATTTAGTCGCAAGTTCTAAAAAATTTTAGTTGCAAAATGCACATAAGCTATGATTTTGTTATTGCAACAACGCAAGCTTAACTTTCATTTCATTTCTGTTAACCCATTGACGCCTGAAGGTTTAAAAGCACACACCCACCCCCAAATGCCTGGCTCTTTTGCAGCATTCAGTGGACACGTCCGAGTGGAAAAAATAAACCATATGCGCAGTAAATTCAGAGAAATGAATTGTTTCTAAAGTTAAGTTTTATTTCAACTAGATATGCTGAAAGACTAATTTATGAAGCAAAGAGCTTATCAGCCGTGATAAACTGATCCCAAACACGACTTACAAACAGCAATAAATTTTTCTCCATTTCTGGGATAAATTTTCGAGCACAGAAAAACACGGAAAGTTTGTACAAAATCTTAAAACCAATTTGAAATACTTTGGAAAAGGTAGGTTTTTAGTCCATACAAATATCACTGCCATTATTCCAAAAGTGCTGCAGTATTTTCTTGCTGCAGTGAAGCGGTAATTTGAGACAGTAAGTTTATTTACAAATCATGGTTGCGTGAAACAGTCTAGTGCCAGTCACAAAACTGCAAAGTTCCTTCCACTAAACGAACACTAGCAACGCTTTCTTTAGCTTAAATCGTACTGAAAAAGTTGTTTTGTATTTTCTGAATCATTGACTATAAATCTTTAAACACCTTTCACGACTGAAAGCGCTTAAATAAATGAAAGCCTAAACATGAAGACGGGACGTCTCGATCAGATAAGCATGTGCGTGCAAGTGCCAAATCTGTTTGCTCCAAAAAGGCTAAAATTTTGAACAAAAGACTGAAATATGATAGAAACTTCAAATAAACTTTGCTTCAAATTAAATGTCATTGAAGATGAAGCGAAGAAATGTACTCAAAATATCGAAAATTACAAAGCCGTGCAATTCTGCATGCGTAATTAGTTTATTCACTCGGCTTCACGCTAAAGGCGGGAAGTTCAAATTTTAGCAGATGGCTTTTGCATTCAATTCATAACTCCATGGCTTTACCGATCTTTCCAAAATTCGAAGCGAAATTGTACATTACCATTTTGTGTTCAAAAGTCTTGAAAAGCCTCATTAACTTCGTGTACAGGTCCGTGATTCGAATTCAAAACACGTTTGTAAGCGCAATGACATTATGTCCTCAAGGCCGTAAAAGGATAGATGAATCCTTCATCAGCAAGGTTTAAGCGGTCTATTCTTCTTGATTTTCCATTACAAATCCACTAAAACATCAATCTGTGTTTCTCCTCTTCATTTTTAACTCCAAAGAGGACATTTTTCGTATTCAGAATGAAAACATGGCCTTGGAAGTTTGTAAATAAGTGCCGTGTTCATTTTCAGTACACGAGTAAAGACAAAAAACCTTCTCTCTAGGACCCCAAGAAAACCCGAAAAATATGCGCAGAAAACAGATTCTGATTGTTTTATTTGCCCTTAGTATCAGTAGAACAATAGGGAAACCCAAAAACCTCCAGGGAGGGAGGGAATGGACATTTGCCATCATGCGGTTTTTACGGGCGGTTACGGGCGGCACAGGCACTTTAGGGGTGTTTTTTGCATGGGCGGTTACAGGCTGCACAGGTGCCAAAGGGTTAATTAAATGATGGGAAAAATGATGTTTGATCGAATGAAACAATTGTCAATTGAATCGATCACTGTTCAGTACACTATTTAGTACATTCTCAAACTTTTAATTCCATTAAAACTAAATTACATTTGTAGACAAGTTAGAAGAGGACCGACTACAAAAAAGGACAATCTTGAACATCTCTGATCTAAAACTCAACAATCTTTACCTTTGACACACTTAACCTTCGTAGGCGTTTTGTTAAGCTTTAGCTGTAGCTTAAATTACGGGGTAGCATAATTGAGCAAAAGCACTCCGAGTATTGTTATGAAGTGTTTGAATCTTTGGCAAGGACAAGCACGAGATGAACGAAACTCGCAAACCCCCACGTCCACCTTGTTTGTTGTTTTTGTGAGTTGTTTTTGGCGAACGGGAGCTCCTCAGTGCACCAGCGATGTTTACAAAGAAACCACTGTAATGGCGTCTGATTGCATGAATCGCATACGTAATATCAACATCAATAGACCTCTTTAGCTACATACGTCATCAACTGGTCACGTGACGCAAAATGGGTAAACAAACACGCTTTCACATGTTTCAAAGAGACTCGAAGTATTTTACGTGACTCCGTTTTCGATAATGGTGCATTACTGCTGTGTGAATAATTGCTACAATAACTCCACTAACGAAGAATTACTTTTCCATGGTTTTCCCAGTGATAAACAACTCGTCAAGGACATTTAATAGCTTTTAAAAAAACAGACGATCGAATGTCAGTTTCGTGACATCTTTGATGAACTTGATCACCTGCTAAAGCTTGTCACTGTTTTGTTTTAAGGTATGGATTTCAAGAATTAAAAGAGATCCTAAAAAAGATTTCAAAGTTTCGACATATACCAAAGTTTGTTCGAAGCATTTCCGACTAGAAGATTTGTGTGCTTTGATACAAAATCGAGAAGACTGAAAGCTGGAGCTTGCCCATCATTGTTTAGTTGGTCGAAAACAAATCCCGAGCGATCGCTTCCAGATAAGAAAAAGCAGATTGAGGAGCTTAATGCTATCCTAGAATCAGAGCTAACTGACACTGCTTCAGAGGGTGAGGGGAAATTCGATTTAACAGATAAAGAAGATTTTGTTTCCAGAGCTACTCAAGTTAGCGTTGAGATACCATGCAATCACAAATTTTCAGTAAGAGTTCTGTTGGATCTAGCTGATACTCAAGCATGAAAAGAGAATTACGCTACGCAAAATTTCAAGGGTTTTAAAATTTGTACTTCCAGGAGGAGAGAGAAAGAATATCGTATACTGGAATACCAAAGTAAGCAAAAGCCAAAGAATTGATACATCCTTGTTGTTTGATTCAGAAGAAGAGTCTGCGCAAAGCGATGGTAGTGATTCAGACTCAGACTCTGGCACTGAAAGAAATCACATTTTAACGGTAGAAGACGAGTTTCTTTTAGTGCTTATGAAACTTCACTTGGGACTTACAAATCTAGACTTGGCCATAAGATTTAGAGTTTCAGAAGCAACAGTTTCCAATATATTTATCACGTGGCTCAACTTTTTGTACATCCGCCTTGGTACCCTAAAAGTGTGGCCCCATAGGAGGGTTATATTAGATAATATGCCTAAAAAATTCAAAGAGGACTATCCCAATAACATCATAATCATAGACTGCACCGAGTTGAACATTCAGTGCCCATCTTCACTGGTACTTCAGTTCCAAAGTTACTCAAATTATAAATCAACAAACACTTTGAAATCCCTTGTAGGTGTTGATCCAAAGGGAGGTTTTATGTTTGTGTCACAATTATACACAGGATCAATATCTGATAAGCAAATTGTCACAAGAAGTGGATTTCTTGAGTTACTGTCAAAAAAAAAGAAGTGTCAGAAGTTGAAGATGGGGATAGTATCATGGCGGACAAAGGCTTTGATATTGAAGAAGACTTGAAGAACATAGGACTTCAATTGAATATTCCTCCCTTTCTGAAAGAAAAACCACAGTTTAATGAGAATGAGGTCAGTAGAACCCAAACTATTGCAAAACACAGGATTCACGTGGAAAGAGCTATAGGAAAAGTCAGAAATTTTCTGATTTTTAACACAAGAATACCAATTAGTTCATTGGGTACTATTAATCAGCTCGCTTGAATCCTGTTCATGAATCCTGTTTTAACTGATGAAGAGGATGATTAATATGTGCTGCTGGAAGAAACTAGAACTGAACTTTCTGAATGAACTGCTAAACGCTTTTACACTGGAGATGTTGAATGCAGGAATGTATGAATGTTTGTCCTTATCATATATAATAATGCTTTCCCCCATAAAAGCAGCAATACTTAACTGAGTTAGATACAAAATGTCATTAAGTATAAAACATTTCTTTAGATTGAGACATTTGAACACTCATTATGATATGTATTAGTAAGCAAATATAAGTAAGTTAAAGGTCATTACTTTTGTGCATCAGTTTTGCACTTTGATAAGTTCCTCAGATTGTAACATTTGTCTGACTGCACATTCTTTTCTTTTTCAAGAAGGCAATAGCATGTTTGAAATAAATGATGTTAATTTAGGCAGAAGTGTGTTGTTCCAATAGTCAGCATTAAAATAAATTCGCTCTACACAAAGGCTGTGTGATCCAGAAAGATACACCACAAAGTCACACCATGGCAAGCCACTGAGGGCAAGCTGTCCTTGTACTTGTGCATAATACCCTTGCTTGTGATCTCGTTTTAATCTGGGAACTCCATTAATTATTGCACAAGGGAAGTTAGGATCTTGACAAGCCTCCTCTATCGAATTGTTTCTCCAGGTGTATGGACACTTGATTTCAAGTAATCCAAATGGGCTGGGTGATGAAGGATCAAATACTTTGCCATCAGGGCTGGCACCAAGGTAGGGGTGGGAGGGATTTACTACTAACCCACAGTCATATACAGTAAAGTTTTTATGCGATTGTTTTTGCATCTTTCTTGCATAAAGAGATCTTACTATGACTTCATTGGTCTTGCCATGCCGAATATATGAGACGTTTGATAAGCCCTTTGGTTCAAAAATACTTTTCATGAATGGTTCAGATGGTTCCTTTTTTCTATAAAGCACTTTTCCAAAATTTGAAGCAGTGAGACGAATTTCTCTTTCTTGAACCCATCTCGTCCTGAGCTTGAGCAACTGTGTTGTTCTGAAGGTGCCAAGCCTGTCAATATTTATGTTGATCTGTTGCAAGATGGGTTGTGTGGTATCAGAAAAGTCTTGAGGTAAAGTACAGGTAAACAACTGATTAAAAGAAGCAAGCATTGGGATTTTGGGGAAAGTAAGAACCTCTTGTGGGTGTTGGTCTGGTGGGAGCAAAGAGTTAACTGGACAGTAAAATTTAAAATTAGTCTTATTTGGCTTTCAATCTGTTAGTTGGTAAGCCAAAGTTGAACTGAGGGGAATGTTTCCAAACACAGTATGAACTTTTGTAGAACATTCCTGGTCACTTAACAGGTATGTAAAAGGGGACCTTTTTTCTTCAATTGAAAGATATTGACACATCTCCATTACACTTCTTTGTTTCCACCCACTTAGCCTTAGGTCTCTTCCTCGAGCATCATAAAGTTTGCAAGTGACTGGATGTAATTTTCGCTTGCTATCCTTGTCAGAAGAAGCCTTGCTAAATGAACACTTCATGACTGGCTCTGGCTCAATGCTATCCCCTCTTGGCTTATGCCACTCTTGAGGAACACTTGTACAGGTTTTATTGGCTGGTATTTCTTTGATTCCCAACATACACCAGTGGTTCAGAAAGTACAAAAGACCAAACACATGATTGCAGTGTCCTCCAACCCTACCAAATTTGAACATTTGAAAACAAACCACCAAATTATTTAATTTTCAATACAGAAGCTACTAACATACAGTATAGTCTGCAAAAGATGTAATTTTATTTCAGTCATGAAATACAAGCCAGTAACAAGTTGAAAGGTAGTTAAGGATTCACCAGTTTTGCCACGAAATCAGTGTGGTTTATTTACGCATTACATTCAATAACATCTTCCACGTGCCCTTTATACAATTGTTGTCATTTATACGTAATAACCAATGTTTGGCACCACAGTCAGAGTACCAGTACATAGTTTAGCTAATTTTTTGGGACTTACCCAACTTTATATGAGCATTTTGCTTCGGTAACAATTCCTTTTCCATCTTCACTTTTCAATGTAATATTCACTGTGTGTGGAGCTTCGCTTTCTCTTTGGCTCCTTTACGAAACACGGTCCGCGATTGTCCTCTTTCACGAAAACATTATGTATATAATTTTCTGTAAAGAATTTATAGCCTTTCTCTCCAACCTCATTTTTCCCACAGCCTGTAAGGTGTTTTTCAATGGTAATGGAAGAAACTTTAGGGACTTTTTCCAAGGATTTTAACCAGTGCAAGTCATACTCAACAGCATCCGCCACCATCTTGAATGTTTTGTTTACCCATTTCAGACCACGTGACCAGGAAGCTAAAGAGGTCTATTGGACTGGATTTTGACCAAAACTTTTCACATTTTCTTTATAAGCAAGACACAAAAGAATTAAAATTCTTATTTTATCCTTAATTTGGGTGAATAGTCGCAAAAGGAAAAAAGGAAAAAATTGCGACCGTATCGGTCGCAATTTCAAGCCCTGTTTTAAATTCTTTTTTAAGCCATGCGGTGTTCATTTAACTACCATGTTCATATATTTTAGGATATATTTTGTAAAAAATATGATTAATTTGTTATCAACTTTGAAACGTATTAAATTTAAAATCAAACATTTTGTCTGGTTTACCTAGCATATAGTTGTTTCAGTGCAGTGTTTCTTTGTGTAGTGTATTCAATTTGAATAATAAAAATGTTAACGCACTCATTGCTGGTGAATTATCGGGATTTACCTGCACTCGTTCACTAACAATAAACTCGAAATTTAAATGAACTGTTAGTAAACTTGTGCATGATAATAGGCAGATGCCTACTTTAAATCTTATTGAAAGCCCTGCATATATCAGTACTGCATGACTCATTCAAAACATTTTGGGATTGAAAACCAGGGCGATATCTCCCCCCTCCAATTTTTTGCTTGATGTGCTGGAATACTGAATTAACCGAAGGTGACAGGAAGAATGGGTAAACTACATTGAAAATGATGCAGCCTACATCGTCAAGAACCTGAGAGTAAAGGAAGGATTTCATGAAGCAGAAGTATGCAAATACTGCTAAGGAAGGATTCTAGGTCACAGCATCACCCCCACTTCCTCCATCATATCCTTCAAGTATCCCTCCACAATTAACAAAAAATGCACAAGGTGTGACAGCTGCAAGCTAAAGCAAAAAAAAAGTGGTGTGCTAAAGATCATTCAAAGGAAACCAAATTCTTTATATCACTGTTCCATTTTCATATTGCCAAAATATTCAACAGGTAGGTCAAAGAGCTTGTTGTAAAAGCCACTTAAGATGAAATCACCAATGTACTTCTTGATGCCAAAAATAGCAAGTGGTTGAAGTAATATATCAAACACGAGAGACGGTGTCAACAACCCCGTCCAAAGTCAAATGACATCCCTCACATGAACTTCGCATGACATTCATGTTTTCAGATCCGTGCCCATAGTGTACAACAAGAAGGCATCTTTCAGGTTTTTCTATGAAGAATCAGCCAAAAAATATCAGAGAAGTAAAGCCAAATTGATAACAAACTTCAAAATTAACAGAAAGGAATCAGCGATGAATGCAAAGTGGCTCACTTTCTAATATCATGGGCGCAATGGCCGCCATGAAGCAAACAGTGGTCTTTTTGCAAAGGATTTTATTGTTTGTTAACTATTAAACCATGACTTGAGCACGCTACAATAAGAAAAGCTACAAGCCATTAAATTTCAAGGCTCAAGAAGACATGTCTCAGCTGAGAGGAGTCTGTGCACCATTCTGGAGCATCTCACAATCGGGGGAACCGTTACTGGCGTGAAATTCAAATTTTGTAAGCATTACTGGTGTTTTTTGGTTTTACTTGACGAAAGTGAGTATTGTGAGGTAAAATTAAAGATGCCAAGGGAGGATTCCACTTATATTTTGGAGCAATGACTTTTCCCCTTCTTCCTCACATACTCTGCCATGTTTGATTAAGCCACTGAAACAGAGGTTTCGTGAAAAAGAGGGGGAGGAGCTATCCCTTTTATAGTCAGGGTCCTTGTTTAAAGCCTACATGCAAAACAATTTTAAAACACTTTGTAAGCAAGTGGACTTCTTCAATTCAGCATTGAAATAAATCCACGAGCTACAACATCAATTTTTGGTACAAAGGTGCAGCTCATCTGCAAACGTTTACAATACATTTATTTTTTTGCCTCAAGACTGTTATTTTGTGAAAACGTCCACTTCTTGCAACCAGTGACAAACAAATGATACCTGCAAAGTTCTTTTCCAATACATTACACAACAAGAGTGACACTTACATTCTAGTGCACCCAAAAGGGTGTTCTGCAAAAACATGTAATCTTCCTTGAATAACCCAACAGGATCACTTTCAACCTGGCAAGTTACTAACAACAAATACAAAACATGGTAAGAATACCAAAGTCTAGTTTAAGATTTACATTGAAACATGCTGTCATAAATATAGGCTGATTTAATTCAATAGCTATGTACTGCTAATAGCAGAGCTTTGGCAAACTCAAAGGGTTGCAAAGCAGAGCCCCATTACCATTGAAACTGAAAGAGAACCATGCCGCCTCAGCTTTCCTTGATTGGAGTACACAATTTATTTTGGCTATGGAGTTTTTCTCAAGTAGTTGGTACACTAGCATTTTTAAAGAGAACGTTACCACCAACTAGACGCTCAAAGAGCGTTACTCGGGCTTCGTGTCTTTCAGGTAAATGACAAAATTTGCCGCGACATAGTTCATTAACATCTACCTTTATCTTAGTTCCCAAAATTGTAACACTAAGGCATGACAACAAATGTCAAACAGTACTCACTATGCATTGTATGGTTAAGCTGAGATCCATATTGAATGATCGCATCTAAAATAAAACATGTCACATATGTAGAAGCCGTAAGAGTTGAATGGTGTCACATTACGCAGTTTCATCCACAGTTTTGCAATTGGTATGCCCTTATTTTCAAACTAATTGAACATAGTAGATGCCAGTGTTTTCCCAAATAACTCTGCAAAATTGTTATGAAATCCTGTCGTTCTACTAGACAATGCATATAACTGTTTGCCGAATTATTGCACACTCTACCATCTTGTAAACTCAAAAGTTCAAAAGCTGAATAGTCATGCGAGGATCACTGTTACCTCATTTGAAAGTAAAATGAGACTTTACGTGTGACTGGCTTCAGTGGAATTTGCACATGTTGACAGTTCGTTTCATTGTAAACATCTACATTTCTTTGGAACAATGTCCAAGAGGAAACTCTCGAGTTATTTTTGACATGAGACAGATAAAACCATTGACAAAGCGGAAAAAAAAATGAAAACAAATTTCACAAGGAGGAAAATGATGCTTGACTGCCAAAATTGAAACCTCGCAATTTCCAGACGAAATGGTTGAACCAAAACAAGTGGTTAAGGTACGAAAATAACGCAACGTGTTGTCTCTTCTGCCGGCTGGCAAACAAGAAAAACCCTTTTCGTGGCAAAAAAGGCTGCACCAATTTTAAAAGCGCTACTTTGAGAAGGCATGTTAATTCACGTGAGCACCAGGATGTTATGACAGAGGCTTGACTGCGAAACATTCATCAAAGCGCATGAGAAGGCTGTTGGTGAACAGGCTCAAGGTATTATCACTGCGATGAAAGGGCATCTATTGGCTTGCCAAAGAAGACGTTGTCACCCATAAGTATTCCTCTCTCCACGGCCGTTTCGAAGACGTTGGGGTTGAACTGGTAAAAAAGATGGAGGGGAAAATGCAACGTATCGATCCTATTATACAGCAGAGGGTATGCAGCAAAGCATCTTCACACTATTTCAAAAAGAAGTGGATATGCTGATTCAAGGGAGACCTTTTGTCTCTCTCTTGATTGATGAGTCAACTGATATTAACACAACTGAAAACCTGATAATTTACAATTTCCTGAACAATTTCAATCCAGAAACTCACCTTTTGGGAAATGCAGTGACCCACATTGTAAAGGATATCTGGGTTCTCACAATGTGGATGAGAAAAAAGTTGTCAGGTTTGGAAGTGACAGTGCATCTGTGATGACTGGTAAGAGCAGCAGCATGGCAGCAAGATTGAAGAGGGTAGATCCATTCCTAATCAGCATCCACTGCATGGCTCACAAGCTTGCTTTGTGTGCTAGCGAGGCGTTAACTGGAACTCAATTTCTTTCCACATGGAAGGAAGCTTTGCACTTTATAGTTATTTTCAGAAATCTTTGCGAACACATCAGCTCAAGAAATTTCAAGAAATTTTTCAGCAACCACAACTGAAGGTTAAAGAAGTTTATGAAATCCAGTGGTTTGCCTTCTATGGAGCTTTAGAGGCTCTTCATTGTACTTGGTCCTCATTATTGGCATACTTTGAAAGTCATGATGATCCCAAGGTTAAAGCTGCTGGTTTTGAGAAGGCCCACAGGAAGTGTGAGTTTGTGGCAACCAAGGGCCTGAAATGATGGATGACATGCCAATAGTGAAATAGCTCAGCCTTGTCTCCCAGAAGCAACATTTGTATTTATCTGTTATACAACCAGCCATCTCATCTGCAGTCTCACAAATAACAGCCATGAAGACAAGTGATTGAAAATACCTCAAAGAAATAACGCCCCAGCTGCCACCTGAGACTGTAGCCGGAACACGCAGCTGTGAGGTCACTTTCCAAGGCAGAAGTATTAAAGTTACTGGACAACAAGTCAAGCATCAAGACAAAATTTTTGGAAAATGAAAGAGGTTTTAATGAGCAAAACTGGAAAAGATGGAATGAAAACATTTTATCCTGACTTCCTTATTTAGTGTCACTGTTATGTGACCACGTTAAAAGTATACTGACATGTATAACAAAGGTAGTTGGTAAGAGAGCACTTAAATGTATGTTCAGCTGTGCAATTACACAGTTTCTGGTTGGTTAATTAATGTAAATTTAAAAACTGTAAAAATAAAACTCAATATACATTTACCTACTTATGTACATTTTTTGTACAGTTAAAGCAGCCACAACATTGTTTTATTTTCCCTTGGGCAGCAAAAACACAATTTATTGGATGGGATTACAATGAATTATGCTCTGTCCCCTGCTATTGCCAATTTGTCCCTTTGCAAAGACAGTTGAGCTGGCTCAAACACTGATGATTAATATTTTTCCTGTAGATATTAATTCCACACTGTAGGTCAGCAAAATGCAAGTGAAACTGACTTCATTCTTGCAGGGGCAAATTGTAGTGAATCTCACCTCTCGATGAAAGAAAGGCTTCAGGTAGCAAAAAAGGTCAAAGCAAAAAGGAAAGAGTTGAATCAGACAATAATTGCCAAATCTACAAAAAAGAACAAAGTTATTACATTATATAAGAAGTCTAAATTCCCGGCAAGAAGCTGCTCCCTTTTGGATCCACTGGTTGACAAGACTTTTGCTGAGCCTCTGCACAATTCAAATGATGTATGCCAGCAGTTACATGAGGTTATGCTTGTCCATGCCAATGACAAAAGCAAGCTCATGCCTAATTGTACTAATCTAGCTAGGGATGCACCCAGTTGTGCTTTAGCCTCCCATCTTACCACTTGGAAAGAAATTGGGGCTAGCAGATTGTATAAGAAGGTAAAAAAAGTGGTTCTCCCTGGGAAGAAAGGGATCCCTAAATCCCATCGGTTTACTGGGAAAGAGACAAAAACATTCTGCCACCATTTCATGTCAATTCTAAAGTCAATTTTGTGTGAGGACAACAGTCCTCAGCAACAGCTCTAAATGTGCACGTTTGTATCCACTGGCCTTCAGCTAAGAGATGCTATCAGCCACTTTAGTTGTGTTACTATAACCAAGGGTCTCTAGCAGGACATCAAAGACTCTTGCAAGTGGTATTTCAATGCCTGCTCTCTCCTGTTAGACACCGCAAGGTCAACAGTGTGGACAATTGGACAGACCATACCTTATCACACAGACCTTCTGAATAGGAACCTTGGTTTAGGATTAAGCATTAATACTATGCAAGGGAGGGGAAACAAAACATGTGCATGCCAGCCAGTATTTGAAGCATGCAACCTTGTTTTCAGACACAATTTAATTTCAACTGTTTCATTAAATATGACCCTGCAAGTTTTCGCTACCACAAGAGGACAGATGTGTATGTTCCTAAAGAGATTGATCCACCAAATGTTTGCTACTGTGGCTTAGTCAAGGAATGCAGTGCTCAAACATGTTCACCGTGTTCGTCTGAGATTTACAAGAGTGTAGAAAGGAGTGCTGAGATAGGGGTTTTAGACCCTTCTTAGTGTAACAAGCTTGTGAACATGAAGATAAAATGACCAACCCAACAACAGTTACCTTGGGACATTCACAGTCGAACACCTAACCAAGACCACCAGCCAAAAAATCTTTACAAATTTCCTGGCCATAAAATAATAAATGGTCACAAATTTATTGCAATTCCGATATATTAATATTCTAGCATGGCGCCGAGGCTTGGGGGAATAAAACAAAAGAAATTATTTATTCATCCCTAAGCCTCTAAAACTTTTGTTTAATTCCCCCAAGCCTCGGTGACATGTTAGAATATTAATATATCGGATTTGGTTTATTCCCAAATGCATAGCTTAGTTAGATTCATTATAGAGTTTGAAAAGTAAATCAATGATAATTTGTGCACTTGTTTTCATTGTTCGCCATAGATGCAATTTTACACAAAACTGTGTCAGGGTGGCCTTGGGTGGAGAAGCTGCTCTGTTAACAGTTTTGTCAACCCCATTGTGAAGAACATTGTACTCAATTTTAGGAAATGTCTCAAATAAGAATACATGTTCTAGATAAGGAGTCCAAAACAGGCCAAACCATTGTTGGCCTATGACACATATCCCTATTGGATATTTGGGGAAGCACCTCCCCCACCCCCACCCCAACTACAAGGAAATATTCTATCCGACTCATTCCTTTTGAACTTTTACATAATGGAACTTATCAAATAGCTGATTATGCATTCAGTATACACTGTTCATTTAACTGTGTGGTTATGTGCTGCACTCAACATTTGAATAAAACATTTCAACTAAGTATTCAAGTGCTGTACTCTACATGGTTTTAAAGAGTTATTTGAATAAAACATTTCAACTATGTGCTCATAAGTTGTACTTCAAATGGTTAAGAACTTGTTAAATAAAATTTTACAGATGATTGCTTGTTTGCCCGGTTTTATTTTTGTTCTTGTTACCATTTGTTTTGTGCCTGCTTGTCTTTCAACAGGGAGCGTTAATTGCTTGCTGTTGCCCATTGCCCTCTTGCCGGTTAGCATTATCCGGCCATCTTACCTTGCTTGGAGGGGGCGCCTCCCAGCAGTTACGTACTTGGAGATTCATTGTTTGGAGGGTCTGCCCCTATGGCTGCCTCCCATCGGGTCCTCCTTTCTCCAAGCACTTACATCTGTCTTGGAGTTCCTTTACCTTGGAGGTGACCCGTGGAGGTTGCCATGGTTGCCCCTCTTCATTTGCTTTTTGCCCACACTTGTTTGCTCTTTGCCTGCGTTGCTCTCGATTGGCACCTACCCTCCATTTTTGAAAATTGCTATTATCGACAAGTTAAATGAGAAAGATTAATTAATCAACATGACACGAGCGTGGGACAAAGAAAAATTCTGAGTCCCCGACAGGAATCGAACCGATGACCTTCCGAACACCGGGCGGGCACTCCATCCACTGAGCTACGAGAACTCCTGGAGAGCTAGGTCATTTTTACTGAGTTCTTATGTGACATGCGTCCCGCGTACTGCATAGGATCAGCAATGTCACTGTTATCATGAGTTGTGGAAATGAGAGTGATGGCAAATTTTCAGCTCCGTAAATTTAATGTGAAAGATTAATTAATCAACATGACATGAGATTATCAATAATCAGAGTTGTACATCATAATACTCGTCTCGATATAACAATGTAAATGCCTTTATTTTGCTTCAATGACAGCATTTTTAAAGCTTACAACTCTGAAAAATCCTGAAAAGAAAGTGGGGTTGGATCGGACACACCCTTCGGAAGCCGGTATCCAGCATCACGCGGCAAGTCCTGACTTGGAACCCTCAGGGGAAGAGGAAGCGAGGACGACCCCGAAACAGCTGGAGACGAGACACTGAAGAAGAGCTTAAACAGCAAGACTTGAACTGGTCAGAAGTGACAAAGAAAGCCCAGAACAGGGTGCGCTGGAGGAAATTCGTCGATGGCCTATGCTCCACTGGGAGCGATGGGCCTAAGTAAGTAAGTAACTCTGAAAAAACAGCTTAAAACTCGAGGCCACCCTGCTATATCTGCCGGCGCCCCTTAGTAACCTCGCCTTTTTGCTTCGCTCAATTGGCAGCAACGGGTGGAACTGAAGCCGATATCCAAGTAATCGACCAGAATCCTGGGTCATCTCAAGGTAAATCCATGAATTCCGACAGAGAAAATACAGCAGAGTTTATTTCCAAAGCGATTCAAAGCCAATGGTCCAATCACCTACCAAGCTTCCCAACCAGAGGGAGAAGCTCATATTTCAGGGGCCGGGGCCGGAGCAGGGGAAGGTTTCCAGCTGCTCAACCAGGTCAGAACTAAGTTCCACCCCAAAGTTCCCAGTAGCAGTTGCAAGCCAAGCAAATGCAGGTATGCTACCACTAAAAGAGAATTTAAACCTTCCATTAGTTAGCCTCCTACGCAGATGTTCTTTAGGCTCGTCACGCATTCCTCCCCAACGAACGTCTGCTGAATCGACCGGCGAATTCCTTTCCCATTGTTCATAAATATCACGCGGAGATTATAAAAGAGCCAATCGGCGC
Source organism: Blastomussa wellsi (assembly GCA_947652115.1). Classification (NCBI taxonomy): domain Eukaryota; kingdom Metazoa; phylum Cnidaria; class Anthozoa; order Scleractinia; family Plerogyridae; genus Blastomussa; species Blastomussa wellsi. The sequence goes on along the minus strand of OX393566.1, from coordinate 15,630,606 downwards.
TTAGTTACTGTTTACTAAAAAGCCAATGAGAACTTGCGTTAGAACAGGCTTCTCACTGGGCGACAATTTTTCCCGCGTTTATTCATATTGGCTAAGTGATTCCAGATCATTGCTTCGTGTATGGACGAAACGCCAAAAAAAATTGTCGGAAACAACTGTTTCCTATGTAGTAGTGTCACGAGATGAGAAGTGGTTTCCCAGTGTGGCCATAGCAGGATCAGTTTTACTGAAGCAGAGGAATTCGCAAATGAATGCCACCACCAGTGTGCTTGGAACCCTTATTAAAATGAGATCAATCGAGGTATGAATTTTTAGCTTCGCTTTTCTTGTAACTTTTTGAGAATTAGAAATAGCACCAAATGATTTTATGATTTTTCATTTTGTTTACATGTGACTTTCGTGTGAAATTATTTTTCCAAACAATAATTTTACTGTAATTGGGGAGTGGAAGAGGGGCATAATATATTTTATTATTTGTGGTCCATAAACTGGGCCTGATAAATTAGCACTGTATATATTTTCCAAGAACAAACAATTTTCCACTATGTTTTCTGTGTTTTTTTTTTTTCGGGGGGGGGGGGGGGGTAACTAATTTCTCATTTTTACTATATCACTGGAACACCTCAAATTATGAACTTCAAATGCAGTTTCCTTGGCACACGAGTTACCAATAGAAAATATATCACAACAAACCAAAAAAGGACTACAAAGCAGCTAAAAATGTCTTTTATATTCATTATTATCCAACTGAAATCACCATTATGTCTCCAGAAAGGGGTGCCTCCTAGACCCAAATCCCCACTATGTCTGAATTCACAAAATTATTAATTTAGAGAACACTGATTTCCTGGAATTATTTATGTCAGTATACTTTAATTGTTACTTTTATTAACTACTATAAAGATCATTTTGATCACAATACATGCTCTTTCCTGTTCATTTAAGGGGACTCTTGACCGATTATCCAAGCTAAAGATAACCTGTTCCAACAAGAGTGTACTAGCTAAGCTCGATACACTGGGAGAAAGCTTTGACGGTCCACTTCATGCTGCAAAAGAAAGAATTTCAAATGAAAACTCAAGGACAAAGGAATTACAAGAGAGAGCAAGTGCTGCCTCCCATGTTTGTTCTGCTGACACATGTGCAGAGCAATGCCTGTCTCGTGACCTGGCCATGAAGGCTAATGAAGCCTTGAAGGAACATCAAATTAACTGCCATCCTGGATTTACCATTGCATTTGACAACATTGACTTGGAAATCCAGAGGAAAAACGTGACAATGGCAAAGCAAAATCAAGATCTCCATTGGGTCAACCATTTGATGTTTTTAAACAGGGTTTCAGGTAATTCATTGCCAAATGAAGCTCCACAACAAGATCTTCAAACAGTTTCAAACGTGACATTTCTGCCAAGTGCAAATGATCAAGTCAAGCAAAGATTTAATTACATTGTTTTAGTTTCAAGAATGCTAGTGGAGTATTTTGATGCCTTCCAACCACTAAAGGATGCATGTGTACAGCACATTCCCCACAAATACTCCAAGGAGATGTCAGAGAAGTCTGTTAAGGTAAACAAATGCTTTGAATCTGTAATTTGCAGTTATCTTAAAAAAAAATGTTTATAGAGCACTCAAGTATGAATAATCAAAACTGGGCTGGCAATATTTTGACTATTTTCAATTTTCCTTTTTTTTTTTTTTCATTTTACTATTTTATGTGTTTTTGACAAAGTAAGTAAGTCTCTCGAAAAGCCGCCATGTTGCTGTTGTTGGATGTTCCCCTGAAAAAAACAGTAAAGCATTACAAATTAACAATGGCACAGAGTATTGTTTTAAAACTAATCAACAAACACAATTATTTAACCCTGCATGTTTGCACCAATATCTTTATCCCCAAGGTTTCTCCTAAGCAAAATAATAGTCCATTTCCGAGTTCTCGCATTTTAGAGATCTGGTGCCAAAATTGACTCACGAGATCGAGGCTTAGTGCATTGCATGCCATTAAACATGGAGGCTCTGAGTGAAGAAACAACATCCAGCGAAGATTTCTCGAAATTAAAGGTAGATGAATTGAAAAATTATTTGCGAGAGAGAGGTATACAATTAAGCGATGGTGGCAAAGGAAAAAGGAAAGCTGAATTGCTTGATTTATGCCAGAAAGCAGCTGCAATGAAGCAGAGGAAACTGGATGATTCTACCGAAGACCGCACAAAGCTACTGGAGGACAAATTGCAAACAAGTGAAGGGAAGTTGCCAGACCCTAAAACTTTGAGCGCTTGGACCCACAACTTCTCGAAAATTCCAGAATTCACCTTTGGAGACCTTTACAATTATTTGGTAGGTAAAGAAGAATATTCCCCTGAAAATCTTCGTTCGTTCAAAAGTCTTCTTGGCTTCAGGTTGTTTCGTGATGGCCATGTTGTTGATTTAAAGTATTGTCCAGTGGAGGGAAAAAGCTTTGGCTTTTTCCAATTTAAAGTTAAACCCACAGAAAGGGCTAAAACTGAAGACGGTCAAAACACGTATAATGGATTTATAATTTTAAATTCAAGTGGAGAGGTCCACTCAGCCTTTTGTCCCTGCAAGGGTGGCAGTGATGGCTGTTGTAGACATGTAGCAGCCGTGTTGTTCGATCTACAATCCACAGTTAGCAACAATTTAATGTCTACGTGCACTTCAGGGAAATGTGACTGGAAAAAACGTTGTGGAAACAACGAGTATGCTATTCCTTTCCAAGATTTGAAAATTGTAAAAGCAGAGTTTGGAAAAACTGAGAAGAACCCTGTAAAGCCAGTTAACTTTGAACCTGGGCATTCATCTTTTGATGCTAGCGCAATGAAGGACATGCTCAGAAGAGGAATTCAGGAAGTGTATCCCCAAGCTGTGGCTCTACAATTTCTGCCAAGGCCCAAAGAACCCGAAATCCCAGAGTCTCTAGTGGCTAAACATATAGCTGATGATAGCAATGTTGAAAGGTATGAAACTGTAGAAAATGTAACCTTGTACACCCTTAAAGAGTATGCAGATATCTTCAAAAGTGAAAACAATGTTGGCAGTGAGGAACTTTGCTCTAATAAAACAGTGCAGACATTTATGGACTTTTTGTCTATCAATGAGAAGCAATGTGATATAATTTGTGCAAAAACTGTCCAACAGGCAAATAGTCAGTTCTGGTTTGAGCAAAGATCTGGACGAATAACAGCCTCCAACTTTTATAAAGTTTGTCACATGAGAGAAACAACTGATAAACAAACACTGTTAAACTTCTGATGAACTATTGCCCTATGGAACATATTCCAGAACAGTTAGAGTGGGGTCACGAGAAAGAGATCTCAGCATCAGAACTCTATTTTAAAAAACTGAGTTCTAAACATCAGGAACTCGCAGTTGTTGAATCGGGGCTTGTAATAAATCAAAAGTGGCCCTTTCTTGGTGCTTCCCCAGATCGTATTCGCTTTTGTAAATGTCATGGCAAAACACTAGTAGAATGCAAAAGTTTATTCTCAAAGAGAAACCTTTTGCCGGGAATTGCTGCAGCAGAAAAGTTGATAAAAACCACAAAAGGCTTCCAGCTGAAGGAAGAGACCACTTGGTACTACCAGATACAGGGCCAGATGGCCATTACAGGAATTCATCACACCGACCTGGTGATTTACACAAACAAGGGTATCCTGATTGTCCCAGTGGAATTCAATGAGCAGTTTTGGCTTCAAATACTGGATAAACTGCACTTGTTTTTTGTAAAGTTCATGGTGCCTGAGCTTCTTTCTGGAACCATTTTGCGTAGTCTTAATCCTTAGATGTATGTTAAATTATACTGAAATAAGTGTATATGTTGTAGGCTAAAATAAAGATCACTGTTAGAATGATTTTAACTAAGTTTGTGTTTGTTTCCCTTTGTTTTTGATGCCATGATAATGAAATATGGAGAAAAGGGAATTCAAAATCAAACCTACTTGAAATCATTTTAATATGACCTTCACTTCAGTCTGCAAGATATTCATTCTCTGGGAGGATTGGAGGTTCAAAGCCTTGTATTGGTGTAATAGAGACTATATACTAATATAATGTAATGTAATATAATATGAAATATAATGTCATAATATATTTCCTTATTTAGTGAGGCATGACAACTAGGGAAATACTGAAGACCACAGGAAGCAGTTTTTCCTTTCTCTCCACAAATCCAGATTGCAACAGAAGGTCAAGCTACATACATATATTTTCTCCAGTGTTTGCTTTTTACTTGTAAAAGTTTCAGTGGAAGATGTTTGTGCATTCAGATTGGACTATGACAGGCTATTCTCTTAACAGTCTAGAAAGACACAGTGAAGAAGCAACGGTCAAATGTTAGCACAGCCTTCACGAAATAGTGGTTAAATCCTGGTGATATAGTCACTTAAACAACCAGTGTGGATTACACTATGTATGTTTTTAGGAATGATATTGAAACCATAAGAATTCAAACTTAATAACAACGGTGTGAATACAATGTACAATGATATTTATCTTGCCAAGGGCTTGAGCAAGTTACAAAGTCCTCCACACACAATCAACATTTGATCAGCCAGTTTTGCGAGGGTAAGAGGCAGATTTCCCTGGAAGACCTTGAAGTCTTTTAATCTCTCTATGGCCCTCTCCACGTGAATACGTACTTTTGCAATCTGGCGTGTGGACTTTGTTGCTGCACGTGAAAGTTGTTTTCCTGTTAAAATTGAAAGTATGTTGTCATGAAATTTAACATTCACCTTATTTTTTTAAATTTTTTACTTTATTTTTCAAATTTAACATTCACCTTTATTTTATTTATTGATCTATTGTCACTAGATAGGTAGCTTTTTTTTGTGTTAAACAGTGTTGATCATTCCACTGCCAGGGCAACACTGTTATGCAGTTGAGTTCATTAATTCTGTTTATTTAAGATAAATCCTAGAGAGCACATATTTTTAATAAACTGTGAATTTCTTTTATGCACTCACATGAGTAACAGGGATGCAAAAAAAAAATCTTTAGTTATTGATTGATTTATTGCAAAAGGAAATCTTACCTTTTTTGGAGAAGGGAGGTATGTTGAGATAAACCTTCTTCTTTGTTAACATGTCCCGTATATTAAAACCTCTGTCAGCCATTACAGAGTCCCCTTCCTCCAGCAGGTCAACCAGCTGACTTTCTTGAGTAATTTTCCTATCACTGGTGCTACCAGTCGAAAATTTAGATAGAAAACTGAAGTATCCAGAGGGTGTTATTCCAACTAAGGCTTTGATAGTGTTATGTCCTTTATACTCACTCCAAGTTGCTCTCTGAGCATATGGTGAGGTTGGCTTCTCTATAAACACCTCAGTGCAGTCAATAATTATCCGTGTGTTTGGATACTTCTTGAAGGAGTGGGGAAGATTTTTCTTAACCGCTTCTTTACTAGGCCAAAGTACAAGGGTATCCTTAAACAGAGTTGCAAGAAAACAAACCCAGGTGGTAAAAATTCGGCTGACCTGAGCCTGGGAGATAGATAATATATCAGCAAGTTGTCTCCCCATCAGACCAAGCCTCAGCCTTACAAGACATATCACAAGTTCCTCAAGAACACTAAGACTTCTTTTTGGCCCCGGTTTAGTAACAGGTGAAGTTTGGTATTTCAATTTTTTGTCTTTGTTTTTATCCCAGTATTTCAGTTTATCAGCCTCTGGCTTATAATCAAATTCACCAACATATTAAGGCAACCTAACGTTGGTATCCCAGTGTAAAACTTGACAGAATCGTCATTTTTCATGACATCCTCCACGAAGAACTCTCTTTTCAATCTTGATTTGTCTGACAGCGTAGCTTGTAGGCTTTTTAGCTGCTCTTCAAGCTCTTCAATGTAACACATGGTAATGTCAGTTTGACAGCTGACTGAATTTACTTTTTTAGGTTTAGTATCCTTAACACCACTAATTGATGCTCGATCAGTTCCATCGTTTTCTGCAACAGAACAGTACGAATGATCATGATAAATGTCCTGCACATTGGGACCGCTCAAGGCAACAACTAATTCAACCGCTTCCACAGGGTGATTTTCTCTGTTGATGTCCACACAAATGCTTGGCTCAGATGTTTTGATGTCGTTCAGCCTCCGTTTCTTTGACGATGATTCATAACGAACTTCTCTTTGACTTCTTGTTGGCTCACTCGGCTTAAAAATTTGTGGCACTGCGGACTCGATAATTTTACGTCTACTATTTAATCTTCTTTTGTAAGATTCTGGCAAAAAATGTGCGCTGCAAATCCTCAAATTGTTGGGCTCACCTGCCTTTGCTTTCTTAGCTTCAGATGCAAACTTTTTGTCCGCTCTGCGGCAGAAATTTTACCATGTTGCAAGTCTGGCATCCGATGGAAAAACAAAATACGAAAGATCTCGACGATTATGGTTGCCATTCTTGCAGCAAGCAACTGAACAGTAAACGATTTTGTAAACAGGGCGATTAAGCGACCATGAAATCTTCCTTTACAGCTTTTAGTTTTCGCGCCATCAAGCACGACTTCGCACTTAGCCTCGCTTTCGCGCCACTACTTCGGTACCAGGTCTCTGTCATGTGAGAACTCGGAAATGGGCTATTATTTTGATAGGCATGCTACATACAGGGCAAGTTTACAATGTTGCAGGGTGAAAAAATGGCATATTTGTAAACAAAGAAAAGAAATTGACCATTCAAGCATTTGGAGAAATGAAAAAAAAGGTCTGAGAGAAGAGATGCCAATTTAAGCATAATATTTAGTATTAAAAATTGAAAAAGTGAAAATATACCAGCTTATAATTTTCCATTAGACTAAGAGGCATGAACAACAGATAACAGAAAAACAAGGGTGATTCTGATGTCTCACGGATGACCATGCATGTCTGCTGTAATTTAAACAGCAGGCATTATTTTCGGAAACACGTTTAATAAATCTTTGCGATAATTTATAGCTTGTCAAAAATACTAATATAAACGAGTTTATTATTATGTGGGACAAATCATTGCACTACAACCTATACTAAAGCACATGGATACTTCAATTATAAAAGAAAAACAGTCAAGTAAATAAATGTTGCATCTAAAGGGAATCTTACCACTGTTTGATGACATGTGCGTCATCAACAGCAATAGCACACAATTTCGATGTATACGTGTCGCTCGACAACATTTTCCGCCAACGTTCAACCTTTAGCCAAGCCTCTGGTGTTCCATACACAACTTTGAATCGTCCTTCTTCAATAGCTCCGACCTCTCCATCTTTGACATCGCTTAAACTTACAGCAGGGATACCGAGTTTCTGAAGATTTTCCACCTGATCTTTCATGAGACTTACAAGGGGAGAAACAACCGCAACAATGTGACCCGGGCTGTTGCATGTAACATCGAAAACAAGCGGCAAAGCTTGATAAATGAGAGACTTTCCGAATCCGGTTGGTAGATTTACAAATATATCCACCTTTTTTCCTACGAAATGAACTATAGCTTCCCGCTGATACGGATTTAAATCGTCAATTTGAAATGTCTCACAAACTCGCTGCAAGGCCACGCTAACATCCGCCATTTTGTTTGTTGTGTCTCCCGCGAAATTTGACTCGGGTCCAAAGTGCACTTCCAGGATTTGGAAGTGCGCTGTGATTGGTCTACGTAAAAAGCTGGTCGATTCAGCAGACGTTCGTTGGGGAGGAATGCGTGACGAGCCTAAAGAACGTCTACGTAGGAGGCTATCCATTAGTAAAGTTGTTTTTAAGCAGTGTAGGCCTTTCTTCAATAGAGGCCAGCCACCTACCCATAGCAGGTCGTTTACAACACTTCATAGAAAACTGGCAAGCAATTACAAACGACCCTTGGGTGCTTACAGCTATTTCAGGGTACCATATTCCCTTTACGATCATACCACACCAAGTTTTTCTTCCCTCTCACAAAGTATCGGGGGAGGACGAAAATTTGATAGACAAAGAATTAGGAGAGCTTATTCAAAAACAGGCAATCCATCTGGTTTCAGAACACGATTACCACATGGGATTTGTCAGCAGCCTGTTTGTAATCCCCAAAAAGGGAGGCGGACAAAGACCAGTCTTCAACCTCCGCCAATTAAATCAATTTATCCAATACGAACATTTCAAAATGGAGGGCATACATATGCTCAAAGACCTACTGAAACCAAACGATTTTATGGCAAAGATCGATTTGAAAGATGCCTACTTCACAATTCCAATTTGGAAAGGTCATCAAAAATTCCTGCGGTTTCTTTGGAAAGGTACTCAGTGGGAGTTTGCATGCCTCCCATTTGGGATAGCAAGTGCCCCCAGGGTCTTTACGAAGATTCTGAAACCGGTAATAGGCCTGTAAAGAAAGCAAGGAATTTGTCTGATCATTTATTTAGACGATTTTTTACTGATGGCCTCCACCAAAGAAACTCTAACATACCATGTCACATTGACAGTCACCCTTCTAGAGATGTTAGGGTTTGTGGTCAATTACCAAAAATCCCAGCTAAATCCTACATAGTCAATAGAGTTTCTGGGTTTCCGTATAAATTCAGTTACACTAAACATCAGCCTTCCCTTAGACAAAGTAAAGAGTATCAGAAGAGAGTGCCAGAAAGTTCTGGAAAATCCAGACATCACAATAAGGGAGCTAGCTCGGCTCCTGGGGAAACTAAGTGCTTCAATCCACGCAGTGTTCCCAGCACCCCTTCATTATCGTTACATCCAAGCAGTAAAAAAACGCAGTCTAACTCTTCATGGGGGCTACGAGTCCCCAGTATGCTGGACAGAGGAAGCCCTCGAAGAACTAAAATGGTGGAGAGACCACCTTTCTGCTTGGAACGGGAGAGCAATTTTACGAACCCCTCCTCACTTGAAAATCAAAACAGATACTTCCACAGTGGGATGGGGAGCATGTTGTGGGAACTTCCAGACCAGAGGGCTTTGGTCTCAGTCAGAAAGGCTATTACACATAAATTGTTTAGAACTTCTAGCTGGCGGTTTTGCCCTAAAGTCATTTCTAAGAAACAAGTGCAACATCCATGTAAAGTTAATGATGGACAATACAAAGGCAATAAGTTATATAAACAAAATGGGCGGGCCAACATCACTAGTCTTGTCAAGCCTAGCCTTCGACCTTTGGCAGTGGTGTCTAGAACGGTCTATTACAGTCGAAGCTCACCACTTGCCGGGGCGACTAAACATTGTGGCCGATTTCGAATCCCGAGCTCATCCAGATTCCGGCGACTGGCAACTGGAACCATCCATCTTTCAGGGGATCAACAACAAATGGAGCCCCTTCACAATAGACCTTTTTGCAAGCAGACTGACAACGCAACTACCCAAGTTTGTGAGTTGAAAGCCAGATCCAGAGGCAGTGGATGCCTTTACTCTGGATTGGAGCCAGCTCAAGGGATATGCATTCCCTCCATTTGATCTGATAGGCCGGTGCCTAAAGCAAGTTCTGCGTCAGTCAGTCTCTCAGTTGACAATTGTGACTCCAGTGTGGGAAACCCAACCATGGTACCCACTGTCGTTAGAAATGACGATAGACAATCCCATATTGCTCCCATCATTCCCAGGGTTACTGAGACGAGAGAACGAGTTGCACCCTCTTGCTCACCTTCAACTAGCCGCATGGCTAGTCTCAGGAGTCGATACGAAGGTACAACAGTTTCACTGCCAGCTCAAAGACTGCTCCTGGCTGCATGGAGAACCAGGACAGAAAAAACTTATTCTTCAGCCTGGAGAAAGTGGACTTGTTGGTGTCGTGAACAACAAGTCAATCCCCTTTCAGCATCTTTAGGATTCAGCGTTAAACTTCCTGGCCAGTCAATTTGAGGCAGGCCTGGAGTATCGTACTCTAAATGTGTATCGCTCAGCTTTGTCGGCAACACACCCACAAATTGAAGGTTACAATGTTGGGGAACATCCCCTTGTAGTTCAACTATTAAAAGGGATTTTCAATTCCCGTCCACCAGTACCAAGATACACATCTACATGGGATGTTAGCAAAGTTACAAGTTATTTGGAAGGTTTGGGTTCGAATGAGCAACTATCATTAAAGCAACTTTGTAAAAAACTGGCATTTTTGCTTGCTATTACTTCTGCAGAGAGGGGCTCTGAATTAATAGCCCATGATTTACCTTTCAGACGATTTCACCCAGCAGGTGTTACTTTTAACCTCCCAGAACTTACTAAAGGGGTTCGGGTTGGAAACCCCTTAAAGACCTCCTTTCACTCTAGTTTCCCAGAAAATGAGTTGCTTTGCCCATGCTCATGTCTTAAAGAGTATGAAACGCGAACACGAGCTTTTAGGCCAGAATCAGTTTCTAAACCAAACAAGTTATTTCTCTCTGTGAATAACCCTCATAAGCCTGTGGGTTCTGCTACCCTGTCTCACTGGGTTAAGAACTGTTTGTTGGAAGCTGGTATTGACAACAAAGTGTTTAAGGCTCACTCCACTCGTGGAGCAGCTACTTCTGCAGCACTGAGAGCAGGCATCTCTATTCCAGAGATAGTCCGTCTCGCTGATTGGACGAACGAGACCACTTTCAAAAAGTTTTATTATCGTCCTGTTTGGAACGCTAGTGTTGGCCGCTCTGTTTTAGCTAGTGCTGCAGATGAACCAGGGTCTTGAAGCTTTGAACATACATTGTTATATCGAGACGTGTATGATGATGTACAATTGGAGATTATGCAAGGGCTGCTTGCAGCCTGAAGTATAATTATAATTGTACGAATAATAGGAGGCGAGATATAACAATGTAACTCCCTCCCGCCACTTTCCCTTTATGTATTTTTAATGTTGATGTTCTAATTTCTTTCCAGATTGTTAGCCACTACCAGTTGTTACGCTCCACAAAAAGGCGAGGTTACTAAGGGGCGCCGGCAGATATAGCAGGGTGGCCTCGTTTTGAGTTTTAAGCTGTTTTTTCAGAGTTGTAACTTTAAAAATGCTGTCATTGAAGCAAAATAAAGGCATTTACATTGTTATATCTCGCCTCCTATTATTCGTACAATTATAATTATACTTCAGGCTGCAAGCAGCCCTGTTGAGATATTTTAGCTATATTGTGTGACAGTGATTGTGTTATGTGACTTCCGTTTCCGGTATTTTGATAACACAATAGAATCGAGTTACTTGTATCATATCAATTATCGCTAGGGGTGTGTCGCGCGTGGGTACGTACAAAAGGATCAGATAAACAGTGTAATCTTACTTGAGACTTGAGACTTGAGATTTGAGACTAGCTACTAGAGAGAGAAATTGTGCTGTAATAATTCAAGGATATTAAATTGTGAAGTTTGCGAACACTGGCTGATACTGAATTAAGGCATTCGCAAAACAGTGGCACCTGCGACGGGACAGTCTGGAAATGGAGAAACTAAAAGAAGACTTAAAAGGTAAACGTAATCTTCTGTTGTTTACATTGGGTAAATCGGAGAGCGTCCTTGGAACGGGAAATGTACAAACTATCAAACGCCATCGGGAGGCGCTTAGTTCTATCACTGACCAGATCGACGTTTTAAAGCTACAAGTAGTCGAAGAGATGTTCAAATCTAGTGATTCAGAAGAAAATATCGGAGACTGGAGCGACGGAATTGAGAAGGAGATCGGCGAAGTTGACACTCGCGTAACTTATATTAATGAGCGCTTGGCTAGCTTAAAATTAGAACAAGACACTAAAACAAAAGAGAGCGAGAACGAGATTAAGGCGAGGGATCGCGAAGAGCAGCTGCGATTTGAACGCGCGCAACTAGAACAAAAACTGGAGTATGAACAGAAAATTGAAGAAGCAAAGAAGAATAACACAACAAAGAGCGAAGCTAAAGCCAGCCCCGCCCCCAGCGAGGGAGTGCGCACGAAATTACCTAAGCTAACTATCACTAAGTTCAACGGTACTCATACAGATTGGCTCCGTTTTTGGAACATTTACGAAGCAGAAATCGATAAATGCAGCAACATGGCGAAGGTGACGAAATTCGCTTATCTTAAGGATCTGCTAGAGCCTAAAGTAAGAGCGGGGATAGATGGCCTCCCATTCTCAAGCGAGGGGTACGAACGGGCCAAGAACATTCTTAAGAACAAGTATGGGAAAATGTCAGAGATGGTGAATGGATACGTCCAGAATATAATGGGGTTACCAGTAATCAGCGGCGCAAACCCAGCGAAAATCAATCAATTTTATGAAGCGCTCTCCTTCAATGTTCAAGCTCTCGAGACACTGGGCAAACTAAGAGAAGTTAATGGTTATGTTCGCATGTCAATCGACAAACTACCAGGGATTCGAGGCGATTTGGTCCGAATGGACGAAAACTGGCAAGAGTGGGATTTCCCGAAGTTTGTTTACGCTTTGCAAGGATGGATAGAACGAAATCCTGTGTGTACAATGAGATCAAGTGACAAGCCCTGGCGTGACTCCAATGCTTTCAACACCCAATTAGATGATGCACGCCCTCCTCGTGATTGTGGATGTGTTTATTGCGACAGCACTGATCACAAGCCACACGAATGCACCAAAGTTCCTGATCCAAACGAGAGGAGAAAGATCTTTCTGAGAAAGCGCCTCTGCTTTAACTGTGCTGGTGATGATCACAGGGCGTCGGAATGCAGAAGCAAGAAAACGTGTTTATTTTGCAAAAGAAGACATCACACCTCCATCTGTGACAGAGGAAACACAGACAACTCCATGACAGCTACGCAAATCGGCGACGATCCTGTTGTGTACCCAGTGGTTGTTGTGGAAGTCGCAGGAATTAAATGTCGTGCACTTTTAGATTCAGGAGCAGGAAGTTCTTACGCTTCAGCTGCACTTCTCGATAGAATTAGAGCGAAACCGCATCATTCTGGGCTGCGCAAGATTGAGATGATGCTGGGCACGACCAGTCGAGTGATGGAAGTCTATCGCATCAAACTTAACTCAGTGAAGGGAAACTTTGAGATAGAAGCAGAAGTCACTAAAGTAGAGAAACCTCACCTCATGCTGATAGACAACCCTCGGTATAAGAAGCTCGTAGAGAAACACCCTCACCTAAAGGGCGTGTCAATGGATGACAACGATGAGAGACCCCGCCTACCTGTGCACCTCATCCTAGGGAACAGTGAGTGCACCAGAATTAGTACTACCGAACCTCAGCGAGTAGGAGGAGAATGGGATCCCGTAGCGAATTGCACTAAGTTGGGGTGGACCATCACCTCGCCTGGCAAAGAAGTCGACACTACCAGTATGCTCCTCACACAAACGTCAAGAGTCGATTATGAAGATCTCTGCAAACTGGATGTTCTCGGGTTGGCAGACTCACCTTCAGGGGATCAGAGCGTGGTTTATGATGAATTCAAGGAGCAGCTGCGAAGGAGTGAAGAAGGATGGTACGAAACCGGCCTCCCATGGAAAAGAGACCACCCTCCCTTGCCAACTAACAAAGACGGGAGCCTACGCAGACTGGCTAGCCTTGTACGGAAACTGGAAAAGACCAACACCGTCAACGATTACAACGCAGTGATCCAGGAGCAGTTAGCACTAGGGATAGTTGAGCGCACACCAAACACTGTTGAAGGAAGAGAGTTCTATATTCCGCACAAGGGCGTTGTGCGTGAGACAGCAGAAAGCACGAAGCTGAGAATTGTATACGATGCCTCCGCACGGGCCTGGAACGGCGCGCCATCACTTAATGAATGCCTAAACACCGGTCCACCACTGCAGAACAAACTTTGGAGCGTGTTAGTTCGTGGACGATTCAACCCAGTTGCTGTTACTGGAGACATCAAGAAGGCCTTCTTGCAAGTTTGAATCAAATCTGAAGAAAGGGATGCGCTCACGTTTCACTGGTTGAAGGACATAGAGAAGAAAGAAGTCGAGACACTGCGTTTTACAAGAGCGCTGTTCGGATTGGCCCCTTCACCCTTCCTGTTAGCGGGAGTAATTGACCAACACTTGGACACATGGAGCGAGAAGCGTCCTGATATCGTGAGCGAAATAAAGAAGAACCTATACGTCGATGATCTAATCAGTGGGGGAACCTCAATTGCCAAGGCCAGAGAAAGCAAGACGGCAGCCACAGAGATTTTCGCTGACGCTGCGTTTGAGCTGCACAAGTGGCATTCTAACGTGCCTGAGCTAGAATCCGCTGAAACGGAACAGAATGCCGGAGAACAAACGTTTGCTAAGCAACAGCTGGGGACACCAGAAGGAGGAGGTGGAGCGATACTCGGGCTGAAGTGGGACAAACGAAGAGATGTGCTAAGTGTCGCTGTGCCTGCTGAGAAAGCCGACAACACTAAGAGAGGAATTCTAGCCAAGGTAGCCAGGATTTACGATCCACTCGGAGTAGCGTCCCCCCTCACGCTATGTGGAAAGTTACTTTACCGAGACGCCTGCAACCTTAAGGTCAGGTGGGACAAGAAGCTGCCTCTTGACCTTGCTGAGAAGTGGGCCAAATGGGAATCGAGATTACCAGAGATAGTCACATTCGAGAGGGCGCTGGTCAAGTACCAGGAACCAATCAACAGCATATCTATACATGTCTTTGGAGATGCAAGTGGACAGGGCGTAGCAGCAGGAGCGTTTACTGTCATATCTCAGCCCTCAGGCATCACACAAGGCATTGTCGCTGCTAAAGCTCGTTTGGCCAAACAGGGCCTTACCATACCGCGCCTGGAGTTGGTTGCCGGCCACATGGCAGCAAATCTGGCCACTAACGTAAGAGAAACTCTGGAAGGTTACCCAGTTGAAGAAGTTTACTGTTGGTCGGACAGTACAGTTGCGCTCCACTGGATTAGAGGAACGGGCGTAATACAAGCAATTTGTGCACAACCGGGTACAAAAGATTCAAGAGAAGAATTGGATCACGTGGCGATACGTGCCCACTAAAGAGAATCCAGCTGACCTAGGGAGTCGTGGAGGCCCTGTAGCACAAGACAACGACCTCTGGTGGCATGGTCCGAAATGGCTCTCAGACCCAAGTGCTTGGCCGGTTGATGTAACCACAACCGCGACAGCCAAAACTCTGGCAGAAGCAAAGACGGTACGAGAGATATTCAAGCTCGCTACCGACCACGAGGCAGATAAACTTGATGCAGTTCTACACAAGTATGGGTTCTGGCGCGTGCTGCGTATCAGCGGATGGGTCGCGAGATTTGCCCGTAACTCAAGAAGTCCACCCCGTGAAAGGAAAGCGGGACCACTGACCACTGAAGAACTGAACAATCAAAGAAGATTCTGGGAGAAGAGAGCACAGCTGGAAGGTGCAAAAACGGAGAACTACGAAAGAGATCGCCTGCAGCTCAACTTGCAGCTAAATGACGAGAATCTCCTTGAATGTCGGGGAAGGATACAAGGCGTCTATCCCGTGTATCTCCCAGATACAGCAGTCTACACCGAGAAATTTATAGAAGAAGCTCATGAATCTACTCTACACGGCGGGACGCAGTTGACAATGGCTAAGGTACGAGAAGAGCACTGGGTCCCGCGCCTAAGGCGACTAGTGAAGCGCATCGTGAAAGGATGCCCAGGATGTAAACGTTTCCAGGCAACAGCCCTTGCAGTACCACCCCCTGGACTACTGCCACGAGATCGAACCAAAGGAACATTGATTTTATGATTTGAACATTGATTTCAGAATATAAGGTTTTAACGAAAGAAAGTAGGAACTTTACTCGAACTGTATTTGCTTCCGTGACGGAAACAAATAGGGGAGTGTGTTGAGATATTTTAGCTATATTGTGTGACAGTGATTGTGTTATGTGACTTCCGTTTCCGGTATTTTGATAAGACAATAGAATCGAGTTACTTGTATCATATCAATTATCGCTAGGGGTGTGTCGCGCGTGGGTATGTACAAAAGGATCAGATAAACAGTGTAATCTTACTTGAGACTTGAGACTTGAGACTTGAGATTTGAGACTAGCTACTAGAGAGAGAAATTGTGCTGTAATAATTCAAGGATATTAAATCGTGAAGTTTGCGAACACTGGCTGATTCTGAATTAAGGCATTCGCAAAAGCCCTTGCATAATCTCCAATTAACTGGGAGATCTGCTGTTGGCCAGCAGATGATCTTTGCAGGCATGCATAGTTGTGCCATTGCTGTGCAGTTTTGCCCTCGTGGTTTTGCTTTGCCTTTGCTTTGCCCCCTCCCACCCGCCTCTTGGTTCATGGTGGGTTCCCGTGTCAAAGTAAGTATACTTATTCTCCACTCAGAACTCAGTGTGACAGGTGCCAGGGGGACGCGACCCGTGGGAGGTTGCTTTTTGCCCACACTTGTTTGCTCGACAAGTTAACTTCCGGCGCACACTCATGGTCAGCGGTTACGTGTTGCGTTGTTATGCGTGCACCATTGCACGTGCTGGTGGCTTCATTGTGTTTAGTGCTCGAGGCGTTCTGGTTTATTTCGATATTTTTTTTAGCTATTTACCCATATTTGTTTATTTATCTTTCCACTGAATTCCTGGTTCAGTGTGATGGGTGCTCGGGCTGGGGCTGGGTGTGGTGGGCAGGGCTCGTGGCTGGGTTGTGGCTACGGCAGGCTTTTGGGGTGTTCTTGCTACCTGGGTTTGGGGTCGGCAGCTCCTGCCCCCAGGTTCCTAGGCATCCAACCTCCATGTGTGACGCAGGCATTAATGCAAAGGTACACACAACAGACAGCAGTTAATGGACTAATGGTAAATTATTTAATTACTTTCTTACTCTGTAACATGTTCAATTTCAGTATTAACCCATTGGCGCCTGTGCCGGCCATAACCGGTCACGCGGAAACCACCACCAAAATGCCTGTGCCGGCCTCAACAGGCTGCAAAAAGCACGTGTTGACAAACAGCCTTTCCCTCCCTCCCTGGGGAGTGTTTGCTTCTCCTATATTGTTCTATAGGTAATAAGGGCAAATAAACCAATGAGAATCCCTTTTCTGTGCATACTTTTAGAGACCTTTAGGGGTCCTAGAAAGAAGGTTTTTCGTCTTGACTCGTGCGTTAAAAACGTACCCGAAGATCATGGAGCGACGCGGGATGTGTTTACAAACTTCAAAGGCCGTGTTTTCCATTCTAAACATGGAAAATTATTTCTTTGGCACTTGAAATGAAAAGAAGAGACCGATTAATTTTTAAGTGGCTCTAAAATAGAAAAATATGGATTAGACAGTGCTAAAACCTTGCTGATTAAGGATCCATCTTGTCCTCCACGGCCGTGAAGACACGACGTCATGGCGCTTTGAAATGTGTTTTGAATTCAAATCGCGGACATGCACACAAAGTTAATGAGGCTTCTCAAGACTTTTGAAAACAGAATGGTAATGTACAATATTGCTTTAAATTTGGACAGAAGTTTTAGAAGATAGGGAAACCCATTGAGTTATAAATTGACTGCAAAAGTCATCCACTAAAATTAGAACTTTCTGCTTTCAGCATGAAGCAGAGTGAAATGTGAATAGCTAATTACGCATGCCGAATTGCACGGCTCTGAAAATTTCGATATTTTGATGATTTTGAGTACATTTCTCGACTTCTTCATAAGTGAAATTTAATTTGAAGCAATGTCTATTTCAAGTTTCTTTCATGTTTCAATCTTAATAGTCCGGAATTTTATGCTTTTTGGAGCGAACAGATTTGGCATATTTACAGACGTGCTTATCTGATCAAGACTTCCCGTCTTTTGTGTTTGAAAGTTGTATTTATTTAGCCGCCTTCAGTCTTGACAGTTATTTAAGATTTAGTTTCATTTCTTCAGGAAGTAGAAAGGAGCATTTTTGTTAAGATTCAAAGTAAAGGAAAGTGTAGAAAGCGTTGACTTTTTTTATTTAGTGGAAGGAATTCTGCAGCTTTCTGACGGATATCGGGCTGTTTACGCAACCGTGATTTGTAAAGGAATTTATTGTCTCAAATTACCACTTTACCGTCGTGACAAAATACTACAGTGCTATTGAAATATTGACAGCTGTACGGAATATAAACCTACCTTTTACCAAAGTATTTCAAGTTGTTTTAAAGATTTGTATGAAGTTTCAGCGTTTTTTTTGTGCCGATAAAAATAATAACACGCGAAGCTGGAAAAAATTTTATTGCTGTTTTCAAGTTTGATTTGAGATCAGTTTATTACGGCTGATAAGCTCTTTAATTCATAAATTAGTCGTTCAACATGTCTAGTTGAAATAAAAGTTTACTTCAGAAACTAATTATTTGTCTGAATTTAGTAGGCATATGGTTTATTTTTTCCACTCGTACCTCTGCATTGAATGCCACAAAAGATCCAGGTATTTGGGGGTGGGTGTGCGCTTAAAACCTTCAGGCGTCAATGGGTTAAAATAATTATATTCATACCTTGTTTTAATAAATGCATAAATCTTTCATGGACTTGGAATCTACTTGATAAGTCATTTCCACAGTGTAAGGATGAGAATTCAGCACCTATACAAAAAAATTAAACAAACGAAAATAGGACAAAAATACATACATACATTCTTTACTGAACCTCCCCAGTGAGGCTTTTCAATACCATCATCATTTAAAATAAAATATATCATTTAAATACAATCATCAGCAAAGGTTTTGTCACAATGGTGTCAGTGTTTTGATTTAACTGTAGGTTAATATTTTGGGGTATGGCTATGGAAAGCCAAATGGTGCAAATGGGACAAAATTGGCCTCACATTCAACAAATTTGCTATCAAGGTCAAGGAAGATTCAATCAAGCTCAACAAAGTCAAGCCACGTTCAACGGATTTTCTCTCAAGGTCAAGAAACATTGCTTCAAGCTAAACCCGTCAAAGTTATTTCACGCTTTTTGCTGCTTGTCACGTCGTCATGAAAGGCGTTCTCAAGATCAACTCACAAATATTCTTTTAACATCAAGTTCCCATTCTAAATCATAATCAACAACTTTCCCTTTCAAAATCAAGCCGCAACTGCCCTCAAGATCAACACCGTAAACTTCCGCGATCAACAACCTGAATGCGTTTGTCAACAACCTAGTAAAATGCTGTCAACACAATAGCAACCCCATAATGCAATGCATTCTACACGCCTCGTGCTAAACAAAATGGTGGAAAGCTCGTCGTCTGCCGATTCTAGTTTAGAGGAAATCGTTAGAAGATGCGTGAGAAAAGAATTACATTCAAGAAGAGGAAACTTAACACAAACTTTAGTTAGTAGAACCAGGGACCTGATCCGTTCTTCAGCATCATTTTCGGCCGTACAGCTCAGCGAAACTGGTCGACAAACAGCGCCTGCACAATTTCGACCATCATCGACAGCCATGTCTGCATCTGCATCAGATCGATCTTTAACGGGACATCCTTTGCAGAAAAGAAAGGCACCTGCTTCCAAACAGAAAGTACATGCTGTGCCAAAAATGTATTTCATTTGTTCCCGATCTGAATAAGACAATGCACTTGCCATATATAGTATGGCATGGTAGAAAGAACGACTACATTTCAGAATTGCCAATCATCCAGCATGGGGTCTGTATGGATACTTTCTGAAACCACATCATTACTGTTGTTGACTTTCTCAGATACGTTGTTGTTTTTACTTGCAGAAATGTTGTTAATGATAGGCCTTTTCACTGGTTAACTTTGGCATGTTCAGTAGTTGGTTTTACTAAGACTATGTGTTATTATTAGCTTCATATACACAAAGGGGGCATGAACCCACGTTTAAGCTAATAAAGCGTTTGTTTACCAAACTGCTTGTATTGCCTCCATAACATCATCAAATGTATTAAACGCAACTAGAGTATACTGAATATGACACCCTCCCACCTTTGAATGGCTAATACTTCATTAAAGGGGACACATTTGTTTATCTTGCACAAACACTGATGTTCTGTGATACATGTTTTATACCTCACAACAGAGAATTATGATTTCACAATGCCACTAGCATAACTCAGCTCCCCTTCCCAGAAGGTACCACTATTAAACAATAGTGGCGTTCACAATATTTCATGCTTATCGCTCTTGAGATCTGTTATTCTACCCTCCAGCCTATGTTAGAGAGACCTTTGTAGTTATGATTGGACCTGGTACGTTTTGAAGCGAACTCAAAAAAATCACGAAAACAAAGACTGTTCAATCCGAATACAAGTTTATAGCATTCAATCAAAGCAAAATATAGTCTTCTATCACTCAACTGCGACCAACGCAACAGTTTACAGCGATCTTCATATGACATCTCTCCCCTTCGCTGACCTAAGGCCAATCGAGAAGCTCTTCTCTGAACTTTCTCTAAGAGAACAATATTTTTAACCAAGTAAGGGCACCATGCAGGGGAAGCGTACTCGAGGATTGGTCTCACGAGAGCCTTGCACAATGTGGAAAAGATTTCTTTGTTTACAGAACCAATTGTTTGCTTGATTAGACCAAGAACTTTATTGGCCTTATTGACCACCTCAACAACGTGTTAAGTCCACGAGAGGTCATGGGAGATTGTAATGCCGAGGTCTTTTACAGTACTCACTGAGCTTAAACGTTCTCCACGCGGCACGAGGGAGTAATTTGGAACAGATTTATCACGATTATGTGTCACTCGCATAATTTCACATTTGTTCGCATTGAAGTTCAACTGCCAGGCCTCAAACCAACTCTTAAGGTGGAATAAGTCCGACTGAAGAGTGACTGTGTCTCTAGCCATGTCGGAGATCTCTCTACAATTTAACCGTTGATAGAATTCTTGATGAAATGTCATTTACATATAAGATGAATAAAACAGGTCCTAGGATTGTTCCTTGGGGTACACCTGATAAAACTTGAGACCAGGACGAGCTAGTGCCATGTATGACGACGCGTTGCATCCGGCCAATTAAAAAATTTCGAAACCACTGGAGAGCGCTGCCGTCGATACCATGACGCTCGAGCTTGAAAAGATACGGTACGCTGTCGAACGCCTTGGAACGCCTTGGAAAAATCCAAAAAGGCGATGTCGGTTGCCTTTTATTGTTACGTGATTTCGCCCAATCGTCGTAACAAGAAAGAAGCTCCGAAAGCGTTGATCGACCCTCCATGTAAGCGAACTGGTTCGGGTTAAAAATATTTATGTTTTGCCAAAAATCCATCACTCGAGACTTAACAATTTTTTCCGCAATCTTGCACACTACTGATGTTAATGAGATCTGGCGATAATTATTCCTGTCAGTCTTACTGCCTTTTTTGAACAAAGGTGTAATGTTAGCGAGTTTCCAGAGATGTGGCAGTTTGCCTGTTGAAAATGATTTGTTAAAGAAAAAACACAAAGGTGATGACAAAACACTCGCACATTCCTTCAGAATGCGAGGTGATAGGCTGTCAGGTCCAGGCGACTTGTAGATGTTTAATTTTTTTAACAGCTTTTCTACTTTCTTTGTATCACAAAGAATATTTGAAAGTTTACTGTTAGTAACATATTCAAATTCGGGAAAATTATCGCAGTCCTCCGATGTAAACACAGAGGAGAAAAATTCATTCATACTTTCAACAATGCTAAGATCATTTGAGAGAGTAACGCCGTCAACATTAAGTGAAACGAGATTGTTTGACCCTTTACGCATAGATTTCACAAAGCTCCAAAACGGCTACGGTAGAAGTCGAAGATGTCTAAGCAAAGTTGAGATGTTGACGGACAAGTCAATATTGACATCTTCGACTTCTACCGTAGAAAGTCCATCATCACTGGGTGTTGGTGCGAAAGGGTCAAACCCATACCATTAGGTCATCAACATCTCCTCCGGATCCTGCTATATCAGAAATGCCTATAAGTGAATGATTCCTTATGTCAAGCACCCCATTTGTCCACATCTGAAATGGAGACCAATGGCGCTCCGTTCTCATGGGATGATGATTCCATGCAGCAGCAAATGACTGGAGGGCCTTATTTATTCTAGGGGTAAAAATGTAGTGTAGCGCAAACTTGTGCAAAGTGTTGTTTCGTTGAAGGAGTCCTGATTCTTCCATGGCCTGAAATGTATAATAAAAAATATGACACACAGTGCAAAACACATCTCGCCAGAGACGTTCAATGCGTTGATTGTATACAGATGTTCCAGCCAGGAAACTTCTTCTATTTAGACCACGCACCTCTTCCATTAACTGCCACACGCCAGTATTTTCTCTGCCGTGATCACTCCGTACTCTTGAAGGCCAGTGATAGCGCTCAGTGGCAGAGAAAAAAAGGTGAGATACAGTTTCTTTTCTGTTGTTAGTGGAGCAGTGAAGATATACTATTAGCCTTGAGAAGCCGTCTATTCCTCCATGTATTACAAATCCCCAGTTCACAAGGCTGTGGTGGCCGTCAATGTGCCACAAACTGTTGGGCCCTTGCACTGAATAAGCTCTTCTTGAAACAACGATTGCCCATCTGATGCGAGAGTTATGTGGATCTACTCGAGAAATACTTGCTCTTACCCTGCGGCGCTGTAGTCTGAAGCCACGTGACTTGAGAAAACCTTGAACTATGGAACATCCCACAAGATTCCCATGCTCTTCAATAAACTGTTTGACATAAAAGTCTATTTGCTGATCAGATAATGCAGAAAATCCTGTTGTTTCCTGCAACCCATATTCAACAACACGTCTTCTTATAGTCCACCTCGAAACAAGGAGCATGTCTGATATTTGTTTCCAAGTAAAACCACACGACCGCAATTCCAAAAGAACATCCTCGCTAATTTCAAACTTTGGCCTGCCCGGCCGACCACTCCGTCCAACTTTGGGGATTTCTAAGGAATAAATTGCCAGGTTATTGCAGGGGAGCCTGTTTGAGTTTCCCTACGTCTTGTCCACTCTAAAAGCAAAATTCGAACGTTATTAAAAATTTCTTGTAGAACTGATGCGCAGTCGAGCCCTCTCTCGATCCTTAAAGGTATGACTTGTTGAAGGGCAAGGAGAGCGGACTCCATTCGAAAAAATACATTCTCTCGCAATATACAGTCTGGTGAGTCGTAAAATGCTTCATAATCAGTCAGTAAACGAACCAATTCTTCAAAGAAATCCTCCCATTCTTCGGTCGTCGAAGTTCCTGTCATGTTTGTAGCCATCTTTGATTTTTGGTGGGAAAATCTTGAAATGCATTATGGGATAAATACGCCATAAAGATGTTGACAGTGCTTGGCATGCTTGTTGACGACGTCTTTGGTTTGAACTTGGCTACGTTGTGAGTCATAGCATTTGGGGCTTGTCCTTGAAAAGTCGGGTTGTTGAAACATGACTTGGAATTTGGGGTTGATGTGAAACGAAGCTTCAAGAAACTTACGTAATTTCTTGCACTTGTGACTCAAGTATCTCATGCCCTTGAAAGCAAATTTGTTGAAAGTGATGACGTTATTTTGTTGAGTTTGACCAGAAATGCGTTGACCTTGAGAGAAAATCCGTTGAACTTGGCTTGATTTTGTTGAGCTTGATTGAATGTTCCTTGACCTTGATAGCAAATTTGTTGCACGTGAGGCCAATTTTGTCAGTTGAATTTTGCACCATTTGGCTTTCCATATATGGCATGGGAAACTGTGGCTGATTTGACTTATGTAATGACACAAAAAACTTTGTGAATTAAGGTGGCTCATCTCCGTTTTTCAAGAGCTCACCACCCTAACTTTAAATGCTAACTACCTCACCTTTAGGACTGTTAAACCAAGCGTTCCAACACCTTCGTAGAGCACTTGTTTGCCATTCACAGGGCTCGAAAAATGTTCGAATTCCACCTTGCCCGTTGGGCAAGTAACCCTCAAATTTTGCTTGCCCGTGGCACTTCCCCACTCTCCCAAGTTTTCAAACTCATTAATAATTCATGAACCCAATAATGGAAGTCAAACTACATGTACAGACGTGTTTTAATGCAATAAACCTGTCTTGACTGTAGTCCTCTTAGTGCTGATCACTTTCATGTTCACGCCATTATATTGAAATACTTCCACAACTTTGTAATTTTCGTCAAGCTTCATCTAAACACTTGATTACCCTTGAGCCTAAAGCTTACCTTTTCTTCTCAAAATCGTTATATAGTCGGCGAATGGCTTGCCTGGGTCCTTGCCCATCGGGCAACGAAGGAGAGGAAGTTACTTGCCCAAATGGACAATCTACTGGTCCCGGACGACCGGACGGGGGTTTTTTCGAGCCCTGCATTCGTTATCCGTTAGTCTTTGCCCATTTAAAGGATAAACACATGTTACATCATTTTCATGTGCTATAATCTCATTGACAGTAACATTTGACTAATGGAGTGTGAGAGAATTGTATCAATTATTGAACGAAATATTAATTCTTCTCATTACTTATGCTCATCCCTTCAAGAACAGCTAGAATTTCTGCACATAAATGGTTTTCCTCTCGTTCTGTCTTCTGTCACCCACAATAACTAAATAAAATTTTCGACATAGCTACATTCATAAAAGAGGTATAAACTGCATGGTACCCCAAGTAGAGAGGGGGACTCCCATATGAAAGGAACAGGGATGCCGTCAGAAGAATGAACCCACCTATACTTAAGCTGTTTTGCAGGAGAAAAAATTTTGGTTACTAACATAACAACATAGGCACACAATGCATGCAAGAGTTATTTTTTCAGTTTTGATATGGACGTATTGGGTATTTTTTCCTTTTGGTCAGCAAAGCTAGCCCGTCCAAAACGAACGCTCAATGACCAATTTAGTGTTGGGCCTTTTGCTGACAGCGTGTGCACTTTAAGTAAATGAATGCAACGCAAAATACGCTTGACTAGCAAATTCATTCACGACGGAACTTTCCTGTCGACCACGAATAATATATCTGTAAAAACTGCAGTAAAAAGTTTAATCACTTTACTGAGCATGTCATTCCATTTTTATCAAACAATTTGACAATCTCGTCCCCAGAGCCCGCTTTTCTTTTGGTCACCATCAAGAAAAGCGGGCTCTGGGGACGAGATTGACAATTTGACTGGTTTCTTGATGCAACCCCAAACCTGATTGGATTGATGTACGTCACTAATGCGTGGTTCAAGTTTCCCTGTAACCATCCCCCCCCCCCCCCCCCGTCCCGGGCACATGTAGTGGAATCATGGGACATTACGTCATACTGTGTCACGTGATGAGGATGTGACAGAGAGCATGTGAGGATTCCAGTTCGAGTGTCATGGCGTTTGTTATTCCTGCTGTGTGCGAAGTCTTCATTACAGATTTGTGTTGAGTTAATCGAGTCTCAGTCTCTTCATCTTGGCTAATTCCCCCGCAAGCACATTTATAAGTGGTGGAGAATCCGTCGAACATGGCAAAATCAGTTGAAGAACTTCAAGGAATCGTGGAGGGACTTCTCGGTGTAGTCAAAGAGCTTTCAAAAAACGTCTCTCAAGTTAACAAAACAGTGAGTGACATTGCAACAGCTCCAACAGCGACTCAGTACAGTAATTCTCAAAGTCTTCGTATGCCTTCCATTCAACTTACAGCGTTTCGTTGAGTCAGCGCAGTGCAAGACAACATTTCAGAATTCCTCGAGCGCTTCACACAGCAAACGTCAAATCTTCCCGCCGAAACACGTCTTTCGCTCCTGGAACAACAATGCGTAGGCGACTGGCCAAGATCTGTCTTGTCTATAGCCAAAACTACAGAGGGTTATGCAGAAAAAGCAACGGAGGAAAAACTTAACATTTGCATCGAACGGTTACGTGCAGAGTTTGGTGAATCGAAAGAAGACAAGTGCCGCCGATTAGCTGCCGAGTTGAGCGCCATCAAACAAGAACGTGGTGAGTCGGTTGAACAATTCGCGTTTAAATACAAGAAGCTGCTACATCAGTTGGAGAAGCTTGGCGAGAAAATGGCAAAGGATTGTCCTACCTTTGTTATTTCACAGTTTATTTCTAAAGTTAATCCCATTATTGCTCAGCAGCTCGTCGTGAAAGCATCAGAATTTGAAACGCTCGACAAGACCGTCGAAGCTGCTCGTCGTGTTGAGTTGTCATTTCAAACTCCGCCCACCGCCTCAAACACAAATCAGCCGCGATCGCTCGATGAATGGAAAGTAGCGCCACCGAATGCGTTTGTTTCCTCGACCGCTTTGAAACCTCAGGATCAGCACTCTCATCGACAGCAAAGGGTTTGTTACAATTGTGGAGAACCAAATCATCTGTCAAGATATTGCCCAAAGCACCGCAAGGATTCTTCAAAACAAGCCGAGGACTGCAAGAATTACAATCGATTTCCCAAATTTAATTGCGAGGAAGATGGCAATAAATGCTCAAACGGCCGACAGCACAAGTGCTTACGTTGTAATAAGTGGGGATGTAAAGCCTTCAGACATTCTGAAAATCGCCCACCAAGCATGTCTCGCAGTAGTGTTCCAACCGATGAGGTTTCTTCTCTCCGGCAGCAACTTGTAGTCTTGTCAACTCGTCTGGAAAAATTTGAAGCTCAGTGTTCAGAAAATGCTTCATGTACTGTTCCTGTGGGATCTTCAAACCAAACCTCAGCCTTGCCTTCACGACCAGTTGCTTCTCCTGTTACTTCACCAGTTACTTGTGATCAGCCATCAACCTCTACGCCATTGTTTGGTCTTCCTGCTGTTACCATCCCTGCACCTTCAGCAAAACCAGAAACTCAGTTACAAAATCGTAATATTCTGTGGACCTCCATCACTTCTGCTGGTGAGCGTCTGCCCTTGCCATTAGACAGCTGCTGTTCTGTATCTCTTGTGAGTAAAGTACATGCTGATTTTGTGGCCTCTAAACGTCCTGACCTCAAGTATCGTACCCTCGAGGAGTCCATTTCTGTTACAGCTGCAGATCCGAAATCTAATCTTAAAGCAGTTGCTACCATGGAAATCCCAATCATGTGGGAAACAAACACAGAAACTGTCTTCACTATGCTTGTAGTTCCTGGTCTTGTGTGGCCGATGCTCTTTGGAGAGAACCACCTTCACGCAACGCAAGCATTGGTGGACCATTATGTTCCTACTGTCACCTTTCGCCATCCAAGCATGCAGTTTCGTGTCAAGTGCTCCCTCGACAACCCACTTGAAGGCTTCACTTCACATGAAAGCGGACCAACAGCATCCAAGCCACATGTCAGTGTTACATGCCTTCTTACTGGGGCACCACCGCCAGGTGTTCACAAGCGTTCACAATCCCTGCACCATGGTCTTAACTTTGTTACAGTATATGTCACCCTTTCTGCAGCTTTAATGGGATACCAAGCAGTGTGTCAACCACTTTGGATTGAAGGAAAACAACTTCACCCGGGTGTTAAAGTTCTTAGTGGTCCCTTTGATGTTAGCCAAATTTCAAGTCATGTGTGTCATAAACATTGAGACGTACCACGCGAGACGTCCCACGCGAGAACAATTACGTGACGAGATCTATTGTTTTGTTTGTACAGTGCAGTTAAATAAGTGATCTTTGATTGACGGACACGTGAGCCAAGTAATATAATCACATGTACATTAGACTTTGATCAGTACATTTTTCGAAGCGAAGACGAGTAGTTGTGCGAAGTAGCAAAGTTGCGAAGTGTTAGGTTTTTACGATACGAATTAGATGTTGTTGTTGTAAGTACGAATCAATTAAAGGAATCAAGAAATTACGACTCGAAGTTTACAATATGGCGCCCAACGTGGGGCGAGGACTCACTGGCTAAACGAATCGATTGAAGAAGAAGAGCGATCAAAGCGAGCGACATCATGAATGAAAAGGAGCTGAAGGAGAAACTAGAAAGGCTAAGAGCGTCGCGAGGAGCCCACAGAGGTGTACTTACCAAGATTATTGGAGAAGCAAACGACATACTCGAATTAGAAGGTATGCTGAGTAACGAACAAATTAAACAGTTAGACGTATTGCATCGTTTACTGGAGAGTAAATTGAAACTGGTCGAGGGCCTTGACGAAAGCATTTTATCATTATGTGAAGTTTAAACTATTCAAGGCGAAATCGAAGATTCAGAGAGGGTACTGGAAAGGGTGGTTGACTGCCAAAAGGGCATACAAGATGCATTGAAAAAATGGAAAAATGAATCTAGCGCGCAAGAAAGTCAAGGGAATCCCGGCCAAGGTTTACCTGGCATGGCTCCAACAGCAATGAATGTGCCGGCGCTTCAGGCCAAAGCGAAGTTACCTAAGTTGATATTGCCTAGATTTAGAGGAGATGTAACTAAGTGGACCAGCTTTTGGGACTCTTACAAGACAGCAGTGCATGAAAATATGGCAATTTCGCCTATCGATAAGTTCAATTATCTCAATTCACTCCTCGAAGGCCCAGCGTCACGATCAATTCAAGGTTTATCTTTGACCGAAGCGAATTACAAATCTGCATTCGAAATTTTACATGAGAGATTCGGAAGAACGCAACAAATAATTTCCGCACACATGGAGGAACTGTTGAAATTGCCAAGCTGCTCGACATCCGAACGTTCCAATTCTTTGAGATTTGTGTACGACAAAATCAGCGTCCACATTCGCGGCCTGTCTTCACTGGGCGTTGCCTCTGATCAATACGGCGGTTTATTAATTCCAGTGGTTATGTCTAAACTTCCCAATGAACTTCGCGTTAGAATCACTAGAGAAACGACGAGTGCTGTTTGGAAAATTGAAGAACTGATGGATGTAATCGAACGAGAAGTTGAAGCAATAGAAGGTAGCGAGAATGTCAAAATCACCGAAGATCGAAATCAGAAACCTCCACCGTACCAAAACAAGAATCCCAAGTATCCAACCTCAAATTCCTTAGTAACCAAAGACGACCAAACAGCAAAGAAAACGCCGGAAATACGATGTGTTTACTGTAACGATTTGCACAGAAGAAGTATACTAATCGAGTTGAAACGATGTTTCAAATGTTTATTTCCTGGACACCAACTCAAGGACTGCAGGGGCTCAAGGAACTGTCGTAACTGCAGCGGCCGTCATCATCAGTCAATTTGTTTAGGAGGATATCAACGAGAAACGCGACCAGCCGACAGTAACACAAACAACGAAGAAGCACCTACTTTGGGGAGGGCCACTACCACTGCAACTACAAGTACGAAAAGAGCTAAGGGGAGCATTTTGTTACAAACTGCTACGGCGATAGCAACAAACCAAGACCAATCCAAGTCCGTTCCCGTACGAATTTTGTTCGACAATGGTAGTCAACGTTCCTATGTGACCGACCACATCAAAGCAAAGCTGGGTTTAACTGCAACGTCAACTGAGACCCTTCACCTAAACACGTTTGGTGAAAATGCCTATCGTAAACAAAAATGCCAAGTTGTTACTTTGCCACTGCGAAGCACTAAAGACGAATACGTGGAGATTTCAGCGCTCAATTTTCCGGTCATTTGTTCGCCACTTCCTAAGAGAATAGATGTCACGAAATACCCCCATTTAGCCGATTTAGATCTAGCAGATAGTCCAGCGATCGACCAAGACTCTATTGACATTCTCATTGGATCGGATTATTACTGGGACATTGTCACTGGAGAATCGATCCGCGGTGAATTTGGTCCCACAGCCATCAACAGCAAGTTTGGTTGGCTTCTGTCAGGCCCTACTGGTGAGCAACATGTACACGAAAATTCCAATGTCGTCTCGAATCTCATCATCTCTGGTGAAACATTGTTAAACGAAGCGAACGAAGTCGACAAGATCACGAATATGCTGAAACTGTTCTGGGAAACCGAAAGCATCGGAATTACAGACGACATCGAATCTGCAACTCACTCGCCAATTGAAGCCAAGCGAAACGAAGAAATCTCTTTTGATGGTCGTCATTACGAAGTTGCATTGCCATGGAAGGAAGACTGCTTCCCATGTACGAATAACTATCGAATGTGTGAAACCCGACTGCGATCTTTGTATCACAAATTGAAAAACAAGCCGAATTTACTTCACGAATATGACAAGATCATACAAGAACAAGTGCGAGCGGAAATCGTCGAAAAGGTGCCAAAATTGAACGATGCGAACGAACTCAATACGAAGAGGGTTTATTATTCACCTCACCACGCTGTTGTACGAAAGGATCGAGAAACGACAAAGGTGCGCATCGTTTACGATGGATCAGCCAAGAATTCTAAGGAAGAACGATCTCTGAACGATTGTTTAGAAGTTGGAGACAATCATATTCCACACATCTTCGACATGTTAACTAAGTTTCGCTGGAATGCCGTCGGGCTAACTGCAGATATCGAGAAAGCATTTTTAATGGTTGGCATCAAACAAGAAGATCGAGACATGCTACGATTCTTATGGTTCGAAGATCCATTCGCGAAGAATCCAGAGATCGCAGAGTTTCAATTTAACCGACTTGTCTTTGGTCTACTCCCGTCGCCTTCAATCCTGGGCGCGACAATAAAGCATCATTTGCGTTTGTACAAGCAAAGCGAGCCTGAGATGGCGGAAATGTTAGAAAAGTCCTTGTACGTTGACGACCTGATCACCGGAACAGAAACTGACGAAGAGGCTCTCGATGTCTACACGAAATCGAAGCAAATCATGGCCGAAGGCGGATTCAACCTTAGAAAATGGAATTCAAACTCGCGCACCCTGTTGAGAGCGATCGAGAGTGTTGAAAATTCAAGCGAAGCAAAATCAAAAGAAGATATCACGATAGAAGACGACGAGTCATACGCCAAATCATCGACTACAACTGGGGGAGAATGTTCACAGGCTATTGGTAGCCCTGAATTGAAAAACGACACGATTGTCAAAGTTCTAGGACTGAACTGGGAAACTAATTCTGATGAATTTTTCTTCGATCTCACAGGATTGTACAAATATGGCAGCTCACTTCCGGCGACAAAGCGTTCAGTTCTGAAACTGACGGCCAAGATATTCGATCCCATTGGATTTCTGACACCTTTCACCGTTGAAATGAAAATCTTGTTTCAAGAACTTTGCCTGGACAAAATCGACTGGGACAGCGATTTAAATGGAACTTTGCTCGTCACTTGGAACACGCTACTTGAAGAATTGAAATGCCTCAGCAATGTACGAATTCTGCGTTGTTATTTTCAGGCGCGACCTGTTGAAATAGAGCTTCATGGTTTCAGCGACGCATCTCATCGCGCTTACGCAGCAGTTATTTTCATGCGTTCACTCTATCAAGACTGGCGAGTTGACGTTCGTTTAGTTGCCTCGAAATCACGAGTAGCGCCGTTGAAGAAACAGTCTATCCCGCGGCTGGAATTACTTGGAGCAGTTCTTCTAGCACGACTTGTTAACCAATTCAGTTCTAAGGAAAGGGAATTGAAAACAATCAACTGGACCGATTCGATGACTGCCTTGTGTTGGATAAAGAACGAGCGAATGTGGAAACAGTACGTTCAGCATCGTGTGGAAGAAATTCGAAAATTGACCTCCAAGGATGATTGGAGACATTGCCTGGGGGAGTTGAACCCAGCTGATATACCTTCTCGTGGTTTGTCTGCTAAAGAACTTTCCACTAATACGACTTGGTGGAATGGCCCAGCATTCCTTTACCAACCAAAATCTGAATGCCCCGTAAACCGATCTACACAATCCGAAGATAAAGTTGCCCTTGAAGAAGCTGTGAAGAATCCACCAGCTATCACACATTCACTTGTGAATAATTCAGACGACACCCCAGAGAAGAGAATCGACCAGATAATCGACATCAAGCGCTTTCACAGCTTAACAAGTCTGTTCCGTGTAACAGCCCTTGTTATCAAGTTTGCAAGGAAGTTGAAGAATCGAGTTCGAAAAGAGAATACAAAGGAAGAAGAAACGAGTTTAAACGCCACCGATTTAAATGAAGCCGAGCATCTCTGGATCAAGTCAGTGCAAGCATCATCGTTCGCCAAGGAAATTGAATTCCTCAAGCGTAAAGATCAAAAGTCGACCCCGCCAACGTATGTCACACAGTTCGGGTTATATCTACAAGAAGGCGTTATGAGATGTAAGGGGCGATTGAACAATTCACCGTTGCCCGCAAATTCGAGGAGACCTGTCCTATTACCTGCAAGCCATGAATTTGTTCAGCTACTGATAAAGCAGTCACACGAATCTGTCCAACACAGTGGAATACGAGATACTCTGACAACACTAAGGGAATGTTTCTGGGTGCTCCGAGGAAGAGAAGCCGTCAAGAGAATTATTCGAAAATGTGTAATTTGCCGCAAGTACGAGGGAAAGCCTTATAGCGCTTTGCCGACTAATGACCTGCCTGACGAAAGAGTATCAGAAGATCCTCCGTTTACGCATGTTGGCCTCGACTTTGTTGGTCCACTGTTCATCGAAACCAAGAGTCCTGAAGTTGAAAGAAACGAATCGAAGAAGGTGTACATTTGTTTGTTTACATGTGCGTCGACACGTGCTGTACACTTAGAACTATGTAGAAGCCTTAACGTTCAAGATTTCCTGCTATCCTTCAGACGATTTGCTAGCCGAAGAGGACTACCCGCGACTCTTACATCGGATAACGCGAAAACGTTCAAGTCTTCATGCAAGGAAATACGCAACCCGATCAGACGAAGTATGGCGTTATCTAGTCAACCAAAGAATTTCCTGGAATTTCATCATCGAAAAGGCCCCGTGGTGGGGAGGATTTTGGGAGAGATTGGTTCGCAGTATCAAGAGACCTCTCAAGAAAGTCCTTGGCCGAACTACCGTAAATTTCGAAGAGCTCCGAACAGTGCTTGTGGAAATCGAATCAGTAATCAACTCAAGACCTATCACATACATGTACGACGACGAAGATTCAATATCGCATCCTTTGACACCTTCTGATCTTATTTATGGTCGCCGGATCAGCTCAACGCCAAACAGCGCACATTACGAAGTCATCAGCACCTACAAGTCATTAACGAGAAAAGCTCGCCACCACAAGAGTTTACTTCAGCAGGCAACTAAGCAATGGAGAAAAGAGTACCTTACTAGTTTACGAGAACAGTCGAGTGCTGGAAACAAGGGAAATTGTGTACGAGAGATATCAATCGGAGATATCGTGTTGCTGAAAAATGATTCGACGGCAAGATGTCATTGGAAACTTGCGAAGGTACAAGAGCTTATTTCTGGAAGTGATGGAAGGGTTCGTGCCGCTGTCGTCAAGACAACTAGCAAAGACAGACGTCCTGTTTATCTTCGATGAGTTGTCCAGCATTTAATTCCAATTGAAGTGAAAGCGGTCAATGAAGTCGCGCATTCAACGCAACCCGCTGTTGTTCAACCAGTTAATGCTTCCGTTCAAGGTGACACTGGGAGACCCCGACGTACTGCAGCAGTTGTTGGAGAACTCAATAGACAATTGAACCGCTAGTGAACAATCGAACATTGACTAGTTTCTTTTTACGTGAATTTTGAAAGTTTCTCCCGCTGTGAATAAACTTTGGGGAGTGTCATAAACATTGAGACGTACCACGCGAGACGTCCCACGCGAGAACAATTACGTGACGAGATCTATTGTTTTGTTTGTACAGTGCAGTTAAATAAGTGATCTTTGATTGACGGACACGTGAGCCAAGTAATATAATCACATGTACATTAGACTTTGATCAGTACATTTTTCGAAGCGAAGACGAGTAGTTGTGCGAAGTAGCGAAGTTGCGAAGTGTTAGGTTTTTACGATACGAATTAGATGTTGTTGTTGTAAGTACGAATCAATTAAAGGAATCAAGAAATTACGACTCGAAGTTTACAATAATGTGACACCGGAAGCCACTCGCTCCAGCAATGATTCATGCTACAATGCACGTCTTGTAGACCTTCCTGAAACACCAGATTCTGTTCTAGAAGAAGAAGTTCCTGACATGCCGGTCACATACTGTACAACCTTGGCAGTGGAGTCTAAGTTGAAGAAGATGAGCATTCCTGAGAATGTCATTTTAGGTGATGTTAGGGACATGACAAATGATGATGATGCTATTCTTGAAGAAGCAGCTGACACTACTGCAAAGCAACTTG
>OX393566.1:15584314-15591814 GCA_947652115.1 Blastomussa wellsi | reverse complement strand
CTCCGGAATTACTGTACCCTGCGTTCTTGAGTATGTGGCCTTCCTAACTTCAAATTCTTTAATGCTATATGACATCTACTATGTCCTGAAGCAAAGTCTCTGATCATGTGTGATCTCTCAGCTCTACTGATTTCAAACAACTCTTCTCCGAGAAAAATAGGAAGCTGCGTACATCTACAACTTCAAATTTAACCAAAATTAAAGCTATCGTTACTTCAGTCAGAAACATTTTAAAATTCAACATGGCTCTTATTCACAACTAACCGCAATAAAAAAACAATACCTCAACCCAAAGCCAAAACAGACTGCTCGCAGCATGTAAAACTTCACATCCTTGTACCTTTTTCACCACCATGAAAATTTCCGAACAGTTTTCCACTTAAAACCCACACACAACGTGGTACACCAGAGTTACATAAACACCGAGTACTGGAAATAGAGACATCATGCCAACACCGCCCAATAAGGCCAAGTTTATACGAAAATAAAGATGGCCGTCCCTTGAATCCGAAACAAATATTGATACAAAATTAAACGATACATACAAGTGGCAATTTCAGTGGTTATCGATCAATAGTATCCTAATTCTGATTGGTGTGAAATACATCGCTCGTCCACCCATCCATCCACTGAATAGCGACATACGTTGGTACGCCGACTAAGTTATTTTTTTGAAAAAAATAACTCAATAATCTTACCATTGCCGAGATCCGTTTTTGATAGAAGGACTGAAATCCACTCCTGTTGCCTTTTCAGGAACATTTTGTCACACTCAGCCACCTTTAAAGCAAGCAGTGTAACATTTTTATGCTGTCTACATAAAGAGAGAAGAAGAAATTGAGGGAGAACTACCATAAACGTCCATGTATAAGCCGCATCCATAGATAAGCCGCACCCCCAATTTGGAAGTGCTGATTCTGGAAAAAATAAAAACAATAAAGCTTGAAGTTCCAGTAGAGTTGTATTGCTATAAACAAACAAGGACAAACAATCAAGGTTTCGAAACAATGACATAAAAGAGTTTTTTAGTGTTTATCGTGATTAAAATCGTTGTGTTGAAACGGATTGATTTTGGAAACAACATTTGGTCCTTCGAGCCGGATTATTGCCTTGGTGGACATAATACGGATGTTCTGGAGTCGAAATTTGTTGGGTTTGCAAGAGTGAAATTTGAGCATGTGCGTTACACTGAAGAGCAAACAAGCTTATTTGTGTTGCCAGAAGTATGGAGAAACTGGAGAAGCTGAAAAAGGATAAACGGGCGCTTAAATCAAGTCTTACGAAATATTTGAACGAGTTAGCCGTGGAATTATCGCTGGAAGCGCCGAAGAAAGAAAGAATTACGGAAAGGTTGAACGACATCGAAAAAAGGCGGGATGAATTGCTGGAGTTATTTGACAATCTTCAAGATTTGTACAAGCAAAATGATGAAACAGCGAATGTAGCGTCAATTGAGGAGGAAGCCGACGGAATAGTGGATCGTGTCGACAACGAAACGAGTGAAGGAAATGCTAGCGTTGTAACCAAGAGCGGGAAATTGGAGAGCACAAGTGTGAAGGAAAGTCACGTGGCCAGCACAAACAAACAACTCGAGCGAATTCGAATTCCTAAATTTGCCAGTGATAAGATGAAATATTCCGCTTGGTGGGCAGCATTTTCAAGTTGTGTCGATGAAACTTCGTTGTCACCGCAATTTAAAATGTTACAGCTCGAAAATTGTTTGGAAGGCGAGGCGGCAGCGACGGTGAGAGGATTGGGTTATTCCTCGAAGGCTTATGAAGCAGCGAAAGCAAGATTGAAGCGAAAGTATGGAGGAGATCGGCGACAGGTTCAGGCGCATATTGATGAGCTAAGAAAGATGAAACCCGTAAATGCAGAAAACCCTCGAGAGTTGGAGAAATTTGCAGACCTTGTGGAGAGGACAGTGGTTACTTTGAACGAAAACAAACACACCTCTGATCGCGAAGGGGGAACCTTGTATGCTATCGTGCTGGAGAAAATTCCCCAGTCTTTACTTAGTCAGTACTACAGATGGGTTAAAGAAAGGGGAAAAGTCGAGTCTCTTGAGGAGCTGCGCGAATGGGTTTGTCGCGAATTAACCAGTCGATTGAAGCATTTGTATATTGCGTCTTGGGTGCGCAAGTAAACGTCCGCAGCAGCATTCTCGGGGCGGGAGGCAGAGCAAAAGAAGCGCAGAGCGAGTTCAACGTCTTGGTGGAAGATGCAGTCCGGCAGCCCGACCTGGCGAAAAGCGTGCAGGGTCTGCAGCTGGTGGTGGAGGAAGCCAAGGTTCGGCTCAATCTGGCTGTGTGCCCGGGGGCTTGGTTAATGCCAGGGAATATGGTGATCAACACAGAAAGCACGGTTGGCTATAACAACCAGTTGAAACAAGCGGTGCAAGGCATGAAACTGGAGATTGGATTGGAGAGTTTAGATGGCCGAGTAGACACTGTTATCGTTGCAAAGACATCACAGAATATCTGTGGAGGCATGAAACCTACCAACTGGTTGGAGATAAGAGATCAGTGGAAGCATTTAAGGAACATTCCCTTTCCAAACCTTGGAAAGAGAAGTAAAATTGACGTCCTCATTGGTTCAGATTACTACAATCTGTTATTTCCCATGAAAGAAGTTTGTGGAGGTGATGGTGAGCCTAGTGCCAGGCTTTGTCCGTTAGGGTGGACTGCTATTGGTACTGTTGATGTGTGTGAGCGGCGTGAGGGGTTCAACACAGGCTTTCTCCACACCTATAGAATGCAGAGGCCAGGTGGTAATGAAGGGGAGCTCAGCAATCTATTGAAACAGTTTTGGAGCCTTGAGGCTATTGGAATCACATCTCAAGTGGATTGTCAGCTGACCCCGGATGAGAAGCTGGCTGTCAACAAAGTCAACAAGTCCCTGAGATTCACTGAGGGAAGATATGAGGTCGCTGTGCCACGGAAACATGGCAAACCAGACTTGCCATCAAACCGGCAAATGGCTGAAAAGCGCCTTCGCTCAGTTAAAAGGAAGTTGATAAAGGATGAAAGCCTTGCTTATGCGTACCAAGCAGTGGTTGATGACTACTTAAGCAAAGGATACATATGAGAAGTTCCTGAGGAGGAGCCTAAACCACCATCAGAATGGTTTCTTCCACACTTCCCTGTACTTCGTCCAGAGAAGTCCACAACTAAAGTTCGGATTGTATTTGATGGCTTGGCACACCAAGATGGAAAGAGTTTGAACAGTGAGTCACTGCCAGGTCCTAAGTTACAGAGTGACATTGTGGACATTTTAGTCAAGTTCAGGAAGAAATCATTTGCATTAGTTGGTGATGTGACGCAAATGTACCATCAGCTAATCCTCAGACCAGTTGACAGGCCACTGCACAGGTTCCTGTACAGGAGTGGGAGTGTGTAACTTGCAGGAAATGAAGTGTTCGGAAGTGAATGTATTTGGGAGTTTTTTAGTGTTTATCGTGATTAAAATCGTTGTGTTGATACGGATTGATTTTGGAAACAACAGTACCTTCTTTTTCATTTGAATTCACGACATCTTTAACTTCAAATGTTCTTTTGATCCACTTTTTCCTTTGATTATTCAAGATTATCAGTTCGAAACACGCCATAAAGTTGAAATTCCTTCGCCATTGAAACAAAATGAACGAGTGCTTAGTAGCCAAGCCTTAGATGTGGGGAGGAGTCTGGGCCAGAAATATGTTCGATTCAGCTGTTCGGGGATAAACGTCTATAGTTTGGAAACCTGCAATAGGTCAAAAACGTCATGCCAAAAAAGAGCTTTGTAATGCAGTCGACAAATTTGCCATGAAGATGGTCAAAAACAACAAAACAGTCGACCATTTACCTCTTGAGTACTTGCGAATTTTGTGGTATTTTATCGCACGTGGTGGAAAGATATTGCATGGAAGTGACAGGCCGTAGATATCACTGCAAACAGCCGTGCG
The DNA here is from genome assembly GCA_947652115.1 of Blastomussa wellsi. Lineage (NCBI taxonomy): Eukaryota > Metazoa > Cnidaria > Anthozoa > Scleractinia > Plerogyridae > Blastomussa > Blastomussa wellsi. Next base: position 15,587,871 of record OX393566.1, on the reverse strand, counting down.
GAGGAATGGAGATTCCTTGTAGGTTGGTGTTTAATTGTTCGAGTAAAGTGAAAATTAATCGCTTGAAAGACCTCTTGGAGAGCAAGATTCGCCAACAAACACTCGAAGACACAAACAGCTCCTTTAGGAACCACCATTCATGAAAAAGTCAATGAACAAGTACAACAGCAATACGCTCTCAGTTTCTTTTATGTTTATTTCTTGACATCTTATAATAAGAAGTTTTATATTTTTGGCTTCAATTTTGTAAAAAAAGTGCGGCTTATACATGGACGTTTACAGTATTTCTGAGAACTAACCACACCAAAGTCTGTAAACAATTTGAGCAATTGTAGTTGTTTTTTAAAGTTTTCAAAAAGCACATGTGATGGAGTAATACTATATCATCGGGTTTCAATGAATTTTTTGACCGCAAACATGAGCCCACGAGAATTTCTGCAGTTTTGGGTAAAAGAGAGTCAGAAAATTTTGCTTTGCTTCGCTTCCCAACAGCTTCAAGTTGTTTTCTTTTCAAAGGAAGATTCTAGGCATCTGCTGTTGTTGCTTAGTTCTTGAAACTGTTTTTCCTCAAAGATGTTGCATGAAGTTGATCTCTGCATTTCGGCTGTCGTCAATCATAGTGTTTTTTTTTTATTTCAGCTGATTTTAGCGCTTGCAAAGTATATTGGTTTCTAGATAGTGCAGTGATCTTTACTACCACATTTTGAATTCAACATTGTAGAATCATGGCTCAAATTGCATCTCACGGCAGTCGTGGGGCCATACGGCTTTTTCCGGTCCCTGTATGGTGAAGGCATACGGCCCTCATACACGACTTTCTTCACATGGTTTCTCCAGGAAAAAGCGTGCTGGGCCATACGGGTCATATGATAATTGATTTTCTGTGCTCTGTTTTAAAACATATGCAAAATAGCACCATTTTGGTTCACAACCCTCTTCGCAAGGTTTAGGTCTTGTGCAACTATAATGTCCTTACCTTTTTATTGCCATTAGCATCTTGCAGTTGTATATTTCTCACTAATTCTTCTAGATATGATTTCACACCTAAATCTGCAGGCTTCCTTTTTATTAATGTAACAGCCTATAAGACAAGAACAACTTTAATTAAGGTTATTGTCAACAAAATAGGGTGACTTCCACCTATGCATGCTACTTTAAAAGAAACCACAGAAAACTATACATCACTGAAAGCTAATAAAATGTAACTTCTGAAAATAACAACATTTTCACCCATTTTTGCTTTGATTGGCACGTGCAAGCCATGAGATGCAAAACTAGCTGTGTTTGTATACGTATACAGTATACTTACAGCGCGATGCACCTAAGTGTGGCCACCCAACAAACTTTTTTGACAAGTTAGCCAATCAGAGATCACAAATTTGTTTGAGTTGTCCTGCCTCCTTGTTGAAAGCGCAACAGGTTTCGTGACAACAGCTTTGAACATTGCAAGGAGGCAGGACAGCTCAAACAAATTTGCGCTCTCTGATTGACTAATTATAACTTGTAAAAAAAGTTTGTTGGGTGGCCACACTTAAGCGTGTCGCGCTGTAAAAGAATATTCTTCAAAAGAATTTTCATTGAAAAATGAGGCTCAAAGGGCAAACTTTTATGTGCATTAATCAGTGGCCATTTTAGAAAAAGGTGTATAGTTCCTAACCAGTTAGCCTGTGTTTTCTCCACAATAGGTTTAAAACAAATTTTATGGCAGGCAGCTGGTTTGGGTAGACTGGAGTATAACCACAACAACAATGGTAGAAGATATAATTTGATTATTCTGTCTCTCTCACTTTTCATTCAACTCACTCAGCAAATGCCATGCAAGAAATTTACATTTCAGTCTCCCCTCCCACATCGATCTGTGTAGAAGGACGCAAACTCAACTTGATGGGTTTACCAAAAATTCTTACCCACAGTGCACAGTTGACAAGCTTTATGCACTGGAGCTCTGCTAACAAGTACACAACAAATTACAACTTACCAATGCAATTTTTAAATACTGATATACATGTATATCTTCCATGCAGCTTTTGTCCATACTCTAGAAGGAAAAAATAAATTAGTTCCTGTTGACAAGTGCCTGAACCAGCTGTACAACTAGCCATATTGCTACCATCCATTATAATAGGATGATTGTATCAAACGTTTTCCTGTGAAAGTATGTTTTGACTACAAGTTCATTGTCATGTAAAACAAACTTATTTTCATATCAATGGTTTTGCTCAAGCACTAATCTTGTAACAGAGCCGAAAGACAACAAGGAAATGTCCTATTTAAGGTCATTCCCCTGTATTGCATTGCGCATCCTTACTGCACGATTTATTGCGTCATCAGCGCACGCACCTAAAGAAAACTGCGGCGTTTTATTTACGGCTTTGCTTGTGAAGGAGATAAATTGTCATTTTCTCGTAAACGAGTATGGTGACCTATATTTTTTTTACCCTTTTTCTGAGACTAGCAATCACTTTCTTCCTATAACAGGAATATAAACAAATTCCCATTGCAGAAAAATAAATAATAGACGGAAACGTGAACTTATTGAACAGATATTGTGGCTTCGAGATCACTGCATACTAGCTCTCTCCTCTGCAGAGGCCTCTTTCATTTTTGGGAAGGGGAATAGGGAGAGGTGAAAAGAAAGTGCGTGTACGCTGGGGAGAAGGGAATTCAGAGTTCGCGGTGAATGCTGGGAGGGACGAAAATCGTGCCCTGCACTCCCGGATTTTTAATTCTCCCCTTCTCCCCCTCCCCGGAGACTCTGCGGAGGAGAGAGGCATACTAGTAACAAGTTGAATCAAGGTCGACTGGAAACGCGTGCTTTCATAATGAAACATATATTAAATTGTTCCTTGAAGGCGATACAGTATATCTATAGTTTTTTCCGTTGTTTTGCTTTCTCCCTATTTTGTTTTCTTCTCCCATAAGACGTGGCATGAGCTAGTCAAATGAAAACATTTCTGAAGCTGATATTTTAACGAATTATGGGGTATTTTCAAGGTGCTCCTGCTCCTAAACGAATATGGGAACCCCTCTTTTTCATTACAAAATTTAAATTCCCTTACGATGAACAACAAATGGACAAAGTTTGAACGAAAATCTATTGTCAGTTCTATTTCAGGGGAATGACCTTAGGGTATCAAACAATTTCAGGTATTGGACAATTGAAAATTACCAAGCACAATGGACAGATGGCAGGGGAGGTGGTGCTCCCTAAGCTTGCCTAATAAGGCAACACAATAGGGCAGTTTGTAGGGTTGTAGGGTTTTTCAAGCAGGGTATCAATTTTACCATGCAAGCCCACTGCACAAATATCAAACAACGGCAAAATTCTACAAGTGGTGCACCTTTACCTAGGCCAGTTCATGTATATTTGCTAAGATATACCGACAAGGAATATATTTTGCGAAGTGCCGCTTCAAAGCTAAGAGACAACCTGTTTCAAGAAGCAAATCTTTACATCTCCGACGATGTTTCTAAATCCATGAGAGACACGTAAAAATCTCAAGCAGAGACACCTAAATGAAATTTGTAATCGGGAAGATGTCCAATTTGCTTATATT
>OX393566.1:15554314-15576814 GCA_947652115.1 Blastomussa wellsi | reverse complement strand
GGAACAAAAATTCTTGATTGCTTCAAGAATATGACTGCTACCTATTGGCAGCAAAAACTTTTAGGAATCCCCGCCATTCTAACACTTTCTGACCTCCCCATGATTTCACCCACCCCCCCCCCCCCCCCCCAACAAAGAGGAAGAAGAAACATAACTACAAAATGAACACTCCTTTTTATCTGGTCTGTAACATCTGGTTTGCTAAAAATTGAAGTTAGCCTTCCCAAAACTTTCCAATTTTCAGTCTAAAGAAATAAAGGGATGCAGGAAGTTAATTCACAGGAGTATGCAGCCAAAAGTCCCTGGTCCCACCCACGGAACACACAGCCTTCGAGTATTGACAAACACAAGCGACGAGAGGACGAATGTGTAACCAAAACTTTCTTTCATATTTTGATGAAATACAAAACGTATTCTTCTTCGTCAACCTTTAGGTGTCGAAAATATTCCTGACACGCTTGTACAACTTGTACAACGTAGAAATTTACGTCGTGTATTTTTTCATATCAGCTGTTTTTCAAGCCGAAACTATTCACGCCCGAACCAAAGATTACAAGGAAACGGGGAACTAAATAAAATGTAACTTGCCACAAAATTACCTTAGGGTTAGCATACCGAGGTACTCTATACTCCTAGCAATAACCTGCGTTTTAATTTAGGCGAGAAACTACACACGCATTGTTGTACGTACGTTGTTATTCAACATTCCCCGTATCTCAGCTGAGCACAAGTCGAAGAACAAGCGTGACGAAACGCTATTTCACACTGTAAAAAGCAGTCTAAACCATCAGAATATAGTAAAATTTCCTAATTAGCAATGCAGGTAACTTTTTGTTGACTCTTACCATAGGAAATCTTGCTATTTCAGTTGCGTTTCTCTGCAAACATCCACCAGCTGAAACTTCCAATCCTGCAGACCTGCTGGAGGCCCCCAAACGTGGAACTTATCCGGAGCAAGCATGCTTCGCGCGCGATCCCACGCAAACATGCAAAGCCTCTTGGGAGAAGCATTCTGGCGGGAATAATTTTCGAACAAGAAGAGCGCCAGTAAAAAGGTGAGTTTGAAATTTTACATCTTTTGACCAGTCTCTTGCGGCAGTTAACACCGTACGGTGGTCTCAAACGAAGCTACAAGCGTATATTCTCTTCACAATTATATATTTTATTCATTTCATGAAGCAAGCGTGTGAAATGAAGTTGATTAGTTGTCTGGCAGCTTTTCGAGCGCGTTTTCCATCTTGAAATGGTGTTTGAATGGAAGATTTCGTCGTGGAGACATTTGCAGAGTAGTGTGAGTAGTGATGTTTCGAATGTCTTCAGTGGTACAATGGGGTTCTTTTCGTTTTCTCGGCAGACATCAGTGCTACAAATTTTTCTTTCCAAGTATAAACACTTCATATGCAATGATTGGATACAAGTCAGCCGGACAAAACACATCGACCTCTCCACAACTTGTTATCGTGGAAGGGAATATTGGAGTTGGTAAATCCACATTAGCATGTCAGTTAGCGAGACAGCTGAATTATCGCGTGTTTCTGGAACCCACAACAAAGAATCCCTACCTGGCAAAGTTTTACCAAGACCCAAAGAAATACGCTTTGAAATTACAGCTTTGGATCTTCAAACAGAGATTCAGGAGTTACGTTGAAGCCACGAAACACCTTCTTCAAACTGGTTAGTAGTGTATTAGAGATCATAGCAAGTTAAAAACCAATGAGGTAGAGCGATGTTTCAACAGGAATAGTCTTGAAAAATAGATCAGATAGATATACTAATATAGACCAAAGATACAAAATTGCTGCAGTTATTCAGGAGGGTCCTGAAGGGGGGGGGGGTACCAATCCCATTTCCCAGCCCAATTTTTTTCCAAATCCCACTGCTCAGTGTTCAAATCCCATTCCCACTAGCAGAATTCAGAAAAAATCCCAGTGTTATTCTTGTTTTGCAAGTGACGTCAGCGACGCCATGTTGAAAGACAGGAACAAAAGATTTTAGGTAAGCCTCTTTTGTTTGGTCATCCAACATGGCCACCGCACAATGAAATTAGTGGATAAGAAAATTGTATTTCAACTTGGCGTTTCGTATGTTTCTACATACATCTTCATAAGTAACCGTTGGAAATGTTTTTACCATATCCGGCTTTGAAAGATAACACTTACCTTGATCATTCCAGATACCACATAACACAAATGTTCTTACTAATAATTGTTTTATTATACATTACCATCAAGAAATGATGAGATTTCATGCTTCCACATAAAATAATTTAACACGTATGCTAAGTTTAACTAACACTTCATTTAACACTTATGCTGGTTTTCTCCCCAAAGTATTCGTGGAACAGTTCCTTCGCAACTTTGTCTCTCGAGACTGACGACACTGTGCCCACAACCTACATAGCATTTAATGAATAATCTATATGTAGGTTGCGATCAACTATAGGCTCTCAGCCAATAAGAAGACAGATAGTTACTTTTAAGTGTGCTTATTCTTCCAAGCCTGGTCGGACTGCTCATGCTCACTGTTGTTTCAAGAATGCTTTCTACCTCTTCCTCAGAGTCACTGTCACCAGGGATTTTGGCATTAGAACTATGCTTCCGCCATTTTCAAAATAATATGGATGCTCTGTAAACTTGGATTCTCGCACACATCACTGAACACAAATGTTAAAAAGAGATTGCGTTACACTCAAATGTATTTTTTTTCTTGTCTCGTTACGTCATTGCAACACGAAATATTTGATTGACATCTGATCTCGGAAAATTCCATCACACATGTCTATCTGGATAAGCGTCTTGAAAAAATCTAGGAAAGTCTAAGAATTGAGTCTGTACATCAAGTGAATCATCGAGATTAAAGAATTTCTGGAAGTGTCAAGGATTCTTTCTCATTCCCATCAACAAATATCATTCACAACAAGTCGAGTCCACTGATTTGGGGAAAATAAAACAAGCTCGCTAAACATGCTAAAAATGATACAAACAAGGCGCTTGAACAATTTTCTGACTTTTCTCAATCCAGGAAATAAATGATGTCTCACCCGGTCATGGGTAAAAGATATTTATCCCATTCCCATTGTTTACATTTTTTCCATTCCCAGTGCCAAAATCCCAGTCCCAGTCACCCAAATCCCATTTTCCCAGTGCAAAAACAGGCCAATCCCAATTCCCATTTTACCCCTTCAGGACCCTCATTGGGCATAACTAATCGATGAAAACCGACGATCGAAAAATTAGTTAATTACAATTAGTTAATTGGCATCGATTGGCCAGTTGATAATCACACAAAAGTTGTCACAAGCAGTGATTGTCATAGATCGGCATAATTGAAAATAAATTCATGTTAAGAAGTACAAACCACAGGTCACAGGGTTCGTACGGGTCATAGAAAACCTGGAAAGTCATGTAATTTTTGAATTTCATTTCCCAGGCCTGGAAAGTCATGGAATTCAAGTGTGGGTCAAGTACGAAATCAATAAGTTTTTTGTTTCTTGAAGAAAATCGTAAAAACGTACCCAAAATGAAAGATGATTTCCAAGAAAATGTTCAAATTTAGGTCATGGAACTTCAAAAGCTCAAAAGAGTATGAACCCTGGTCCATTTTTAATGCTCAATTCAGCACTGCAGTGCTTGGGATGCGATAAACTGTTCACTGAATTGATCGTATCATCTGATGTGTTTTTCTTTTCAAATGGAGTCCTTTTTTCGATAAAGCTTCTCATTTGATTTTTCAATCTGGCAACTAGAAATTTGAATTTGGTGACTAAAATTTACCACACAGTGCGCAACACCTTCTGGTCGCAACACAGTGCATTCCAACAAAATCTTGCTTGCTTGCTTGCTGCACTCGCTCCACAACAATAATGGAGGGGGAACCCACAGGAATTTGACTTCATGAAGCTCTACCAGGGTAGGGATTTTAACAGTCCATATACGGTAGCTGCCCCACAGAGAGAGCAAACAGTATGCAAATTTGACCCTAATGGAGGCATGAGGGTGGGGAAATTTACATTTAAGGACCCTGAACAGTATGTCGTTGCTAAGTTACGCGGTTGCCACTGAAGTGCAATTTCATTTCCGGTGTTTTGGGGGCCTTTCTGCGTAGCAGCAAAATTTACTTCATACTTCTTTCTTTTTTGGCGAGAAACTTCTTACAATCACAGCAGAAACCCAACCATTGAATGCAATATTTGTGAACGTACAGTGGAGATAGATTCAGATGTCACACAAAATGTTTGCAAAACAAACGAAAATAACACATGCCTCCAATGCGATATATTTTTTTACAGAAGTGATGCACTTGTGAGTAAAAACATGTGAACATATGGAACTAAGTGTTTTGAAGGTTTCCCCTTCAGCTCGGTACAGAAGCCTGTGTAAACCATGGTCAAAGGTTAAGGCATTATCACTAGAGCTGAACAAAGCACAAAAAGTAAAACTGAAGTAGTATTTATTTAGATTTGTTTGTCGGCGAGCGAAGGCAAGAAAAAAGTTGTCAGTGTCAATTGAAAAACTGATTCGTTGTGAACCAGACTTAGCTGCCGAAAATTGCTCACTGATTATGATGAAACTCGAACTGAAACTCCTTTTAATACTTACATCCAACTTCACTCACATTTGTTGTAGTGCAGAAACGATTGTTAAAGCTTCGAGAAAGCGAGCAGGGTTCAAGAAAAAGTTTGCTAACTGAAACTTTGCTGAATGAAGAAATTTAGTTTTTGAAGCGTATGCAAGCAGTGAGGAAGCCAACTCATTGCGGCGATGTCAATTACGATGATTTCAGCCAATCAAACATCATAACGTTTTACTTCCGGTGCAGTCAAAATTTCGTAGCTTTTTCTCAAGAGGAAAAAAAGCGCAGCTTCTGTTTTTTGCAGTAAATCAAAAGAAAATGCCTTTTTCTAGAAACGTAAGCATGTATTTTTGGAAAATCAAAATAACAAAAAAATGATACACAAAAATGTGGTTGTCATTATTTTTAAAGTTTTTGTGCTAACAAAAAACACATGCTTACAATTCTTAAGATTGATGTATAGTTTGACCTGATACTGCAAACTGGGAATAAGACCGTAAGTGTCTTCCGGAAAACTTAATTTTTTTTGTTCTGAGTCACGTGACATTGGGCGTGTCCCGATGACGTCATCAACTTGTTTGCACCCACACTCTAAGCCTACTGTCTAAATTTAGTTTTATAATTTGTTTCATAGTCAAGTTTCATCAGACTGAATAATTATTTTCCCTAGCAACGGCCCAAAATGATGCTGTTCAGGGCCCTTAAAAACCTGAAAATGTGAAATTCCCCTGGGGTTGTGCATAAACTTTGTATCATGCCTGCTGTAGAGCAACTAACCTATTTCACCCACCCTCTGCTGAATTTAGGAAGACCTTGTGCTTTTTAAAGCATTAGTCTCTTGATCAAGACGTCAAACATTCCCAGCACAACCAAACAAACAAAACCAAACCAAAACTGATCAGTTAGATTCCCAAACTTGTTCAAGATAAAAGGAAAACAAAACAGGCCAATAAAACACTTATTCTTATAAAATTGAGTCATAAAAAGGAAAGCTTGCTTTGCATGAGTATGTGCTGTGCAAGTTGTACAGTTATCTCAAAATGTTTCGAAGTAGGCAGCTTTAACATGTTCAATGTTATTCCTGTGAGATGTCTGCTATGACCAGAGTAACCAGAGACTAAATTAACTGGCGGAATTCTGATATGTGGCTGCCAGATTGTTTTGAAACCTGACTGTAAGTTCTGTACTTTTAGTCATGTTTAGTTCAAAGACAAAACTCTAGAACAAAAATTTATTTTTCATTCAAACAATTTATTCCATTGTTTTCACGTTACCAGGCACCAACCAATAGCCAAGCTCCATCTTTCTGTATATAAACCACACACGACCCACATTTCCTTGATTTGCTCAGACGAAGGGCTAGCTCAAAACATCAGCACTCGAATCTCTTTACAGTGGCCAATTTACATTATCAACCCAGTTGATAAAACCAAAGTATATTGACCAACGTTTTAAGGTATACATGTCAATACATGCTGTGACTCAAATTTTCCCTTGGTACAAATTGGTGTTTTCCTTTGTTTTATACTAATTATCATGCAAATATTTCCATACACCAGAACAAAGGAAAATTGAACTACAACACACACAAGACAATTTCATAATAATTCGTAAGCCTGCAAACAATAATAACTGAAAGCAAAGATCTTTGTTTTACCTTCATCACTTGTGCAAGAGTTGGCAGTGCATCTGCTCTGCCCTGGTATGTGGAGGTGGAGGTGGGAATGCTACTGCAAGAGTTGGCAGTGCATCTCCTCCGCCATGGCATATGGAGGTGGAGGTGGGAATGCTACTGCAAGAGTTGGCAGTGCATCTCCTCCGCCATGGTATGTGGAGGTGGAGGTGGGAATGCTACTGCAAGAGTTGGCAGTGCATCTCCTCTGCCCTGGTATGTGGAGGTGGGAATGCTACTGCAAGAGTTGGCAGTGCATCTCCTCTGCCCTGGTATTTGGAGGTGGAGGTGGGAATGCTACTGCAAGAGTTGGCAGTGCATCTCCTCCGCCATGGTATTTGGAGGTGGAGGTGGGAATACTACTGCAAGAGTTGGCAGTGCATCTCCTCTGCCCTGGTATTTGGACGTGGAGGTGGGAATGCTACTGCAAGAGTTGGCAGTGCATCTCCTCTGCCCTGGTATGTGGAGGTGGAGGAGGCAATGCTACTACAAGAGTTGGCAGTGCATCTCCTCTGCCCTGGTATGTGGAGGTGGGAATGCTACTGCAAGAGTTGGCAGTGCATCTCCTCCACCCTGGTATGTGGAGGTGGAGGTGGGAATGCTACTGGAAGAGTTGGCAGTGCATCTCCTCCGCCCTGGTATGGAGGTGGAGGTGGGAATGCCACCACAAGATTTGGCAGTGCATCTCTTCCGCCCTGGTATGCTGAGGTGGGAATGCTACTGCAAGAGTTGAAATTGAAATTTGACAATTAAACAGCAAAATGTTTAATTTATTCCAGAAGTCTGGGGTAAAAAGGGGTACAACAAGATCTTACTTTCCTGGTAGTAGATCAGAGGGGGTGAATACATTCACAGATCAACAAAATGGCTTTTAAAAGCTTGTGGATTATTTGACTATTTTCCGGACTCTTAATGTCATGAAATTTAAATCTTGGATGCTAAATTAATTTTGGATCCTTGGATTGAAGTTGTCAAAAAAATAGTAAGCAGTGAAATGAAACTCCTAACAAAGTGCCATGGAACATCTACTGTCCATTGAGGTGAAACAGTACTACAGAGAATTTCCAAATGATGTGTATCTGGATTTGAACAAATAAATGGCAGGAATTGATGGATTTGGTGGAAAAATATCATGATTCGACAGATTCAATATCCCTAAGCAGCCCGCCATGGATAAATACTATTCACATGCACAATATTGTTTATAGTGGTGTTGGGTTTACAAATATATTTTGTATATTTACAGGTCAAGGAGTAATATTGGATAGATCAGTTTTTAGTGATTCAGTATTTGCTGAAGTAAATCATGAGCAAGGGACCATTTCTCATGAAGGTAAATAGACACTTTACGTTGCTGTGTTATCATACAATTTATTGCATTCGGATTGTAACCACAATGTGAGATGATTATATTGCTTTCAAGATAATCAAACTGCAACGGACGCAACGCAAAAATTAAACTCACGACCAATAAATTACTAGGCACACAGGAGGTGCACAAGCTTGGGGCAAAAATTCAATCTATTGAAAACCACAGGCACTAACAAAATTGAAACCCAGGGAGGGTAAAACTAGCGAGGATAGACCACGAATTACCTTTGAGATTATGCTAAACTTGATACGTGTATGAGAAACGAGAAATCTGATGCTAGTACCAAAGGGCAATGCCATGGAAAGGTGGGTCCCCTAATTAAGCGTTTTGACTGTCAAGGCCAAAACAACCAGATGAGTGTGAGGAAGGTGCCTGAGATCCCTGTGGGAGACGCCCACAAGTGCGAACGATAACCATGACAACCCTGTGAGCAGCAACCACCAGGCACCATTACACTGAGCAAAACTCAGTGGAAAGGGAATCTTCAAACCTACCCATACTTACCAAGAGGGATGGGAGGAACGGGAGCAAAAGGCAACACAAGTAAATGTCTGAACAGGAGACCTGTAAAATTACTGAGCCCCTGCAAAGTCTTGGGGACACCCCAGATTCACAAATGAATGAATTTTGAATAAAATTTTATCTGGATATATTTTAAATTCCTTCAGGTTATGAGTACTACAAAGATTTGAAAAAGCAAGCTTTGAAGGCAGTTTTGGTTCCTCACACCACTCTTTATCTTGATGTTCCACCTGAGACTTGCAATCAGCGTATTCATGGTCGAGGAAGGGTATGCTACAGTAAAATATATTAAAAAGTACATTGTGTTTATTTAGACACAGTACTCAGGGTTCTGCAACGAAAAAAACTGGTCCCCAGTGGGCAACTAACTATTTCTACATGTACTTAAAAATAATGTGTACGATACAGTAACACAGATACTTCTCATTGTCAAACTGATTTTAACTTTTATTTTCAACCAAGGAGATTACATTGACATAAAATTTGATTTTTATCTTGTAGCTAATTCTGAAATATAATTTAAAGGAATTTTTCGCCGCTAGAATGCGGAAAAATTTTAGTGACCATAAATTGCTAGCTGGCGACCAAAACTCTCAAAGTTAATTTTGTACTGTGTGTTTAAAGCTATAAGGTTGTGGGGCCATGTGTTCCAGATTGAATTGGAATTTGGAAGTGAACTGGTTTTCATGGAGGGAGGACTCCTGGGAGACCCTTTTAACAAGGACAAGAACCAACAACAAACTCAACCTTGCCACATTGGTGGGAGGCGAGTGCTCTCACCACTCCCCCATCCCAAACATTTTTATTTCACATATACAACGTGTATGATCAAATAGATCTGTACAGAATATCAACCATTTTCTAAGACTACAGGTGTTCCTTATCACATGAAGTCTATTGGCTGGCTGAAGTTACTTCTTTGGGATTATGGATTGAGCCTGGGACTAAGAAATATCTGAGTTCCCAATGAGATTCATTATGAATCCATGACCTCCCAAACGGGTGGGATGCTGGGTGGTTGCTGCTTTTATTCCCTCAGCTAGGGAGAGACTTGTGTAATAAATTCACAATGTTGCTATTTCATGTATTCTTCACTTTCCAATGTTTTGGTTTTCCATCAAAGTAGGCAAGGCTCAACTGGGGGAAAAAACCTGGCCTTTCGGCTCTTAGTAACGGCCCCACACTTACATGTGTATGTTATACCCATGGCCTGCTTCTAAAAAGACACAGCAAAAACCTGTCCTGACTGAAATACGCAATATTATTACTCTCACTTTTACACTATTTTACCATATTAGGGAAAGTGAATGCACAAAATAAGTGATGGCATTTCACTGTAGAACAGGGCAAAAATGTATGGACAGAATGCAGTGTAACATGATAGTGGAATAATAAATCCCTTATTCAATGGAAATATGAGTGGACATTTTGCTCATTGCTCATACCATGCAACTCACAAAATATCTGCTTGTATTATAATATGTTAAACCATTACTGGGAAATAAGATAATTATTCTTTCTCTGCTGAAATATCCACTGTCTTAAAGTACACTGATCTTTAGGCCACTGCACCTCTCATCCAGCAGAGAGCCAACTTCTAAGCGTCCTCTGTCATTTTTTGCTAACATACTGTACATCTTATTCCTTTTAAGGATTATGAGAGTGGCATTCCCTTAGAATATCTCAAAGGACTTGATGCATCTTACAAAAATTTTTTAGATGAAATGAGGTAGGAAAATATTTTGAACATAATTGTACTCTCTAGTATTTTCTAAAGTATATAAAATTTTGTCTTTCACTAGGCATAAAAGTCATGAAAAAAGATGTTGATTATGCTTATATAAGTTAGTCAGTTTTGTTGCTGTGACAAGAAAATGGGAAAAGAACACTTTTGAAAATGTGTAAGAAAATGGTCAAATTTATGTCATGCAGAACTATGACAGGCCCTGGAAAAGTCATGGAATTTCAAAAGGTTAAAACTCAAATTAATATAATCTCTGTATCACTGAAAATACTATTGCACTAAGTCCAAGTGACCCTCCATAGTTAAACCTACAGTAGTATCGATGTACCATATTTTACTACCATCCTGTAGTGTGACACGACTTGTGTACCTTTTTCAGAAATGTTGGTTCTAGAGTTTTGGATTACAACTGGTCAGACTTTGGCTATAAGTTTGAGGTAAAATGAACATGTAGCTTAGCCTACATAAATAACTACAAATATCTCTTGGTTTAATTTTCTTTTCTTTTTTCATGTTTGCTCCCTCCTATAAATATTCCAACAACACACTATACAAGTTTACCATTATTTGTCAGGCGATTAAATTACATGTGTAGAACAAAACGCAATCAAGGCTTGGTCTTTGAATGATCAAACAGGCCACTACATGTACATGTATTTCATACCAATTTATTGATGTCAATTTCTTTTGTTACATGTACATACCCTGAGATCAACAATGTTTTGTTTTGGTTAGGTGGCAGAAGACATCAAGAGAGGTTGTGTTCCCACATGGAAACTGGAAAATCTGCATGTCTTTAGCAAATTGTAAGTTGTTGAACAATGACAGAAAGGGTAGCAATAATTATAAAAAATTGTACTGAGGTTCTGAAGCAGTGTTCTTCACCTCTAGTGCAGTGAATGCCATATAGTTAGAAGCTTGCAATTTTGTAGTTTTTGCCTTTTTTGTTGCATTTGACGTTTGGAGAATGCAATCCTAATCTCGGCAAGATAAATCAAGAACTCGTGTCATGAAGAACAGTATAAAGTGACGCGTAGTATTCTTGCAACAAGTTGGGCACTTGTTTTGACGCAACCTTGAAGTGCTCGGGCTTACGCGTGTGGGATGTTTAATTGTTGTGAAAATAACTAAATTTCACCAAGTTGTCTTTCTCACAGAATGCAAAATGAGTCCCTGGTGAAGGAAGTGCTCACATTAAATCATTCAGTTCCAGAAGCAGTGATCAGTGAGGATGAAGAGGTTTGTATTATAATAATAATACATGTATAATGATAATATTATTTGATTATTGTAACTACAGCAATTACATCAACTGATTTCTGTTTCTTGGTCAAGAAAAAAAGCTGTCCAATGCTAGTGATGTTGTGGCGACAAAACGCCCAGACATTTTTAGTTCTTTTTAATAAATACAGTGTCCACAATATGAGGTAGCCAGGACTGTTTCTGCTCCCCTGGTACCACCACCATGTTATCTGCCTTTTTAATCAACCCCAGCTGGGGATCAAACCCAGTCCACTAACCATTAGGTGACTCTGTCTTCCAGGTGAATTAATCTGTTTCATTGCAAAATCTTGACTTCCAGTTTGTTTAAATGATGTTTGTTTCATAGGCATACATGTAGCGTACAAAAAGTAAGGTTACAAAAAGGTTCTCAAAAATTACGGTGTTAAATTTTGGGGACACTTAAATTTTTATGTATAAATATATTTTTGTCTGCTGTGAGTATCTCTTCAATAAAGTACAATAAATTTCTGTGATATTTATTTCAACAGGAAGAGCCTTTGACAGTAGAAGCACAGCTCCAGATTAAAACCAAAAAAAGCATGAGTAACAATAAATTAACGGCAAATTTAACACAACAGATAGTGCCCTCCGTTGAAGGAAATTGACTACAGTAGTTATGAACACATCAATGTTACAAAGATACTAACTACAATTTTGCATGCAGTAATGTAATACATTTATACCTCAACAAGAGTACATTTCATGATGCTGTTATCTGGCTACAGCTACCAGAATTCATTTCATTTTCCCTTTATTATTTAAATTTTTGTAGGCCCAGTGGGTTTTAAACAACAATTGTCCTAATTAGCACAAAAAAGAAAAGGTAACTAAAGGTTTCTAGTAGTTGTTGTCACGTGGCGTTAAATGCAGGAATGGTTCCGGTACACTTACATTTTTTTAGACTTTGATTTTTTCATCTAATAAAGAGAAAAAACAAAGTCAATTATAAAAGCACAGAGGTGGAATCGATCCCGGGTCACTCAGAACACCAGCTATTCCTACTAACCACTACACTATCGAGGCCCGGCTGCCAAACACTGAAAATTTTAAGATTTTATCATGTTACCCTTACCATTCTTGAGAGCTAACCGCATAACCGTAGTGCTTAGTAGGCTAACCGGAGTGAAAAGTAGGCTAACCGGATTGCTTAATAGGCTAACCGCAGTGCTCAGTAGGCTAACCGGATTGCTTAGTAGGCTAACCGCAGTGCTCAGTAGGCTAACCGGATTGCTTAGTAGGCTAACCGCAGTGTTATGATAGGCTAACCAGGGTGATTTTGTAGTCTAATTTAGCTAACCAAACTCGTTCCCAGTGCATTCCGAGCCCGGAGCCATTCCTGCAATTAAGCGCAACTGTTGTAGTCAAGTGACGCCATCATGCAAATTGCCTATGGGTTCTTCACTACAACACAAGATTTTCAGTACGAAAAATCAAGTTTATTTATCATTTTGATGACTAAATTATGTACCTCCCCATATTTTCATAAATTGTGACATGCATTGCAAAAGTTTTAAAGCAAGACGTAAATCCACCACAACCCACAAATTCAAGGAATACTTACCTGTTGGAAAATAACATGTATTTAGCATGTATTTAACAATTATATTACGAAATTGCATGGATGAGGCTGTAGGCCAAGTTGGCTAAAATCAGATGACATTCCACATGACAATTTCAGCATTATAATAGTTTCATTGTTCAAAAAATTGTCAACAAAGTGCATTTTACAGCTAGAAATTAAAGTTGCCTTTTTGCAGCGAATGGTGAGACTTTGGTTGAATTACCGTACCTTGCCGGTACATATATCACAGGATATCTGTCAAGTGCAATTAATGGATACCAATTGCTTCATGCATGGCCATATATTGACAATGTGACAATTTGTTGAATAATAAGTATCTATATACATGCATATTCCACTTTTACTGGTACCAAAAACCTCATCCTTGTTGCATAAAGGACATTCAGAAGGGCACTGGTTGACATTGAAAACTAAAATCAGTTAAGTCCATTTTTGAACTATACTATGATCTGTGGCCTCATTCCAACAGTAGCCAATAGTCCAGATGCTATATAGTCTTTTTAGTGGCCCCTCTGTATTGTTTCTTCTAAACCAAAACCAAGAAATAGAATATAATTGATTGAAACTATTTTTTAAAGTAACCCATCTACAATGTTAAGTTCATAACATTTTGATATACATTCACTATACATAGCAACTGGTTACCATAAATGTTTTCTGAAAATTGTCTTTAGTCATTGTTCTCAAATAATTTCATTTTACTCAATACTGTGGCCTTGTGTCCAAAGTCAGATATTTTTTCAGCCATTAAATATTGTTATCTGACTACATTGTACATGAACTTGTAAAGAATCGCCATATAGTGCAAAAATAAAAGGAATTATTGGCAACAATGATTAATTTAGTTTATTTTAAATTTCAAATTGAATCACTATCTTGCCAATAGTTATCACAGTCAATTTTCTGATGCAGAAAAAGAAAGTCACCACATAATAGAGCTTTCACTTAGTTTGCTTGTATATTATAATTCTTTAACCCCAGTAGCTTTTGCATTGTTACTCAGAAATAAAGAATTTTGCATATTTTTCAACACTTTGATTTCCATGATTATAGTACATGTAATAGCACTTTTCATCTCTGAGGTGTCATGCAATTTTAAAATGCCATTTGTAGGTTTACAGTAAAACGGTCAATTAGAAGATTAATTTTTGTACACAATTATTTATTTCAAAAAGATTTCAGGAATTATGGACAGTCCTGTAGTCTGGATTTTGCTTGGGTTTGTTTGTTCTCGCCTACTGACTTACTCTTTGATGAAACAAACCACAGCTGGACCTCCCAATGTTTGATAATTAAATTATCTCACGAAATGACGCCTTAAAACGGCGCAAAACGGGCAAAACATTTTAACATTTCATCTCAACGTTTATTGAACATGAAGGAAAAACGTAATAATTATATTTAGAGCAAATTGCAGCCAACTTATTTATGTTCATCTATATTTCTTTTGTAACCACCACTGATCGGTGTCACGCAACAAACTCAAACATTGGGTAGTCCGCCTGTGAACAAACCTGTGCAAGAGGTACATAATGTGACGTTTATAAACCTTCCTCAGCAACAAATTTGACATTGTAGTTAAGATGGACCCCCTCATCCCACACCCACCGCTGTAAACAACCCAAAAGGGAATTACCCATGTTCTAGTTTTATTCATCTTGTGCACTTCTTTGAGTCTTGGCACATCACATTGAATGCAACTACCAGTACATATACCCATGATTCCCTGTGTGCAAGAATCAGCCATTACTGTAAGTTATAGTTCTTTTTTATCTTGCTCAACAGTTAAGGTAACAACAAAAATGTTTTAACCTAGTAAATGGTCTAAACTCACCAAGAGTTTTCATAGCTCAGTTGGTTAGAGTGCCTGATCGGTATCATCGGGAGGTCATGGGTTCAAATCCTGTTGGGGATTCAGCTTTGTTTCATTGTCCCACGCTCGTGCCATAACTGATCATTTCACCTTATTATCCGCACACAAAAAACAAGACCAATATTGAAGTTCATATAAACCATACAGCCTCCATGCTTGAATTTAGATGTGTAATGTGGGCAATTGACCATATCAAGGATGCCCAATATTATTAACAAAGTGGAATGCCAAGCTCCACCTATTTCTGGAGCATGGCTGCCATCTTGTCATAATGTTGTACAGTAGGTAGGGTACATGTGTTTCTGTAGTTATGTGGCTGTGCTCTGCAGCCTTTTCGGTTTCCAGAGCTCCACTAATACACAGGCATTTTTTACACCTTCCATGTGCAGTAGATCAGTTATGGGACATACTTTCAGCAAGATTGTGTTCATAATCAAATCATCCTTGTACTATCACATAAAATAATAATAATAATACTTTATTTATTATTTTATTACAACTTATTGTTCAAGTAGGAGGGCAGTGAATGACCCGTTCATTTCAATATGTTTAATCAAGCACGTTTTCCAGTTAAAATACAATCACATTATTTAGTTAAATAATTGTTCCATTTGGAAGAAAGTGTTATTGTACTGTATCATAGATTATTTCACTAACAACCTGCATATCATTTGCAGTTAGTAGCCCATTTTTACAACTACAAAGTTGTCACCTATACTGGTCATATCGACAGGTGTCGAAATTAAAGGGGATTTAATTGAGAACATCAATGTGCAGCTGTTTGGGTAAAAAGAAACTAGCAGAATAACCAAGATGGTATTATAGTGTCCTCTGGACTGTATTTTAATTCCAGCATTTCAGAAAAACAAATGCCTTGTAAGTTATTAAATATGGTGCAGAAATTGATAATCTGCAGCACATCAGTGCATCATTTAACTCAAGTTAAACCAGATGAACAAGATAATTTGGTTTTATCAACTGGGTTGATAATGTGAATTCGCCACCGTAAAGAGATTCAAGAGCTGACGTTTCGAGGTCGATTATCCAGTTGAGTTTGCTAAACCCTGGTTGTACTGTCAAAATAATATGCCTTGACAACTATATCTAAGTTATGTTGTTACTCAACAAATTGTCAAAACGTCCATATAATTATGGTCAGAAAGTCCTCGTTATCTGTTACCCATATATAACATACATCCTACATTATTAAAAACTAGCTATGGTATATTGCATTTCCTGAGTTCTGATTGGTTTAGAGGCAATGGTATATGAGCTCATACACCATTGACCTGCAAATATGGTAGTTGCACGCGTAAAAGCATGCATTTTTCGCAATGTTTGTACAACATTTTTTGGGCGTTTTTTAATAAAACAATTATTCCACTCGCGCTTGTTGGATATGAGATGGTTATAGCCAACTCGGCGCTACGCGCTTCGTTGGCTATCTACCATATATGGTCACAAGGTCCTTGTTATCCATCATCTGTACTTGACAGATACATGTATCCTGCGATATACGAAGTAAGTAACGATAATTCGGCCAAAGCCTTGCAAAAGCGCCGCATTACAACAACTTTTCTAGCTGTAAAAAATGAACTTCATTGTCAATTTGTTGAATAATAAAACAATTACCCTGCTCAATCTGGCAGAATTTTGTCTGATTTTAGCCAACTCTGCCTATGGCTTCGTCGGCTAAGTATCGGCATTATTTCGCAGGATAATTGTTAAATATACATAGCTTGCCAAGATTTATCCAACATCAAGCAAAGCAATGCACACACAGTCTATCTAGCTGTAAAATCAGTTTCATTGACAACTTGTTGAATAACAAATAGAGTTCACTTTTTCTTCAGATTCGCAGAATTTAAGAAGTCACCCACTACCTCTCAGAACAAGACGTCATTGGTTCTGAAACAATAGAGAACACGCCACAACAATGCATCTAGCCCTAAAAACAACAGACTGAGGTGGTTCTTACAGCAAACCAATGAAAACAGAGGTCACAGAGAGGAAGTGGCTACCTCACAGAATCAGCCTTCTCCATTTTTGTGAAACTAATATCTCATAAAAATAAGTAACCAAAAGGTACTTGTAAGTATGAATTTAGTGCCAGCCTATCAAGTTGCACATAATACTTTCATCAGACATTGCAATGTATTTTGCAGGCTAAACTATATTTTAACTTGTCGTGTGGAGCAATCAGAAACAAGAAATGAAGATGCCAGCCAATCTGAATTGAAAACCGTTCAATTGTCTGCACGATTTTCTTGCTCCGCTAGCAGCTCTTCTAGCTCTGTTTGATTTGGTTGAGGCTTTTCCGCCCGGGGGGGGGGGGTACTCCCATATATGGGCTATATAGGTATGTGCCGCCCGATAGGGTATGGTTTTCGAGGTTCTCGATCCTTAAATAGGGTATCATTTTTGCTCCTTTTGGCAATGCGTTCCTGGCCTAGTCCTTAGATAGGGTATCTAAATTGTATTATCTAATACTAGAGTTTGCAAACGCCCGCCTAAAGGAATGTTTTTTCAATTTTTGTGTTAACTTGACAGTACTGTAACCATTTTGCAACAGAGGTTTAATCGGTTTCATGATAGCCGAAAAAAGTCTTCCTTTTATGCTATTAATAATTTTGTTTTTTCCTTAAATAGGGTATCATTTTTCGGGTTCGGTCCTTAAATAGGGTATCAGTTTTCGCTTCCCCCACCCTTAAGGCGGGGGTAAACCTGAAAAATAGGCCATTTTTCAATAATTTTTCACAGCTAGGATTTAATTGAAAACCCTAGCAAACTATATATCCCTGGAAAGCTTATGAATCAAAGATTGTGAAAAAAAATATTTCACACTCCACAAGTCAATTGTAATAGGATACCACTCATTTAACCATGCCACCTGCTGGGTGCTACCAAGGCTTACTTAAGAAAAGATAACTCTTGCTAGAACTGATAAAAATTAATTTATTTTATATCAATTTAAAGAAGACATGTTGCTTATTGTTTTAAGCAGAGGGATTTCTAAAATGTTTAAAACATTAAAAATAATGATTGATTGTATTTGACATGGAAAATCAAAGATGTGTTTCACTTCATAACTTAGAGTACATGCATCATATGGAAAATTCCTCTGCTTAAAACACAAAACTTATTGAGAAAAAGAAACCCTGAAAATTTCAGATCAATCGGATAAATTGTTCTCAAGCTATCTTTTCTTGAAGACAAAATTATTGCGTAATGAGAAAATTGACTTTAAACTTAAAGATAGCAATTAAAGTTGATTTATTAAAAATTGTAACCATTATAGTGGCCCTTATGTCCATATTTTGACCACAGGAGTGTCTGAAAGCAATTTAAAATCCCCCTGCTTCATATGTCACTCCTTCTGCTTCTTGAAGGGCTTCTTCTCGACGAACCCGCAAAATTTGCTCGCCTTGACGGCGTTTCTTTTCCTTCTGCGTGGCCTGCAAATCAGACTTTTTCAATCTTTTACTGTCTTTTGCATGTGCTGCCTCTCTTGTGCATACTCCACCAGGAATAGCTAGCCTCTCCATAACTTTTAGTCTACTGGAAGCTCCACCATGGTAGTGGCAGACAGCTGAAGCCGCAGCACACCGAACTACTTTAACACCATGGTGCTTATGTTTGGGACACCGTACCCACACCATGGAGTTGACACATTCATTGGGATTTTGTGTTGTTCCCAATACACACCTCTCAAGCAATTTAGAGTCACTTAAAGTGATAAAAGTTGGTTTTAGGACTTCAAAAAAGACCTCAGGCAAACAGTTACTATCATCATATGTTGAAGTTCCTGTCGCTTCATCTTGCTGCCATTTACACCACGACGATTCGCCAAGAGGACAATATCGATGCTGCTTTGCAGGGTCGTTGGACTTAACATTGTGATGAAGAATTGCAATTATGTTTTTTTTCATTACATAGACTGCAACCTCCACCTCTCTCCTTGTTGGATTTGACTTCCTGATGGTGTTTTGCCTTATTGCAAGTCCATAATCCTTCTGAAGCTTCTTAATTTTGGTGTCCGACAGTCTTCCAGCACCGCCAATAGGCCGACCATCAGCAAGTTTCCCTTTAGTTCTGGACTTCAGGTTCAACAGATGTTTCCCCATTCTCTTTTGGACATGTCCAACACAGTCTAATTTCTCCACTTTGATCTCACCATAAATACTTTCCACAGAATTGAACGCCTTGCTATCACCATCACTCACCATCCATTTGTACCTTAGGTTGTGACGCTCCACTGACCTATTCCACAAGACAACAGCTCCTTCAGACTCCATTGCTGGTGAGCTACCAGCAAAGTTAATGTCACACTCATGTTCCAATAGCCACTCCTCAAATTCTTCATCACTCAAACCCTTTCCTTTCTTTAGAGCACATTTCTGGCATGCTTTGGACAGGACATGGTAATCTAACACCTCACCGGTGTCCACTGAAATGACGAAAACCACTCCAGTTAATGAGGTAAACCCTCGTTTGGCCCAAGTACCATCAAACTGACAGCAGCATCAAGAGTATCATCCTTGTCTTTTTCAGGGTTTTCTTCTAAAATGTGCTGTCGAAGTCTCTCTCCAGCTCTTCTCATATCCTCCCTTGCTTCATCCTCAAGAGCTTCCAGGATGTTGTCCACTTGCTTGTAGTATGCAGGCTTAAAAAAGGCAGGGCATATTCATAATACTACAAAATGCCACAAGGCCTTCATAGCCACTGCCACTCTCTACTGCATGGTAGACTGCTCGGCGGTTAATGTCATACGATTTCCCACGCTGCGTCACACTATACGATGTTGGGAGTGCGCTGGACTCCTGACAGGAACTGCACTTAAGGTTAAGCTCTGACATCAGCCCTGCTCTTGTGCTTTTGTCTTCTTCAAGAGTTAGGTCACCTAGGAAGACAAATTAAGTGCAATTCGTCAGATAAATCAGGTAATATTATTGTCAGTTAAGATCTCATGTCAGAATTATACATGTGACTTTTTCCCATTGTTGTTTATATGCACAAATTTACCTAAAAAAATTCTCTTATTTGATCCAAGATTTAATAGATAATTCAATGTAATTCAGAAGAAAACAGCTATCTCTAGAGCTAAGGGTTAATATGATATGGAAAATAAGTTAAATGAATACGGAGAACGACAATGCTTTCAAAAAATGTCTCACCTTCCTCACACACGTGTGCGTTTGTCACCGCCGTAGATAAATTTTTCATATTAATCAATCGATATCCCTCGCTTTCCTCATTATGGAGGGTAATCTCTTCATCAGAGCTATCTAAAAGAAGCTTCTCGTTGGCATGTTTCATTTTCTTCCTCGTGGAACCAACAGTTTCGTTAGAGCCCGAGTCTGAAAGCTGATTTTCATCTCGAGATGTGCTTGGAGTTGAGCAGGCGATTTCGTCCCTTTCGTCAACAACAGAAGCGGGTTCTTCGGACTTTCCTTCTTGTCTTCGCCTTCCAGAAAATCCCTTTCCCTTTCTCTTCTTTTTGTAAACAGATCTAACTTTCTCTCCGACCATTTTCAATAACTTTTACTCAGATTTACTGCGTAAGGCGCTCTGTGTACACTGTATGTCAAACACACGATTGGAACGACCCGAAATCTATCCCATAATGCTCTTGTCCCTATGGAACTACGTTAAATAAGACTAAATAAAGTGTCCCTGGTTAAATCCTGCTTGTTCGGCGATTGATTGCCTGTACAAAACGTTATAAACAACTGATAAACAAAAAAATGCTGTGGCCGTTGCCATGGTAACCACGTCATTAAACAGGAGCGGGAAATTTAAAATCGCTCAAAAAGGTAAAAAAAGTGGAAATTGGTGCAAAATTTTTTCTACATAGTAAAGTTAAATACCCAAAGCAACAAATTCCAAGGAAAACAAAAAACTGAGTTTTTGAGCGAATTTCAGGTTTACCCCCGCCTTAAATAGGGTAAGGGTTCAGGACCCTGGGCGGCACACCCCTATCCAAAATTTCCGGGAGTACCCCCCCCGGGCTTTTCCGTCAGCTGTTCATGAGCTCTATTACAACAAAATGGCTTAACGGCCTAACAATGAAGCAAATTCTCATTTTTCTCACCTAGATGAAGAGGAATTTATTTACGGAAACTGAAAGAATTCAGGCAGCCAAACTGAAGTGAAAGTAACTTTGTTTTCGTAGAGCATAACTCATTCCATGCCAAACTGCCAGTTCAGTTTACTGCAAATTAATTTTAACAATACTAAATGGTTATTTTTTCTGTACGTTTCATTTCAAGAAAACTTAGAGCAAATTTTGTTTTAAGCGTTAAACAAAATTGATTAATTTGAGGTTTTCTGGCAAGGTTCGTAAACATTTTTAGTTTGATTTTCGATCAGAAATAAATGCCAACTGACTTCTGTGATTGGTGATAGGGTAAATTCCGACGGGCGACATGGCGTTGAAACAGCGACATCAGGGAAATGAAATGGCGACGAGCGACAAGATAACTGCTGCAATCTGCGAAAGCGACGGGAAAAAGTTAAAAATGGACAGCGAATTTCGTCTGTTTAGACATTCGACAGCGACTTAGAATCACTTAGAATTTTATTTGAAAAAAAAAAATAATGTTTGCATCGCCCAAAATATCCATCTTGTTAGACATTATTACGCGTTACGCTTCGAATGTCACGCACTAATGTCACGAATGGTCACATTTGACATTCGATCTCGCCCGGTTAAGGTTCACACGTGCTCAGCTGTCAGCCAACTCAGCCGTTTTAGCCACTTTTGACCTATTTATAGCGGGAGCCGTTGGAGCAGTCAGTTGTGTTGACCTGTGTTGTGGTGTTTGTGAGTCGTTTGTGAACGTTTCGATCGACTTCGGTTTAAGACAGAATGCCGAAGCACAAGCACAAAAAAGAAAAGAAGAAGAAAAAGCATAGAGAAAAGACAGGTAGGTGAAAGTAAATTAAAAGTCCAGGAAAACTACTGACACGACTGGTCACGACTCAGAACCGGCATGATGGTCTATGATCAGTGATCAACTCATGGTCAACGATTTCTCGTCTGTTTATATTATAATCCCGGTCCAAACTAAATTGAGTATTGGAACGTGGTCAGCGTTGGTCCGCATTGGTGTTTTCCTGAATTGAAGTAGTTGTGACTTTTAAGATACGAAAGTTTGAAAATGATGTAATATTTGAGCTCAATGAGGTCAATGAGAAACCACGGCGGAATAAAACCGCAGCCGGAAATGCCTCGCTGACATATACGGTTATGTACCAGATATTTAAGTTCGTCAGTGGCGATAGAAAAAATAAAATGTGCGTTTTCCTGACCTTTCCTAGCTTTCTGGTCATTCTTGGGACCACACCATGCTACTACTAACAGCCACACATTTTTTTATGATTTAATTTGTTATCCGGGTTATTGGGAAAACCGCCAACTCACTGGGCTAAATTTTCCCCGCTCTCTCGTGTCCGATCAGCGGCTGGTAATCGAGCCTACCAACTCACCAAATCGGAGCGTAAATCTGCAGAACATTTATGACATTAATGTCATCGATGGGAAACTGTATGGGAAAATTTAATAAAAGTGCATAACAGTGCTGGTCGTATAAAATAATTAACATTTGTCAAGTTTGGTAAGTGCTTTCATGTGCTTTAATTCTTAACTGGGCAAGTCGTTAATTGTTCAAAATTTGATTTCCGAAATATCGATAATTAGAATTGCCTCATCCTGCTTTTTTTGCTTCTCTCCCTTCCCTGCCCGTACGAAAATGAAAGAGGCATCTGCGGAAGGAATAGGGTTTCCCATACAAAGTCATACAAAAAAGTCTATTTTTACGGCTTTGACTCTCTTGCTTTACGGCTTTGACTTTCTTTCGGGTGATCTAATAACACTCAA
>OX393566.1:15496814-15546814 GCA_947652115.1 Blastomussa wellsi | reverse complement strand
GCCCCATACTCATATGGAAAAGAAAACGAAACCCATGAGTTGATTTCCTCATGGTTATCATGGCAAGCGGTATTGCTCGTGGGCGCGTACGCACGATGCCGACGACGACAACGACAGAGTCTCGCAACATGGCGGCCATAAAGAGCCATGCCTTGTCAACACTTGTCAGCCTCCATGTTATGGTCAATTGACAGCTGTCAAAAGAAGGTAGCCGCTGTCCAGTATCACATGACCATATCGTGGGCTCAGGTTGAGCCTCATCGAGGTCATGTGTTTTTTGAAGTTGACCGCTGACCAGGTATGTTGCATCAGCAGATCGCGGGCTCAGATTGGACTTGGCATATCATTGGATCGCGGGCTCAAGTCCACATTTTTTCTTGTGTTCACGTTCAGCTCGGATTTAATTGTTTTTCACGGTCGTTCCTCAGCGGAATTTCTGCAATTGGAACTGATTTTTAATAGTGGAGCTCCATCACATAAAAAGCAAACGGAAAGTAGCAAAGTTCAACGAGTTTTAGTGAGAATGGACCCGACAAAACAGCAAGGAAGTCACGAGGTACCGCAAGAAAAAGCAGGAATTAAACTGCCGACAAAGCACTGTCAAAGAATTCATCAAGTATTAAAGAGGGAAAGAAAGGAGCCAATAAAACAGCCCAATAAATGGCGAAGAACAAGAGGAAGGAGAGCAAGTCGACCAAGGGATGCTGTAGTACATCATTTGCGATTTTCGACATAGTGCTCAAACGTACTGTAAACATTACCGCGGTGTGGTGAGTGTCAAAAGATACCGGCAGCTCGGGGCTTAAGTTCATTGTATGGAATAGGAAAGAATCGTCTATTCTGTCAGCTGTCAAGTTGTTCTAAACGTGAGAGGTATGTTCAACGAAAAATTCAGGTTTCAATTGACAGCTGAGCAGCACAAGGCAAGCGCAGTATTGTACTTTCAAACCTCCCAAGTCAGCAGTTCCGACTTGATTTTCTCTTTATTTGTACCGCTTTTGCTCACCGCTTCTGCTGTTTGCACCAGTGCTTTTGAACACAAGTTGGTTGTACACAATGTAAACCTGTATACGTCGTGACACAATGGCAATTTGGTGATTTAAACTGGTAGTGTGGTTATGTACCTTTCAACTCCACTCACTGTATTTTAAACATAAATTCCTAGACTTTCTGAAAAGTCCTTCGTCTTGTTCATTCAGTACCAAATTCATTTTTTTGCAAAGGAAAATAAAGATTTGCTGATGAAAATATGGTGATCATAATTTTTGTGTCCAGTAAATTTATTCGGTGAATCTTTCAGACTTGAACCATGGATTTACATGGTGCATAGTGAATAGCGCATGGTGAATAGTGCATCTGGTCATAGGCGTACAAGCTGGGGGTCAAGGGGGCTGCAGGCCCCCCAGTTTAGAAAATTGATGACATTTTTTGGGCAAAATGCTCCCCGTTCAGAGAACAGAAGTTGGAAGAAAACTAGCCAATACAACCCTGATTGTCTGTGTCAAGCAAGTGCCCAGACAGATTTTTCATTTTGTGCTTCTTGTGTGCCACAACGGCAACCTACAAGCGCTTAAAAGTTTTTGTCAGTAAATAATTTTTGAATAATAAGTGAAAGTTTCAGTAAGCGTGTAAATTGTGAAAGTCTAGTTTTAAAAGTAATTTTTGGGCGTTTTCATACCGGTTTTACACTCACACATTTGGGGCACTGTGTATAATTGTTTCGGGTTCGAAAATCACAGCCCACCCCCCCTCCCCCCTCCAAGTCACCCCAGACTTTGTGGATTGAAATCATTATCTGAAAGTTTAGTCAGTGTACATGTAATTAAAAGCTGAAAAGTTGTCTCGTTCTATCAAAAAAATACTGTAACTGTTTAAACTTGTGAAAAGCAAATAGCTGGCTCCTTAATCAACAAAAATGGAAATTATAGATTGTTTGGATTTTGTTGCCAAAGTTGTTCTGTTTGGTTAGTGTTAGATTTTTATGTTATTTTATTTTCTTTCATTAATTTATTCCATCTTGTCATTGCCGATTTGAAAAATAAATTTTTGTTCTAGAGTTTTGCGACTTTCCGTGCTTCCTTGGTGAAGGGAAAGGCCGCAGACTGCCATATGTTGCTTAGAATGATTTGGGAGATTGAAGTGTCTCGCGACCGGTTTCGATGCATTTTTGTCGTCTTTCTCTACATCCCAAAGGTGTTCTCAGAATCGGTCGCCTAGTCGTCTCCCTGTTTCGCCGATGTATAACTTTTTGCAAAGAGTGCAAGTTATGCAGTAGATGACATTGGCTGAGGTACAGGTGAAATGATCAGTGATCTTGATAGAACGTCACAGAGAGAAAACAACGATAGAATTCCATTCACCTCACATTTCACCCTCACAACCACGCAGTAAAATCCATCATTCTCAGAAACTTTAAATTACTTCAGAATGATCCCGACACTGGTAGAATCTTTTCGCAACCTCCTTTAATTTCATTCAAACGTGACAAAAACATAGGTAACTTTTTAGTCAGAAGTGCATTCCAAACAAGTGATCAACCCGGAACTTTTAAATGCGCTCAGGTATCAGGTATGAGGTATCAGCTGAGGATTGGTCTTTAAACGATAGAACAACACAAACAGGCTATGGACAATTATTGTCAGTCATCGGCGAAGGAACAGGTTGCTTGGTTAAGTTTACCATGGAAATTGAAGATAATAGCATGCATCCGTTTCTAGGCACGCAATTGCAAATGTTTATGTGAAGCCCACAAACACTGGTCTCTTATTACACTACAAGAGTCATGTTGGTGATTGTTATAAACATGGCCTATTGAAAACTATGTTGAATCGTGCATTTTGACTTTCTTCTAACTGGGCCTATTTCTCTGAAGAATGTGAATATCTGGATAAGCTAATCAATTTCACTATCACACGCTTTATTGCCATCAAAGCTTCTTAGCAACCTGTTCCAATTTATCAGCCTTCTTTATTCCAGTTGCTTAAATTAGAAATTCACTGCAATGATCATTTCTTGGCTGTAGGTTATACAAGAACAATAACAGTAAACTCAATGTTAATTTATTTATTTTTAATTATTTATTTATTTATTTTCCATCTGCACCTTATGTATTTTCTGCATTATTGGTATTTTACTTAACTGTTTCTGAGGACCGAGTTATTTCAATATTTCACTCATACATTTCTCATTTTCCTATGCCTTAAATTTGGCTAAAATCTGTGAAATGGTTTCTATGGTATGCCTATGAAGCAAAAATTTTTTCTGCATACTTTGAAAGTTCACTCTTTGAAATACACAATTCCAAAGTTTAAGAATTATACGATAGAAATTGTCAATTTTATAGGCGCTGAAAGTTGGCAAAAACTACCTTCAAAAATGTTTTGTTATTCTGAATCGAATAGTTTTCGGAATTATCGAAGAGGTCAATAGGAGATATTTTGAAGGAGGAAGAAAACGATACTGAAAGCTTCTGTGCAGCAAAATAACGATTATAATGCCATACGAAGACGAACCACTGGCCGACATCGAAATTGAACACGAAGCTTGGTGGAGGAGGAAACCACTGCTCGCAGGATATATTAAAATGGACAACCTCCGGCAGCATAGCAGGGCAGGATGCGAGGGGGAAATGACAGTGAACGCCTGGTGTGTATAATTATTCTGTTTTGTGGTCATTTATAGTGTTATCCAGCCTTTGAACAACAGGGCCCAGGTGTATATTAAATGGTACTGGCTTATTTAATGGTGGGGGCTACCCTGCAATGTGGCTTCATCCTAAGGGAACCAGGAAACTCTTGGACTGATAAGCCACCAGGATCATACATAGACTTCTCCTTTACATAGGCAATCAACAGGCCATCAAAAAAATTAAATTATTGATTGTTAGTTTTGACTGCATGCCAATGTTAAATACAACAGCATTCTGACTGAAATAAACACACGACTGTGCTTTTATACATGATACTCAACAGTCATTCTTAGCTTACTTGCCTTTTTCTGTGCGGGAATAGCCGCTTTTCATCCTCTAAATCAAAACTAACAAGCACAGACGAGTTTTCCTTTTGCACGAGGCTTTGAAATGTGCTGAGTACCGCGGCATGTTCGAAGTTAGGTTGCAATCAACGCGATGTCTCCAAACAAATTGTACCTATTTTCCCCAAAGAAATGGCTCAGATGGATACTAGAGCATTATTACTCCTCAGTGAATGATTTGCTTTGTCTGCTTAAATCATTTGGAACACCAGCAACGCAATAATGTCCTTCTGTGTGCCGTTCCTTCTTACTGTCGGCCATATTTGCTTGAAATGTTGCAAACAAACTGACATCACACCTTGATGTCACGTGGTATCTTGGCTGCACGATCAATTTGCCATTTTGAAGGCAAAAATGTGTAGCTTTCAGCGCTTGTAAAATCAACAATTTTCATCGTAGCATTCTCAAACTTTGGAATTAGGCTTTTCAAATAGTAAAATTTTCAATTATACAGAAAAAAATTTCGCTTCATAGGCACTTTAAATACAAGTCACAGGTATTAATCACAAAAAGAATGTGAGCTAAAATAAAGGAATTATTGGCTTGCCAATAAAAATTTTATGACTTCTCCGATGGCTTTTCCGGTTACTGGTCAAAGTTCACAGACATAATTGTGACAGATATAGAGTTTATACATTACTCTCACATGAAAGGCACGTGGAGGCACACTTGAGGGGGGTAGCAATTGGAATTAATGATTACCCCCTATAACGGGGTATCTAACACGAGGTTTGCATTCAAGCGTGGTCAGTCTTCGCTTTACACGCTTGAGACAACACGCTTTCCCGTTGACCCGCCTCCTCCCCTGTGTCTGCCACCTGTCTTAGGGAGGCGTTTTTAAGACCTCCACCTTTGCTTGGCAAATATTATTAATTTTGTTATCTGAAGTTTATATCATTAAAGCGGCTATGTGCTCAGGCACATAGCCAGATTAAGCCAAATCAGTTGTAGTGTGGTGATCATTGCCTCGCAAACAGAGCTCAACAGCACAGTGAATTGCTATAGTTTATAGGCATATTCAGGCGAAGGCATAAAGTTGCTTTTTTACAGGCTATCATGTGCACAGCTAGAAAGAATGATGCACAAATGTCAAGGAAAATGTTTCCTTATTAACTAAATAGACAAACAAGTTATCTACTCACATCTGATTGGTTAATAAACAATGGAACTGATTAGGCCACATAAAAGCTTGGATATACATAATATACTGAACCATTTTTTGCCACAAACTAAACCACAGAACTATCCTTTTAGCAAGCCATCAATAGATTATTACAGAAGCCTTTCACCTAGGCAATAGGCTTCTGGTTATTAATTGTAATTTTGATGTACCATATAAATAATAAAATAATAATAATAATAATAACTTTATTTAAGTGTCAATGTATTTAGCACCACTGTGCTAATTGGGGACACTGTAAATACGTAAACAAATATTGTAAATGAAACAGAAAGTTCTTAAAAATCCCAACTGGCAGGAGGCAGACCAGTTGGCTATTTACAAAGCGTGGAGGAGTTGAATTCGGGGCCACCGAAGACAAATCTGTTTTAGTGGCAGGGAGGAGGACACGAACCCGGGACCACCTGATTACAAGTCCAGCGCCCTGACCACTAGGCCACGCTCGCCTCCGCATACATACTGGTCATATGGTTAAAAGTTTCCAAAAGCAATATAATTTTATTGTAAGCTGTGCCTACTGTAATGGCTTCTGTCGGCATTCAAGACACAACAATTCCCTGGGGCTAAACTGGATGAAAGGCGTATTAAAAGGTTAACAGTAGCATGTTCAGAAAAGCTTAAGAAAAACAAGCACTACCTTCGCTCTCCTTAAAATTGAGTCCTTGGATGGATCATAAGGATGTTCCTTGGATGGTATTTCAAGAATGGCTGGGATAGCTTTGTCATAATTATCAAGTATATGCCGGATCTCCTCAGCAATCTTAACAAAAGCAAAACAACAAAAACATGAAAACCTTCAATGGAACAACCAGAATTTAAGGTTAACATCCATTTAGTTTCTTTTCCAGTTTGTATTTGAATATTTAGAATAATTTATAATCTGTGTCATCATTATCAGTCCTTAACCATGTCATGGTTCAATAGGTGATCTATGGAATTCAACATTTCTGTAGGTGGTGATGTATCCTAACAACCAAATTTTTTCAACATTTATGAGATATTAAAGAAAACTCCTGTATAGGATCTAAGTTCAGAATTGCAACGAACAAGAACTGATAATGATGTTGTAAGGATCTCATTATTGTTGTTCACTGACAATATCAATAAATATAACCATCAGATTAAATGTTCTTTGAACCAGTATCGACAAGCTAGCTGTGTTAATATCATGTAGTCATTTGCATCATGTTTCCTAAATGTTCAACCCAAGAGTCTTCTTTAGGAACTAATTTGAATTTCTAGAATTCAAACGATCTGATTTACTTTATTTTGAACCAAATGAAATACCAAAAGAAAACCCTTGATCTGATTGATCCTTTGCGCCAGTATGACATCAATATGACAGGATAAACAAATATCTTCAAATTTAGACGTAATACCCCGGTAAACACTGTAACCAAACTTACAGCAGCTATGTGGTTGTTTTCAGAGTTAATTTTATAATCACTTGACCAAGTGTTAATTACAATGATTTTTCCATTTACAAAATAGCCATGGGGTTAAAATTCTATTATTTGTATTACCAATATCCAAAAGCCCTTAATGTTAAATCATACAGCTCAATCTGTGTCTTTATAAATACAAATGTAGCTACATCATAAATGTCAGCTCATGATATTTGTGCAGACAAATTAACAGCCAGTACAACTTTATCTCTTCAATGCCACTTAACTTGCCGCCAGCACTGTATGAGATAATGACGTCAAGTCACATCGCATTACAATATACAAGCAAGCAAAGAACATAAAAAATATTGTTTTTAAGCTAGCTCAATTGTTGCCTTCTACTTACATTTTGATTTATCAACAGTATAGCGATATCACTTCTGTTAGTAAAGTGTAAAAAGGCTTCTTCAAGTTCACTCACAGATGTTTCTGCAAAATGACATAAGGAGTCACAACCATTTTACACAAGCAGAAAAACGACAAAGTGATAAAACCATCAGCAATTACAAGTACAACACTTGTATGTCTCTAAATACATCAAACCTTATTGATCTATACAGTTCACCAATACTGAAGAATTTTTTATAGTCAGGACATGTTGACGCCTTGAAGTAATAGGCCCAATGATGACTAAAAGTACTAGGCATAACCTAATGGCCCTCATTGTGGATTATGAGCCCAACTAAAGCTTTTAAAGTCCAAACAAATTAGCTATAAATGAATCTGTATACAGAGCATCTTGCTATTGTTGAAATTCTCAGTACTAAATACTTTGAAAGAAGTGATATTTGCCCCTATGACTTACTGACTTAGTTCCTAACTTTCCTCTGGGAGAATTGGGCCATATTTACCCCTATATAAACACTAAGTGGATACCTTATGCCCTGGTTCAAGATGTTTTGTCTCTTTCTTGCAAAGCAACCTCTAGTGTTAGTGGGCACAATTGTTACTTCCATGTGAAACCAACAATGCAAATCAATTTGATAGCTTTGGACAATTGAAAATGACCAAAGGGAATTAAGGCAAGGATTTTTCTTACATATTTGACCCATATTTGCATGAGGCAACTTTTCCACTCTCTACCAGGGAAAAGGTTTATTGACAAGATTATTAAAACACTGTTAATTGACTATGGTCACATTTGTAAAAGCCTTGGCCAAACGATATTGCTGCTGGTTTCACACTTGTATATTCTGCCCAATAATTTTGTTCTTGGAAAGGTGATTAAATCACAGGTGGTCCAAGCATAATATTTGATTATAAACAGCAGTGACATTGGTGGATTTTAATAACAATATAAATTTATATGAGTATGCACGTGTACAAGCTTACAAAATAAGGACAATCTATGGCAGGTTCTTGTACTAGGGAATAGCTTTTCTGATGTTCAGGAGAAAGCCTTGTTTACAGGTGTGCAATGCCAGATAATATTGAAAATCAAAGATTTTTTTAACTTTGCCTGATGTTTGCAAACAGATAAATAAAAATATTATTTTCCTGCTGAATTTGGCCAGGCTTTAACCTTGTAAAGCATACCTTTGTATTTGAAAAAATTTCCCTGTAAGGGTTGCTCTAGCTTCTGCTTAGTTTCTCTCTTTTTGCTAAAGCCTTGGATTTGGTTGATTGTTAGTGACAAGTATAGATGTCTGACTTGTAGTTATGTGACAAAAACTTAAAAGAAATTGGTCACTGTCAAAGGGATCATACAGCCCAGGGCTCAAAGTAATTTCCATAGAGTCTCCGGTCACAATGTCCGACCAAGTAAGTTTTAGCTCGGTCATACCTTGTTTCTGGCAGGACAAATTAAAAAATGTACTCTGCAATTTTCCCCTAGTAGTCTAAAGTTAGGTCCCTATACTAAAACTACATTTCTGTCGAACAGCAACTCAGACTACCTATTTTTGCCGATGGAATGAATGAATGAATTCATAGAATTGTTACACTGTATGTTGCAATATTCAGGGCGTGTGGTCCAGTGTTGACATCAATAATTACAGTAAATATTCCGTATCGTTATCATATTGTGCTACACTAAACAAAAGGAAAAAAACTTGCCAAAAATGTGACGCATATCCATTTGCAAGACTTGAGCCAGATGTTTGGTTTTTTTTTCCCTTTGAAAATCATAAATTTACTATTAAAGGTGGACAAATGAAATGAACCTGAAATAAACTTTGTTTGATTTAAACTTTCACACAAACTAAAGCAAACAACCTGGATGAAAAGCGATAAAGTATTTTCGAATTTCAAGCCGTAAAATCGTGCCATGCACTAATTTTATTACAGCCCATGTCAAATCAGCCAATAGTGCAATTCTCATTACATGTGCAGCAACAATTTTTAATGAAATATTTACTCTTTTTCATAACCTTTCTGTTCTTTAGCTAATTCAAAAGTTTTTGATTAGCTTTTCTCTGTGGCAATCATGACAATACTGTCACCTTTCACGTTCATTTTTGCGTTCAGTAATAACTTCAGCTTGTGTTTCCAGACATTAAAATGAAACACAAATAAACTTTAAAAGAAGCAAAAGTTTTAATTATAGCTGTTACTTTATTCTGAGCTTTGAAACCTAACTAATTTGCGTGATGGAAAAATTAATACCTTGAATCTTGCGGTTCGCGAACCCTGTGAATCAGTTTAATCAGTTTAACAATACAGCTAGCGAGCTGCATTCTGATAGTAAACAACAACACACAAACTTATTTCCTTGGTATGATCGAATGTGGCCAGTCAACATTACTGACAATGCAAAAGTTTGACCAGTCAAAACCCCAATCAGGCTTGACATTGTCCGTTGACCGGCTGTTATTTTCAGCCCTGCAGCCAATAGAGTTGATGTAAATTATGTTTGAGTGGCAAGTGGATCAACTGATCATAAAATTGATTTGTAGTGCGAGTTTATTTTAGGAATAAATGAGATGGTAAAAAATGATGAGTGTGAACTTGGGATTTCCAACATAATTAATCAAAACTGTTGCATGACACACATATATGTTGTGGTTTTAATTTATCCCTGGTTTAAAATTTTTTAAACCAGTTTGATATTGATCTTCCTTTGTTTCAGATTATGCTAATTATCAACATGAGACAAAGGGAAATAAAAATCAAACTGGTTTAAAAAATTTTAAACCAGGGATACAGTACCGCTCAAAGGTAAGTTACCACTCTCGTCTCGAGACGAGAGTCTCGCCTCGAGATACGAGAGTCTCGTCTTGAGAGACGAGAGTCTCGTCTCGAGAGACTCAATGAAGTGGAAATTTTGGCATAAATTACGGGGAAAATTATCTTGTGAAAAAGATAAAATTTCTCGAGAGGTCCGAGAGTGTTTTCACTGGTTATTCAACTAAAGTTCGAAGAATTAGTCAAGCAATTGTTGTTTTGTCCGCAACGTTAGGTTTGCTTATAGTAACTTGTGATAAAATTTTCATTTTGCATTTGAGATGACAGACAGCACATTGAATTTGCTTGTTTTACGTGCAAGCAAACGTGAATCACGGGATATTTTGACTTCCCAACAGACAGTGCGTTGAATTTGCACGTCGTTATGTTTTTCAGGCTTGTGTGCGAGCGGCCAAGGCTCGCCAAGCGAACTTAAAATTGCTTTTAAATCAAAACCGCTAAAATCTATTACTTCCATTACAAATACAAAACGTGAGTTAAAGCGTTATCAAAAATCGAAAATAAAGACACCAGCAAAGGTGAACACTTTCTTCCTTTCGTTAATAACAGCGCAATGGTCACAAATTTGCATGTTGTGTGTGTGAAAGAAATTATCACAAGACAGCTTCTATAGTAAATCGAAATTCGCGTTGCCAGCAGAGATGGATTTGAAACGGTCGATCACAAGGAGTCACCCCAAAATACAAGCGATTAAACGAGGTTGTAAAAATCCAAGGTTTAACGGACAACTTTTGACAGCAGCGTGCATGTTCTATGTAGACAATTTTGACAAGCCAACGCATGAAGGTCACGTTTTTGTCGTGCTTTCGTGACCTTTGCTCATGCTTTCCTCTGAATCCAAGAATCTCGTCTACATTTATATTTTACATTTCATCTGATAAACATATTTCTTAACTGCAAAAGAAACAAAAATTCAAGCTGAACGACAAATAAACCATTGTTTAGAAAGAGCCGGCAAAAAAAGTCCGACAACGAAGCCTACATTTGCATAACTCCATAACTCTACCCCGGCCCGTCGGTGTTTTGATGAACGTCAACCAAAGGATGAAGCACTAAATAAATGTCATTGATTTCTCGCCCTTCTGTGAAACTTTTATTTCATCCTGTTGGTGTTCACCAAGTAAATAACGAAGCGTTTATTAAGTTTTTTCATGAGTGAAATTTGAAACTTCAACATCAGGATTTACTGCGAAAAGTGCTGTGTAAATAAACAACTTGTCTATGTTTTATAATTTTCATTTCAGAGCGGATGTATGTCACGAGTCTTGTACTTCTGACCAAAAATGTCCTTCTATTCGTTAAGTTGTGAGCTTTAAGGAAAAGATTCTTTTCTCTTAACGGAAAACTAATGGTTTACGTGCTTTGAACTAATTAGAAACACAAAAAGGATACAAGAATACAAGATTCGTGTAACGCCATCATGTCTACGTTCGCACAGGCGACTTTGCTGATTTAACGTCAGATGTTTCAACTGGAAATACTGATTTAAAAAAGCGACAAACGAAATTATTTCGACTTTAGCCAAAAAATACGCATTTTTCATGTATATGAATTCTGCTTAGAATTACAAACAATATTTGCGAAAGAACGAAACTCGCTTTACACGTCAAATGTCGCATCACCTTTGTGCAATCTTTGCTTGGCAATACTCGCTCGCTTTATATTTTCTTGCAGTGAAATTGTACCGGGTACCTGAACTTACAGTTTTTGAAGCGTCTTTTGAGACGAGTGTCTCGTCTCTCGAGTCGAGACTCTCGTCTCTTGAGACGAGACTCTCATCTCGCGAGACGAGACTCTCGTCTCGTGAGAGGGTGGTAACTTACCTTTGAGCGGTACTGTAAATTTAAACCACAACATATACACTAGGGCTGCAATCATACATGTTCTCACGAGACAACACATATTTCAATACAATTACCACAATATGATACACTATACAAGACTCGGTTTTTCCACCAACTCAGGAAGACATTTTGAAATGAAATGTGTGTTATGCCTGTGGTGTTATACCCGTGGCCATGCAATCCTTGACTGTATCAGCTGACAAATAATTGAAACTATACATAATAATTGCAATTGGAATTTGTAGCGGCATTTCCACATAGTGGCTCTTCATCCACTGTTTCCAGATCGAGTTAAAATTAATACATGTATGCATGTGCCACTATCTTGAAAAAATTAGAAGCACGAAAAGCTATACGAAGTAAGGATGGAACTTCTGGACTCGACACTAACTTTTCATCTTACTAGCCTAGTGGCTAGTGACAAAATAGATGTTGCTAGCCAACTACTTCAGCCAATTTCATTTTGTCTACTAGCCAAAGTGGCTTGTGGAAATTGAAAACCTACAAGCCAAAACTAAATTTCTACTAGTCTGTGGCTAGTTGGCTACCGTTAGTGACAAGCCCTGAACTTCTTTTTCTTTTATTTATAACCAAAAGGGCTTGGACTTGCGTAAGGGGTCACTACAGACAGTAATTTCTGAATGTTGTGAAAGAATCAAAATGTCACAAATAATTCAAAATATTGCGACATGTTGTTCAGATATCAATATTCATATTGTGGTGGAAAGTATTGTGATTGTTCTTAAGATTCTAATGTACCAACAGGTCAATTTGTTTTTCAATTGTTTCTTTTTCACAAATCAGTATCCTTGCAAATTATCTGTAGCAGAATGTTTTTAATAATATTTGCTAATTTTAATGGTTTTTAATTTTTATACCGGTCACATGGTTGAAAAATGTTCCCTGCTACATTACAAGTAACTGACCTTTGTTGTGCCAAGAATGACAAGAGTGCATCTTTATGTACAAAAAAAATCTTCGACAAATGATGTGACACAGGCTTGGTCCCTTTTGGTCAGACATAGCGACAACAGGAGATGATAACTTGAAAGTGCAAGACTGGTTTTGCCTTATCTCAATAACAATGGTTTACTTTTATCTGATCATTTAACAATGGGTTATCCCTGTTTTGAGTGATAACCAAAGGGCCTGTAGAAACACCAATGGTGTTGGCACTGTTGTTAGGGCATGCAGCTCATCATGACTGGACAAAATGAACAGCAAACATACACAAATGATTTGACTTAATTTTTTGGTCGAATTTCGAATGATAAGGAGAGGTGGTTCATAATTTTAAAAAAAAAGAACATTGCAATACGTGCAGGAACATGTACAGCAAGGGTCCATGCCTTTTACAATTCCCCCACGGCTACCCCTAGGGAAAATTGTAAATTCCTGTATAAATTTCGTGTTTTATATTGGCCACGAAAGAGAACATCCTCTGAAAAGACGATTTAAAAAGAAATAATTGGTACCTTTGGTTACAACCAGGAAATTCTTTTGTCTCTTGGCGTTGATTTCTCCAA
The DNA here is from genome assembly GCA_947652115.1 of Blastomussa wellsi. Taxonomy (NCBI): domain Eukaryota; kingdom Metazoa; phylum Cnidaria; class Anthozoa; order Scleractinia; family Plerogyridae; genus Blastomussa; species Blastomussa wellsi. The sequence continues at coordinate 15,533,604 of OX393566.1, read as the reverse complement.
TTCCTCCCAATAAAAAGCCAGTGCAAGTATCCTTAAATAAGACAAAAAAATATTATTGAAGTATAATATTTATATACAAAATTTGTCTAAGATTGTAGCTCCTTACTTCGTCTCCAATCACAGCGACAAGTCTACCCTTCGCACCCGCAGAAATACCTGAATGCGCCATCTTGGAATCTTTGCAGATATGGACGTCATATATGCGTATTTGTAATGAGTCAATTTTCTTATGTAAGCCGCTGGTTCGATAGCCTGCGAACGCAGACGTATTTCCCGGCTGTCGAGTTTCGGCGGAGAGAAGCTCGACAGCCGGAAATACGTCTGCGTTCGCAGGCTACTGGTTCGAAATGTGTATTGCCCGGGTTCTATATATTGAAGGATCGACTGAAAATCAGCTCAGGCGTCGCTCATGATCAGGCTATTTACAACAATGTCCGGCAAACATATACTCTTCTTTTAAAAGAACATAGTGAATTTGGCTTAGCTTAACGATGGAGGTTGTTCTTTCCATTTCAGCTCGTACATTATTTTAATCTATTTAAAGTTTGGGGAAAATCTCAACCTCAAGAAAGAGGTTCTTATAACGTTAACATGTTATAAGATTCTTATAAGACCTCTTTTAAAAGGAAAAGAGTGTGTATATGTGAGATCTGGTGTCCTCGTGGCTCTGGTCAACAAACCACAGTGCTGTAATTTCCACTAGGTAGTTATTCCGGGCTCGTTTTCATCTTTAGGACTTTAGCCTTTACTTTCTTCCCGTTTGCTGGGGCGAGGGGGGAGGGGGGGGCTTGTATTACTAATTTTGGGGTATAGATGTGCCGTTGGGGGTTGAAACCCTCGTTAAAGGAGCTACGTCACGGTCTGTAAACTTTAGCCTAAGTTATTCAAATTCGGCATTTGCAATTTCCGTGTCAATCCTCTCCATCTTTAACCATCCTTGTTCCTTTTTGGTTTAGTATCATCTCTTTGTTGTTCTTCCTTAGTAAACTATTAGCTTTAGGTTTTCTACATTTTTAAGAGTAATTTGGTTCGTCGCAAAAAATAACCCAAAATATCCTTTAAACAAAACTCGACAAAAGTCTTGAAGCCACACTATACCAAGGACGGCTCCAGATCCTGAGATCTGGAGAGTACCCCCACCCCCTTCCGTGCCACGGATTTTCTTTTACGACTGAGTGTTTATCCAGGCAGAAACCAGCTCCGCGAGACGGAGAATCATTCTTCTCACTCGGACAGCTGACAATATACCCGCAACAAAATTTCTCTTTCTATTTGTTAACGAGCTAAGGCTACAATCACTACAATTTCGCGTATTCAAATCCAATTACAGCAGCGAAATCACTACAGATTCGCCCGATTACTCCCTGATTTCGCCCGCAGTTCAAGATTGAGAAAGTATTCTTTTTCGCATAGGCATTTAAGACTGGAATTCTTTGCCGAACAACATTGCGGAAGCAAACACTGTGACCTACTGGTTCAAGATGCGTTTTTGTAAGTTCCTAAGTGCCCGTTGGTGATTTTACATCACTCTATTAAATTCATTATACTGTATGTATTAAGATCTTATTTAGTCTCTTATTCTCAGTATTTTATGTGCAATGTTATATATTTTACTTCTAGGAAGGGGGTCAGTTTTTGTATTAAGTTCTTCTTTCTTTGTTGGCACCCTACTGGCAGTCTGGCACCCTATTTAAACTCTATTTTTTCATGTAAATGACAGAGCACTACAGCAATTAACATAAAGGCAGTGGCGAACGAGGACACATTGTGGTGGACACAAATGTTTCCCTGTTTTCCCGCGCCCGCAACATTGTTGCGGCCACAAATTTTGTGTCCGAGATACAAAGAATGTTTCTGATTTTATTCAGAAACATTTTCCGCGTTTGCGCGCGCAACAAATCGCCGTGAGTAACAATGGTGTCCTCGTTTGCCACCACCTTGAGGCCTCATTTTGGTCATGCAACGGAGAGCGTATGTAAATAAAGGAAATTGTGCATCCACTCTAAAATTTTTCCGAATAGATTTTGTTTATCACCCCTTGTAAGAGAATGATCCGAAAAATTAGTTTACGTTAGAAGCCAAGCGGGATTCCAATCACGCCACTATCAGACTTCAGACTCAACCCAAGGTGCTTCAGACTTTGGACCATTCGTGATGTCTTTCGATGTCTTGACAGTCTCATGATAATGCGTACGTGAATAGTGTATTCACATAAAGCTAGCCTTTATTAAGCTTCTCGTATAAATCTGAAAGGTCTGAAAACACGACAACTTCCAAAGTAATATTAAAATTGTTAAATTCGTTTCTTTCACCAGGGTAACTTTTCCGAGTATGGAGCCAGTCGTAGCTTTCCTACTAACTGACGTCACGTCAGTTTGCCGTAATTCGCGCCTCGAAACTTAAAATGAGTCAAAACCCATGCTCATCAAATGATCTTCAAGACGCGTACATGCTAGCCTGTTTCGTGTCTGTCTTTTTTTGTTGTTATCAATTTGCGCGGCTCAGACAGACAGTCCAGACACGGCACTCGAAGGCGAGAAAACTAGTTACAACTACTCGTTCCAATCTGATCTGGAAAGATGCATCTTTTATCACTCCTTCGGTTCTAGATAATAACTTGGTAAACGTTTTGAAGTACATATTATAGTATGTCAAGAGCGGTCTGTGACAAATGCAGACTGCAGACATGTACAGACCTGCAGACTGGCACTCCGGTTAACCTGAATATCACTCTGGTTAGCCTAGACAGCATTAGCCTGATTGCGGTTAGTTCTCAATGATAGTGATGGTAGCACCATATTTCCTTCAAAAAATTCTACAAGTATGCAGTCTGCACAACGTTTTAAGAGTGTTGGACAGATACATCCAATCGATTACAGTCTTCAAGCCGTCATCGTTTTCAAATTTGAGGCATTTGGACTGGAATTTTTTATTTCTTACACGGGGGTTATCAGTCGAATATTTATCGGACGAGTGACCGTGTCCCCGTTTATACTTATGACTACAATGCATGACTTTGGCTTCAGAGTTAACCTTTCCAGATAATTATATTTTGATTTTCAGGCAGCTTCGCATTTTGGGAATCTTGCTTAAATTAAAAGAATTGACCATGTTTTACTGAGGTGACATATTAAAGCACTAGCAACAAACAGTTCATTTTATTTTAGTTATTGCATCGCCCGGTTCTATCGAGATTTTTGATCTCCGAGCAATTCAATGCATTCTTGATTAACTATATTGACACGATGATATATGTGCAATTCAGCATCCATATATTCAGTTTGACGCAAGTGCCAATATTACAACTGCAACGCTTATGAAATCACACTGACATCAGTTATAATTGCCCTTAAAATATTTGCAGCTCTTATAATACAAGAAATCTGGCACCATTTGTTATATAGCATTCTTATGCCAGTGACCGTAACGTAATTTGAAAAACAGTATGTCGTCAGAGTTGTAAGTGGCTAATAAAAGTTTAAGTTAAATTCCATCAAAAAAGTTGAACTGATCTGCTTTTTAATGCCTTTTGCATTCGCTGTCTGACTGTAGATTAATTAATATTAGCCATGAATTTTTATTCGGAGTAGTTTTGTGTATTTTCAGTTCATTTTGAAACAGTACACCAGTGAATATCTGCATGGGGTAAACTGATTGATTCGATTATTTTTTTTGTCATTTCAAAAATGTTGCATAAATTTTTGGTGTAATTTTTGCAATTTTGGAGACTGAATGATCGCAGTGATTCTTAGGCTCGGCTTACCCGGCAGGACACTTTCGCATGGTACAGAGTGTTCTAATGAACTGAACCTGGCTGATTGACGCCGATCGCGTGAGTGCCAATGTTGGGCAATAACGTCGTCGACGTTTAACAAACACCCACTTGGAAATGATCACGAATATGACAAATTCTTATCAGGATTAACAAGATAAAAACTAATAAGAGCGACCGGGTTGAAGTCCTGTTTGCTTTTTTGTTAACCAAATTAAGTTTAAAGATTTGTTGTAAGTTGCAATATTCCAGTCGTCCACACGGATTTTACGTGATTTTGGTAACTGCGCACAAATTTGCCTTTGTAACTTTGTTTGCCTTGTTCTGTCGTAAATATTGGGGTAAATGTAGTGAAAGGTCACCCAGAAATCATAAGAAAAACGATCACATCCAATAAACAAGCAAACATGCAATTTTCATAGCTATGTAGGTTGCTATAGTCATTCTCCTAAAGAGTTGGTCATGGGTTACAACTCGGTACGTGATGTGACCAACACGAGTACTCGATTTTCTTCGAGGAGTGCATCAAAAAACGTCAGAAACGTGCCAACGAGATCCCATTAAATCACCATCATATACTTTACGTCACTAGTAAGATCATCAGATATTATAAATTTTTAATATTTTCCGTTTAGACAGACTGCCAGAGAACTACCCTGAAGCGGAAGATATAGCTTGGAGACGCCGCTTCCATTTCGAAGGCAATCGTTGTTTGTACACTGAGTAAAGTAGAAAATTTCAGTATAACAGAAGCAGAAATAAGTATACTCTCCGTAGTGGCCCGACCGTTGTAACTGTTAAATTGTACGTTTTCCGTTTTCCTCGAATAACTGCTGAATCACGTATTATTATAAAGATGAGAAGGAAATTCACCATTCTATGATTTTTATAATTTCACAGACCTTTCCTGATACGAAAACGTCACGACTACCGTGTCGATTCATATACCACCGTGAAATGTGAGTGATTTGTCTGACCTTCTGTTGGTTCTTCGTCAAAAAGTGGCGGCTTGAAAACAACAGATTCGAAAAGTGAAAAAGTTGAAAGGACGGAAAAAGACGGGATCTTGCGTGCAATGTTTGTTCAGTACAAAACCCCACGCTACACGTGTACGATAACTGTGACAGAAGCCCATCTTCCGGTGAATCCAAAGTCCAGCTTTTCACGTGCCAGTATCGTGTTTCTTTGGTCGGATCATACGAAGCGACCAATCAGAAGCGAGTTCAAGTGCAAAGTGGAAGGTGATTGGTTAATCAGCGTCGGGTGGGCTGAGGATTCAATAAAACTGGTTGTCCGGCTGGAATCATTCAGTTCACCGAAGATGGCGGACTTGTTAAGGAGTTCTTCCAAACTGGTAGATGTTGAAATGCAAAGTCGCGGTCAAATTGATTCGCCGGTGGGTTTCGAATTTCACATGGACGCTGTTCCTTGCCTTAAAGTTTTATTAGTTTAAAGAGTATTTCTCAACGTCTAAATCCTGTTAAAATCTCATTGATCTTTTCATTTTCAGACCGACAACAAAGCATTTTTGCCGGTTTATGAAGAGGCGGGAACTCAACCGCCACACGAGGACGAAGAAGATTTTGATCCATGGGCTCTGCCAGAACTCCAGGATCTTGGACCAAAGTGGTCTGGTACGTTTTCTCATCATGTTTTGATAATTTCGTGTTTTCGTTGTTATTACTAGTATTTTCGCTGTTATTTTGAGCAAATTCCCTACTTATTACTGATTCTAAATGTTTGCGGGCCCACAGAACTTGATGGTTGTGGAAAGGTTCAACGAGTCGCTTTGGCGATCAGCAAGGTTGTCCTCCTTCTTGTTCTTCTCTACTTGTTCATCTGTTCGCTGGATTTTCTCAGTAGCGCCTTCCGATTACTGGGTGGAAAAGCGGCTGGCGAAGCGTTTGCTTCGAATAAGATTTTGAGCAACCCTGTCGCCGGTTTGATGATCGGAATCCTCGCAACTGTTCTTGTCCAAAGTTCATCCACCACTACTTCCATCGTTGTTTCAATGGTCGCCGCACAGAGTAAGTTTGATATATCTGGTTTAACATCTGTTTTTTTTTAAGCCCATGATTTGCAATTTTTAGTAAATTTGTGCCATTTGTAAGATTGTTTTCCGTGTTTGAGAACGTACTCGACCTTAATATTTCGCCGATAATTTTAGCCTGCACTTGTCAGATTCAAGAGTTTTAATAGCGTCATTTATCAAATATTCGACCTTTAGTCCCCTAACATTATAGAATGTTGAAAGTTTTCAAATTTTTCAAAAAGTGCCATCAGCACTGTTGACAGTTTTGTATTGTATTCTCGTAAAATTGTGACGATCTAACCTCAGAATTAATTTTGTGGAATATCTGGTTTGTTTCCATTTGTGAATATTAAAATTCTGAGCTTGAATTTAGTATATGTTGTGTTGGTAGAGAAAGTAACCGTGGAAACTTAAAAATTGGTTATTATTTATGTGGTATAATACAGAAAGAGCATTCTGTTATTGATCAGAACTGTTCAGTCACAGCAGTCCATTTTTTCCACTCTTCTGATATAATTTTAATCAAAATTATGGAAGACTCGATAGAAAGTGGGACGTGAAGCAGTATTCAGGTTATCTGTGATGCTAGTTAGGGTAAACAGAGTTGTAGAAAGAGATTTATTAATTTTTTTATGGAGAGTGATAGAAATTGAATTCTAATTACATAATCGTGGTCAAAATCAATAATCACACCAGCTTTTGTTATCAATTTTCATCGATTTCCAATAATTATTTAATTACTATAGAAAATTATAGCTTTTCATTGATTTTTATGGAGTATAGAAAATATTGATTTGTTATGTCCTGATAGAAAGGCCTGTTCATTTTTAAATACACTTGTCGGCACTGCCAGTGCTGACTAATGTTAAACACCCTAATCTATAGCAGAACTTTCAGTCAAAACTCTAGGAAATGGAAGAATTAAGAGAGATTAATAGATGATTTATTTTTTTAGTTCTGGCCGTGGAACCTGCCATTCCAATAATAATGGGTGCCAACATTGGTACTTCAGTCACCAATACCATAGTCTCCTTGGCTCAAGCTGCTGAACGAAATGAGTTCCGCCGTGCTTTCGCTGGAGCAGTGGTACATGATATATTCAACTGGTTGTCTGTAATAATATTTCTGCCCTTAGAGGTCATCTCGCACTACTTGTTGCATCTAACTGGGAAGATTGTGTCTATGCTTCCACTAACCCAGCAGAAAGGAGCCAAAAAGAAATTGCTGAAAACTCTGACAGAACCATTCACTAAGCTTGTTATTCAGCTGGACAAAAAGGTCATTGAGGATATTGCACTTGGAGACAAATCAGCAGAGGAAAAATCACTTATCAAACATTGCAAGCCAGAGGAGTCGACTTATAAGGTCAATGAAACTGTAAGAAATGCCACCACTAACCTGACAAGCTATATTCTGGTGAATAAGACAAAATTTGAAGAAACTGATTGCAAATTCTTGTTCAGTGGCACTTCACTAAGTGACACAGAGGTTGGCATCATACTACTGGTAATATCCATCGTCTTGCTGTGCATCTGCCTTATCTGCATTGTAAAAGTCCTTCACTCCATGCTCCGTGGTCAACTGGCCAAAATTATAAAGAAGACTGTCAATGCAGATTTCCCTGGACCATTCCGACATCTTACTGGTTACTTGGCAATTTTAGTTGGTGCTGGTTTAACTATGCTGGTGCAGTCCAGTTCCATCTTCACATCAGCTCTTACACCTCTTATTGGAGTTGGAGTGGTGTCTCTTGAACGAGCTCTTCCTTTGACCCTGGGTGCAAACATTGGAACGACTGCAACAGGCATTCTGGCTGCCCTGGCAAGTTCTTCTAATCTAGACAAAGCACTTCAGATAGCCTTCTGCCATCTGTTCTTCAATATATCTGGCATTGCATTATGGTATCCCATCCCTTATTTGCGAAAAGTACCCATCAGCTTTGCGAAGACCCTTGGAAACAAAACTGCTGACTACCGATGGTTTGCCATAGCTTACCTGGTGTTTGGTTTCTTCCTTCTTCCAGCAGCTGTGTTTGGCTTGTCCTTGGCTGGGTGGCAGATTCTCCTTGGTGTTGCAGCTCCCCTCTTGCTTCTCTTCCTGTTCATTGTTATCGTGAACATTCTTCAGCGGAAGGCTCCTGGTAACTTGCCAGAAGTTTTGCACGACTGGGAGTGGTTGCCCAAATGGACACGATCATTAGAGCCTCATGATCGTGTGTTCTCCAAAGTGAATGAGTTGGCGAAGGTCTGCCGTTCAGACAGGACTAAGGGGACCTCTAATTTTGAGTCCCGTGTATAGTAGAGACTTGCTCTATTGTATTTATTTTTGTGTGGTTAATCTCTAGTGCATGCATTATCAGGGTTCTCATTAGTTGCCAACATGGATTCCCCTCCGGTCCTGCTGCATATATAAAGAATGTGCTGTCTTTTTCCAGACCTACCATTTATTAAAAAATTCTTTCTAAAAAAACTGTAATGAGAACTCTGTTATGCATTGTTAATGAAATTAATTGTGAAATTATCCCCTCTTTTTACCTGTAACGAGAATGGGGAACTTGAACTAAGATGTCAATTGGAAAACACTGAGCATTGCTTCATGGTATTGATGAATTTGACAAATTTGAACTAATTCTTGAAATATTTTAGTACAAGATCCCTGCTTTTATATTCATTTGACAATCCATCAGTCAAATCTGATTGGTTCATCTTACAACTATCAGGTGTACACAATTAATTGGTTTTCATGCTTTTTAAAATTTGTACAACCACAGGTAATGCCCTTAGTTTCATTCTGATTTTGCAGGAGTGTAAACCCTATTTTCATTGAAAGAATGGTTATCAGGAAAGTGCTGTTCAAATCACTAAGGTTCATGGCGTTCTTTTGATATTGACGATTTTGACTTCCAAACTTTCCATTTTTAAGTACATCATTGTTGATGTCCAAGTTGATGCAAATGGGGTTTATAGAGTAATTGCAGTGTATGTATTTTATGTATATTTTGTTTAAAGTTGAATAAAACATGCATCTTGCGTTCATACTAAGGTAAGTTTGATATTTATAATAGTAACTATTAATTTAACTTGCATTGTATTAATGTTTGTTTTGAAAATAAAAAATTAAAATGGGTCTATCTCTTGTTTGTTCCTCGTAAGTGAACAAGGCTTTGCACTTATTCAGTGTGAGAGAATTCATGAAAGGTCTTAATCATAATAGAGTCAAATGTTTTATTATGCTGTTTTTCTTTCAGGCAGGCTTAATAAATTTAACTAGATATACAGGAGTACAGTAATATCGGTTAACAAAGGTTCTTTATCTTTTCTGATCGCTGTTTGTTTCATTTTCCAGGTACATCGACTTTCCAGAAAGTTGTCTGCCGAAAATTGAACAATTTTCTTTCTTTTAAAACAACACAAGAAGTAACAAACACAACATTTCTTTCAAAATGTTTCCTCAGGTGTAACTAGTTTTCGGCTAAGGAAGTTTCCTTACACAAATCACAGAGATTTTTTATCACGCTCAAAGCAGAGAGACTACCGAGAAATGTATCACGCAACTTTGAACTTTAAGGTATGCTGGTCGTTTGCTTCAATTTTGTTTCTTGCCTTTTTTTTTTTCGTCAGTCCTCTTTAATAAAAGTGAGTTCATTACCTGCTTTGTCAAATTATTTTTGTCTCGCCAAAACATATTGCTTACCAGCTCAAAACAGCAAACTGCAGTTTACATAAAAATTGTGCAGAGCTTTAACTCGAGCAGCTCTGGGTGTTTGTTTGCATCAGTTTGTTACATGACCATGTGTAGTAGTTCCTATCCCTGAAGTGTGCATCTTCGGAAGTCAAAGTTCAACATTTGGGCTGCCTTGGCCAATGACAGGGAACATGAAGTAATGTCAAAATTCTGTCTGCAATTATTTAATTTCGGGTAATTAGTGTCAGATTTCTGCTCATGGTGTAGAACCTGGCTGGTACAGAATAGATTAAAAAGTGTTTTACATTTTGAGCGAATCCTGTTATTGGTCTGTGGCTAGAATTTATCACTTCCTATTTTCATCGTACTGAACTAACGAAGCATGGTCAAAAACCAATTGATGTAATAAACTGTTTTGAATATTCAACGAAACTTCGTTTCTGTGCAAATATCTTCCAAATGCTTTTAAGTTGGCTGTTTTGAACTGGTAAAATATATTTGACCACATCCCTACCCCATCCTATCTACAGGTAACGTACGGACAATATTTTTCCCACGTGGGGGGGGGGGGGGGTGAACTATTTGCCCAAAAATTCTCCTAAGTTGCCCTGCCCAAATTTCTCTTCCCAAAACAATCAGAGTTGCCCAAAATTTGGGGGAGGGGGGGCTGCCTCGGACCTTCACGCCTCATGAGAACAGAGAAAACCGTGAAAAGAATGCTTGGTATCTAAAGCCTGGTTTTCAATAGAGTTGGAGTCGCAAGCGTTATGATAAGTATAGGTAATCACATGAGGCCAAGTACTATTAAGGATTAATTGCGCGAGAGTTTTCAAAATTTTGGAAATTTTTGAAAACTCAAGTGCAATTAATCCTTAATAGTGTAATTTGGTTTTATCAACTGGGTTGATAATGTCAATTGGCCACCGTAAAGAGATTCAAGTGCTGACGTTTCGAGCGTTAGCCCTTCGTCGGAGCGAATCAAGGAATTGTGCGTCGTGTGTCTTTATATACAGAAAGATTGAGCTTCGCTATTGGCTGGTGCCTGGTAACGTGAAAACTTCGGAATAAATTAGTTGAATGAAAAGCGTTCGTTGATACCGTGAGGATTAAGAGTGCCGATTTGAAAAATAAATTTTTGTTCTAGAGTTTTACGGCTTTCCGTGTTTCCTTGGTGAAGGGAAAGGCCGCAGACTGCCATATGTTGCTTAGAATGATTTGGGAGATTGAAGTGTCTCGCGACCGGTTTCGATGCATTTTTGTCGTCTTTCTCTACGTCACGAAGGTGTTCTCGGAATCGGTCGCCAAGTCGTCTCCCTGTTTCGCCGATGTATAACTTTTTGCAAAGAGTGCAAGTTATACAGTAGATGGCATTGGCTGAGGTACAGGTGAAATGATCAGTGATTTTGATAGATCGCTTGGGTCCCGATATTTTGTCAACGTTGTGAATGAAAGGGCATGTTTTGCATCGTGCGCGAGCGCATTTAAAAGTTCCGGGTTGATCACTAGTTTGGAATGCACTTCTGACTAAAAAGTTACCTATGTTTTTGTCGCGTTTAAATGAAATTAATGGAGGTCGCGAAAAGATTCTACCAGTTTCGGGATCATTTTGAAGTAATTTAAAGTTTTTGAGAATGATGGATTTAACTGCGTGGTTGTGAGGGTGGAATGTGAGGGTGAATGGAATTCTATCGTTGTTTTCTCTCTGTGACGTTTGTAGTGCTGACTGTCGATCAATTTGCTGGGCGCGATGATGGCCCGCTTGAACAACAGAAGCAGGATAGCCGCGTTTGTCGAAGAAATTGCACATTTCCTCTGATTTTAAGGAAAAATCAGAGTCGTCACTACAAAGACGGCGAAGTCTAAGAAACTGAGAATAAGGAATGGAATTCTTGACATGTGATGGATGTGAAGATGAATACAACAAATAGCTATGGGAATCTGTGGGTTTGTAGTGCACACTGGTGCATAAACTGTTGCCTTCGATAGAAACTTTGATATCCAGAAATGCTAAGGAAGTATCGGAAATTTCCCAGGTATATTTAAGGGCAGGATGAAACGAATTAACAGCGGTTATAAATTGATTAAGATCTTCTCTGGTAGAAGAGGTAGCGCCGATACAGTCGTCAATGTAGCGACGATAGAGTTCAGGTTTTGGGCCGTTGTATTGATTGAAAAATTGGTGTTCAATGTAGCCTACGAAAAGATTGGCGTAGCTGGGTCCCATTTTGGTACCCATGGCCACGCCATTGATTTGTTTGTAATAATTGTTCGCGAATGAAAGACGACAAAAATGAGTTTAGCTGCAGGGACATGTTGCACATCCTTGCACACGGTGATCATGGCGTTTCACGCAAAGTTCTGTCGCTGCGACATGTCCCATGAAGTTCAACAAGTTGAACTCCGTGCGACATGTTGCGGGGACAAATTTTGCACAAATTCGATGTTGCACAAGTGAAAAAGTGTCAGCGCACACGAGAGTATGTGTCGCTGCAACATGTCCCTGAAACATGTCCCGGCAGCTTTTTCACAAGTGTGCAAACTATGCGATTTGGTCCCTGCTACATTGTTTAAAGTTGAATAAAACATGCATCTTGCGTTCATACTAAGGTAAGTTTGATATTTATAATAGTAACTATTAATTTAACTTGCATTGTATTAATGTTTGTTTTGAAAATAAAAAATTAAAATGGGTCTATCTCTTGTTTGTTCCTCGTAAGTGAACAAGGCTTTGCACTTATTCAGTGTGAGAGAATTCATGAAAGGTCTTAATCATAATAGAGTCAAATGTTTTATTATGCTGTTTTTCTTTCAGGCAGGCTTAATAAATTTAACTAGATATACAGGAGTACAGTAATATCGGTTAACAAAGGTTCTTTATCTTTTCTGATCGCTGTTTGTTTCATTTTCCAGGTACATCGACTTTCCAGAAAGTTGTCTGCCGAAAATTGAACAATTTTCTTTCTTTTAAAACAACACAAGAAGTAACAAACACAACATTTCTTTCAAAATGTTTCCTCAGGTGTAACTAGTTTTCGGCTAAGGAAGTTTCCTTACACAAATCACAGAGATTTTTTATCACGCTCAAAGCAGAGAGACTACCGAGAAATGTATCACGCAACTTTGAACTTTAAGGTATGCTGGTCGTTTGCTTCAATTTTGTTTCTTGCCTTTTTTTTTTTCGTCAGTCCTCTTTAATAAAAGTGAGTTCATTACCTGCTTTGTCAAATTATTTTTGTCTCGCCAAAACATATTGCTTACCAGCTCAAAACAGCAAACTGCAGTTTACATAAAAATTGTGCAGAGCTTTAACTCGAGCAGCTCTGGGTGTTTGTTTGCATCAGTTTGTTACATGACCATGTGTAGTAGTTCCTATCCCTGAAGTGTGCATCTTCGGAAGTCAAAGTTCAACATTTGGGCTGCCTTGGCCAATGACAGGGAACATGAAGTAATGTCAAAATTCTGTCTGCAATTATTTAATTTCGGGTAATTAGTGTCAGATTTCTGCTCATGGTGTAGAACCTGGCTGGTACAGAATAGATTAAAAAGTGTTTTACATTTTGAGCGAATCCTGTTATTGGTCTGTGGCTAGAATTTATCACTTCCTATTTTCATCGTACTGAACTAACGAAGCATGGTCAAAAACCAATTGATGTAATAAACTGTTTTGAATATTCAACGAAACTTCGTTTCTGTGCAAATATCTTCCAAATGCTTTTAAGTTGGCTGTTTTGAACTGGTAAAATATATTTGACCACATCCCTACCCCATCCTATCTACAGGTAACGTACGGACAATATTTTTCCCACGTGGGGGGGGGGGGGGGTGAACTATTTGCCCAAAAATTCTCCTAAGTTGCCCTGCCCAAATTTCTCTTCCCAAAACAATCAGAGTTGCCCAAAATTTGGGGGAGGGGGGGCTGCCTCGGACCTTCACGCCTCATGAGAACAGAGAAAACCGTGAAAAGAATGCTTGGTATCTAAAGCCTGGTTTTCAATAGAGTTGGAGTCGCAAGCGTTATGATAAGTATAGGTAATCACATGAGGCCAAGTACTATTAAGGATTAATTGCGCGAGAGTTTTCAAAATTTTGGAAATTTTTGAAAACTCAAGTGCAATTAATCCTTAATAGTGTAATTTGGTTTTATCAACTGGGTTGATAATGTCAATTGGCCACCGTAAAGAGATTCAAGTGCTGACGTTTCGAGCGTTAGCCCTTCGTCGGAGCGAATCAAGGAATTGTGCGTCGTGTGTCTTTATATACAGAAAGATTGAGCTTCGCTATTGGCTGGTGCCTGGTAACGTGAAAACTTCGGAATAAATTAGTTGAATGAAAAGCGTTCGTTGATACCGTGAGGATTAAGAGTGCCGATTTGAAAAATAAATTTTTGTTCTAGAGTTTTACGGCTTTCCGTGTTTCCTTGGTGAAGGGAAAGGCCGCAGACTGCCATATGTTGCTTAGAATGATTTGGGAGATTGAAGTGTCTCGCGACCGGTTTCGATGCATTTTTGTCGTCTTTCTCTACGTCACGAAGGTGTTCTCGGAATCGGTCGCCAAGTCGTCTCCCTGTTTCGCCGATGTATAACTTTTTGCAAAGAGTGCAAGTTATACAGTAGATGGCATTGGCTGAGGTACAGGTGAAATGATCAGTGATTTTGATAGATCGCTTGGGTCCCGATATTTTGTCAACGTTGTGAATGAAAGGGCATGTTTTGCATCGTGCGCGAGCGCATTTAAAAGTTCCGGGTTGATCACTAGTTTGGAATGCACTTCTGACTAAAAAGTTACCTATGTTTTTGTCGCGTTTAAATGAAATTAATGGAGGTCGCGAAAAGATTCTACCAGTTTCGGGATCATTTTGAAGTAATTTAAAGTTTTTGAGAATGATGGATTTAACTGCGTGGTTGTGAGGGTGGAATGTGAGGGTGAATGGAATTCTATCGTTGTTTTCTCTCTGTGACGTTTGTAGTGCTGACTGTCGATCAATTTGCTGGGCGCGATGATGGCCCGCTTGAACAACAGAAGCAGGATAGCCGCGTTTGTCGAAGAAATTGCACATTTCCTCTGATTTTAAGGAAAAATCAGAGTCGTCACTACAAAGACGGCGAAGTCTAAGAAACTGAGAATAAGGAATGGAATTCTTGACATGTGATGGATGTGAAGATGAATACAACAAATAGCTATGGGAATCTGTGGGTTTGTAGTGCACACTGGTGCATAAACTGTTGCCTTCGATAGAAACTTTGATATCCAGAAATGCTAAGGAAGTATCGGAAATTTCCCAGGTATATTTAAGGGCAGGATGAAACGAATTAACAGCGGTTATAAATTGATTAAGATCTTCTCTGGTAGAAGAGGTAGCGCCGATACAGTCGTCAATGTAGCGACGATAGAGTTCAGGTTTTGGGCCGTTGTATTGATTGAAAAATTGGTGTTCAATGTAGCCTACGAAAAGATTGGCGTAGCTGGGTCCCATTTTGGTACCCATGGCCACGCCATTGATTTGTTTGTAATAATTGTTCGCGAATGAAAGACGACAAAAATGAGTTTAGCTGCAGGGACATGTTGCACATCCTTGCACACGGTGATCATGGCGTTTCACGCAAAGTTCTGTCGCTGCGACATGTCCCATGAAGTTCAACAAGTTGAACTCCGTGCGACATGTTGCGGGGACAAATTTTGCACAAATTCGATGTTGCACAAGTGAAAAAGTGTCAGCGCACACGAGAGTATGTGTCGCTGCAACATGTCCCTGAAACATGTCCCGGCAGCTTTTTCACAAGTGTGCAAACTATGCGATTTGGTCCCTGCTACATTGTTTAAAGTTGAATAAAACATGCATCTTGCGTTCATACTAAGGTAAGTTTGATATTTATAATAGTAACTATTAATTTAACTTGCATTGTATTAATGTTTGTTTTGAAAATAAAAAATTAAAATGGGTCTATCTCTTGTTTGTTCCTCGTAAGTGAACAAGGCTTTGCACTTATTCAGTGTGAGAGAATTCATGAAAGGTCTTAATCATAATAGAGTCAAATGTTTTATTATGCTGTTTTTCTTTCAGGCAGGCTTAATAAATTTAACTAGATATACAGGAGTACAGTAATATCGGTTAACAAAGGTTCTTTATCTTTTCTGATCGCTGTTTGTTTCATTTTCCAGGTACATCGACTTTCCAGAAAGTTGTCTGCCGAAAATTGAACAATTTTCTTTCTTTTAAAACAACACAAGAAGTAACAAACACAACATTTCTTTCAAAATGTTTCCTCAGGTGTAACTAGTTTTCGGCTAAGGAAGTTTCCTTACACAAATCACAGAGATTTTTTATCACGCTCAAAGCAGAGAGACTACCGAGAAATGTATCACGCAACTTTGAACTTTAAGGTATGCTGGTCGTTTGCTTCAATTTTGTTTCTTGCCTTTTTTTTTTTCGTCAGTCCTCTTTAATAAAAGTGAGTTCATTACCTGCTTTGTCAAATTATTTTTGTCTCGCCAAAACATATTGCTTACCAGCTCAAAACAGCAAACTGCAGTTTACATAAAAATTGTGCAGAGCTTTAACTCGAGCAGCTCTGGGTGTTTGTTTGCATCAGTTTGTTACATGACCATGTGTAGTAGTTCCTATCCCTGAAGTGTGCATCTTCGGAAGTCAAAGTTCAACATTTGGGCTGCCTTGGCCAATGACAGGGAACATGAAGTAATGTCAAAATTCTGTCTGCAATTATTTAATTTCGGGTAATTAGTGTCAGATTTCTGCTCATGGTGTAGAACCTGGCTGGTACAGAATAGATTAAAAAGTGTTTTACATTTTGAGCGAATCCTGTTATTGGTCTGTGGCTAGAATTTATCACTTCCTATTTTCATCGTACTGAACTAACGAAGCATGGTCAAAAACCAATTGATGTAATAAACTGTTTTGAATATTCAACGAAACTTCGTTTCTGTGCAAATATCTTCCAAATGCTTTTAAGTTGGCTGTTTTGAACTGGTAAAATATATTTGACCACATCCCTACCCCATCCTATCTACAGGTAACGTACGGACAATATTTTTCCCACGTGGGGGGGGGGGGGGGTGAACTATTTGCCCAAAAATTCTCCTAAGTTGCCCTGCCCAAATTTCTCTTCCCAAAACAATCAGAGTTGCCCAAAATTTGGGGGAGGGGGGGCTGCCTCGGACCTTCACGCCTCATGAGAACAGAGAAAACCGTGAAAAGAATGCTTGGTATCTAAAGCCTGGTTTTCAATAGAGTTGGAGTCGCAAGCGTTATGATAAGTATAGGTAATCACATGAGGCCAAGTACTATTAAGGATTAATTGCGCGAGAGTTTTCAAAATTTTGGAAATTTTTGAAAACTCAAGTGCAATTAATCCTTAATAGTGTAATTTGGTTTTATCAACTGGGTTGATAATGTCAATTGGCCACCGTAAAGAGATTCAAGTGCTGACGTTTCGAGCGTTAGCCCTTCGTCGGAGCGAATCAAGGAATTGTGCGTCGTGTGTCTTTATATACAGAAAGATTGAGCTTCGCTATTGGCTGGTGCCTGGTAACGTGAAAACTTCGGAATAAATTAGTTGAATGAAAAGCGTTCGTTGATACCGTGAGGATTAAGAGTGCCGATTTGAAAAATAAATTTTTGTTCTAGAGTTTTACGGCTTTCCGTGTTTCCTTGGTGAAGGGAAAGGCCGCAGACTGCCATATGTTGCTTAGAATGATTTGGGAGATTGAAGTGTCTCGCGACCGGTTTCGATGCATTTTTGTCGTCTTTCTCTACGTCACGAAGGTGTTCTCGGAATCGGTCGCCAAGTCGTCTCCCTGTTTCGCCGATGTATAACTTTTTGCAAAGAGTGCAAGTTATACAGTAGATGGCATTGGCTGAGGTACAGGTGAAATGATCAGTGATTTTGATAGATCGCTTGGGTCCCGATATTTTGTCAACGTTGTGAATGAAAGGGCATGTTTTGCATCGTGCGCGAGCGCATTTAAAAGTTCCGGGTTGATCACTAGTTTGGAATGCACTTCTGACTAAAAAGTTACCTATGTTTTTGTCGCGTTTAAATGAAATTAATGGAGGTCGCGAAAAGATTCTACCAGTTTCGGGATCATTTTGAAGTAATTTAAAGTTTTTGAGAATGATGGATTTAACTGCGTGGTTGTGAGGGTGGAATGTGAGGGTGAATGGAATTCTATCGTTGTTTTCTCTCTGTGACGTTTGTAGTGCTGACTGTCGATCAATTTGCTGGGCGCGATGATGGCCCGCTTGAACAACAGAAGCAGGATAGCCGCGTTTGTCGAAGAAATTGCACATTTCCTCTGATTTTAAGGAAAAATCAGAGTCGTCACTACAAAGACGGCGAAGTCTAAGAAACTGAGAATAAGGAATGGAATTCTTGACATGTGATGGATGTGAAGATGAATACAACAAATAGCTATGGGAATCTGTGGGTTTGTAGTGCACACTGGTGCATAAACTGTTGCCTTCGATAGAAACTTTGATATCCAGAAATGCTAAGGAAGTATCGGAAATTTCCCAGGTATATTTAAGGGCAGGATGAAACGAATTAACAGCGGTTATAAATTGATTAAGATCTTCTCTGGTAGAAGAGGTAGCGCCGATACAGTCGTCAATGTAGCGACGATAGAGTTCAGGTTTTGGGCCGTTGTATTGATTGAAAAATTGGTGTTCAATGTAGCCTACGAAAAGATTGGCGTAGCTGGGTCCCATTTTGGTACCCATGGCCACGCCATTGATTTGTTTGTAATAATTGTTCGCGAATGAAAGACGACAAAAATGAGTTTAGCTGCAGGGACATGTTGCACATCCTTGCACACGGTGATCATGGCGTTTCACGCAAAGTTCTGTCGCTGCGACATGTCCCATGAAGTTCAACAAGTTGAACTCCGTGCGACATGTTGCGGGGACAAATTTTGCACAAATTCGATGTTGCACAAGTGAAAAAGTGTCAGCGCACACGAGAGTATGTGTCGCTGCAACATGTCCCTGAAACATGTCCCGGCAGCTTTTTCACAAGTGTGCAAACTATGCGATTTGGTCCCTGCTACATTGTTTAAAGTTGAATAAAACATGCATCTTGCGTTCATACTAAGGTAAGTTTGATATTTATAATAGTAACTATTAATTTAACTTGCATTGTATTAATGTTTGTTTTGAAAATAAAAAATTAAAATGGGTCTATCTCTTGTTTGTTCCTCGTAAGTGAACAAGGCTTTGCACTTATTCAGTGTGAGAGAATTCATGAAAGGTCTTAATCATAATAGAGTCAAATGTTTTATTATGCTGTTTTTCTTTCAGGCAGGCTTAATAAATTTAACTAGATATACAGGAGTACAGTAATATCGGTTAACAAAGGTTCTTTATCTTTTCTGATCGCTGTTTGTTTCATTTTCCAGGTACATCGACTTTCCAGAAAGTTGTCTGCCGAAAATTGAACAATTTTCTTTCTTTTAAAACAACACAAGAAGTAACAAACACAACATTTCTTTCAAAATGTTTCCTCAGGTGTAACTAGTTTTCGGCTAAGGAAGTTTCCTTACACAAATCACAGAGATTTTTTATCACGCTCAAAGCAGAGAGACTACCGAGAAATGTATCACGCAACTTTGAACTTTAAGGTATGCTGGTCGTTTGCTTCAATTTTGTTTCTTGCCTTTTTTTTTTTCGTCAGTCCTCTTTAATAAAAGTGAGTTCATTACCTGCTTTGTCAAATTATTTTTGTCTCGCCAAAACATATTGCTTACCAGCTCAAAACAGCAAACTGCAGTTTACATAAAAATTGTGCAGAGCTTTAACTCGAGCAGCTCTGGGTGTTTGTTTGCATCAGTTTGTTACATGACCATGTGTAGTAGTTCCTATCCCTGAAGTGTGCATCTTCGGAAGTCAAAGTTCAACATTTGGGCTGCCTTGGCCAATGACAGGGAACATGAAGTAATGTCAAAATTCTGTCTGCAATTATTTAATTTCGGGTAATTAGTGTCAGATTTCTGCTCATGGTGTAGAACCTGGCTGGTACAGAATAGATTAAAAAGTGTTTTACATTTTGAGCGAATCCTGTTATTGGTCTGTGGCTAGAATTTATCACTTCCTATTTTCATCGTACTGAACTAACGAAGCATGGTCAAAAACCAATTGATGTAATAAACTGTTTTGAATATTCAACGAAACTTCGTTTCTGTGCAAATATCTTCCAAATGCTTTTAAGTTGGCTGTTTTGAACTGGTAAAATATATTTGACCACATCCCTACCCCATCCTATCTACAGGTAACGTACGGACAATATTTTTCCCACGTGGGGGGGGGGGGGGGTGAACTATTTGCCCAAAAATTCTCCTAAGTTGCCCTGCCCAAATTTCTCTTCCCAAAACAATCAGAGTTGCCCAAAATTTGGGGGAGGGGGGGCTGCCTCGGACCTTCACGCCTCATGAGAACAGAGAAAACCGTGAAAAGAATGCTTGGTATCTAAAGCCTGGTTTTCAATAGAGTTGGAGTCGCAAGCGTTATGATAAGTATAGGTAATCACATGAGGCCAAGTACTATTAAGGATTAATTGCGCGAGAGTTTTCAAAATTTTGGAAATTTTTGAAAACTCAAGTGCAATTAATCCTTAATAGTGTAATTTGGTTTTATCAACTGGGTTGATAATGTCAATTGGCCACCGTAAAGAGATTCAAGTGCTGACGTTTCGAGCGTTAGCCCTTCGTCGGAGCGAATCAAGGAATTGTGCGTCGTGTGTCTTTATATACAGAAAGATTGAGCTTCGCTATTGGCTGGTGCCTGGTAACGTGAAAACTTCGGAATAAATTAGTTGAATGAAAAGCGTTCGTTGATACCGTGAGGATTAAGAGTGCCGATTTGAAAAATAAATTTTTGTTCTAGAGTTTTACGGCTTTCCGTGTTTCCTTGGTGAAGGGAAAGGCCGCAGACTGCCATATGTTGCTTAGAATGATTTGGGAGATTGAAGTGTCTCGCGACCGGTTTCGATGCATTTTTGTCGTCTTTCTCTACGTCACGAAGGTGTTCTCGGAATCGGTCGCCAAGTCGTCTCCCTGTTTCGCCGATGTATAACTTTTTGCAAAGAGTGCAAGTTATACAGTAGATGGCATTGGCTGAGGTACAGGTGAAATGATCAGTGATTTTGATAGATCGCTTGGGTCCCGATATTTTGTCAACGTTGTGAATGAAAGGGCATGTTTTGCATCGTGCGCGAGCGCATTTAAAAGTTCCGGGTTGATCACTAGTTTGGAATGCACTTCTGACTAAAAAGTTACCTATGTTTTTGTCGCGTTTAAATGAAATTAATGGAGGTCGCGAAAAGATTCTACCAGTTTCGGGATCATTTTGAAGTAATTTAAAGTTTTTGAGAATGATGGATTTAACTGCGTGGTTGTGAGGGTGGAATGTGAGGGTGAATGGAATTCTATCGTTGTTTTCTCTCTGTGACGTTTGTAGTGCTGACTGTCGATCAATTTGCTGGGCGCGATGATGGCCCGCTTGAACAACAGAAGCAGGATAGCCGCGTTTGTCGAAGAAATTGCACATTTCCTCTGATTTTAAGGAAAAATCAGAGTCGTCACTACAAAGACGGCGAAGTCTAAGAAACTGAGAATAAGGAATGGAATTCTTGACATGTGATGGATGTGAAGATGAATACAACAAATAGCTATGGGAATCTGTGGGTTTGTAGTGCACACTGGTGCATAAACTGTTGCCTTCGATAGAAACTTTGATATCCAGAAATGCTAAGGAAGTATCGGAAATTTCCCAGGTATATTTAAGGGCAGGATGAAACGAATTAACAGCGGTTATAAATTGATTAAGATCTTCTCTGGTAGAAGAGGTAGCGCCGATACAGTCGTCAATGTAGCGACGATAGAGTTCAGGTTTTGGGCCGTTGTATTGATTGAAAAATTGGTGTTCAATGTAGCCTACGAAAAGATTGGCGTAGCTGGGTCCCATTTTGGTACCCATGGCCACGCCATTGATTTGTTTGTAATAATTGTTCGCGAATGAAAGACGACAAAAATGAGTTTAGCTGCAGGGACATGTTGCACATCCTTGCACACGGTGATCATGGCGTTTCACGCAAAGTTCTGTCGCTGCGACATGTCCCATGAAGTTCAACAAGTTGAACTCCGTGCGACATGTTGCGGGGACAAATTTTGCACAAATTCGATGTTGCACAAGTGAAAAAGTGTCAGCGCACACGAGAGTATGTGTCGCTGCAACATGTCCCTGAAACATGTCCCGGCAGCTTTTTCACAAGTGTGCAAACTATGCGATTTGGTCCCTGCTACATTGTTTAAAGTTGAATAAAACATGCATCTTGCGTTCATACTAAGGTAAGTTTGATATTTATAATAGTAACTATTAATTTAACTTGCATTGTATTAATGTTTGTTTTGAAAATAAAAAATTAAAATGGGTCTATCTCTTGTTTGTTCCTCGTAAGTGAACAAGGCTTTGCACTTATTCAGTGTGAGAGAATTCATGAAAGGTCTTAATCATAATAGAGTCAAATGTTTTATTATGCTGTTTTTCTTTCAGGCAGGCTTAATAAATTTAACTAGATATACAGGAGTACAGTAATATCGGTTAACAAAGGTTCTTTATCTTTTCTGATCGCTGTTTGTTTCATTTTCCAGGTACATCGACTTTCCAGAAAGTTGTCTGCCGAAAATTGAACAATTTTCTTTCTTTTAAAACAACACAAGAAGTAACAAACACAACATTTCTTTCAAAATGTTTCCTCAGGTGTAACTAGTTTTCGGCTAAGGAAGTTTCCTTACACAAATCACAGAGATTTTTTATCACGCTCAAAGCAGAGAGACTACCGAGAAATGTATCACGCAACTTTGAACTTTAAGGTATGCTGGTCGTTTGCTTCAATTTTGTTTCTTGCCTTTTTTTTTTTCGTCAGTCCTCTTTAATAAAAGTGAGTTCATTACCTGCTTTGTCAAATTATTTTTGTCTCGCCAAAACATATTGCTTACCAGCTCAAAACAGCAAACTGCAGTTTACATAAAAATTGTGCAGAGCTTTAACTCGAGCAGCTCTGGGTGTTTGTTTGCATCAGTTTGTTACATGACCATGTGTAGTAGTTCCTATCCCTGAAGTGTGCATCTTCGGAAGTCAAAGTTCAACATTTGGGCTGCCTTGGCCAATGACAGGGAACATGAAGTAATGTCAAAATTCTGTCTGCAATTATTTAATTTCGGGTAATTAGTGTCAGATTTCTGCTCATGGTGTAGAACCTGGCTGGTACAGAATAGATTAAAAAGTGTTTTACATTTTGAGCGAATCCTGTTATTGGTCTGTGGCTAGAATTTATCACTTCCTATTTTCATCGTACTGAACTAACGAAGCATGGTCAAAAACCAATTGATGTAATAAACTGTTTTGAATATTCAACGAAACTTCGTTTCTGTGCAAATATCTTCCAAATGCTTTTAAGTTGGCTGTTTTGAACTGGTAAAATATATTTGACCACATCCCTACCCCATCCTATCTACAGGTAACGTACGGACAATATTTTTCCCACGTGGGGGGGGGGGGGGGTGAACTATTTGCCCAAAAATTCTCCTAAGTTGCCCTGCCCAAATTTCTCTTCCCAAAACAATCAGAGTTGCCCAAAATTTGGGGGAGGGGGGGCTGCCTCGGACCTTCACGCCTCATGAGAACAGAGAAAACCGTGAAAAGAATGCTTGGTATCTAAAGCCTGGTTTTCAATAGAGTTGGAGTCGCAAGCGTTATGATAAGTATAGGTAATCACATGAGGCCAAGTACTATTAAGGATTAATTGCGCGAGAGTTTTCAAAATTTTGGAAATTTTTGAAAACTCAAGTGCAATTAATCCTTAATAGTGTAATTTGGTTTTATCAACTGGGTTGATAATGTCAATTGGCCACCGTAAAGAGATTCAAGTGCTGACGTTTCGAGCGTTAGCCCTTCGTCGGAGCGAATCAAGGAATTGTGCGTCGTGTGTCTTTATATACAGAAAGATTGAGCTTCGCTATTGGCTGGTGCCTGGTAACGTGAAAACTTCGGAATAAATTAGTTGAATGAAAAGCGTTCGTTGATACCGTGAGGATTAAGAGTGCCGATTTGAAAAATAAATTTTTGTTCTAGAGTTTTACGGCTTTCCGTGTTTCCTTGGTGAAGGGAAAGGCCGCAGACTGCCATATGTTGCTTAGAATGATTTGGGAGATTGAAGTGTCTCGCGACCGGTTTCGATGCATTTTTGTCGTCTTTCTCTACGTCACGAAGGTGTTCTCGGAATCGGTCGCCAAGTCGTCTCCCTGTTTCGCCGATGTATAACTTTTTGCAAAGAGTGCAAGTTATACAGTAGATGGCATTGGCTGAGGTACAGGTGAAATGATCAGTGATTTTGATAGATCGCTTGGGTCCCGATATTTTGTCAACGTTGTGAATGAAAGGGCATGTTTTGCATCGTGCGCGAGCGCATTTAAAAGTTCCGGGTTGATCACTAGTTTGGAATGCACTTCTGACTAAAAAGTTACCTATGTTTTTGTCGCGTTTAAATGAAATTAATGGAGGTCGCGAAAAGATTCTACCAGTTTCGGGATCATTTTGAAGTAATTTAAAGTTTTTGAGAATGATGGATTTAACTGCGTGGTTGTGAGGGTGGAATGTGAGGGTGAATGGAATTCTATCGTTGTTTTCTCTCTGTGACGTTTGTAGTGCTGACTGTCGATCAATTTGCTGGGCGCGATGATGGCCCGCTTGAACAACAGAAGCAGGATAGCCGCGTTTGTCGAAGAAATTGCACATTTCCTCTGATTTTAAGGAAAAATCAGAGTCGTCACTACAAAGACGGCGAAGTCTAAGAAACTGAGAATAAGGAATGGAATTCTTGACATGTGATGGATGTGAAGATGAATACAACAAATAGCTATGGGAATCTGTGGGTTTGTAGTGCACACTGGTGCATAAACTGTTGCCTTCGATAGAAACTTTGATATCCAGAAATGCTAAGGAAGTATCGGAAATTTCCCAGGTATATTTAAGGGCAGGATGAAACGAATTAACAGCGGTTATAAATTGATTAAGATCTTCTCTGGTAGAAGAGGTAGCGCCGATACAGTCGTCAATGTAGCGACGATAGAGTTCAGGTTTTGGGCCGTTGTATTGATTGAAAAATTGGTGTTCAATGTAGCCTACGAAAAGATTGGCGTAGCTGGGTCCCATTTTGGTACCCATGGCCACGCCATTGATTTGTTTGTAATAATTGTTCGCGAATGAAAGACGACAAAAATGAGTTTAGCTGCAGGGACATGTTGCACATCCTTGCACACGGTGATCATGGCGTTTCACGCAAAGTTCTGTCGCTGCGACATGTCCCATGAAGTTCAACAAGTTGAACTCCGTGCGACATGTTGCGGGGACAAATTTTGCACAAATTCGATGTTGCACAAGTGAAAAAGTGTCAGCGCACACGAGAGTATGTGTCGCTGCAACATGTCCCTGAAACATGTCCCGGCAGCTTTTTCACAAGTGTGCAAACTATGCGATTTGGTCCCTGCTACATTGTTTAAAGTTGAATAAAACATGCATCTTGCGTTCATACTAAGGTAAGTTTGATATTTATAATAGTAACTATTAATTTAACTTGCATTGTATTAATGTTTGTTTTGAAAATAAAAAATTAAAATGGGTCTATCTCTTGTTTGTTCCTCGTAAGTGAACAAGGCTTTGCACTTATTCAGTGTGAGAGAATTCATGAAAGGTCTTAATCATAATAGAGTCAAATGTTTTATTATGCTGTTTTTCTTTCAGGCAGGCTTAATAAATTTAACTAGATATACAGGAGTACAGTAATATCGGTTAAAAAAGGTTCTTTATCTTTTCTGATCGCTGTTTGTTTCATTTTCCAGGTACATCGACTTTCCAGAAAGTTGTCTGCCGAAAATTGAACAATTTTCTTTCTTTTAAAACAACACAAGAAGTAACAAACACAACATTTCTTTCAAAATGTTTCCTCAGGTGTAACTAGTTTTCGGCTAAGGAAGTTTCCTTACACAAATCACAGAGATTTTTTATCACGCTCAAAGCAGAGAGACTACCGAGAAATGTATCACGCAACTTTGAACTTTAAGGTATGCTGGTCGTTTGCTTCAATTTTGTTTCTTTGCCTTTTTTTTTTTCGTCAGTCCTCTTTAATAAAAGTGAGTTCATTACCTGCTTTGTCAAATTATTTTTGTCTCGCCAAAACATATTGCTTACCAGCTCAAAACAGCAAACTGCAGTTTACATAAAAATTGTGCAGAGCTTTAACTCGAGCAGCTCTGGGTGTTTGTTTGCATCAGTTTGTTACATGACCATGTGTAGTAGTTCCTATCCCTGAAGTGTGCATCTTCGGAAGTCAAAGTTCAACATTTGGGCTGCCTTGGCCAATGACAGGGAACATGAAGTAATGTCAAAATTCTGTCTGCAATTATTTAATTTCGGGTAATTAGTGTCAGATTTCTGCTCATGGTGTAGAACCTGGCTGGTACAGAATAGATTAAAAAGTGTTTTACATTTTGAGCGAATCCTGTTATTGGTCTGTGGCTAGAATTTATCACTTCCTATTTTCATCGTACTGAACTAACGAAGCATGGTCAAAAACCAATTGATGTAATAAACTGTTTTGAATATTCAACGAAACTTCGTTTCTGTGCAAATATCTTCCAAATGCTTTTAAGTTGGCTGTTTTGAACTGGTAAAATATATTTGACCACATCCCTACCCCATCCTATCTACAGGTAACGTACGGACAATATTTTTCCCACGTGGGGGGGGGGGGGGGTGAACTATTTGCCCAAAAATTCTCCTAAGTTGCCCTGCCCAAATTTCTCTTCCCAAAACAATCAGAGTTGCCCAAAATTTGGGGGAGGGGGGGCTGCCTCGGACCTTCACGCCTCATGAGAACAGAGAAAACCGTGAAAAGAATGCTTGGTATCTAAAGCCTGGTTTTCAATAGAGTTGGAGTCGCAAGCGTTATGATAAGTATAGGTAATCACATGAGGCCAAGTACTATTAAGGATTAATTGCGCGAGAGTTTTCAAAATTTTGGAAATTTTTGAAAACTCAAGTGCAATTAATCCTTAATAGTGTAATTTGGTTTTATCAACTGGGTTGATAATGTCAATTGGCCACCGTAAAGAGATTCAAGTGCTGACGTTTCGAGCGTTAGCCCTTCGTCGGAGCGAATCAAGGAATTGTGCGTCGTGTGTCTTTATATACAGAAAGATTGAGCTTCGCTATTGGCTGGTGCCTGGTAACGTGAAAACTTCGGAATAAATTAGTTGAATGAAAAGCGTTCGTTGATACCGTGAGGATTAAGAGTGCCGATTTGAAAAATAAATTTTTGTTCTAGAGTTTTACGGCTTTCCGTGTTTCCTTGGTGAAGGGAAAGGCCGCAGACTGCCATATGTTGCTTAGAATGATTTGGGAGATTGAAGTGTCTCGCGACCGGTTTCGATGCATTTTTGTCGTCTTTCTCTACGTCACGAAGGTGTTCTCGGAATCGGTCGCCAAGTCGTCTCCCTGTTTCGCCGATGTATAACTTTTTGCAAAGAGTGCAAGTTATACAGTAGATGGCATTGGCTGAGGTACAGGTGAAATGATCAGTGATTTTGATAGATCGCTTGGGTCCCGATATTTTGTCAACGTTGTGAATGAAAGGGCATGTTTTGCATCGTGCGCGAGCGCATTTAAAAGTTCCGGGTTGATCACTAGTTTGGAATGCACTTCTGACTAAAAAGTTACCTATGTTTTTGTCGCGTTTAAATGAAATTAATGGAGGTCGCGAAAAGATTCTACCAGTTTCGGGATCATTTTGAAGTAATTTAAAGTTTTTGAGAATGATGGATTTAACTGCGTGGTTGTGAGGGTGGAATGTGAGGGTGAATGGAATTCTATCGTTGTTTTCTCTCTGTGACGTTTGTAGTGCTGACTGTCGATCAATTTGCTGGGCGCGATGATGGCCCGCTTGAACAACAGAAGCAGGATAGCCGCGTTTGTCGAAGAAATTGCACATTTCCTCTGATTTTAAGGAAAAATCAGAGTCGTCACTACAAAGACGGCGAAGTCTAAGAAACTGAGAATAAGGAATGGAATTCTTGACATGTGATGGATGTGAAGATGAATACAACAAATAGCTATGGGAATCTGTGGGTTTGTAGTGCACACTGGTGCATAAACTGTTGCCTTCGATAGAAACTTTGATATCCAGAAATGCTAAGGAAGTATCGGAAATTTCCCAGGTATATTTAAGGGCAGGATGAAACGAATTAACAGCGGTTATAAATTGATTAAGATCTTCTCTGGTAGAAGAGGTAGCGCCGATACAGTCGTCAATGTAGCGACGATAGAGTTCAGGTTTTGGGCCGTTGTATTGATTGAAAAATTGGTGTTCAATGTAGCCTACGAAAAGATTGGCGTAGCTGGGTCCCATTTTGGTACCCATGGCCACGCCATTGATTTGTTTGTAATAATTGTTCGCGAATGAAAGACGACAAAAATGAGTTTAGCTGCAGGGACATGTTGCACATCCTTGCACACGGTGATCATGGCGTTTCACGCAAAGTTCTGTCGCTGCGACATGTCCCATGAAGTTCAACAAGTTGAACTCCGTGCGACATGTTGCGGGGACAAATTTTGCACAAATTCGATGTTGCACAAGTGAAAAAGTGTCAGCGCACACGAGAGTATGTGTCGCTGCAACATGTCCCTGAAACATGTCCCGGCAGCTTTTTCACAAGTGTGCAAACTATGCGATTTGGTCCCTGCTACATTGTTTAAAGTTGAATAAAACATGCATCTTGCGTTCATACTAAGGTAAGTTTGATATTTATAATAGTAACTATTAATTTAACTTGCATTGTATTAATGTTTGTTTTGAAAATAAAAAATTAAAATGGGTCTATCTCTTGTTTGTTCCTCGTAAGTGAACAAGGCTTTGCACTTATTCAGTGTGAGAGAATTCATGAAAGGTCTTAATCATAATAGAGTCAAATGTTTTATTATGCTGTTTTTCTTTCAGGCAGGCTTAATAAATTTAACTAGATATACAGGAGTACAGTAATATCGGTTAACAAAGGTTCTTTATCTTTTCTGATCGCTGTTTGTTTCATTTTCCAGGTACATCGACTTTCCAGAAAGTTGTCTGCCGAAAATTGAACAATTTTCTTTCTTTTAAAACAACACAAGAAGTAACAAACACAACATTTCTTTCAAAATGTTTCCTCAGGTGTAACTAGTTTTCGGCTAAGGAAGTTTCCTTACACAAATCACAGAGATTTTTTATCACGCTCAAAGCAGAGAGACTACCGAGAAATGTATCACGCAACTTTGAACTTTAAGGTATGCTGGTCGTTTGCTTCAATTTTGTTTCTTGCCTTTTTTTTTTTCGTCAGTCCTCTTTAATAAAAGTGAGTTCATTACCTGCTTTGTCAAATTATTTTTGTCTCGCCAAAACATATTGCTTACCAGCTCAAAACAGCAAACTGCAGTTTACATAAAAATTGTGCAGAGCTTTAACTCGAGCAGCTCTGGGTGTTTGTTTGCATCAGTTTGTTACATGACCATGTGTAGTAGTTCCTATCCCTGAAGTGTGCATCTTCGGAAGTCAAAGTTCAACATTTGGGCTGCCTTGGCCAATGACAGGGAACATGAAGTAATGTCAAAATTCTGTCTGCAATTATTTAATTTCGGGTAATTAGTGTCAGATTTCTGCTCATGGTGTAGAACCTGGCTGGTACAGAATAGATTAAAAAGTGTTTTACATTTTGAGCGAATCCTGTTATTGGTCTGTGGCTAGAATTTATCACTTCCTATTTTCATCGTACTGAACTAACGAAGCATGGTCAAAAACCAATTGATGTAATAAACTGTTTTGAATATTCAACGAAACTTCGTTTCTGTGCAAATATCTTCCAAATGCTTTTAAGTTGGCTGTTTTGAACTGGTAAAATATATTTGACCACATCCCTACCCCATCCTATCTACAGGTAACGTACGGACAATATTTTTCCCACGTGGGGGGGGGGGGGGGTGAACTATTTGCCCAAAAATTCTCCTAAGTTGCCCTGCCCAAATTTCTCTTCCCAAAACAATCAGAGTTGCCCAAAATTTGGGGGAGGGGGGGCTGCCTCGGACCTTCACGCCTCATGAGAACAGAGAAAACCGTGAAAAGAATGCTTGGTATCTAAAGCCTGGTTTTCAATAGAGTTGGAGTCGCAAGCGTTATGATAAGTATAGGTAATCACATGAGGCCAAGTACTATTAAGGATTAATTGCGCGAGAGTTTTCAAAATTTTGGAAATTTTTGAAAACTCAAGTGCAATTAATCCTTAATAGTGTAATTTGGTTTTATCAACTGGGTTGATAATGTCAATTGGCCACCGTAAAGAGATTCAAGTGCTGACGTTTCGAGCGTTAGCCCTTCGTCGGAGCGAATCAAGGAATTGTGCGTCGTGTGTCTTTATATACAGAAAGATTGAGCTTCGCTATTGGCTGGTGCCTGGTAACGTGAAAACTTCGGAATAAATTAGTTGAATGAAAAGCGTTCGTTGATACCGTGAGGATTAAGAGTGCCGATTTGAAAAATAAATTTTTGTTCTAGAGTTTTACGGCTTTCCGTGTTTCCTTGGTGAAGGGAAAGGCCGCAGACTGCCATATGTTGCTTAGAATGATTTGGGAGATTGAAGTGTCTCGCGACCGGTTTCGATGCATTTTTGTCGTCTTTCTCTACGTCACGAAGGTGTTCTCGGAATCGGTCGCCAAGTCGTCTCCCTGTTTCGCCGATGTATAACTTTTTGCAAAGAGTGCAAGTTATACAGTAGATGGCATTGGCTGAGGTACAGGTGAAATGATCAGTGATTTTGATAGATCGCTTGGGTCCCGATATTTTGTCAACGTTGTGAATGAAAGGGCATGTTTTGCATCGTGCGCGAGCGCATTTAAAAGTTCCGGGTTGATCACTAGTTTGGAATGCACTTCTGACTAAAAAGTTACCTATGTTTTTGTCGCGTTTAAATGAAATTAATGGAGGTCGCGAAAAGATTCTACCAGTTTCGGGATCATTTTGAAGTAATTTAAAGTTTTTGAGAATGATGGATTTAACTGCGTGGTTGTGAGGGTGGAATGTGAGGGTGAATGGAATTCTATCGTTGTTTTCTCTCTGTGACGTTTGTAGTGCTGACTGTCGATCAATTTGCTGGGCGCGATGATGGCCCGCTTGAACAACAGAAGCAGGATAGCCGCGTTTGTCGAAGAAATTGCACATTTCCTCTGATTTTAAGGAAAAATCAGAGTCGTCACTACAAAGACGGCGAAGTCTAAGAAACTGAGAATAAGGAATGGAATTCTTGACATGTGATGGATGTGAAGATGAATACAACAAATAGCTATGGGAATCTGTGGGTTTGTAGTGCACACTGGTGCATAAACTGTTGCCTTCGATAGAAACTTTGATATCCAGAAATGCTAAGGAAGTATCGGAAATTTCCCAGGTATATTTAAGGGCAGGATGAAACGAATTAACAGCGGTTATAAATTGATTAAGATCTTCTCTGGTAGAAGAGGTAGCGCCGATACAGTCGTCAATGTAGCGACGATAGAGTTCAGGTTTTGGGCCGTTGTATTGATTGAAAAATTGGTGTTCAATGTAGCCTACGAAAAGATTGGCGTAGCTGGGTCCCATTTTGGTACCCATGGCCACGCCATTGATTTGTTTGTAATAATTGTTCGCGAATGAAAGACGACAAAAATGAGTTTAGCTGCAGGGACATGTTGCACATCCTTGCACACGGTGATCATGGCGTTTCACGCAAAGTTCTGTCGCTGCGACATGTCCCATGAAGTTCAACAAGTTGAACTCCGTGCGACATGTTGCGGGGACAAATTTTGCACAAATTCGATGTTGCACAAGTGAAAAAGTGTCAGCGCACACGAGAGTATGTGTCGCTGCAACATGTCCCTGAAACATGTCCCGGCAGCTTTTTCACAAGTGTGCAAACTATGCGATTTGGTCCCTGCTACATTGTTTAAAGTTGAATAAAACATGCATCTTGCGTTCATACTAAGGTAAGTTTGATATTTATAATAGTAACTATTAATTTAACTTGCATTGTATTAATGTTTGTTTTGAAAATAAAAAATTAAAATGGGTCTATCTCTTGTTTGTTCCTCGTAAGTGAACAAGGCTTTGCACTTATTCAGTGTGAGAGAATTCATGAAAGGTCTTAATCATAATAGAGTCAAATGTTTTATTATGCTGTTTTTCTTTCAGGCAGGCTTAATAAATTTAACTAGATATACAGGAGTACAGTAATATCGGTTAACAAAGGTTCTTTATCTTTTCTGATCGCTGTTTGTTTCATTTTCCAGGTACATCGACTTTCCAGAAAGTTGTCTGCCGAAAATTGAACAATTTTCTTTCTTTTAAAACAACACAAGAAGTAACAAACACAACATTTCTTTCAAAATGTTTCCTCAGGTGTAACTAGTTTTCGGCTAAGGAAGTTTCCTTACACAAATCACAGAGATTTTTTATCACGCTCAAAGCAGAGAGACTACCGAGAAATGTATCACGCAACTTTGAACTTTAAGGTATGCTGGTCGTTTGCTTCAATTTTGTTTCTTGCCTTTTTTTTTTTCGTCAGTCCTCTTTAATAAAAGTGAGTTCATTACCTGCTTTGTCAAATTATTTTTGTCTCGCCAAAACATATTGCTTACCAGCTCAAAACAGCAAACTGCAGTTTACATAAAAATTGTGCAGAGCTTTAACTCGAGCAGCTCTGGGTGTTTGTTTGCATCAGTTTGTTACATGACCATGTGTAGTAGTTCCTATCCCTGAAGTGTGCATCTTCGGAAGTCAAAGTTCAACATTTGGGCTGCCTTGGCCAATGACAGGGAACATGAAGTAATGTCAAAATTCTGTCTGCAATTATTTAATTTCGGGTAATTAGTGTCAGATTTCTGCTCATGGTGTAGAACCTGGCTGGTACAGAATAGATTAAAAAGTGTTTTACATTTTGAGCGAATCCTGTTATTGGTCTGTGGCTAGAATTTATCACTTCCTATTTTCATCGTACTGAACTAACGAAGCATGGTCAAAAACCAATTGATGTAATAAACTGTTTTGAATATTCAACGAAACTTCGTTTCTGTGCAAATATCTTCCAAATGCTTTTAAGTTGGCTGTTTTGAACTGGTAAAATATATTTGACCACATCCCTACCCCATCCTATCTACAGGTAACGTACGGACAATATTTTTCCCACGTGGGGGGGGGGGGGGGTGAACTATTTGCCCAAAAATTCTCCTAAGTTGCCCTGCCCAAATTTCTCTTCCCAAAACAATCAGAGTTGCCCAAAATTTGGGGGAGGGGGGGCTGCCTCGGACCTTCACGCCTCATGAGAACAGAGAAAACCGTGAAAAGAATGCTTGGTATCTAAAGCCTGGTTTTCAATAGAGTTGGAGTCGCAAGCGTTATGATAAGTATAGGTAATCACATGAGGCCAAGTACTATTAAGGATTAATTGCGCGAGAGTTTTCAAAATTTTGGAAATTTTTGAAAACTCAAGTGCAATTAATCCTTAATAGTGTAATTTGGTTTTATCAACTGGGTTGATAATGTCAATTGGCCACCGTAAAGAGATTCAAGTGCTGACGTTTCGAGCGTTAGCCCTTCGTCGGAGCGAATCAAGGAATTGTGCGTCGTGTGTCTTTATATACAGAAAGATTGAGCTTCGCTATTGGCTGGTGCCTGGTAACGTGAAAACTTCGGAATAAATTAGTTGAATGAAAAGCGTTCGTTGATACCGTGAGGATTAAGAGTGCCGATTTGAAAAATAAATTTTTGTTCTAGAGTTTTACGGCTTTCCGTGTTTCCTTGGTGAAGGGAAAGGCCGCAGACTGCCATATGTTGCTTAGAATGATTTGGGAGATTGAAGTGTCTCGCGACCGGTTTCGATGCATTTTTGTCGTCTTTCTCTACGTCACGAAGGTGTTCTCGGAATCGGTCGCCAAGTCGTCTCCCTGTTTCGCCGATGTATAACTTTTTGCAAAGAGTGCAAGTTATACAGTAGATGGCATTGGCTGAGGTACAGGTGAAATGATCAGTGATTTTGATAGATCGCTTGGGTCCCGATATTTTGTCAACGTTGTGAATGAAAGGGCATGTTTTGCATCGTGCGCGAGCGCATTTAAAAGTTCCGGGTTGATCACTAGTTTGGAATGCACTTCTGACTAAAAAGTTACCTATGTTTTTGTCGCGTTTAAATGAAATTAATGGAGGTCGCGAAAAGATTCTACCAGTTTCGGGATCATTTTGAAGTAATTTAAAGTTTTTGAGAATGATGGATTTAACTGCGTGGTTGTGAGGGTGGAATGTGAGGGTGAATGGAATTCTATCGTTGTTTTCTCTCTGTGACGTTTGTAGTGCTGACTGTCGATCAATTTGCTGGGCGCGATGATGGCCCGCTTGAACAACAGAAGCAGGATAGCCGCGTTTGTCGAAGAAATTGCACATTTCCTCTGATTTTAAGGAAAAATCAGAGTCGTCACTACAAAGACGGCGAAGTCTAAGAAACTGAGAATAAGGAATGGAATTCTTGACATGTGATGGATGTGAAGATGAATACAACAAATAGCTATGGGAATCTGTGGGTTTGTAGTGCACACTGGTGCATAAACTGTTGCCTTCGATAGAAACTTTGATATCCAGAAATGCTAAGGAAGTATCGGAAATTTCCCAGGTATATTTAAGGGCAGGATGAAACGAATTAACAGCGGTTATAAATTGATTAAGATCTTCTCTGGTAGAAGAGGTAGCGCCGATACAGTCGTCAATGTAGCGACGATAGAGTTCAGGTTTTGGGCCGTTGTATTGATTGAAAAATTGGTGTTCAATGTAGCCTACGAAAAGATTGGCGTAGCTGGGTCCCATTTTGGTACCCATGGCCACGCCATTGATTTGTTTGTAATAATT
This sequence comes from Blastomussa wellsi, assembly GCA_947652115.1. NCBI lineage: Eukaryota > Metazoa > Cnidaria > Anthozoa > Scleractinia > Plerogyridae > Blastomussa > Blastomussa wellsi. The sequence continues at coordinate 15,499,106 of OX393566.1, read as the reverse complement.
GTTCGCGAATGAAAGACGACAAAAATGAGTTTAGCTGCAGGGACATGTTGCACATCCTTGCACACGGTGATCATGGCGTTTCACGCAAAGTTCTGTCGCTGCGACATGTCCCATGAAGTTCAACAAGTTGAACTCCGTGCGACATGTTGCGGGGACAAATTTTGCACAAATTCGATGTTGCACAAGTGAAAAAGTGTCAGCGCACACGAGAGTATGTGTCGCTGCAACATGTCCCTGAAACATGTCCCGGCAGCTTTTTCACAAGTGTGCAAACTATGCGATTTGGTCCCTGCTACATTGTTTAAAGTTGAATAAAACATGCATCTTGCGTTCATACTAAGGTAAGTTTGATATTTATAATAGTAACTATTAATTTAACTTGCATTGTATTAATGTTTGTTTTGAAAATAAAAAATTAAAATGGGTCTATCTCTTGTTTGTTCCTCGTAAGTGAACAAGGCTTTGCACTTATTCAGTGTGAGAGAATTCATGAAAGGTCTTAATCATAATAGAGTCAAATGTTTTATTATGCTGTTTTTCTTTCAGGCAGGCTTAATAAATTTAACTAGATATACAGGAGTACAGTAATATCGGTTAAAAAAGGTTCTTTATCTTTTCTGATCGCTGTTTGTTTCATTTTCCAGGTACATCGACTTTCCAGAAAGTTGTCTGCCGAAAATTGAACAATTTTCTTTCTTTTAAAACAACACAAGAAGTAACAAACACAACATTTCTTTCAAAATGTTTCCTCAGGTGTAACTAGTTTTCGGCTAAGGAAGTTTCCTTACACAAATCACAGAGATTTTTTATCACGCTCAAAGCAGAGAGACTACCGAGAAATGTATCACGCAACTTTGAACTTTAAGGTATGCTGGTCGTTTGCTTCAATTTTGTTTCTTGCCTTTTTTTTTTTCGTCAGTCCTCTTTAATAAAAGTGAGTTCATTACCTGCTTTGTCAAATTATTTTTGTCTCGCCAAAACATATTGCTTACCAGCTCAAAACAGCAAACTGCAGTTTACATAAAAATTGTGCAGAGCTTTAACTCGAGCAGCTCTGGGTGTTTGTTTGCATCAGTTTGTTACATGACCATGTGTAGTAGTTCCTATCCCTGAAGTGTGCATCTTCGGAAGTCAAAGTTCAACATTTGGGCTGCCTTGGCCAATGACAGGGAACATGAAGTAATGTCAAAATTCTGTCTGCAATTATTTAATTTCGGGTAATTAGTGTCAGATTTCTGCTCATGGTGTAGAACCTGGCTGGTACAGAATAGATTAAAAAGTGTTTTACATTTTGAGCGAATCCTGTTATTGGTCTGTGGCTAGAATTTATCACTTCCTATTTTCATCGTACTGAACTAACGAAGCATGGTCAAAAACCAATTGATGTAATAAACTGTTTTGAATATTCAACGAAACTTCGTTTCTGTGCAAATATCTTCCAAATGCTTTTAAGTTGGCTGTTTTGAACTGGTAAAATATATTTGACCACATCCCTACCCCATCCTATCTACAGGTAACGTACGGACAATATTTTTCCCACGTGGGGGGGGGGGGGGGGTGAACTATTTGCCCAAAAATTCTCCTAAGTTGCCCTGCCCAAATTTCTCTTCCCAAAACAATCAGAGTTGCCCAAAATTTGGGGGAGGGGGGGCTGCCTCGGACCTTCACGCCTCATGAGAACAGAGAAAACCGTGAAAAGAATGCTTGGTATCTAAAGCCTGGTTTTCAATAGAGTTGGAGTCGCAAGCGTTATGATAAGTATAGGTAATCACATGAGGCCAAGTACTATTAAGGATTAATTGCGCGAGAGTTTTCAAAATTTTGGAAATTTTTGAAAACTCAAGTGCAATTAATCCTTAATAGTGTAATTTGGTTTTATCAACTGGGTTGATAATGTCAATTGGCCACCGTAAAGAGATTCAAGTGCTGACGTTTCGAGCGTTAGCCCTTCGTCGGAGCGAATCAAGGAATTGTGCGTCGTGTGTCTTTATATACAGAAAGATTGAGCTTCGCTATTGGCTGGTGCCTGGTAACGTGAAAACTTCGGAATAAATTAGTTGAATGAAAAGCGTTCGTTGATACCGTGAGGATTAAGAGTGCCGATTTGAAAAATAAATTTTTGTTCTAGAGTTTTACGGCTTTCCGTGTTTCCTTGGTGAAGGGAAAGGCCGCAGACTGCCATATGTTGCTTAGAATGATTTGGGAGATTGAAGTGTCTCGCGACCGGTTTCGATGCATTTTTGTCGTCTTTCTCTACGTCACGAAGGTGTTCTCGGAATCGGTCGCCAAGTC
>OX393566.1:15367493-15492493 GCA_947652115.1 Blastomussa wellsi | reverse complement strand
TTTGGGCAACCAGTTTTTAGGAAAAATAAAGGGCTGGTTGCCTGAGATTGTCTGGCATTTGCCATAAGGACAACCTGGATTTTTTTCTAATTTCGAGCACTGGACATTTGTGATCAAAGAAAGTTTTAGATCAGCTTTATAATCATATAGTAAAAACTCAGATGTGCTTCATGGTTGGAAATCCGATTGGTTCTCCCATTGTGTTTTTATTTATTTATTTATTTGCCACACCTCAGATAACATTATTATAATGAAAACAAAATAAGATAAAAAGAGTAAAGGTAAGAATGGTGAGGAGTGTAAAGGAAACTATGTAGCTTATGTTAATTAGGCCTCCTCAGTTACAGTTTTACAAGATGAAATTAAAATGAAGAACAATTAGACAGAAAACTAGAGATATTTACCACCTTCACCTCTTGATTGCCAACTATCAAATTCAATAGAAACCGAGAGTGACCAATACTTAGCCAATACAGGGCAGGAAACTTGGGCTGTCCGAACGTCTGGGACGGGTAAATTTTCCGTTCGGACAAGCAAAAACGCGAGTCCAGTTGTCCGAATGGACGACCAAGTTGTAGAGGTCATACTAAAAAAAAGTCAACAAACTTTACCTACCTGCTTTCTTTGGATAGACAATAAATCATTCTTTCCATATTTGATAACTTAAGTGCCCTAAAAAATAACTAGCTCTTGCAAAAAGTAAATTAAAATATCATTTTGTTTACGTTGTGTGTTTGATTTCGTCAAGCTTAGTGCCTTCATTAAATTCCATGCGAGTCCTGCTGTACAGTATAACAGCAGGCACATGATACCACACGTGTTTGTGTTCAGCGCGATTAGCGCTTTTCTTGCTTTTGAAAATGAATTGATCAGTTTTTATATTACCATGTAGTATTGTTGTACATGTAAGTTATTTTTTTTGGACAAGTAGCTTTGTGGTTTGAATTAAAAAGAAAGTTTCTTGCCCAGGAATACATAGGTCAACATCAGTGGGCCTCTTGACTGACACACTTGGCAGCCAGTACTTGACCAAAAAAGCCATGAAATTCAACTGTCTCAACAGATCTTGTTCATGGCTTGATTTCAGGCGGAACATTTTATGGCCAGCATGTGAAATGACATTGCTATTGTGTAGTTCCAGAAAATATCCATACCTCCCCCACCGAAGGGATTGGAAATTCCTGGGGGGGTCTTTCCAAAAAGGGGGGAGTGGGGTCCTTAGAAAAAATCTGTGGGCGAGGTGTGGAAAATAATTATTGATTACACATTAACTACACATTAACAAATAAACAGTGGGTGATATTGAAATAATTTATTTTGTTCCATGATTGTCATCAAGCCAATATTTGTTTTCCAATATCATATTGCTTCCTGTAGCAGTTTATTAGTGACAACAAAACTGAGAGATCAGGGTCTGGAAAGTAGGGTTGGGGGTTCTGATCCCGCATTACCGCTGCCTTTTCACGAAAATCCCACTTCCCAAGCTTTTTTCATTGGTATCCTGTATCCTGAATCCTGTATTTTCTTTCCCCCAAAAAAACACAGCAAAAGACCAATTTCTACATTAGGTGATAAATTATGCAAGACGTAGATTGGCCTGTTCGATTGATACTTTGAATTTTCACACTATAAGAAAGAGGATGGAAGAGCATGATGGCTTGCAGAGTAACTGTGCACAGGTGGATCAAGCATGATATTTGCCCTCCCCTGAGGAGGCATCCTTGACGTTAGCCTGTGTTGCAGACAAAACTAAGCCCAGGCACCTTGCGTGCATCTCTGGTTTTCTATAGTAGTCTCAGGTTGGTTCTTACATATGGCCTTTGCGAAACTATTGTTTTGAATTGAAGAAATCCAGAGACAAAGTAAACACGGAGGTAATTGCGGCAGATTTCTACACACTAAAAACCCCTCCAGACCCTGTAAGTAGTTTGTACCATCAACTGAAAGATGGCCAAATTCACTGGTGTCTTCGTCACAATAATGCTGGACAACTGGTTGAGTACAATTGTTAATGTACTGTCTCTGCCTTTTTGGATGTGTGGCAAAGCAATTCAAAGTGACATTTGATTATCTAAATTCATGTTATAGTCAGGAGGCACCCGTGTACCACTAGAGGAAAATGCTGTCCGTTTCATCGACAATTTCAGCATTGGTACAAGAGGATCTGCTTCTGCTGAGTATCCTTTAAGTATATACTGCAATTAATTAATGAAATTGTAGTCCTTTCATACCTGGAGGTACATTTCCTCTGTTGGGGAGTGGGTAGGGTGGGTTTATGGATTCATCTGGGTATCAGACAGATCTCTCTCTCTGTATTGCCAAGCGTTAGTTCTGCAGGATTGGTTTGGTCTGAAAAACCTGGTCATCACCTACAGTCAACTTCAATTATTATATTATAATATAATTTGGTATTATCAACCCAGTTGATAAAACCAAATTATATTGTTATACTTCCCACCGACGCAGCACCACAGTTTCTTTAGAAACTTACCCCCTCTATTCAATTATTATATGACAGGGGTACTCAAAGGGGCAATAGCTAAAATCAACTAATCAGATTGCTCTATAATTTCCCAGACCATGATTCAAATGAAAAAACTTTACTTTCATAAAAGTCCCTCTATACTTTTAATGGTTTGTAAAACAACATCAGGATATTATTTCCTGTCACCAAAATATCCAATAGGTTTTTTTTTCTGTTCTGTCTCTGACTCTTCTCAACCCATTGGGCTGCCTGCTTAGTCTCTTATCAACCAAGCTTTTTTCACTCCAGGACCTTACTGGGGTCATGGTATTTTCTGAGTATGGCCCTTGCGCTTGGTTTGTAAGATATATTCATTGCAAGGCATAATAGGCCATTACCGAGATGCCGTTTTCCTCTGTTCAAAGGTGAGTTTCGGTGTACAACCTTTCATATCTAAATGCATGTTACTCACTCGTCTATTGTTTTGAGAACCAAACTCATTTTCATATGAAAGATTGTGCACCAAGACTCATTTTGAAACAGAGGTAGAAGGCAACTTGGAAATCGCTTATTAAATTTTGTAGGTTCAGTGTTTCGTACCAGTCATTCCTTAACTTTGGTTCCTTAAGATATTTTCTTCAGCAAGGTTATGCGGTGATATTTTTACACAGGCAAGGATCTTTATGTCCTTTTACAAGGCACATTCCTTCTGAAGATGTCCTAGAAATGTTGCAAGTCAAAGACTTATCTGATGGATCAAGCCAGCTTGAAGGTAGTCAAATATTAGTCACCAATTATAGCAGAAATAATTGTTTAAAAGAGAAACTCTGTTGGAAATAATCCATTCATGTTTTTTCATGATGTGAGGGTCTTAAGATGCTACAGCACACATAATACCAATACATTTTTCTTGCACTGGAAAGTTAGGCAATATACTAATGTGCAAGTTAATGATCATAGAGTGGTAATTATTGTGTGTGAGTGGAATACTGACAAGAGGTTGATGCAGAAACAGCACTGATAAACTCATGAAGGGACTAAACATATATTTGACAAAGCAGTAGGAAAAAAAGATAGTGATGATCATTAACATATCAGTACACCTCAGTTTCGCTCAAAAATTTCCTTTTTTCGGATGTTCCTGTTGGGAAGTTTATGGTCTTTCTTTGGCAAAAAAATCGAAGCTTTTTTTGTTACCAAAAAAGAAATAAAAAACAATTTTTTTAGTTTTAATTACTGCCAGCTGGGTGTCGACAAGTTCCTGACGTGAGTGCCCCATTTCACAACTGAACATTTCCTTCCTAGCATCTTTCTTGCAATCCCACTTTAGTTCTCCAGTTCTCTTTTAGTATTTTCAGTAGGTTCTTGTGTTAGACTTTCATTTTGCGGGTTGCATTCTTGATGTCATCATGGAAATGGAAAGCCGGTCATACCCATTTGCTTCTGAGGAAAGAAGTTGAAAGATGAAATGGCGAAACAACTAGCAGTCGTTTCGCATATTGATTGCTGCCAAATTAGGGGCTAGTGGTTGTGGTTCCTTTTATGAGGAAGATGGCCAGGACTTGCTAGAAGCTCTACCTTTTTATTTTTTGCTGCAATAGCGATGTTTCTAGTGTGGACACTTTATAAAGATTGGAAAATCAATTACAGTGAACTTGTCAGTGCATTTATCTGAGTGCGAGAAACTCACTGCCTTTTGAACAAACTAAATTGGAATAGCAGGGCTGAAAATAATTTCCGTAGAGTCTCTGGTCACAGTGACCAGCCAAGTACGTTTTAGCTCGGTCACATCTCATATCTGGCCGGACAAAGAAAATTTGTACCCTGCAATTTTCCCCTAGCAGTCTTGAGTTAGGCTCCTTACAACATTGCTGTCGAACAGCAATTCAGACTTTTTTTTGCCGATGGAACGAATGAATGAATTTGTAGAATTGTTACGTTGCAATATTCAGGATGTGAGGTCCGGTGTTGACATCAGTAAATACTGTAAATATTCTGCATCATTATCAGATTGTGCTGAAGAGTAAAGCGATAATGTGGTTAGCAAATAAAAGGAAAAAACCTTGCTGAAAATTTGACGCGTATCAGATTACCATCTGCGAGACCAGAGCCAGATGTTGTTCGTTTTGTTCACTTTGAAAACCTAAAATTTATTATTAAAGGTGGACTAATGAAATGAACCAAACTGGTTTAAAAAATTTTAAACCAAGGATAAATTTAAACCACAACATCAATCGCAAGAATACTGCCACCTTTCCCTTTCATTTTCGCGTTCGGTAATAAAACTTCAGCTCGTGTGTCCAGACACACTGCCGTCTAGCAATGGAAGTACAACACAAAACAGGAATAAACTTGAAAATAAGTGAAAGTTTTAATTGTACCTGTTACTTTTCTCTGAGCTTTGGAACTAACTTGCGTGGTGGAAAAAATGAACAACTTTTTAACTTAAGTCTTGCGGTTCATGAACCCCAAGTCATTTTTCCCCATGAATTTATTTTCTTTTCAGTTTAACAAAACAGTGAGCGAGGTGCATTCTGACAGTAAACAACAACACAGAAACGGGTCGAATGTGAACGGTCAACATGACCGGCAATGCGAATGTTTGACCAGTCAAATCCCCAATCAGGCCGGACATTGGCCGTTGACTGGTCGTTATTTTCAGCTCTGAATAGGTTTTTTTGACTATATCTCAAAATTAAAAGTTAATGTAAATGAATGCACATTTTCAGTTTGTTTATAGCCACCTTTCAACCGATCAAGCTAAAATTGTTTTTTGTTTCCAAGTAGATGGGCCTATAACCGGGGTTATAGGCCAGAATTTTACAGTATTGCTGACATTTTTCTTTGAGTCTAGATCATCATGCACATACAAATCGTGCATTTATCTTCTTTGTTGACATTGGAATTGCATGTTGAGAACACGAGAATGTCACTGTTGTTGCAGGTTGTTTGTCGATTCTACGAAGAGCACTATCAGTCAGAAACCTATCAGTCAGAAACCTATCCCAGCAACAATTTTGGGAGAACTTATGAGACTGATCCTCAAAGAAAACTCTTTCAAGTTTAATAACAAACACTTTTTACAAACACACGGCATCGCTATGGGTACCAAAATGGCGGTAGCTTTCGCAGTCATTTTCATGGCTCACATCGAAAAACAGCTACTAGCAACCAGCCCTCATAAACCTATTCACTGGAAGCGATTTATTGATGACATTTTTTCAGTGTGGACTGTGCCTGAAAGTGAAATCCATAACTTTGTTGATTTCGCAAATTCATTCCACGCCACGATTAAATTCACGCATGAAGTGTCATCGGAAAAAATTGTTTTCCTTGATACCGAAGTTTATGAAGGACCACGCTTCGCGTGTAGCAAAACTCTGGATGTTCAAACTTATTTCAAGCCTACAGAAACGTTTCAATATACGCACTTCTCTTCAAGCCACCCTCTTAGTGTTAAGAAGGGTTTTATCAAAGGAGAAGCCCTGTGTTTACTGGGAACAAACTCGGTTAAAGAAATGTTTGAGTTACGAAAACTTGAATTTCTGATTCGACTACTTGAGCGAGACTACCCTAGGGAACTCGCCGAAAACATTTTAGCCGAAATATAATTCTCATCAAGAAACGAGGCTCTACAAAACAAAGTAAAACAATACAACAATGTTTTGCCTTTCGTTACGACTTTCAACTCGTCTACTCCGAACCTCGAAAAGGTTCTTATGAAACACTGGCACCTTATAACTGAGAATAACAGACATGGTCAAATATACTCTAAACCTCCAATTGACGCTTACAAGAAGGACAAGTCTCTTAACGACCTTTTGGTCAGAGCTACAATTCCTTCACACATTTAACAACTTCACTTTGGAGTTATAAACAGTAAGGGTCAAGTGACAGCAACACAAAAACAAAAAGAATGTCACTGTTGTTGCAGGATATATTGCATCATTCCAATTTAAAGGCGACAGACCACAATCTCAATGTTGGCTCCTGTAAAAAATATCTAATTGCCATAACCGTTCATCAGTAGGATGCCTAAAATGCTTGTAATTCCACAATTGGTTTCAGCTCCATTAAATCCTATACCAATTGCAGAACATTTCAGGTGGAGCCACCCACGATGTGAGCACAGTTACTGACAAGAAGAAGTAATAAGGAAAACAACGAAAAATAAATGAAACCGTTAAATTGCCAACTAAGCATACACGTCAACTAACTAAACCAAACATGCGCACCACATACGAAAATATGCGCGCGCGCGCCTTCAAATCCAATTGAAGGACCCGGAAGCAGCGTGTATAAATGAATTAGAGTTACAAAGACGACGTAACAATTACAAACAAGCAAAGGATACGTTGTTGGTTCTTGATCACAAACCGCTGATCGCCAAAAAAATCCCGAAGTGTAATGTCATATTTAACGCAAATGATTTCACCGGGGCGCTTGAAGAATTTATTAAGCGATTTGAGAAGTGCAGTAGTGTTCAAGCCTTGGTGATGAAGACGTGAAGAAAAACTACGAAGCCTGTCTATAAAGTCCAATTTGGATGAGCAAATTCTAGCATATCGCACCAATTGAGATATGTAAACACCATAGGCCAGGTTGGCTGGGATGTTGCTGTCCATATGAGGAAAGTTTACAATCCGGAATGAGAAGTCAACTCTCTTGTTGTAGATACTTATACGACAAGGTGTGTTGTCGTCTCCCTGAATGATCTTAATGTCAAGATAACACACTTCATTTGAAGCCACAGTAGTGTTTTTCAGTTCCAGTTCTGACGGGTAAATTTCGTGGATAAATTGAAAGATTTACAAGATTATTAGCTGCAGAATAGAAAAACTTTGATCGCCACGACGAAGGCTCTAAATGCCTGTGTGTTCCATTAAATGTCAAAAAAGAGTCCAGGTATTTAGGGGTGGATGCATGCTAAAACCCTTCAGATGTCAATGGGTTAAAACGGCTCCCTAAAAGAAATGGTACAGAAAATGTAAAAAGGGAAAACAGTGAAAGAAATGGTTGTAATAACCATAAAATTCTCCCCCTTTCCCTTGTTCTTTAGTCGAACGCATTCTCCTTTACTATTAGTATTACCAGAAACATTTATTATTGACTCTAAAATGCAACTACGTGTTGTGCATTTAATAGATCTATGCAAGTATGAAAATGTTATTCCACCTGTTAATGATAGCTTCGTTTGTTATCACCAGTTAATGCCTGTAAAGTACCAAAACTGACTCAAGTAGTCAAGATGTATAAGCAGGTATGCATTAACATTGATGATTGATACAGTATGATTGATATTGGATTAACTGGTAACAGTGTACCTGTTCTTAACTGGGGTGATGGTTTTGATTTCAAATACAGTTAACAGAGTGTGATCATTTTGAACCTTACATTGTTTTTCCAAAAGGGTGGAGATCTAGTGGCTATACAATGTACAAGAAAATTCTAATGTTAATGTTATTTAAAGAAGTGTTCAAGTATGAATAAAAAAGTAGGTTTCCTGATTTTCAAGTTTTATGAACTCTGTGCTATGCTGTACAAGAGTGGTTATCAAGAGGAAAAGTGAAAATTACAATCTTGCAATTTATAATGCCCATTTTCCTTAATAATTATTGTGTTTTAGTTATTACTACTTGTGACTTAACTGAGAGAAAAATATAATTTGGTTTTATCAACTGGGTTGATAATGTCAATTGGCCACCGTAAAGAGATTCAAAAGCTGATGTTTCGAGCGTTAGCCCTTCATCGGAGCAAATCAAGGAATTGTGCGTCGTGTGTTTTTATTTTCAGAAAGATGGAGCTTCGCTATTGGCTGGTGCCTGGTAACGTGAAAACTTGGGAATAAATTAGTTGAATGAAAAGCATTCGTTGATACCGTGAGGATTAAGAGTGCCAATTTGAAAAATAAATTTTTGTTCGAGAGTTTTACGGCTTTCCGTGTTTCCTTGGCCACAGACTGCCATATGTTGCTTAGAATGATTTGGGGGATTGAAGTGTCTCGCGACCGGTTTCGATGCATTTTCTACGTCACGGTGTTCTCGGAATCGGTCACCAAGTCGTCTCCCTGTTTCGCCGATGTATAACTTTTTGCAGAGAGTGCAAGTTATACAGTAGATGGCATTGGCTGAGGTACAGGTGAAATGATCAGTGATTTTGATAGATCGCTTGGGTCCCGATATTTTGTCAATGTTGTGAATGAAAGGGCATGTTTTGCATCGTGCGCGAGCGCATTTAAAAGTTCTGGGTTGATCACTAGTTTGGAATGCACTTCTGACTAAAAAGTTACCTATGTTTTTGTCGCGTTTAAATGAAATTAATGGAGGTTGCGAAAAGATTCTACCAGTGTCGGGATCATTTTGAAGTAATTTAAAGTTTTTGAGAATGATGGATTTAACTGCGTGGTTGTGAGGGTGAAATGTGAGGGTGAATGGAATTCTATCGTTGTTTTCTCTCTGTGATGTTTGTAGTGCTGACTGTCGATCAATTTGCTGGGCGCGATGATGGCCCGCTTGAACAACAGAAGCAGGATAGCCGCGTTTGTCGAAGAAATTGCACATTTCCTCTGATTTTAAGGAAAAATCAGAGTCGTCACTACAAAGACGGCGAAGTCTAAGAAACTGAGAATAAGGAATGGAATTCTTGACATGTGATGGATGTGAAGATGGATACAACAAATAGCTATGAGAATCTGTGGGTTTGTAGTGCACACTGGTGCATAAACTGTTGCCTTCGATAGAAACTTTGATATCCAGGAATGCTAAGGAAGTATCGGAAATTTCCCAGGTATATTTAAGGGCAGGATGAAATGAATTAACAGCGGTTATAAATTGATCGAGATCCTCTCTGGTAGAAGAGGTAGCGCCGATACAGTCGTCAATGTAGCGACGATAGAGTTCAGGTTTTGGGCCGTTGTATTGATTGAAAAATTGGTGTTCAATGTAGCCTACGAAAAGATTGGCGTAGCTGGGTCCCATTTTGGTACCCATGGCCACGCCATTTCCCTTCACCAAGGAAACACGGAAAGCCGTAAAACTCTCGAACAAAAATTTATTTTTCAAATTGGCACTCTTAATCCTCACGGTATCAACGAACGCTTTTCATTCAACTAATTTATTCCAAAGTTTTCACGTTACCAGGCACCAGCCAATAGCGAAGCTCCACCTTTCTGTATATAAAAACGCATGACGCACAATTCCTTGATTCGCTCCGACGAAGGGCTAACGCTCGAAACGTCAGCTCTTGAATCTCTTTACGTTGGCCAATTGACATTATCAACCCAGTTGATAAAACCAAATTATATTGTTATACTTCCCACGGACGCAGCACCACAGTTTCCAAGAAACTTACCCCCTCTATTCATGAGAGAAAAATAGCCTGCTGTCCTCTTTTGTATCGATTGCACCTCACTCATTCCGGAATTAGAACAAGATTCCCCTACCTAGTATTGCTTGCCCTGTGTTACTGGCTAATTAAATAATTTGTTCACATTTTTGCTGGCCTTGCACTGTTTTAGGTACAGGCGGCAGGTACATTACTCATGCTTGAGTTTAGTACTGTGTCAGATTACCTGTTCCTTTTGCGGGGTGTGGCTGAGTGTCTTGCACCTCATGGACCCACAGTTATGCTATACCTGGCAGCTGCTGTCTCTGACTTCTACATTCCTCCTCAAGATATGGTAGGTGATGTAGGGTCATGCCTTAAAATAGCCTTCTCCTATGCTTCTAGCTCAGCATGGTGTTTCGGGGATTTTCTGCAAACTCACCATCAGATTGAGAAGTTTGAGTGTGACTAAATTTTCAAACCTAGAGCTAATGCTTTCAGTTTTTGTGTTTATCCTCAATCTTATACTGTAAGTGGAAAACTGCTATGATTATTAGTGAAGTATGATTTAAGAGAGGTTTGGTTACTATTTTGTATGTGAAGCTATTTGTTGTCAGGAGCAACATGTGTTGTTTCCAGTGAAAGAAACAACAACCAATGAACCCTGAGAACAAACAAACAAACTAAGTGTATTGAAATCTTCCAATCACAACACATGGATGCAACTCATGAAGCCATTGTATTAGACCTTTTGTTGTGTGGAAGGTTTGGTAAGAAAGTTGTCGAGTTCTAAACTTTAAGGTCCATTTGTTATTGAAAGGCTGAAAGGCACAGCAAGAGAATCAAACTGCATACTGGAGTTTTCTATGTTCTCCAATCCTTCTGCTACAATTCAAGGGCCATGTAGTTTGTATGTAGTGTCTTGCCCAAGAACATGATATAGTACCCCGGCCAGGGCTTGAATCTGGACCACCCAATCCAGAGTCCAGTGCACTAACCATTAGGCCACCATGTCTCCCTGAAATGTATGGTATAGAAAGTTAAATATAACCAATGACCCTTCAATTTTCCTTTCACTTTTAAGTTTTTCTAAACCCTCTCTTTTTTATGCTATTTTTGTTTAATGTGTTTATTTTTCATGAATGGTGTCTTTTTACCTGTACAGCCAAAACACAAAATTCAATCAAATACTCCGCTGCAGCTTCATCTGGTGCAGTGCCCTAAAATGATGTCTCCTCTTGTCAAAGAATGGATACCACAAGCATTTACTGTTTCATTTAAGGTGAAAATTAGCAGACATTTGTAGTTTTTCTTTGTTAGTTCTGGAGTATGTGTCAATTCCGTAGGGAATTGTCTTCTAATATTCTAGCTAATAGCTTGTCCACAAGTTGCACCTACAAAGAGAGACAGGCCAAAATTGATATTCATTTGTCTGAGTCTAATCTAGTGTTTTGTCAACTTTCAGCAATTGTCATTTATTTCTTAAATTTATTCATTTGGGTGGATAACTGTTACTGGGTTTGGTTTTGCTAAGGCCTAATGAAGTGAATTGTGTGCTAATGCAGTTGCTTTAAATTATGTGCCTTATTCCAAAATGAATCAACATTGAAATGGCATCAACGGAAACTCGGAAAAAATCCGAGCCTCAGATAAGTTTGAACCCACGACCCTCCGTGATCTAGTCGGACGCTCTAACCACTGAGCTACTGGAGACGACCAAGGGTCACATGTGGGTCTTGACTGGAGCTGCATCACGCGGTTACTCAGTCAAATGATGACAAACACACATAGCCATATAGCTCTTAACTGCATTGCGCAGTTACATTAAAGCATATTGAAGATGCAACCAACCATCCTCCAAGAGAGCAATGAAAGAAATAAATCAACATTGAAATGGCATCAAAGGAAACTCGGAAAAAAATCCGAGCCCCAGATAAGATTTGAACCCACAACCCTCCGTGATCTAGTCGGACGCTCTAACCACTGAGCTATTGGAGACTCTATGGCGAGCAAGGGTCAAATGTGGGTCTTGACTGGAACTGCATCGCGCGGTTACTCAGTCAAAATGGCCACTGATTTACAGTTTATGCACATATAAATTGGCCCTTTTAGCCTGATGTTTGAGTAAACATTCTTTTGAATTTCTCTCATGTTATCAAGGTAAGAAGGGCCCATTGCAGTATCTTTTTGGGCCATTGCTATGGAAAATTCATTCGCCTGCAACTTGGCATAACATTGCTCTTAATTATTAACCCATTGACTCCTAAACCGGCCATAACCGACCTTGACCTTTGTTCCGCTTCTGACGTCATCAGCTTTGACCAAAATAGGAATCCAATTTACCCCAATTCTGCAGGAGGGAAAGAGCTTTCCAATTATACCCAGATGATATTGATTGGGCTAATGGAGCTTGAAATATGCATGAAAACGCTTAGAAATTTCCGCCAAAAACAAGGGGGAAAATTTCCCTCACTTACCCTTGGTTACTCCATGTTAAGTATTTCCCGTCTCATTGATGCTTTCGTGGCAATTCTTGAACCAAAATCAAGCCCAGTAATAGGCCACCAAAAGCATAAAAAAGACACGAGGAAAGGAGAAAGGAAAAGCGAAAAATAAAAATAAAGGAATCAAAAACCCTAAAGAGGTGGGTCACTTTCTTGTCCAAAAACTATCTCGAAATTTTGATTTGTGCGCATGCCCGAGCTAAAATGTCGTTAAATTCGACACTAGTGAAAAACCTGGCATGTCTTTATTTTGCAAATGAATTTTGGAGAAATTTGAAGCATGTTTCGCCTTTAACTGACTAGAAAATGTTCAAAATGTCTAAAAATCATGTTTTTTTCAAAAATTTCCAGGAGTCAATGGGTTAATATATAACTCAATTTAGAGAGTGTGGGTGCAAGCCAGTTGATGACATCATCGGGACACACCATATGTCTTGTGACCCCAGACGGAAAACTGAGTTTTGTGCGACCAACTTAGTCTTATTCCCAGTTTGCAGTGTCAGATCAGACTATGTATTCATTGATCTTAAGAATTGTATGTATATGTGTTTTCATTAGCACAAAAACTTTAAAAGTAATGACAGAAAATGTGGTCTAATAACCAGATTTTTGTGCACCATTTTTTATTTTGATTTTCTTAAAATGCGTGCTTACGTTTCAAGGAGAAGGCATTTTCTTCTGATTTACTGCAAAAAAAAAAACCATTAGCTACACTTAAATTTCGTCTGCACTGAAACTAAAACGTTCTGATATTTGATTGGCTGAAAGCATCGTAATCTCCAGAGTGAGTTGGCTTCCTCACTGCTCGTGTACACTTCAAAAACTAAATTTCTTCATTCAGCAAACTATTACTCAGAGGAAAAATCTGGCCAAAAGGCAAAGTACTATTTAATTCTTAACTACGATTACCGAGATCGGAGATGACGCAGATGACGAAGACAACGAGTTCGAGACGGAGAGTGAAGGCGAGAGCGATGGCGAGTAAACTGTAAACTTGTCAGTTGAAAGCTTCACAAACACAAAAAACGGCTCCTTTAGGAGCCACCAAATCTATAAAAGTTAAATGACCAACAATTTCACTTTGTGTCTCTTTTTATTGTGTCTTATAGTATTTCAATATTTGCGAACTTGACTACAAGCCGATGTCGGAATTTTCACGATATTTCATTTGATTTTGACCACTGAGATAAAAAAAAAAAATCTATCAAACTCTCGGCTATAAGCCAAGCCCCCTTGTTTGGACTTTTTTCGGTAGATCTAAGCCAAAATTTCTGAAAAAATAGCTCGGCTTATAGGTAAATAACTACGGTAATTAGATTTTTCTTGTTTGCTTGAATTATTTCTGAGTTTTTTTTTTTTCCTCTGGGTCCATGGGGAATAGTAACATAACTGCTATTATCATTAATACCACTATACAGGTGCTATTTATTTTTTTCGCCAAAGCGCGGTCGGTAACAGCTACCACAATGCAAATTTTCCCCCCTTTTTTTTTTGTTTTTTCACTTAACGCCTTACGCTGTTCTCTTGTGGAGGAACGTATTTATCATCGCTTTGCTTGGTTCTATTCGTAAAACCAAGTAGGCTGAGTCCTCATATTTTCTCAGTCAGGTATTGCTTTTATTATATTAAGTGTATGTATGTGTTTAATTCGTTGCTTTTTCTCAAGGGGTTAATTAATTTTCGCATTTTTCAGAAATTATGCATATTGCTTCTGCCTTTTCGTTCGTTTGGACCGAAAGGCGCTAAACTATTATGCAAAAAATTTATCTCTGCCGAATCACCTTTTCTCGTTACAAGTAAACAAGATATTCAAACATGTCAAACTTAAAAATTGCTTCCATTAATGCAAGGGGATTGGGAAATAACAATAAGAGAAGAGAGACCTTTAATTGGCTCAGAACAAAAAATCGATCAATTTACTTCTTGCAAGAAGTACATTGCACTGAAAGTAAGGCAGACATCTGGAGATGCGAGTGGGGATATAAAGCATTATTCAGCTGCAGCTCTAGCAATGCAGCAGGAGTCGGTATTCTTTTCAACAACAACTTTAATCTGAATATTCTGAAAACCTTTTCGGACCCATCGGGGCGATTTATAATATGCGACATTAAAGCTGAAGAAAAAGTACTTACTCTAGCAAACATCTACGGCCCAAATGATGATGAACCTAGCTTTTTCAAAAATCTCTTTGACCATCTAAAAGATTTCAAGTGTGAAGAAATAATATTAGGTGGGGATTTCAACCTCGTGCTGAATATAGAAAAAGACAAAAAGGGGGGTCTTCCTAGAACTCATCAAAATGCGCTAAAAGTTGTCAAGCAGGCCTGCGAAGAATTAGATTTGACAGATATCTGGCGAACACTTAACCCGGAAAGCCAGCGATTCACGTGGCGTCGAAGGAAACCCGAAATACAATGCAGACTCGACTTTTTTCTAATAAGGTAAAAAAGGTAAGTCTGCTGTCGGGCCTAGTGGCCCATCAGGCCGGAGCTTATCCCCGGTTTCTGAAGCATGAAGCGACAGAGAGTATTTCTACTCCCCCCTGGATGGGATGCTAGTCCATCGCAGGGTTACCCCCCAGCAGTAAATTCGCCGGTACCCATTTGTACACCTGGGTGAAGAGAGGCACTGTGAGAGTAAAGTGTCTTGCCCAAGAACACAACGCAGTGCCCCGGCCAGGACTCGAACCCGGACCGTCCGATCCAGAGTCCAGCGCACTAACCATTAGGCCAAGCTTAATTTGTGACACCAACCAAGCAGATATCGCACCTGGATACAAAACGGATCATTCTCTAATATTACTCGAAATTGCCCTGCACCATAATCCTAGAGGGAGAGGCTTTTGGAAGCTTAATACGTCTCTCTTGACAGACGAAGAATATTTAAAAGCAATCAGAACGGTTATCCATCAAACCAAAATTGAATACAAGTCCGATAACCTAGTTAATCCAGCCTTATTATGGGAAATGATTAAAATGAAAGTTAGAGAAAAATCAATTTCATACGCAACCGCCAAAGCATGCAAAGCCAAATGCCGGGAAGACGCCTTGCAAAAGGAAATAGCGGAACTAGAAAGAGAAGTTGATGAAGCTGACACGACCCGACAAAAGGTACAAATATCACAGTTATATACAAAGCTAGATAAACTCAACTGCGAGCTCGAAAAATTTTTTGAACAACGTACAAAAGGCGCTATTTTGCGCTCTAGAACTCGATGGCACAACGAAGGTGAAAAAAACGCAAAATATTTTTTGAATCTTGAAAAAAGGCACTACAAACTTGGAACAATCAGCCGCTTGTAGAAAAAGGAAAATGAATATGCAACTTCAGACAAAGAAATTCTTAGTGTATGTGAGGCCTTTTATAAAGATTTATATTCTTCTAAGATCCCAGCAGACCTAGATCCAGCCGATACTGAAATGCTCTTTCAGCCAAACGACACGGTTTTAAGCAAAGATGAAAGCGAATCAATAGAAGGCTTGCTGCTTTAAAAGATATGGAAACAGGGAAAAGCCCAGGAGTTGATGGCCTCCCCTCAGAATTTTATAAAACCTTTTGGAACGAAATTTCGGAACCCCTTTTAAAATCGTTAAATCACGGCTATGAGAATGGCCAGCTCTCCATTTCGCAGAGACGAGGCATAATTAAACTCATCCCCAAAAAAAGCGAAGAACTTTACTATGTACGTAATTGGAGACCCTTAACCCTACTAAATTGTGATTATAAGATAGCCACAAAAGCTATCACTAATCGTTTAAAAACCTTCTTACCTAAACTTATAAATAACGGCCAAACTGGTTTCATCAAAGGGCGTTTCATTGGAGAGAATATACGACTAATAGACAGTGTAATCAGCTATGCCGCTTCAAAAAAACTTCCTGGCTTGCTTCTCTTTCTCGATTTTGAAAAGGCCTTCGACACTCTAGAATGGTCGTTTATCCGCGAGACGCTGGTTTCTTTTGGTTTTGGGCCATCTATTACTCAATGGTTTAAAAGTTTTTATTGTAACTCCGAAAGCTGTATATTGAATAACGGTTGGTCAAGCAACTTTTTCCAAGTCTATAGAGGCGTTCGGCAAGGATGTCCCCTTTCTCCATACCTTTTTATCCTGGCTGCAGAGGTTCTGGCAAAAAAAATTAGAAATAATTCGGATATCAGAGGTCTATTATTCAAAGAAAACGAGATCAAAATAAGTCAATATGCCGACGACACGACTCTCATTCTCGATGGTTCGGAAAAGTCACTCTCTGAAGCCCTAAGAACCTTACAAAGTTTCAGTAAACTATCAGGCCTGAGACTAAATAGTAAGAAAACTGAAGCTCTTTGGATTGGCTCATACGCAGGGAAAGACGAAATAATTTGCCCGGAGTACAACTTTAACTGGCGAGATGTAAAGGTCAAAGCGCTCGGAGTATGGTTCGCAATACATCCAGAGTTAACAGCAAACCTTAACTTCACAGAAAAAGTTGAAAAAAATGCGGAATTGTTTAAGTACCTGGGCACTACGAAGGCTAAGTCTGATAGGAAAAATCACTGTTATCAAGAGTCTAGTAGCCCTGCAAATAATTCACCTATTGTCCCCCCTACAATCAAATCCCCAGACGATAAGAGAAATAAATGACCTATTCTTTAACTTTCTTTGGAATGGTAAAGGGGACAAAATAAAGAGAAATGTTGTAATTAGAGACTACCCTAGCGGTGGCCTTAAGATGCTGGACATTTCCTCCTTCAACAAAGCTCTAAAATCTGTTTGGATTAAGAAATACTTGGACAGAAACAATAAGGGAAAATGGAAATTGTTCATGGACGCCGAGCTGGAGCACCTTGGCGGTCCCGTTTTTCTGAATAACCTTAACCTAGCAGACACTAAAAGGGCCGACAAATTTTTAAGCCCCTTCCTCAAAGAGGTCTTGGAAACATGGGCTGAACTAAACTACCAAGACCACATAACTTCTGCCAATGCATTTCTTGCACAGAGCATATGGCACAATTCACTGATAAGAATCATGGACAAACCAATCTTTTACAAAAAATGGTATCAATTAGGAATTTCCCGAATAGATCAATTTATTAAAGAAAAACCTAATAGGTTCTTCTCACTATCCGAGTTTGAACATATTCACAATGTCAAAGTCTGTCCACTCACTTTTTATGGAATATTGTCTACTCTTAAGGCGCTCTGGAGAAATCAGAATTTGCACCCAGCAATGAACAACAAAGAACAAACTACTTTCGAGACTGACATGTTTAAATCCAATAAACCTAATAGATTGGCATACCAAAAACTTCTACAGTCTAAAACTAACTCCCCAATACCTAGTCAACAAAAATGGTGCAACTTAATACAAGAACATAACGATCGAAACTAGCTCTAAAGTGCACTAAAAGTACGAAGTTAATTGAATTTCATTTTCGCTTCCTACATAAAATCTTGGCAACAAACGATACGCTAGCCAAAATGGGTATCAGAAACGACAATAAATGCACCTTTTGCGGTGAGGAACCTGAGAAAATCCTTCACCTCTTCTGGAATTGTAACAAAACAGAATTTTTTTGGAATAATCTTGTCTCTTTTCTCCACCAGCATAACATCTTATCTCAAAACCGTGACTTGAGCAAACTCACTGCGCTGGGTCTGAGGCCTGACCTATCAAATAATAATAAGATAATTGAATTCATATCTCTACTTGCTCGATTTTTCATTTGGATTTGTAGGAGCAAGGAAAGAAACCCAACTTTGGAAAGCTTCAAATGTCACTTAAAATATTACAAGAAAGAAATAGAACCTCTCTGCACCTACCAATTTTCTTTTGTCGACTCTATCTAGGGTTTTTGCTACAAATTTAGAAATACATTTAATTATTCAGGTTTAATGGACACGGCCTCATCTTCTCTTGTCTTTTCTTATACCCCCGCCTCTTATTGTGAATTAAGAGCTACCAAAAGAGATTCAGCAGAGATACTTCCAAGGCTTATATATATTTTTTTACATCTATACGTTACTTAGTTCTTAATATTATATATATACACCCCTCCGTGCGTGCGTGTTTCTTTTAAGCCCGTTGTATTGTTAATAAGAATAAGTAGTTGTAGTTGTCTGGAGTGTAAGTTTTTGTAGATAAGTAACTGTAACTGTAAGCTAGTATTTAAGTAGTGCTGTAACTCTTGTTAGTGTACATTGTAGTAGTGATTTGTAAACTACTGTAGATACATGTAAGTGACAATGTAAGTTAGTACGTAAATAGTGCTGTAAGTACCGTTGTAAGTGGTTTTGTAATGCAAATTATAAAAATAAAATAATAAAAAAAACTTTTACTTAAAATCCTGTTAGTACGTAAATAGTGCTGTAAGTACCGTTGTAAGTGGTTTTGTAATGCAAATTATAAAAATAAAATAATAAAAAAAACTTTTACTTAAAATCCTGCTTGCTTTTGCATAGCTTTAACAATGGCTTCTGTCCCTCAGGCTATTGCTAATGTAAATGAAGTTGGATGTGAATGTTAAAATGAGTTTTAGTTTTAGTTTCATCACTTGTAATCAGTTCGTAATTTTGCGAAACAGGCACGAACGGCGTAACCAATTTTTGTGCTTGATAGCTTGCTCTGTTGAATGTATAGATGATTAGTTGAACAGCTTTATTCCTTTAATGTTGTTAGCTGCGGAACAAATTATTTCAGCCGTTTTGTTGAGCAAATTTTGACAGCTAAATTTGTTTCACAACGAATTATTTTTCAATTAATACTGAAATTTTTGCCTTCACTTGCCGACAAACTACTACAGTTTAATTGTTTTTACTTTGTTCAGCTCTAGTGACTATGCTTTGACTTTTGCCCATGGTTTTCGCAGGTGTCTGTACTGAGCTGAAGGGGAAGCTTTCAAAACATGGTAGTTCCGTGTGTTTTCATTTTTTTAATCACCGTACATCACTTCTGTCAAAAAATATATCACGTAAATTAGCAGTGTTATTTTTGTTTGCTTGGCAAACGTCTGAATCTGTCTACATTGTATGTTCACAAATATTGCTTTCAATGGATAACAGGTTTCTGTGAATGTATTAAAGGGCTATTGTCATGATAATGCGCATACGGAGCCTTAATTCGCATTGAAAGTATTTTAAACAATAGACATTTGGCAAGGTTGAGCACTGCATGCTGCTACGAATGACCATGGCCTTCTGCGATTGTTTTGGAGTTTTCACGTGTGCATGAACACCTCTTTGTTTTGCCTCATCCCTTTGTTTTAGATTTTGTCTCGAACCCGCTTTGTGTATCACCCTTCGAGAACATCATGTTTCCTATGATATTGATAAGAAAATACAAGCAATGTCTTCCGTTTAAAACTTCCAAAAATGACCAAATAATACCTTCTCTTAATTTTTATAGCTTTTACAAGCCTCGCGAGGTCAATGGAAGAGGATTTTAATCGCATAAATTAACTTTGATTTCTGTTCCGTCAGAATAGAAATCAAATCGTCACACATGTGCGGAAAAGTGACAGAGGCCCTTTAAGTTTCTTGCCGAAAAAGAAAGAAGTAACCACAGTAAATTTTGCCGCTACACAGAAAGGCCCTGAAAACACCAGAAATAACATTGCACTTCCGTGGCAACCGCATAACTTAGCAACAAGATACTGTTATGGGCCCTTGCCATGCATTCAAAAGATTAATTAATTGGCTGCCATTTTAGAATAAGGTTGATTCTGAACCTGTTTTAATCAGTCATCAA
The DNA here is from genome assembly GCA_947652115.1 of Blastomussa wellsi. Taxonomy (NCBI): domain Eukaryota; kingdom Metazoa; phylum Cnidaria; class Anthozoa; order Scleractinia; family Plerogyridae; genus Blastomussa; species Blastomussa wellsi. The sequence goes on along the minus strand of OX393566.1, from coordinate 15,472,478 downwards.
CTTAAAACAAAGACAAACACAACCATGAAGGAGGTTTAATTTGGTTATCCGGTTCTAACTCCTTAGCTTTTGTTTTGATAAAATGTAGTTGAGAAGACATAATATAAATTCATCAGCTGTCCAATTTCCTCAAATTTTGCCAAAATACTCAGCTGCTCAATGTTTGGATATCCCAGTGATACATTGTCACTTCTGCTTGATATATTACTTATCAGTATACATCTACTTGTATTATTTCAGGAATGCTACTCTCTGATTGGCTATGCTACTTACTATCTATCCTTTTTAGTATAAATCTACAAGCGTTCTATCACAAATGTGTTTCCTTCCATTACAGTTAGAAACAGACATGAACATTATCTCCAAGAAAGCAAGACAAGCCTTAGCTAAATACTCACATCAGGTACTTTGTTTCTTTTCCTGTCAGTTGTTTTATTCATTTAGATGTAGCTCACCACATGAAGCCAATACTTCAGTATAGTTGTACCACTGTCACCTCCTTGATTGAATCTGCTGTTTACTCGCCATCATGGTTTCTCATTTATAAGGATGTAAATTACTTTTTTGACCTGGCATAGCTCTACAGCACATTTGTACTTCTAGGTTAAGGTAAGTCTGCAGTCGGGCCTAGTGACCCATCAGGCCGGAGCTTATCCCAGTTTCTGTAGCATGAAGCAACAGAGAGTATTTCTACTCCCCCCTGGATGGATGCTAGTCCATCGCAGGGTTACCCCCAGCAGTAAATTCGCCGGTACCCATTTATACACCTGGGTGAAGAGAGGCACTGTGTGAGTAAAGTGTCTTGCCCAAGAACACAACGCAGTGCCCCGCTAGAGGCTCGAACCCAGACTGTCCGATCTGGAGTCCGGCACACTAACCATTAGGCCACTGCGCCTCCCTAGGTTAGTTGTTGAAAAAAAACTTGAAATGATGACAACAAATTTCGTGGGCCATACTATCAAATACGGCACTTAAAATTAACCAATCACTGTGCACATACTATCTGAGAGATATAGTTATAATGGTTAGTAGTGAACTCAAGTTATCAAAATGTTAGTAGTTTTATCATATTGGATCAGTAATGGGCTTATCTGTCTTCAATTAAAATAGCCATGCTAACTTTGCTGCTGAAAAAATTAAATTTTCCCAGGGTATCTATTTTCCTAGTATATGAAAAAAATCTTGAAGTCAAATCTTGTCCTTGTTGGCGTCCGTGTCCTTCAATCTAACTTAGGTCTCTAATAACAAGTTTGGTTTGATCAGCTCTAACACTATAACTAGTAAGAATTTTTTTTTATTCTTAGACTAGCCAATCAAACAGTTAAATATTGAGCAGTGGACATGGTTAAGGTGAAGGACAAAATTTGATAGCAGTGTAGGCAACCTGGTAAAACTGCTCAAATTTTTAGATTGAAACAAGCCAATCAATCAGTTTGGCAACATTGCTTGGTTTTAAAATTGCTGCAGATGTATTGTCCAAATTACAGGTTGTATTGTCTTGTTATAGGTTGTGGTATCCAATATCCTTCAAACCCGTAAGAAGACTGTTGTGATGATCACACCATCCCAAGAGACAGCCATATGGATGTCAGATTCTGAGCTGGAGGCCGGACGGGAAATTGAGGAGAAGATTGTTGGTGATCTTAAAAAAATGCATCAACAGTTTATAGCTACCTCGGTGATGCAAGGTACCTAGTAAATATACTGTTCTGTAGACAGTCACTGTCACAACTTCAAACATTGTAATTCTGTTGTAACTTTGAAAATGCACAGTAAAGCAAATGCAACCAGTTACACACCTTTTTGTTGTTGTTGTTCCTTTTGTGATCACATTAGTCACGCACAGGCTTAAAATGTTCATTAAGTAATGCACCAATTCAACACAACCAAAGAGAACTTTATGGGTACTGTGTAGAATCAGGCAAGTAAACCAAGTTTCATTTGTTAAAGCCTAGTTGTTCAGTCTTGACACCTGTCCAGTTGACATATAGGTATTAGGAGAAATTGCATGATCACTCTTGTGAGTTCCATCAAAATATATAAAGGACAATGAAGAATATTTCCTGGTAAATTCGTCAATCATTACCTATCTCCTGTAAAAGTTATTTTGTAACATACTCCCCATTGCAAAATAATAATAACAGTCTGCTTGGAAATGTCTCCTTCCTAGTTATAATTATAGTGAAAATTCACGTAATACCTCCCCCCCCCCCACACACACACATACAAAAATACCAAGAGCACACGTTCAGTCCCAAAATATAATATCCTTTGGATGCTTAATCTGTATAGTGGGAGGTCAAAACATTTCAGTGCTAAACTGTGAAAGTCAGTTAACTATATATATATTTTTAGACACCTTATATCTGTTGCTGATTTAGGAAACACAAGGTCTGTTATCGTTTCTGATCAACTTTGCCAAAACACCAACCAGATTCAGTCCAGTGTCCAGGTAACTGTAATGTGATAACTGCTGATTTAAGGAGTACATACCAGTTGCACAATGCTTTCAAGTGGTATACTTAAAAAATTGCCAACTTAGCACATTTTACAGAGCTCTAGACAATTTGACGTTATGCGGTGCTTTGCGTGTCTTCGGCTGAGTTATTGCAACTTAACGTATATTGCAGGTTATAGCGGGTTATAACCTGCCGATTAATTTTTGCGCGCGCTCATTGGACAAAACGCATCATGTGGTACAAAATCGGACGATGGGTGTCAGCCAATACACCCTGTCCGATTTGATGTGGGTGGTGTGATTTTATGGAGGAGTGTTAAACAAACAAACAGCCACCCTTTCAGCTTTTTAACAAAATCATAGTTTTGAAAAAAAATATGCAAATCAATCAATTTTGATTCATTTCAACCACAAGTTCACCCTGATTATCACTATAGGTTTTTCCTTTTTCACTGCGACAATCACATTGTTGAAATTAAACGGAGGGTTATAAAATAAATAAACCCCTTTCTGGCTTACTGGTATATTGGGGATAATGCCTTTAGCTGAAAGAATGTCCTTAAAATTTCACCTTTGCCCTCCCTTGAAGCTTTGCTTCTCGGCCAACTCCTCATTTTTTGAACAATCTTTCAGCCTCAGGCATTATCCTCCAATATACCAGCCGCCTGAAGGGGTTTATTTACTAAATACCTGTCAACTGCAGATCATCGATAACAATCACTTCATGACCATATATGGGCAGTGTGACAGTTTGTTGAATAATAGTTTTATTAAAAATGCCCAAAAATATTGTACAAACATTGCGAAAAATGCATTCTTTTATGCGTACACCTACCATATTTGTAGGTCAATGGTATATGAACTCATATACCATTGCCTCTAAACCAATCAGAACTCGGGAAATGCAACATACCATAGCTAGTTTTTAATAGTGCAGGATATATGTCAAGTACAGATGATGGATAACAATCGCTTCATCACCATATATGGGCAATATGGCAGTTTGTTGAATAATAATATGGAATATGCCACTAATTACTTGTAATTTCCATGTATACATGTTGTAGGTGTTTTCAGATTGAATCTGTTTCCAACCTAGATTACTCTGCTTCATCCTGGCATAAAATGAAATAGACCAAGATAAAGATAAGTTGTTAATTACGAATAATTTAAATTCATTAAAAGCAAGCGCAGTTAATTGTTATCTTCTGGGTGAAACAGATTAATCTAGATTGGAAACAGATTAAAGGGCTGTTGTCATGAGTATCACTTCAATAATGCAAGAGCCTAATGATATAATGCGGGGGAAGCAATGCTTGTAACACTATAATTTTCCAAAATTTTTTAAATAAAGTTGAGTTGAGGTGCATTTAGTTGTGTTTACACCAACGGCAAAGTACAAAAATGGTCCAGTTTTGGTGAAAAATTACAATGCCAGTGTGCTTATTTATTCAACTCAATTATTTACATGAGGGTCCGGTAGGCTCACTAGTTGCTTGGAGGTGAATACTTAACAATTATCCTGCGAAATCATGCAGAATATCGCCTGATACTAAGCTGACGAGGCCATAGGTTGATTGGGCTAAAATCAGACGATCTTCTGCAAGATTGAGCAGGATAATTGTTTTATTATTCAACAAATTGTCAAAGAGCATTTTACAGCTAGAAAAGTTGCTGTTATGCGGTGCTTTGCGAAACTTCTACTGAACTATTGTTACTTAATGTATACCACACAATATCTGTCAGCTGCAGTTGATGGATATTGAGAGCGTAATGACCATATTTGGACATTGTTACAATTTGTTGTATAATAACAAAGGATATCCCATGTTTGAATAGCCAATCAGAGCACGCCAACAACACTATCCACTGTTTTAGTATATGCTAAAGCAAACAACTTACTAACCTACCGGTAGCTTGCTTGAGCCGTGTTGGGGAATATTGTCCGGCAGTCATTTATATATGGACTGAGTACAGTCATGACCTTGGGCCAATATTCCCCAGTGAGTATGGCCCTCACACACAAGGAACACTGCATCTGATAAAAATCACAGCCACTTAATATTATTTCATTTCCTCTGATTACTGATCGAACACTCCCCTGCAGAGGGTTGAATTTTTTCACCCTGCCTGCCACTGGCTGAACTTTGTTCCAGTAGTTCTGGCTTCAACTCCTTGGCTTGCTTTGTCAAATGCCAACTGGTTAGCTTTCCATGCGTTTGGATTTTTAGCAAACTTATGTTCTCTTTCTTCTGCAATAATCAAGAACACTGTACCGGTAAATAATGGACCCGCGTTTGATCCACTCATTTAGTTTTGTTAGTCAGCCTCCACCATTTTTGATACCATCAAAATTATGGAGAAGTGGAATCTTCCTGCATCACTATAAGTTATGTTACTGAAGTATTTTAATTACCTTTAGCAAGTTTCTCAGATCCTCCATGTAAAACTTAATACTAAAACTCTTGCATGTAAACAAAAACAAAGGCATGGGTGACTAGGGCCCTTTAAGTGTTTTTCATTCCTATTCAGCGGTAAATACACTGACACTGAACAATTTTTCTACACAAAAAATTAATCACGATATTGGCAGTCAAATCTATACCCTCCGGTCAATGGAGGATCACTGGAGATTTCAAATTGAAGCGTCAGTGGAAATTCCAAGAGGTAGGGGGTCTTAAAGGGGCATTGTCCCTTTAACCCTTTGTTCCCTGAATTTATACCCAATTTTAGAGGAAAAATGTCATGAGTAGAGAAATTGGCTCATAACAGCCTATGTTTTCACCCGAAACATAAATAAACATACATTTCTGAAAAGTAGAATAGGTGAAGAGTCTAAATATGTAAACATTGACTTCAACCGAGTTTTTTCGTGTTACTGGCGGTCCAAGAACACCTCTTCCATGATAACAACATGCCACAGGTACTTGTCATCATTTTCTCCCATTTTCCTCACTTTTGGCATCTTCTGAGGCAGATGTTTTGCTCGAACAGCTAGTCTCCAACAAATTGTCACTTTCATCTGATGTATCAAAGAATATTCAATGAACTTCATTCCACCATTTTTAAATCTCCAGACAACAGCTGTAAACAGTGTTTTGAAAAAAACTTGAAATATTTCAACTAACACAAACGAGCAAGAAACGTTCTCAATTTTAAAACTGAGTGAGGAGGACTGGAACAGAGAGGGACCTTTTGGCCATGTTTGCTGGGACAAAATGTACATCGTATTTGCGCTTATATGCATTTTCAGGGGCCAAAGGGTTAAAGTCAAAAATGTAAACTGGAATTCCTCAAGGAGGGGTGGGGTTGAAACCTCAAAACCCTTCTCATCCCCATGGCCCTTTTCATTTCCCTTAGCTAGCAGGGCCTTGGCATGAAAAACAAAGGGCTCTGGGCTCTGAATTTTTTTATTGGCTGTTTGAGAACAGCTAAATCTTAAATGGAAGTCAAAATGTTCAACGGCTGCTATATTGCAGCACACAACACGTAGAAACATCAATACTTTATACAAGTCTGGAAGTCCTAGAATCTTGGACTGTCCCCAGAGCCAAGGCCCTGCCAGCTAGGGGAAACGAAAAGGGCTATGGGGACGAGAATGCTTTTAGAATAAAGTAAATGGCTTGAACCAAACAGTTTATCACATGGTCTGATCTTCTGAGTGAGAGAAGCCCATGACTTCTGCTCAGAATGTAGAAACATCAGTCACTACTACCAGCAACAGTCCTTTTCAGGGCTACTCTTACAATTCAACTCAAAAGCCACACATGTACGCATTGCGGACCTGTTTTTATGTTAGCTAGAGTGTGCACACATGAATTGGCGGGTTGGAGATTAATTATGGTTTTATTTGCACACAGGTGGGGCACTTTCTTACAAGCCAGATACAAGCTCTTCCTGCTTCTCAAACTGGAGAGGGTGTCATTACAGGGTACTCCACTTATACCATTCCAGGTACTTCACTTGGCCTTCCTCCATCACTTGTCACACATATTCAGGTGGAGAAGCCTGAAGAGCCACCCCCTTCACAAGAAATAGGCCAAGGTGCTGTGTCAGAGTCCTCTGAGTCACCAAATTCTTCAGCACAAATGTTTGGGACGTTGTCTGATACTTGTTTAACAACAGATATGAAAGCTTTCATTGAGTCATTCAGGGCCAGACGGATCGCACTTGGATACACCCAGGAAGATGTGGGCAATGAGCTGTCACATAGCAATGGACATTCATCTTACAGTCAGTCGTTCATCTCTCGATTTGAGTCCAAAAATCTTGGTCTTAAGGCAGCAGAGAAAATGAAGCCAGTCTTGCAGGCATGGATTGAACAAAAAGAACAGGAGTGTGCCAAAGGGCTGCGAATGTGCAAAAAACGTAAAAGAAGAACTTCCTTCTCAAATGAAACTCTGCAGTATTTAATTCACAATTTTGAACAGAATCCAAAGCCTACCAGTGCAGAAATTAATGAACTTTCTGCAAAATTAGGGTTAGAACCTGTCACTGTAAGAGTTTGGTTCTGTAACCGAAAACAAATGATGAAACGAATGGCATCTGGAAAAGGTCGCCCTAATATCTCACTAAAGGCAGAACTTGATGCCAAGAAACAAGATGATCAGCTGAGTGAAGAGAAAGAGCCAGCTAAACTAGATTTTACCAACATGCCAGTTGGTCAGTTCTCATTCACAGAAGACCGTGTGAAGGCACTTGTATGTTTAACATCAGAGGGAAGCCCAGTGAAAAGTTCACGTCCTGCAGTACCAGCTGCTGTAAGCTTTGCTCAAGTGCATGATGATAGTATTGTTCACTCAGTGCCAGAGACCACCCCACGAGAAAACACACAGCTTGTTGAACCAGGAATGATTAGAAATGGAGTAGCTTCATATGAGGCAGTCTCTAATGTACCTTTGACTAAATCACAAGGTTGAACTTCTGGTGAATAAGTGAAAGCTGAGAAACCTTTTAAATTAGTACCATATTAATGATGATCTGGTGGTCAGTGAGAGAGAAATTGAAACCAACGTGAACCAATGCATGGAACTGCTTTGTTCGGCATACACTTAATATGGAAGCAATTTGTATCTGCTTTTCAGCATCTGGTGTTAGTTCACTCTTCCTTGTAGACCCCAGCAGTGCTAGGCATGAGACTGCAAACTGATTTCAAACACAGATATGGTGATTTGCTTGTGATTTTCACAGTGGTTCTGTCCTCGTGTACCAGTGCACAAGGGTATTTTCTGTTTAGGATTCATTGGTGTTCTGTGGTGTATTATTTGGTCTTTTGTATCGGCTCTTGTGTACCACTACACAAGGACAGAACCTACACAGTACATTTGTCTGTATCACATATCGTTGTTTTTCTAATCACACCAAAACTCAAGCCACTATTATTTGTATTTGATTTGTGATCTCATAATGTCAAAGCCTACTGGAAGAGCAGTAGTTTCAGCTTCACCTTTTGTCCCAGGTTGTGGTGCAAAAATGAACAACCTAGTGCTAAGAGGAGACTGGGCACTAGTAGTTTCAATGGCATGTTGCTCAAAGTAGACCCATATGAATAATAAATTTCTCATTAAACATTCATGTAAATCTGTAAGACAGATTTTTTGCAAAATTGGAAAATGTGATATTTTGCCCATTCTTTAACCTGTCTGAAAGATTTTTATTTTATTGGATATGAATGTTTAATCAAAACCAATATCCAATTTCTGAAATTTTGAGGTGAGGTCATACAGTTAGATTTTGAGAAAAACACCATTGAAGCTACTTGTGCCCAGTCCCCTCTTATGCACTCAGTCAGACGTTTTGGCTGTTTATTATCATTTTTATTGTTCAAATTTCACATATCACGGTTTTATGCTATAACTAACAGGGTACAAAAGAGTTCAAAGTTGGGCTCATTTACCATTTAAAACTGTAGTAAGCTACCTTGAACAAGACAATTTTTAACAACTACCGGTATTTTTAACCCAACATTGCTGCATTAAAAATCGGCACCATGTAACAATGTATTGGGCGATTTTTAACTCAACAAAATATTGTGGAACGTGTTGCAGCAGTTTGTAAGTAATTCAAAAACTGGCAACATTGTTTACTGAATTTTGTTGGAGCTGGTTCATGTAACACCCTTGTTAACATACACTTGAGTAGTACACATGTTAAAAGTGAGGTTGTGTTAATTACTTACCATTGCTTCGGGCTGCCGCAACAATGGTGCATTAAAAGTTATCTCGTGTAACTTGGATTAAAAATCAACATTAAAAATTGGCCCATGTAACATCACCTTTAAACTTTGTATAAGAAGGTTAAAGAGGAGATTAAAGGTTACTGTTAAAATTTGATAAGAGCAGCAGACTTCGACAGTCTGATTTATAGTAGCTGGCAAAACAGAAGATATTGTACTGGCTACAAAGTGTGTTTGGAATTAATTCACTTGTACTTGAATAAAAGAAGTGTACATTAATAGTGCCACAAAATATTTGGATAAGTGCTGGAAGCTTATTTTGCTTTTGCTTATAAAGTCGTAGCCTATTTGAAAGCTGTGGATTATAATATAAATAGGTGTGACTTGTTTTGCATTGTCAAAATTTCACAGATTTTCATGTAAGATTTACATGTAAGATTCTTGTTATGAAGGTATCAGGCACTATTCCTTGAAATTTTGCAGGATAATTGTTAAATTTTAACAGACAGACAAGATTATTCTAAGCATTTGTCGATAACAAAGTAATTTTTTACACCTGTTTTTTAACTTTTGGTAGATTGTTTAGGACAAAGTTGGCTCTCGTTTTGGAAATGCAGTTAAGAACACACAAACCATTGTTTTATGCGTCACTGTATTTTAGCGAGCATTGTTTCTTACCTTTAGTTTCTATTTTTATGTCATCTGTGTCTGGTACACCAATTGTGTGTTTGAAAATGTAAAGTTTCACAGCAGCTAGTCTATGGCCAATGGAGATTTAGGCAAAATAAAGTTTTTAATCGTGGGTGGTCCAGTTCTTTTAATATAACTAATGTCCATTTTTATCCATATGTTTTGGAGGTACGGTAATCAAATATTTAAAGAATATTTGATTCTCCATGTGAAAACTGGCCTCAAAATAGCGGGGACCTTTTGTACTCGGCACATCAATAATATTAGTTACTGTCCAATGTTAGTGTCTGTTTAGGGAAGCAAGGGTGGCTTAGTGGCAAGAGTGCTCTCCTCCCAACAATTCCGGGTTGAGTTTGTTGTTGGTTCTCTCCTCACAAGGTTTTTCTCAGGGTTCTCTGCTTTTCCTCCCTCAAAACCAACATTTCTAAATTCCAATTTGACTTGGATAGAGGGGGGTCACCTCTCAGCTCTCACAAGGTCTCACCTGATTGGGGACCACCCCTCAGGTGAGAAAAGAAGAAACAATGGACCCTACCCTAAAACAATAGGGCTGCAACATTATCCCTGCCACTGAAATTTAGAGGTTATAGGAGCTGTGAGGCTACCGGATATAACGAGGACCCACATGAAAACCAGCCAAGGCTAATGTGGTTTCATCTCTAAATATCATTATTTTTATATGATAATCAAATCAATGCATGTGCTATGATTGGTCAATCAGCTATGGTTTATTGTGCCAGTAAACTCATGGAAAAATCACATTTTCTGGATTATTATATGAAAGCAATAGACCACAAGTTACTATGGTTTATTTAACAATTATTCCATGAGCGCGTGTTGGATATGAAATGGTAGATAGCCAACGAGGCGCATAGCGCCGAGTTGGCTATAACCATCTCATATCCAACAAGCGCGAGTGGAATAATTGTTTTATTAAAAACGCCCCAAAAATATTGTACAAACATTGCAAAAATGCATTCTTTTATACGTACACATCCTTTTTTGGTAGGTCAATGGTATATGAGCTCATTTACCATTGCCTCTCAACCAATCAAAACTCAGGAAATGCAATATACCATAGCTAGTTTTTAATAAAGGCTGGTAAACCACTTGGGATGTTGGTAGAACACTCAAAGAATTTGTAAATCACTCGCCTACAGCTTGTGATTTACAAATTCTTGTGTTCTACCAACATCTCGCATGGTTTGTCAGCCTATGAACCATAGTAGTCTATTGCTTAAATATCTACATGCAATATAGTTTTGTGTTTGATATCCTAAACACTGATAAGATTTTTAACACAACCCAAAATGTTAGTATAAATTTTTAAATATTTTGTGATTCAATCAACTTTACCCCACTGTTACCATTTTTGTCCTTAAAACATTTTTCCTCAAGTAAACAGACTTCAGTCAGAGAGACGTTGGCATTTGGACCTTAGTGACGATGTAACAGATTCAAGAATCTTGTGTCAGTGATTTCTTGCTAAATATATTCATGTGTAAAGATTCAGGAACAATCCTTCCACCAACAAAAAACAACAAAGTTGAAGTTTGGGTGTTTCAATCATTTAGAATTATAGCCCCATACGCTCACCATGGAATCTTTGCGGGCTTTATTTTTAAAAGAACATGGGCAAACACTATAGAAGCCTGGTTCCCGGAAGTAGTTTATATTGTGTTGCAAATTGAAAAAAATGGCAGCAACAATCTTTTAAAGTTGCCTTTTTATTTCCTTTATTATGGCTGCTAAAACAAATATTAGTGAAATAAACTCAGGGAGATTAAAGTGCACATGAGTCAATGAGTCATGAGTCAAGTTATGAGTCAGGTCAGCGGTTTTCAAAATCCAAAATGGCGGACAATGTAGAACTCAGTAACGAATGACTGTGTATTCGGCGGTCCGCTACGTAACGATTTTTGTTTCTCAAATTCATATCAGGGCTGTCAATAAGGGCCGTAACCCGTAACACCTGTTACGACTGAGTATGCTTGATTTTCCCTTGGTGCTACGGGTGAAATTGCCTGTTGTTGATAGAATTCAACCACAAAGTAATAAATTTGTTACGGGTGTGGAGAACGAGGCTACAGGTGACGCAAAACTTAATGACGGCCCTGCATATTAAAGGAGAACACTTTCAGAAATTGAAATTATTAAACGGACGCTAGTTACAGCGAAAGACCCTTGCATTTACTTGCTGAAATATGTCGGGAAAGACTGGCTATTGCTATCGCGTGATCCACAACTGATTCACTCCCAAGAAGTCTTACAAGAGACCTACTGACCGGTATATCACCCAACAAAGTTGAAGAACCCTCGAGACCTTAGCTGGCCCAACAAACAGCAAAAAGGATAGGGGGGTGGGGTGGGTTAGCAACTTTTGAACCTTCGCAAATGGGTGGGTCATCCCTATATTGAGCCCCTGGAGGGGGTGGGTCATGATGGTTTTCGGACTGGAAACTACTCTCAGAAGGGTTCCCGGGGGGAGCATGCCCCTGGGGCCCCTAAAAACTTGTTTCTCCATTGCTTGTGGCCCACCCAATACCATGAGCCCTGCCAATACATTTAACCCTGCTATAAAATTGAGATTATACAATACCCTTTACAAAAGATATAAAGGGAAAGTGACATTTACTAGAGTTTTTTTTGGAGGGTGGGGGCTGATCATGTATATTTTGAGCCATCCTTGGGGGTTGGTCCGCAAACTTTTAAGCAAAGTGAGGGGTGAGTCAGCTTGTTTCTAAGCAAGCCCTTTTTTCACCCCCCCCCCCCCCCCAACGCAATACTTTTTGACCAGTCCCTTATTTATTATAATTTTTCAGCTTTTTGTGTCAAAGGCCACTCCCCTGGCATGGGCCTACTTTTCCCCTCCATCCATGGAATGACGCCAGCAATGATGTCATCAAGACAATAAAAACATATCAGAGTTATTGAAGGTTGTCAGATAACCAAAAAAAGAAACACAAAGAACATTACACAGCTTCTACTTTGATACAAATGCTTATTTATTCATTTGTAAACATAAATGCAAGCTTGTAAAATAGTAACGCTTTCTACTTGTAAAGAATGCGAATCCAAACAGTCTGTTTAGCGATGCATATTTGATGGAAAACGATCCAACAAAACTCGAAACAACACACTGATTCATTACTTCTTCAATTCAGCACGATCTTTACGATGAGTTCTGAAAATCAAAATACACCTACTCAGTACTGACTACTGAATCAGGGTGTTATAAAACTTGGCTGATTTACTTAGCAATGTTCTTCAAAACAGTAACGTCTTGTACTTGTAAAGAATGTGAATCCAACAACAACAAGCAACAACAAAACTTTAAACAATTCAACATACTGAAACATTGCTTATTCGATCCAGCACATTTAAGATGAGTTCTGAAAATCACCTCCTGACTACTGAATTATTGTTTTGGCTTATTTACTTCCAAATACCGTCAAAATTGGCATTATGACCATAAAAATGGTAGACCAAGGTTGCTGATCATTTCGAGCTCTTCTGGTTTAAGTCCTTGCAGCAGCTCATCACTTATGATGATATGCTTTGGTGCTTCAATGGAGCTTCCAACTGGGGTGTACTGGCAGCAGGTGGCGTTGAAACAAAAGTAAAATTTGGATGGAATAAAGAACTTGTCCCCTTTGGAGTTGGGGTGTTTGTACCAAAAAAAAATCTACAGACTCAAATTGAAAATATTGACCTTGGAGTGTACGATTTGCATGACAATCACACTCAAAAATCATGAATAATGCATCACACATCATTCAAAACAACAAACAAAAACACTTCAGGGAACAATCTGCGATAAGCAAGCAAAATTTCAAGTCTAAACGCAATGAACACGGTGGATGGAAGAAGATTGTACTCACCGAATCTGGCTTTCCACGCTTCCACACGTTCCCCGCCATCTTGAAAAGGCTACAAAAAAAACCGCTGACCAGACTCATAACTTGACTCATGACTCATGACTCACGACTCATTGACTCATTTGACTCATAAAACAGGATTCCTCAAACTCAGGTGACTAGGGAGATGAAAATGTGGACAAGCTATTTAGCAGCAAGTGCCAGAAATACGAACAAGGAGGCTGTCTGCGTATAAATTTGGTGATTTTTAATGCTATATTCTAAACCAGCTAGAAGATGGGTTTCCCAACGTCCTATGAGAAAAAAATGAGTTTTGAGTCCTTTAACAGCTTGGACATCCACAAGCAGCTTTTTAGACCTCAAGCGGGCATTATTTTCTTGTAGAACATAGATACCCATCTTCTAGTAGGTAATTAGAATATAGCCCTGTATGCTTGCCATGGAATCTTAGCGGGTGTTATTACTCGGGCTCGCCGAGTTTTTTTTTCCAACGTTCAGTCACAAATCGCAGTCTGGGCTTTAAAGCGCATGCGTCGAGTAGATGAGTGGTCGCTCAGCGCTCTGCACATTGCTGAGCACATGGAAAGCAGAAGTTGTTTGAAAGTTTATTGTAGCACGGATTCCATCACTTCAAGGGAGCTGAAATCACATAGAAACGAACACGCCGTTCGCGGAAGGCCCACGCGAAAGGACGTTGAGCATATTCGGAACGGGTCAGTCCGCATGCCTTACGAGAGATCAATTTACGAGCGAACATTTATGAGTGAACCTATCAAGAATCATGTTATACCAAATGAGCTATCAAATCTTACTCTTGATAAAAATCATCTTTAATCAGTTTTAGACGTGATCGTGAACCAAGTAGACTTCCAGTACGAACTCTACAACGTCTGAGTAACAAGAGGAGAAAGGTTAGAGAATTTGTTTACAAATGTATTTGTTCGAGTACACCTAAGTCAAGTTTTGTTTACAAATTAGATCTCTGTGGATGTCATTTATATTGGTGACAACCCCTTGATACAGAAATAACTATTTCTTGTGAACTTTGCTGTCAGATGACACTGATGTTTCAGATTATTAAAATATTATGTTTTGTTAACTTTTGTTTACAAATTAGATCTGCGTATATGTCAATAAACAAAAGTTGAAATACACGAGTTTCAAATTATAAAGTGCAAAGTTTCAACTTTGCCGTGGTGGGCAGTCATAGAATACATTTTATTGTCTATTCAATCCAAGTCAGCGGAAGTCAGAGGCTCCAACTATCTCTGCATTTTACGAACCAGAAATGATATGGAAACTACTATAAATATGCAAATTCCCAGACAACCATTCGATCTTGTCACATAGGTATAAAACACTTTCATAGCTGTAATCTATATTTATACATAAAAATTAAGTTTCAGTGAAAAAGAGCAGCCCGAGTACACACAGTTATGCATCTAGTTTTTAATAGAGCATGGGCAAAAACTATGTAGTTAATGTTGCGTTGCGAATTACTATCATTCTAAACCAACTAGAAGATGGGTTTCCCACTGTCCTATAAGAAAATGGCCTTTTGAGGTCTAGAAAAGCAGCTGAATGCCCTTGCCCAATGCACCTATCAATGTAAATCCTGCGGGGGAAGGAGTGCGGGCATAGGTGGGGGATTTGAACTGAGCTGAGATTTTTTGTTCAAATGCCCAGCCCCAGGGCAATTGTAGATGATCAAAAGAGTCACTAAAAGTCAATAAAATGTTGCTAGAAAGGCTATTAAAACGGTCAAAAGCCCACCCTACGGGATGATAAGAACTGTCAAATCCCCCACCTATGCCCGCACTCCCCCACCTCCAGGATTTACATTGATAGGTGCATAATGGCTCAGGCATCCACTAGCGGTTTACTGGAAAACCAGGAGCGAAGATCGAGGATCAAGGATGAAGGATCGAGAATCAGGGATCGAGTGAAAAAAAAAAAGAAAATGAAAACTTCCAAGCTCAGAAGATATTTAAGATATGTTTAAGATATATTTAAGCACACGTGACTAAGGATGCGCACTTGGAATCAACAAACTTAACACCATTTTTAAACGATGGCGTACATGTCGTCATGCATGGTGCACCCGATCTATAATGGACAAAGACAAATTTTCAAATTGTAATCGGTTCACCAATGCCAGCTCTTCGGGATCTTTTGCTTAACCTGTGCGAGCGTCACGTTATCTTTTCATTTTATTTTTTAGCGGGGTTGGGGGGTCAAGAAACGCGTTGCATATGCATGTTTATTGATTACTGGTTTCTGTTCTTTTTCTTTTTCGGATGCCATTGTTTCCTAGATTTTTTTCTTTTTTAATTATTTTTTAATTAAAAAAAAACAAACAAACAAAGTAATAAAAAAATAAAATAGAACGAGACAGAATCCTTATGTTACTCGTAGTACTCATGTATTAGTCATAATGGACAACATAGACTTGCGATTTCCAGCTGTCGCTTGTACCGCATACTGGATAGAAATTAGAGCGACAAATCGCATCATAACGTGTTAAGGGCTTGACAATTTGCGGCAGACGACAAAAAATAACAAATAACCCGGCCCTGAAGAGGAGGCGGGCAGAGAGAGAGCCTCAATAATAATCAATAGTATCAATGAAGTATAAATCGGTTTGTCTGAATGACATTAATCAACACTATATTTATTTTCACTTGTGCAGGGGCCCATACAAGCCGTGTGACTGTTTGTGTGCAAGAAAGAGTGATAAAAACGTAAATCTGGCTCTAGTTTTTTATGATGAACTTGAGCGATTTGAAGGGTTTTGCGTTGACTGTTATTAAAGGTTAAAAGAAAAGTAAATAAATCTATTGAATAAAAAAATATTATTAAATATATTTTCTATCACCAATCGCCAATCCTTGATCCTTGTTTCATCCACTAGCAGCTTTTCTAGACCTCAAGCCGGCATTATTTTCGTATAGAACATGGATACCCATTTTCTAGTATGAAAATATTCCTTTGAGGGTAAAGGTACCATGTCTTTACATTCCTGCTATCATGCCATAATCTTTCTCTTTTTGCAACCAATTCTCCTTTTCATCAGTCTCTATACAGTAGACCCTCTTGTAACTCAGTCACTTGTGCAGTAGCACTTCAGCTGTTTGTGCATACTGGTAACTCCACCACTTGTACCTATGTGATGAGCTCCAGTGGTATAATAACCACCAAACATATCTTGCGTAGAATCCATTTCTCAAACAGAACTCTTGTTATTTTTCACTTTTATTATTTGATGGTTCTTGGTACTGCTTTGGAAGCTTAAAACCCACTAAGCCAGCAACCTCCTCAACAGGTCTCTCACCTGCTCCCTTGTACTTCGTATGAAGCATCTGTAAATTAAAAGTGAAATAACAACTCCCAATACTCATTACTGTAGACTATTTTCATATTGGACTGGGACTATGTGCATGTAGCTTGAAATAGAGGCTAATGCCGGGGAATATGATTAAAAAGAGCTTTGTGTAATTTACATTTGAAACAATTCCCTGCATTAGCCTCCATTGCAAGCTGGTTCCAGTACGAAAATAGTCAATTGGCCAATAGAAAATGGTCTATTGTAACCACCGCCAGCTAGCTCAGTTGGTAGAGTGTCGAACTACAGTGCGGGAGGCCTCGGGTTTGAGCCTCAGACCGGACCAACACTCAGGGTCTTAGAATAACTGAGGAGAACATGCTGCCTTTGGAATGCCATCTACAAGTGGTTTGGTGCTCTAGTATTCTTGGATAATGATGATAAACTGTTGGCCCCATCTCCTGCATCTTCATTGTTACAGTCATTAAGGCCCAGGAGGTACTCGTATTATACGTGGTGGGGAGGGCCAACAGAGCTTCATATAATCATATTGCAAACCCCCAAAAAATACACGAGCCTGAAATTTTAGACTTAAAAAAATGCTTGGCATCAAAGTTTACTGCTTAAAAAAAATACAAGACTTGAATACCTCAATCCAGATTTATTCAATCAAACAGAAATTTTGCTCGGAGATGTGACTAAAAAAATATACATATTTTTTAAGGCCTAAAAAAATGTGACAGATCTCTTGACCCAAAAAAATACAGAGCGTGTAAATTTTCAACCCCCTGTCACGTATACAATGACTACCCTCCCCCCTTGGGGCTAAAGGACCCTATGAAACTTCAGCCACACTTTTATTATTGTACATGGGAGAGTTTCAGTATGTGTCATGAATTGATAAAAGTTATACGAATACATGACATACTGAAATTTACGATTGCACAGAGAGATTCGAGACAACAGAGAGGCATAATCAGAGCCCAGCGACTAGCCGAAAAATAACTACAATGTCTACCAAAGTTAAGGCTACAAATTTACAGCCTAGAACGTTTCAGTGAAGTTGAAATAAAAGAAAAATACAAGACTTGAATACCTCAATACAGATTTATTCAATCAAACAGAAATTTTGCTCAGACATGTGACCCAAAAAATACACATTTATTAAGGCCTAAATGTGACAGATTTCTTGACCCAAAAAACACCGAGCGTGTAAATTTTTAATCAAAAAAAACCTCGGATCTCCCCCCGTCATGTATACTGCGAGTACCCCCCTGGGATTAAAGGACCCTATTCAGCCACACCTTCATTTTTGTTTACATGGGAGAGTTTCAGTATGTGTCACGAATTGATAAAAGTTATATGAATACATGACTTACTGAAATTTACAATTGCACAGAGAGATTTGAGACGACAGAGAGGCATAATTCGAGCCCAGTGACTAGCCGAAAAATAACTGCAATGTCTACCAAAGTTGAGGCTACAAATTTACAGCCTAGAATGTTTCAGTGAAGTTGGAACTTGGGAATTATATTGAATATTGGTTAATCAACTTGAAGAAATGTTAAAAAGTTTCATCTATCGCTATTTAAATAGTAACCATTTAAATAAATGTTGGGTCATTCTTTAGGCGAAATAATACTCCACACCAATTTATATTCAAGCCAGTGTTTTCCTAAATCTAACAGAACGATTTCTATGATATTTTCATGTAATTACTGTAGATGCTATAAGATTCAGTTAAGACCAAAATCATCTTGCATCAAACCTTGTCCATGGACAAACCTTTCAATAACAATTATGAATTAATAAGTTTTTGTTGTATTTTAGCACCTCAAAACTTAGTCATAAATTTTCTCCAAATCACTCATAATAATTCTCCCAATTTTGCAGACAGCAAAATTGATTGACAGTCAGCACTACAAATGTCACAGAGAGAAAACAACGATAGAATTCCATTCACCCTCACAACCACGCAGTTAAATCCATCATTCTCAAAAACTTTAAATTACTTCAAAATGATCCTGACACTGGTAGAATCTTTTTGCAACCTCCATTAATTTCATTTAAACGTGACAAAAACATAGGTAACTTTTTAGTCAGAAGTGCATTCCAAACTAGTGATCAACCCGGAACTTTTAAATGCGCTCGTGCACGATGCAAAACATGCCCTTTCATTCACAACGTTGACAAAATATCGGGACCCAAGCAATCTATCAAAATCACTGATCATTTCACCTGTACCTCAGCCAATGCCATCTACTGTATAACTTGCACTCTTTGCAAAAAGCTATACATCAGCGAAACAGGGAGACGACTTGGCGACCGATTCCGAGAACACCTTCGTGACGTAGAGAAAGACGACAAAAATGCATCGAAACCGGTCGCGAGACACTTCAATCTCCCAAATCATTCTAAGCAACATATGGCAGTCTGCGGCCTTTCCCTTCACCAAGGAAACACGGAAAGCCGTAAAACTCTAGAACAAAAATTTATTTTTCTAATCGGCACTCTTAATCCTCACGCTATCAACGAACGCTTTTCATTCAACTAATTTATTCCGAAATTTTCACGTTACCAGGCACCAGCCAATAGCGAAGCTCCATCTTTCTGTATATAAAAACACACAACGCACAATTCCTTGATTCGCTCCGACGAAGGGCTAACGCTCGAAACGTCAGCTCTTGAATCTCTTTACGGTGGCCAATTGACATTATCAACCCAGTTGATAAAACCAAATTATACTATTTCAAGGTCTCGTTTGATTTGAAGGCAATTTTATACATTGCCAAAGTTGACTTTATTCATGGTGACTGTGCCCTTCAAATGAAACAAAAGAATTTAAAATTGACAGCAAGTTATGAAATTGGTCTATTGACTACCCTTTTCTCCAATCACAATCAAATTTCACAATCTGACTAAGGCTTGGATGCTCTTTCATGTGGTAGGTATTTCACTCTTTAACCCAGTTGAACCCCATGTTAGGCATTTGTACCCAGTCCTCTGCTAGTTTAGAACATGGCACATTGCTTGCTTGAAACAGTACCACTGGACATTATTTGGTTAACTCTTGTTTCTTCCCATTGTAAATCTCTACATAAGATTAATTTTTGCAGAACATGTAACTACTGTAGATGCCGGTGTAGAAACAATGCATAAAGGGGGCCCTCTCATAACTACAAATCTAAAGTCGTTGCTAAGGGATAACTCAAGATGGTGCATGTGAAACTAGTGCCAGACCTACATGTAAACCGCATGTGAGAAGTTCAAATTCTTATTTTTCTTACACATCAGAAATAACATAACAGTTGTATGGATGTGAAATAGGAACGCTACTGTAGAAAGTGGGCAAAATTAATATGGGTGTTAATTACCAGTAATTGACAGTTTCAATCTCAAATGGCAAAAGTTATTGTTAATAATTAATGATAAATATTTTATATAGCTGCTAATTCATGCAGCTGTTATATAGCTGTTACAACTGTTAGTTGTTAAAAAAAATATCATAGATTGTCTTGTTAATTGCTCATGACTTTTATGATAACACATATTCCATAAATCCCATATTAAATAGCATCAAGTTTTTTATCTATTGGCACTGGTTTTAATTCTCAAGTTTATATGCCTTTTTAGTTTTGGGATTTCTTCTATTCTGGTCACTTGACTGGTCAGATAAAGTTGTGATTACTCTTCAATTGAACAAACATGTGCAAAAGGCTTATCAGCAGTATTATATGATGATTACCAACCACTTCATGCCAAATCGGTAGTTACGAAGGACTCCCTAAAGTTTAAGCACACAGACGTTAAAAACCTCCTATGATCAAAGTAAATTTCAAGATCCGACCCTACATGTAGATTGTCAATAATGAAAATAAAGGTCATCATTCAGACAAAACTTCAAATTCAGAGTGGACAGATCTAGAGGCAATGCCAAAATTAATTTTGACAGCAATCATATGTAGGTATAAAAACTCACCTGTGTCATTCTCTGGTTTTCAAGCAAGCAGAGATAGTACAGACAATCACTATAGAGTTTGCTTGCCAATGTTTCTCCAGCTTGGGAAAAGCGACGATACTCTGACACAAGATACTGACCTTCCAAACTGGAAGTGATTGGTTCCTAAGTGACACAAATAAGAAAAAAAGTTTCAGTCATAAAATTATCAATGGAGTGTTGGCTAAAGAAAAAAACATCCCAAGGCTTTCTATGAATTTTTTTTATTTTGAACCTCTGCTCAGCTTACCCAGCTCACATGGTTGGCTCCCTACCCTGCATTTTGAACCTCTGCTCAGCTGCCCAGCTTAACCCCCCCCCCACTTAAACTAAAAAAACTGCACAAAACCTTAGCCAAATGAAAATCATAACCAAGTTCAACTTTCAATCCTAGATTAGTGCTAACCGCCTTTTCGAACAACCAGTACGTATATCATGCAAAACACATTCGTTAGTCTAGATCAGTCTTTTATGTCACAAGTAATCCACATTCGCTTTCGTTTTGCATTGCTACGCTCAGTGGTTGCTCTAAAAGTAAAATCAAAACTAATCATGACTTGATCAAGCACATCAATTTTCCCACACTTCAAAAGGCCTAAATGTATTGGGCGAGGTAGCAGCTCTCAAAAGGTCTCACATGGTTGGCTCCCTACCCTGCATAAAAACAATAACTAAAAACAAACAACAGGAACAGGTAGACCCTAAAACAACAGCAGCTGACACACTTAGAGAACCTGTAGAATTATTTGCTTCACATGCTGATTGACCCCATGTCCTTTGTGATTTGCCAAAGTGATAACTTTGGGTTTGTGTAATGATGCTGATTCAATTGAAAACAGCTTTAACACACCAGTTAGCTTGAATAGCAAACTATTTACAGCTCAAATAGCACTCTAGTTAGCTTTAAAATGGTTAGATTACATTTGAAGGAACAGGCAATGCCAAGTCGTATTTATCATGCAATACATTAAGTTGTTTACTGGGTCACGTGGCTCCAATAATTTCTGGTTTTAAAATTAATATTATAATTGAAATTTAATAGCTTATGCATTCCAAACGTTCTTCTATTAATTTGGTGTGAAAGAGAATTGTAATGATGTGAAGCATGCAAAATAATTCATACACGAACTGTGGATGTCGAAAAAAAAAGGATTCAAGTGAAAAATGATCATCACAGTGAATTTCCAATTTTAGAAATTGGAATAAAGAAGCCTGAAAAATCCAGGGCTTCAATGGGATTTGAGCCTGTGACCTCCACGAATATCGGTGCAATGCTCTACCGACTGAGCTATGAAGCCAAACATTGGGAGCGAGGTACCTTTATTGAGTTCACATTTTCCTGTGAGGAGTGAAATGACAAAGCATATAAAAAGCCTGAATGAAGCCCTGAATTTTTTCAGGCTTCTTTATTCCAATTGCTTAAAATTATTGAAAATTCACTGCGATAATCACTTCTTACTTTTATCTTCATCCACAGTTCATATATTATAATGTGTGGCTTTATAGCTCAGTTGGTAGAGCACTGCACCGGCATTTGCGAAGGTCACCGGGTTTGAATACCATTGAAGGCCTGAATTTTTTACACTGCAATGATTTTTCACTTTGGAGAATAGTAATGTTACTAAACAATGCATTCACTGGATACGTCATTACAGTTTGTTTTGTCAACACTTACCATTGAACAATCCATAAACAACTAAACAGACAAAAATCGATAAAAATCAATCTGGTAGTAACCAATACATATCAATAATTAATTGTTATCGATTTCTGTCAGTAATCAATACCAATTGATATATTCACAATTTTTTATTAAATATCAATTTTTGATTGATATCGATTGACTTTGATTGTTCTAAAAGTCAAAACCGGTAATAATTGATACAAATCAATAACGAAGGTCACTCCATCACAATAGAACTGACAACAGATTTCCGTACAAACTTTGCGTATTAGTTGCTCATCTTAAAGAAATTTAAATTTTGTAATAAAAAAGAGGGGCCCCACATTCATTTAGGAGCAGGAGCACCATGAAAATACTCCATAATTCCTTAAAATATCAGCTTCAGAAATGTTATTTTTTGAATTGTTGATGCAATGTGGGAGCGCAGAAAAAATTAGGGAGAAAGCGAAACATAAAATAAGTAGATGGGTCTACTGTGTCAACTTCAAGGAACAATTTAATACAAAAGCAGGCATTTTCAGTTGACCCTGATTGAACTTGTTACTAGCATGCACTGATCTTGAGGCCACAATATCTATTGCCGTCACGTTCCTAGGGGGGTCAAGGGGCATGCCCCCAAGAAAATTTTGAAAAATTAAAGTAGCTAAGGCGTGTTTTCCTTCATTTCTTCAAGAAAAGGATACTTTGAACACTATCCAGCCTATGTTGAACTTGCTTTTGTATTTTGCCACTCCTGCATATTTGGTCTTCTTCACGACAGGAGAGTTAGAGTCCAATTCTGAACTGGAATCCGCCATCGTGTGTGGAGAGTCCACATTAACGGTCTGTGGTCAGCATCAGTGAACATGTCAATAGTCATTAAACCCACTGATCAGAGAAATGCGCAAAAAAATAGTTTATTATGTAGGTACTTAAATAAAACAGCAAGGAACCGTGAGAGCTAGTAGTTTTCAGCTTGAGAGTGTAATGTTGAATTCGTTTGCGCGTCTCGCGCTCAATGCGTGTGACTAGAGAGCTCTGCCGGCACAAGCAAATGACTCACAAGGTGTCGAAAGCTGAACATTTTAATTAAACTGTTTTGTTTCAGAGAGATTTTTGTGCCATTATTTCTGAACTGTGAACTGTTAAGAGTAGGAAACCGGATGTGATTGTGTGATCGTATTTGAGACCGGATGTGACGTAGACATTGCATGAATTGTTGTACCCCCCTCTAGCGAGGGAAAGAAAAGCACGTGCTCGAAGATCAATTTGTGAAGTGTAAGTCGAGTTCGTAACAGGTTTTTGTTATGCTTGTTTCGTCTGGAAAAGTAGAGGTTAATGGGCGAATAAACCTGAGTCAGATGATTGAAGCTGTATGGATGTTTACTGTTTGATTCGGAGTTTGAACATAAGGGGCTGAAATATGAAGAATTGTTATAACTAAGTTACCTGTTACCAGAAGAACATGTAATTTAAGACATTTCGACAGGTTCTTTCCTTGACTTTAAAGGTACTATGTTATACGAAAGTCACTTTTTGTGGCGCAGAAAGTTACTCTCGTTTTCAGATTTCAAGTTTTCAATTTAAGAAAGTTATCCTTTTTAACCTGCGTCATACTACACAATTAGATACTGCTAGTTCTCTTATGTTATTTGCCTTTAGTTTGATCACTTACCACTGAAAGGTAGACGGCGTTTTTACAAAGGCTAAATAAAGTCGCTCTACTTCGTCACCAAAATGAGACTGATGAGGTGAGATGAGGGTGGATAGTTAAGCAGAAAACCCCACCCGGCACCGCCACCGTTCTGGTCGTCCATTATCTCACTATTCTCTCAAATTAAAGTAAAATATGGAAAGTAGCTTAAAACAACCCTGATGGCCTGATACATAAACAAAAAAGCCCGGGAAAAAAAGCGGTCTAAGGCTCTGGTCATGGTGTGCTCACAGTCCTTAGATCAGCAGCAGGTAGCATACCCTTTATTTCGGACTACTTGAAGTGTCACGTAACTCTCTCGTGGAGGACAGCCAGAAGTACGAACCTTTATAAGTCTTTCTTTTTGGCATTTTTTTTTAACAAAACATTACATCAAATTATTTTACAATGCTTCAGATTTACGCCACGCCAGTCTACGCCAGTGAGACAAAAGCCCTTGGAAATACGCCAAAAGTTGGCGTACATCGCTTGTTCCACGCCGAAGATCTTCGGCGTAGCATACGAACTTTCCAGTATGGCCGTGAGCCAACACCAAATTTGACAATGTGATGAAGAAATTTCGTCGACGTACCACAACAAGCTCACGTCTATTTGTTAAATACGATATACAAAATGCATGTGTCGGGGCATTTGGAAGGACGAGGAATAAGACAATATATAAATACTCACTTTGAACTCATTCCTTACCTTAAGTGGTGATAAAACTTTCAACTCCTTTAAGATTTTTCTAAGAACTTGCAAACGAGGAGACACCATTGCTATTTTCTGAGACGTCACATTCTATTACAGCGGCTTACTTCGGTCGGCGATCGTTGGTCATTTAACCAGCACATTGTGTCCAAGACTTAGTGTCAACTCAAATTAAACATGGCGGCCGAGTGTGTTGACGAGGCTATTTCTTTGAGAGCTGTTTTTGAACATGGATTTTCATTACATAGCCAATTAGAAGACAGTGATGAACCAAGCTCCTCAGAAGTTTTCCAGGTAACGTTTATTTATTTTTATACGGTGAGGACACTCGAACCGTGAACAAATATTTTTACATTTTTTTACCATTATCCAATGTTAGCCATTCATATAAACAGAATTATTATACATTGTGGTCGCCACTTGCGTTCTCACTGGCTAAGAGCCTACAGTTAATTCTGGGAAACAGCGCAACCTACAGATTATTCACTAATCTGCTAGCAGATTAGTGAATAATCTGTAGGTTGCACACGCAATGCATGATTTCCAAGAGCAATGTCTTATATTCACGGTCTGCAAAAAATAACATCGACCTACAGGAGGTCATCTTCATAAACAATGTTCGGCAAACATCCGTAACCGGAAGTCACGCCATAGCAATTTTACAGTCTAAATGATTCGTTATTAGACTAGGAATTTTTAGTACCCTACGTGTAGCCGTACCTAAGGCTAGAAATTTTGTCGATTTTCATTTTGTGTCGATTTTGAACTTGCTGAGTGGAAAACGGTGTGCTGTAAAAGGACGGTGAAATACTTACCGTCGGTTTACATCTAAGTGTGAACACGCGCATGCGTAAAAAACATGTTCTAATTGGCTATTTACTTGTACATATTAAGCCCTTATGCAGATAAGTTGTAAAAAATGGCTTTGCTTTGCTAAACCATCGGAATAAAACACCAGAATTCCCGGCATAAAAACGAATGTAACGATAATTTTATGTCCAGCGAGCCGCCAACACTGGCGCGACTTTTGTCTGGCTGTCTCGGCTTTGTTTGAAATTAATTTTCTGAAAATCATTCAATTTTATCCCCTTGAAAAATGTAGAAGGCCTGAAATTGAAATTTTATTAAATTTGTGTTGGCAAAAAATTTATTTACCGCCAAGAGCGCTCGTCCAAAACGTCGCTTGACATTGTTTCAAACTTGTGATACACTCATTTGATAGCCAATTAGAACATGTTTTTCCGCACATGTTCACGCTTATGTTTTATTTCGCAGAATTCCGACATCCACCTCTGAGAGGTGAAATAAAATCAGCCAATGAAAGCCACCATGCGCATACAAATATTATTATTTCGACAATTTTTGGTGGGTGAAAACACAGACAAAAAATAAATGCAATTCATGGTTTGTCTTTCGCTTTAAAAATATCGATCAGTCAATTACCCTCGGCTAAAATACACCCAGGGGTGGATCCGGGGGGGGGGGTGTAATGGGTGGCTAGCCACCCCCTTCCCGTTTTGGCTCCTCGACTCACAAAGGTAAAATGAAGAAATCCATTTATTTTCTACTTTTGCAACAGAGGATTTTACACCTAAAATATTCCTAGATCCAGATTATCGAAGCTTATCTACCTACCGGAGGTCACATTCCTCGATTTTCAGGAGGAATTTGGGCTAACCGGTTACATGAAACAGAAATTTTTCTTTCATCTGCGGCAATTTTTAGCGACCAATGGAAGGTACTTCACGAACATTACAAGAGGCAGAAATTTTTTCAGGCAATTTCAAGCTGAAGAAGAAAAACATCCATCCATATCTACCTCCAGGATGTCAAGTGTTTCGTACATCAACCTATGGGAGGTAATCCGCGAGCATCACAGAAAAACGTCAGAGGAACTAAGGGTGGACCGTTTGACTTCTGAGGGGGAGGGGGAGGGGGGTTGGTAATTACAGGTGCAAATTTTTTTCAAACCCTTTCATGCACAGGAAATTTTTAATCGGTCCATGTGTGTGCATGATATTTTTTCCATATAACAGGAATTTTTTCTGCTCACTGAACATGCGTGATTTTTCTTTTGGTACTGGTCGTGTGCAATTTTTGTTTTTGAAATCTGCAAGACCACTGCAACAAACTGATGAGAAGTGCCGGTTCACTTCTAGACCTGGATCAGTAAATTATTCACAAAGCAAACAAAAAAATAGCCTGTGAATAGGCTCCGGGGGTGGGTCAGGGTAGGCAATGCCCAGCCGCCCCCGACTAGCCATAGCCTGCTCGCAGGCTAGTTGTAAACGGCAGACTGATCCTTGACGTGAAACAGATGAAAAATAAACAACATAGATAAAACAGCTAATCCGATATTTCGGTTTGCAAGACAAACCTTCCTCAGGGGCTAAGCCAACAAAAAAGTGTGACAAAATCACCCAGCCCCTTCCTAAGATGTTCTCTTTCAGAGAATTTCAATCTGACAAAAAACACTGCAGTTGCAATCTTTTTCACTGTTCCTCAGTTTTGAGAATCAGCGGATCTATCAACTGAACATGTTGTTTTGTTGTTACGTTAAATGTTGCACATCCACCTGCAGAAATTCTTCACACAGCAAACGAGACTGACAGCATATTCTGGTTGATGATTGAAATTCCTTACCAACATCCGGTCCCATCGTACAATCGTCGTAAGTGTTCGTTATGCAACATCTGAAGATGACCTCCGGTAGGTCGATGTTAAAAGTTGCTGACCTATAAGAGCATGGATTGTCGATATTGAGGAATTGAGGAACTGATTGAAGATAAAGATCCGGAAAATACTAAAAGATCGACAAAAGTGGTGAAGGAAACGAATACCTTAAAGTGCCTATGAATTAAATTTTTTTTTTGACCAATTCGCTCGTTTGTGTCTTAATTAACTCAAATTTGCGGGTTTAATCCATCAAAAGCGCATTCTTTGATGTTTTTTGGAACCTCAAAGTTTGGATTTCCCAAGCTGAAATGGGTCCGTTTCGCGCTCGGCCAAACGCTCAGATTACACAGGAAATGACACAGTTGGTGGTTCTGAATACGATAGCACCATGGTGGATAAGAGAGCGAAGTAGGGAGGGATGAATTATCGTGCTGCTGGTGGCCAACAGAACTGGCACACCAGAGATTTCGATCTATTACTCCCCAAAGGTGAAAAGTGTGGGGCAAAACTGGACTCGATTCGCGCGCATTCACCGTCAAGATTTCGTGCCAAACAAGTCATGTTTGTCTTCGGCACATTTCGACAATAGCTGCTTCAAGCACAAGCCAGGTTTCCGCTGTGATGGTTCTGAAGAAGCCGTGGAATTGGAAAACGTCTTATTAAGGGCTCAGTTCCATCCAAAAAATTCGGTTGTACCAAAGACATGGCCTATAACTGAACAGTCTGAACGAAAGCGGTGAAGAGTAAGTGGAGTTTATTAGTTAACATCCTGTGCTATGTGAATCTGTATACGTGCTGGTGTGAAACACGCAGACAGTCGCAAAAGTTGATTTCTTTTCAGAAAGCAATCGAGATTAATTTTGTCATAAAAAATGGAAACATATTCTGAAATAGTGGCATGCACAACACGCAACACAGTCAACAGATTTGCGCGAGGTAAATATAAAATTAATCTACATTTGAATCATCTGGTGCCAACAAGAAAATACAATGAACAAATTAGGAGGTCAATACCTAAACACCGAGCTCAGAAGACTAAACAATTGATAAAATTAATGCAAGAAACACACCCTCTACGACACAGAATGGCTTTCTCGAAGTAGAGCTACAGCAGTTTCCAGAGAAGCCGGACTAAGACAAATATCCATGATAATAAACCACATCTTGCGACAGTATCAATTTATTAAAGTACACCTAACCCCAAAATATTTTTTTCCCTAAAATAAACCTTTGCACTAGTTCGAAACACATTGCACCTTTCGTTTCTCCTTTTTACCAAATTCTGACTATTTATAGCATTCAAAAGTTACGAAAAACTGTGCATCACTTGTTCCACGACCGAGTCATAAGGGGCGTGGGTCTATTCCTGATATGACGTAACAAACTGATTTGCATCGCATCAAGTCTTTGTAAACATGCATGCAAATCAGTTTGTTACGTCATATCAGGAATAGACCCACGCCCCTTATGACTCGGTCGTGGAACAAATGATGCACAGTTTTTCGTAACTTTTGAATGCTATAAATAGTCTGAATTGGGTAAAAAGGAGAAACGAAAGGTGCAATTCGTTTCGAACTAGTGCAAAGGTTTATTTTACTGAAAAAAATATTCTGGGGTTAGGTGCACTTTAATAGCTGCGACTGGCATCACAAACAGCAAATGCAAGCTATCAACATCTTCAAGGACAGTCTTACCCTGCCCTTCGATAGCTTAGTTATGAGAACTTGAACATATCTTGCAAATATAAATGAGCCAAAACAAACCGAGCGTACGAAACATATTGAACATTACAGAGGTGTCAAACTACGAATGGAAAATCGTTCAGAGGTCTGACCCCTATACATCTGCATGGCGGCTCCGATGTTATGGCTTCAGTTTCAAGAAAAAAATCCTTCAAATAATACAGTATATAGTGCCCTTTAGAAACTAATGTGAAGCAAAATAGGTCGGAAGACTGAATTAATAAACAGATCGACGGCAAGTGAACAAATGTCACGAGCGATCGGCTCATCCGCATAACGCGCATAAGGCCGTTGGATATGTCCAACTATCTAAATTTCCAGCGAAGAATCGCTTCTTGAGGATTGTTCATCGCTCGAAATGGATGTCGAGGAAGGCATTTCATCGCTACTGTCAGACATAGTTGAAATTTAGCCCAAGATATAGTCCTCTGACTAGGAGAAGTTCACTCAAAAGCAACAAGAAGATCGGATCAAAAGCAACAGATCGACGGCAAGTGAACAAATGTCACGAGCGATCGGCTCATCCGCATAACGCGCATAAGGCCGTTGGATATGTCCAACTATCTAAATTTCCAGCGAAGAATCGCTTCTTGAGGATTGTTCATCGCTCGAAATGGATGTCGAGGAAGGCATTTCATCGCTACTGTCAGACATAGTTGAAATTTAGCCCAAGATATAGTCCTCTGACTAGGAGAAGTTCACTCAAAAGCAACAAGAAACTATGTGTAAACAACATGCTGAAACCACTAACTACATCATCACCGCTTAATTCGTTCCCAGTCTCCGGAACCCCCTACTTGCTTACTTCAAGCAGTAAAAAACGGATTTTCTTTCCTTTCCACCGAATTTCTTTTGTCATTTTGGAATAAGGGTACAATATACTACAAAAATGTGCGAAAAAATTTTTTACTTCATAGGCACTTTAAAGAAAAAAACATTCATGAGCCACACAACAAAAAACAATTAGGGCAAGTGTTGAAAGATTTTTATGTGGAGGCGCGAAAAAAGGATGGATCGTTTAACTCCATGGGAAGCCTGAAAACAATGGAAAATAAAGCAATTATTAGATTCGGTTTTTGTGATATCCGGAATAATCAAGGTTTCGGTTGGTGTTATCAGCCTCAGCCTTCGGCTGATAACACTCACCTTGACCTTGATTATTCCAGATATCACAAAAATCTCATCCAATAATTGTTTAGAATTAGCTTTCTTAGGTGCTGAAAACACTAACCCTTTGGTCTATGTCAAGAGCAATCATTGGATAATCAAAACAAAAAATGTAAAAATAAAGGTCAAGTGTTCACGGTTTGAGTGTCCTCACTGTAAAGATGTCCATGTTATTGTTTGATGTCCATATTTGATTTCACACATAATGCACACAGAGTACCGTTCAGAAACAAGCGAACCATCGAACATGTTTTAAATGAAGAGCGAACGCGTTTTAACGCAGAGCAAACACGTTTGCATTTGGAACTAAATGGGTTTGTGTTTGCGTTGTTATTCAAATGTGAAATTATGCAGCTAAACGCGTTCTTGAAGCTCATTAGCAGACCACACACATTTTTGCATAACATAAAACTTAAACAAACCCGACTTCTTTGTCAGACGTTCACTGTGTTATATTTCCTGTCAGAACTTGGAAACAAGCGTTTTCGAGGGATATGTTTCTTGCGACGATCTCAAAAAAATAAAACATCAAACTAATAATGCCCGATCCTGTGTTAATTTACGTGCCACATTTCTCGAAATTCGTCTCATCTATATATAGCTCTTGCCACTGCTCTGGCGATGATTTGGCTTGCGATGAATTAGCGGAGTGTTGTCACAAACAGCTTTGAAATACTCGGATCCCAAATATAAGTTTAACACTTTGAAGCAGATAAAGCTAATTTCACTCATAACCCCGCGGCAACAGTAAAAATGTTGTTGTGGTTTGCCATTAAGCGAGCAGTGTTTACATTCTACGCATCGCAGTTGGGAAAAAAATTATGTCACCAAAGAGAATTTCCAAAAACATTTATATAGTTATAAACAATTACTACAATCCATGTCGATTTGATTGTCATTTCTGCTTGGCCCTTCACACGTTCAAACAGCGTACTCCGATACCTAAATAAAGTAATATTCTGAGTTTTGTTTTCGTGTATGCAAGCTTTGTTTAGCCAAGCTTCGCGTATTCCCATACAACTCGCGGATGCTTGACAAACAATCGTGCAACATTTTACACTCCAAAAAATAATAATGAAATATTATGAGAACTGTTGTTCACAAAGAACAAATTGTTTCAAAGATGATACGGCAATGTAACCTGAGGGAAGACTTTGGTCATGTGCTAGGCAATGCATTCCTGAAATAGAAAGTCAAAGCATTTCGTAATGTACCAGTTAAATCGAAGCTTCAACATACCCCCCCACCCCCCCCCCCCCCGGCAACCCCTGGGCATTTGAATTTTTGGAAAATTTCTGTTCAAATTCCCCCTCCCCGGGCCAAAAAGCTGTTCAAATGCCCCCACCCCCAGGAAAATTAATAAGTGACCAGATCACTGTTTCAACTTTTTAGTAGCTTTTATTATGCTCCTAAAGTTGAGATCAAATGCAGAAATTAAACTGTCACAGAACCCTAGTAGCATCTGTTGGTGCAGTTTTAGCTCCAAGAACACACTAATACAGTGTATATCAACCACTCAAATATCAAAAGGGAGCATAAAGCCTTAGTCCTTTGCTTTTTAACCAAGCTACCAAGAATCTGCAATCGTCTAATAAGAGATTTATTATCCAACACGCCAAATAATTGTTGTCTGTGCAGGCGACTTTCTAACTGGTTCGCATGATATTTGTACTCATTTTGGACGTTATTTGTACTCTACGAAGCACATTTGGATAATAATTCCGAATATTTTTGGATTGGTACGGTATAATTATTGATTAATTACCTCCAAAACGTGCCTCTTATGAGTATTCATCTTGGCATCAAGTACCGGTATGTTTTTTTTACAAGTTACGGGTCTTATAAGTGCGGCTTATACATAATACATGGACGTTTACGGTATGACATACACAAAAAAAAGAAGGGATAATAATTGAATAAAATATCTTTGAATATTTCCTCCTGCCCGCTTTCTTCAAGCACTTCATTCAGCATATAAAGTGAAGGATGCATCAACGATTTTGGGTCAAGTTTATGGTATCCATAAAGTGATGTTAATGAGACCTGAGAGACTATCTCAAAGACAAGCACACATCTTGCATTGTAACACTTTATTTCAGAAAAACATGTAAACTTTGAGCCTTGCGTCACGTAAACCCCAGTAACATAGGCAACATGCCACCAATTCCCCATTTCAAAGTCCATCTGCAGTCAAAGAAAAATCATCCCCTTTAGCTATTACAACAAACCTTTCATTTCTTAAGTAAAGGCCATTCTTATCTACATCTGTATCAGAGGTGTATCAATGGTTCCAGTCATTTCTTTCACATGTCCACCTCATGCCCCTGGTCTTTAGTTAAGCACACGCTCCTCATGGGAAGTCAGTCTTCTTGTTGTGCCAAACCTTTGCTACTAATTTTTTTCCCTCCCACCCACCCATGACTGGAACCCCTTGGACATCACATTTTAACCTGTAGAGATACTACGCTTTAGGACTATCACTAAAGTACTAACTAAAAGACAAACCATTCATTTTTGTTTGGATCAGAGGACATTGATAAGTCTAATGCTATTTGTATCCAAAAAAAAGCAAGCTTTGACATTGTAATTCAGAGAGTATTGGATAGCTACTGAACATTAATATTCTCTGACTTTTAAAAATATATATACAACAGCAACAAGCAGCAAGCCACAGGAAATTGAGAAGATTAAGAAAGAGATATGTCAAGTCTTCCGTGACAACGACTTAAAGATCACTGTCGAAGCCAACACCACAATTGTCAATTTCCTAGATGTCACGCTAGACCTCAGAAGTGGTAAATACTACCCCTACACAAAGGAAGGAAACACGCCACTATATGTACATAAGAACTTGAACCATCCACCATCAATTCTGAAAAACATTCCTGAATCTATCAACAAGAGGCTCTCCGAAATCTCGTCGGATAAAGAATGCTTCGACAGCGCAAAACCCATATATCAAGAAGCACTCAACAAAAGCGGTTACCGTTATGACCTCTCGCATAAAGTTACACCCAACCAACCATCACACCCACGGAAGAATAGACAAAGGAACATAATTTGGTACAACCCGGCATACAGCAAGAATGTGGAAACAAATGTTGGAAAATGCTTCCTTTCTCTCATTGATCAGCACTTCCCCAAGTCTAACCCACTTCACAAAATTTTCAACCGGAACACACTAAAATTAAGCTACAGTTGCATGAATAATGTCAAATCAGTTATATCTAACCACAACAAAGCCGTAATTGGCAAATCAGCAAATCCTGATGAACTAGATAAGAAACATTGTAACTGCTGGCAACCAGAAGCGTGTCCAATGGATGGCAACTGCCAAGTAGAAAACATACTCTACCAGGCTGAAGAAACACAAGAAACTAAGGAAACATACATCGGACTTTGTGACACTCCGTTCAAATTAAGGTATAGGAATCACACATCCTCGTTTCGAAACGAATGGTACAGAAGCGCAACTGAGCTTAGCAAGCATATTTGGAACCTGAAAGACCGAAAGATTGAATACAACATCAAATGGCGAAAAATAAAACAAGCTAGGTCTTATTCAAACGTTACCAAGAAATGTAATTTGTGTCTGTGGGAGAAGTATTTCATTTTATGTAAACCTGAAATGTCAACTCTCAACAACAGAAATGAGCTAACATCGTGCTGTAGACATTCAAGGAAATTTTTGCTGAAAAATGTCATAACTTGATTAGCTATAGCAACCCGCTTGAAGCGTCAAGCGTCACACCTGGTGTGTATTGTTCTGTTTTTTCAAATTTATTTGATTGTAACTGTTTTTTCTGGCAGTTGCCTGATGATTGCTTGGCACGAAGCATGAAACTCTGAGTAGCAATTAAATGACTCAGTCCAAATAATCCAACTCTTCGCTTAATTATATATATATTAAATGTATATACATCAGCATGTGGACTACTCAATATGAGTACATATGGATTTTAATACAGTTCTGTTTCGTAGACCAACAAACCCATATATCGATAATTATATCAGGTACTATCTGTTATAAAAAAAGCAACATTACACTAGGAAGGCTTATGCTACCTATCTGCACAAAAAAAAAGACAAGCCTTTGACCTGGTTATTCAGAGCACAGTTAATAGATACATTGTATTTTCCATGCCTTTTGTTCTTTGGTGAATGAATGGTGGCAGGGAAGTGCACCCATTAGCTGCACTTTACCCCACAGTAAGGCTCTAGCCCACATTCCAAGGTGGCTAACCCCGGTACCACCTGATCTGTACTCCCCCCAGGAGGGGCTCCCCCTCCTGGTTCCCTCAGTCCCCCGATATGGGCCTCACCCCTGGAGGCAGGTCTGTAACTTTTATTCCAGGGTGGCTACCCCCAGTACCACCTGATCTGTACTCCTCCCAGGAAGGCCCCCTTCCTGGGCCCCAACTCCCCAATCTCGCTTCCCTGCCACCCAAATTTTACCCACAACCAGTGTGCTAATTTTGAATAAAAAGAGGATCATAAACCTTCTGTTCATGCAATCACTTCATTTAGGGTGTTCATACAGTTTCCATACAAAATGCTATGACAAAAAATTATTTTAACAAAACTGACCATTGTTTTTATAAATTTATACTCATGTTGGACTCCAAATGACGGACAAATGAAGGCAATTGCAAAATGATAACCAGGCCGGTGCATACATACAGTATGGTTGGCTGGTCAGTTGGGCAACCCAGTTCAATGGGTTACCAATTCGTCTCAGGTGTAGTGCAATGCTTGCACGCACCTTCTGTGCATTCAGGAGTTCCTCTAAAAACCAATTCCTGAATAATGTAGCTTCTGACAGGATGGATTTGAGAGATTGCAGTGCATGCCTTTTAACCTGAATGCCCATTAATTCCAGCCAGGGGTAAACAACGAAAATTGTCTTAAAGGGCCTCACCTACTCCCTGGTTGAGAGGCATGTGTGACTTGGGACTTAGGCTGTTCCGGGTAAAAATGCCAATATTTTCTATTGTCAAGGTCTTGTTTACAAAAGCCCAGTTTGTCTCCTTTATGAATTTAATTCAAATTTGTGACAAGTACCCTGTCTGTCTCATATGCTTGTGACAACATCTTCCATTTGTCACCCCTTCTATATACTTTTAGCACAATGCATTTTATTGTCATTTATAGTTACTTGAGGATTTTTGGGCTAATTGTGCATCATTTCTGTGCGGGTGAAACAAAGTCGGTGATCCTCACTTTTTTTTACATTTCTATTGCTTCCCACAAAATACCGTGGTAAAACAGGAGTAATTTTTGCTGCACACCACATGAGGTGAAAACGTAGTATCAATCTGCAGATTAGGTAACCAAGGTAAATGGGTAAATAGTTTTGGGCAGTACTGTGAGAAAATTTTTGCACAAACATCCTTAAACAGATTTAACTGATTACATTTGCTTTGTGTTTTTTGCAGAATAAGGTCAGCACAGCTGTGAATCATTTTGTACGTGCAACAGAAATGGTCAATAGTTTAGCTTTGTTTAGTACAAATGAAGAATTGAGTGAAGTTCCAACTTCGGAATTAAGGTGGGTCTGACATGGCACTGTATTGTTAATGCTACAATAATTATACAACTTGAAAGGTCTTCCTGCCTCAAACACATTGCCCATCATAATTATTGTGACTGGGCTATTTTATTTAGAATCTTTACATGTATCTACATTCCTAGAGATTACATGTACATATAGGGGCTTACTATAATGTAAATATTTGTGGAAGTGTACACTTATATTATTATCATATATAATATTTTAGTAGATATTTTGGTGTGTAGAGCCTGTACTCCAACATGACGAAAAGGTAAAATCTATCTTTAAACCTAACTGAACTGGCTTACTAGGCTGGTGCCCAACTCCAGCACTGAAGTATTTCTACCCCTGGATGGGGTCGCCTACTGCCTCTTGGAACAAGTCATCTCATTGGTTCTTAAAGTGCAACTACGATGAAATTTGATATCCATTTTTTACATTTTCGTTAATAGTACGACCTTTTGAGGTATCTTTCCAAATTTCAGCCCATTACAAACATTACAAGTTGTCTTTTTTGTACTTTTATTTCAGAGAATTTACGGCAACCATTAATTCTCCTTGTTCCAAGGCTTTGTTGAAAATGACGTCATTTTCTCAAAATACCTCATGGGTTGAAATTATAATAACAATTAGTACAGAAAATCGCACGAAGAAGAATGAAAGCTTTGGACGTTATCCTTGTGCAATTTTCTGAAATGAAACAGAAAGTTGTTAAAAATTGCAACTGACAGAAGGCAGACCAGTTCGCTATTTACAAAGAGGAGTGGAGGAGTTGAATTCGGGACCACTGAAGACAAATCGATTTTAGTGGCAGGAGGACAACTCTTACGCAGGACTTCCAGCACCCTAACCACTAGGCCACACTCTGCTGCATTAAATTCATCATTATTATTCACCAGTACCCATTATGCATAGCAACAATTTTAGGCAATAAACCCTGCAAATAGAATTCTATATTTGCTATATTTCACATGTGAGAAACTTGATACATCCAATCAGCTTCGCGTATAGCTTTCTTCGCATGTGAAAAATATAACCGATCAGCATCAAGAGAAGAACGACCTAACCAATTAGAACGTGGGAATTCAAATGGTTTCCAACGAGGTTGTGAAAGCAACGAGCAACAAGTTTGCTCTCGAAGGCAGTTTATGTTTTGGCTACAAATTTTGTCTTTGGAGAACTTTATGGAAAGGAAAGCTATCAGAAACATACTTAGCAAAACGTTAAGAACACAGTTATGATATGGAAATGATAAAATCATTCTCCAGGGAGAGCGAAGACAAACTAAATGTCGATAAAGGAAAGCCAAGAAATGAAAGGGACTTCCATTGTAGCTTTGATACAACGCAACCGTGGACTTTCTAAGAAAATTCAGGTCCTGTTGGTACAATTATTGTTTAATGAACCGGCTCCTTGTGTTGTCACAATTTTTGCTCAAAAATTCACCAGTTTATTTGCAGTAGTTGATTCACTTATGGCAACGTTTCTTGATGCGATAGCAAAAGTTTTTCTTTTAAAAAGTAACACATGGTAAGGAAAAGCTGAGCGTTCTGTTTGGTTCTTTCTTGGTCGGGATTTTGCCATGCGGACCATAGAAACAGTCCTCAGCCACATATGTTTTTTTGTAAAGTTTGATAATTTAAAATTTGCAACTAGAACAGTGGAAATAAAATGTATGTAATACTCAAATTGAACAAATGTTTTAAAAATCGTGGTTGCTTGTTCTTTCGGTGTTGTTCGTAGTATCAAAACACGTTATGGTGGAAAACCTCTGAGTTGAAATCACCGAAAGTAAGTCAGTTTTTAACAAGCATGCATTAACTCGAGTGCCATATAAGAAACTATTTACTAACCTAGCTTGCTCAAGCGGTGCTGGGGAATATTGGCCCTCGGTACAGACCTCGTTGTGGTCAGTCCATATTGCCACAACCTCAGGCCAATATTCCCCAGTACGGCCATCATGCTAGGTTAGTAAGAGGGCAGTGTTTTATACCGTTATTTAAGTAATAAAGTTGTTGTTTACGATAGCTTGTCACCACCGTAATTTTTCTGAGATCTCGCTACGATAATTAAATTAAAACTAAAGCCATCAGAATTCATTTGCAGCTTTGTTTTCCTCACGTTGCGTTAAACTCTTTAATTATAGACTAGAAAAATCGCTTTAAGTTTACAATGGTTGAGTACTCGTTATAATTTTTATATAATAAACAAATTACAGCATAGAAAGTGCTTTACGGATTATTATTCACTCATCGCAAAACTTTGGAAAACTCACTTGGTTGGCTGCGCTCACTCATTTGTTTTCCAAAGTTTTGCAACTTGTGAATAAAAATCCATCGCACTTTCTATGAAGTAATCTATATAATTATACACCTGGGTGGAGGAAGTTTGTTGCTAATAATTATAATGCAAGGAACCCAGTGAAGACTCCCTACCACCCCCACCGGGGAGACTGTTATTTGAAAGGAATGGGGATGCTCAAGGTCTCATTTTGTGGAATAAATTACTTCTTTTGGTCGCTCTATGGGATGTAGGACATTAGGGTTGCATGTGCACAATTGAGCGATGTCAGATTGGTCTCTTTAATAGAGGATATTATTTCAATTTTCCACAAAGCAGTACTTCCCCCCACACCCATGCTCAAACCAAGAATACTCAACCTTAAGTCCAACACGCTATCAGTGATACCACACATGGTGGACGCAAAGTGAACAAGTAAAGTTCAGTTGTTAACAAAAAAAAATCCTTTACTCATTCTTTATAAACAGTTCTTTTTACTTGAGATAAAGCCAAGCTATTATATATGTTGTGGTTTAAATTTATCCCTGGTTTAAAATTTTTTAAACCAGTTTTATATTGATTTCCCTTTGTTTCAGATTATGCTAATCAACATGAGACAAAGGGAGATAAAAATCAAACTGGTTTAAAAAATTTTAAACCAAGGATAAATTTAAACCACAACATATATACATGGTTTGCACAGGCCTTGCAACGTCTTCGAAAAAGCAACAACCCCTTGAAAAGTTCTTGAATTTTCCCCAGTAATCCTTGAATCTTATCGAAAGCTCCTTGGATAAATAGAACTTCGTTAACACATCGTTGTCCCGCACACAGAAAACTTTGACAGGTCAACTATACACAATTTTCAGCTTGAAACATCATGTGGAACAGTGGTTTATGTTCGTGTGACGTTTGCTGTATACAATGTAGTTCGTTGCTATTATTTGACATACCTTGGAGCCGTTGTAAACATTGCAAGTGGTGATGGACTGGAATCATCTTTCATTATGTCAAATTAAGTCCTTGAACAAATTAGATTTGTCCTTGAAAAAAAGATCTCAGGGTTTTATGAACCGTGTATATAGTATCTGCACAACAACCCTTTTACACAGACTAGTTTAAAATTAAGTCATAGTTAGCAGAGTGAGACTGATTAGGAAACTCGGCGAACTTCAAAAAAGTATGTAATGTAATGTAAAAAAATGTACAACTTTATTTAAACGTGGAGAATCATCAGTTAAACTAAAAGTTAAAGACTAAAACTCATTACAACTGTTTTACATGATTGCCGTGTGGGAATCTGATATCTCAGATACCTTTTAATACCCCTTTTAAACTGTCCAATAGAACCAATGCTTTTTAAATCCTGGGGCAAGTTTGTGGTTGTTGACAAAGTTCAAGATCCTGCACACAGCATTTCCAGATGGCATCTGTGATTGCCATCGGTGCTTGAGTTTTGAATTCTATTTACCATGTTTTAAATCGTTTTCACATTTGCTTAGTTTCCCTCTACTAACTATGATTAAATAAGTACTTGTAACTATGTAAAATACTAAATTGTAATCACTTTCGTTTTGACAGATTCCTTTTGCTGCCTGCATTTCTTGGAGACCTGTTCCTTAAACAAATGGGATCTGATAGAATGACTACACTTAACATTGCAAAGGTATGAGTATGAAATATCTTGTAAATTGGTCAATGATTAGTGCAACAGAGAAAATTGTGTACCGTTAATTAGTAATGTTGCTCTGAAAAGGACTGTTTTTTGGTAGTAATGAATAATGTTTCGACATCCAGGGCACAACTCATCATCAGAGTCGAGTGAAGAGTTGTTTGTCAGTTTAGTGTTGTAAGTCTGGATCATGAAGACTGATTGTTCAGTTTTGTCATGATGTTATTGGCTGTAAGACTCTAGTATTAAGAGTCGTTAATGATTGGTCAGTTTTGATCCTCTTTAGCTTTGTTTGTTGTCCCACTGCAGACCACGTGATGTTTGCCTTGAGTATTATTTCTTTCAAATCCAAACAAATCCATGTGAAAACGAAGGAAAAATTCTCTAGGGAACATCACATGATCCCCAATTGCCAATTTACATACAAAGCTGAAGATGTCTATTCTACCAGTGGGAAACATTTAAATCTCTGTCAGCTACTGAGCCTTCTTCTTGTTTGATGTTTATGTCCCTTTGTTTCAGATTATGATAATCAAAATGAGACAATGAAAACAAAATGACAAATTTTAAGCCAAAGATAAACTTAAAACACAAGATATATGATATATTCATCTGGCATGAAGATGACTCAATCTTCCAAAATGTTCTGTGATTTTCAAACCTATATTGTTGACAAAGTATATAGGAATGTGTTAATTAAATAGTTTGAATCTTTCTTTGATTTTTAACAAATATATTTAACTATTTACATCAGCTGGGGTTTACCCTGGTTCCCTTTCATGGCCCTGTAATCATTTACATGACAAATTTCATACCGGCACGTGTCATACCAGTGCGAGTTCACCCTGGTTCCTGCACCGTAGCAAGATTTTGAATGACTGTTCTTTTCCTATTCTTGTTTTATGGCAGAGTTTACAGCAGTATAAACCTCACAGCCCAATGGAAATGTTTTATGCAAAAATGGTGCAACCTTTTCTTTTCATGACAGTATCGTGTAAACACCCCCAAAATCAAGTCATCTTCAGGGCTAAAAAAAGTTGGCTCTATTCAGTTGAAAACATTTTTTATCTTTCAAATAAGTTTAGCCTTGAAAGTTGTTTTATTATTTTTTAAAAAAGGAAATATTCTGTTTTTTGTTATAATAATTGTCTTTTTTTCTGTTTCAAGGTCACTCATAATAGTTTAAAGCTTCCTGCCCTTGGTATTCTATTACAGCTAGGCATTTGATGAAAAACATTTAGTGTAATCTTGTAGAGTATTTAACAGTAAACAGAGTCAGAGTAGTAGTAGTAGTAATCTTTATTTCAACACGATCAATTCATCAGCAATATGTACACTAAAAATAATTACAATAAAAATATTTAAAATTTGAACTAAAAACTATATAACACTAAAGCTGTTTTCCGTGAATGCCGTGCATAAAGACAATGCCAGACAAATGACAAATGACAAATGCTGTTGCCACAGCAACAACCCGAGAGGTCAAAGTCAACCCATATACATTAGGCTAATAACTTAAAAAATACTTGGTAAAAGTTTTTGTTTTTGATTTTTGTTTAATCAACTTATGGCACATTTTTGCAAACTTTTAAAAAATTCTTCCAATAGGTTTTAGAGCCACCTTAAATTTGATGAGAAATAACATAGTTCTGAAAACATTTGACAAAAGGTTTTAAAAATTGCAGAAATGTTCCTTTTGCCGACCTAACAAAAATATGTAAAAAACAAATTCTTTCACCAAGTAGTTTTAAAGTTGTCAGCCTGAAAGGGTCAAATGGCAACAAATTTTGATATCACATGGGCATAAATTTTTTCATTGGTAAAATCTACACATATTTATCCAAAAAATTACCTTCAGCATTATTGGTGTTGCTGCACTACAATTCAGAAGACAGAGATGTGTGAACCATTGTGGGCCACCTTAACCATTGTACTTTTTTCATGCCGTAGGTTTACTTTATAGACTATTTGAAAAGATGTAAAACGTATGGAGTTACAGATGTGGTGAGTAATTGTTTGACTGATGCCATTTTGTTTAGTCCGTCCATCTGTTGTAAATTCATCGACGAAGCCAGCACTTTGGACAATCTGTTCAGTGACCAAAGAAGATTATTGCAAATATCCGTGTTTTACAAGTACAACATTGTTGTAGAAAATATCGCAAGTTATAGAATATCAGTTTTTTTGTGAAGTGTCAAGCTATTTCATTTTATGTAAATTGTGAAAGGGTCACTCTATTTTCTATAAAAAGTGATCTAGACCACCCACCGCTTTACCACTCTTAACACAAGGACATAATTATTTCCTATTTCTTAAATCAAATTGAAGTTAACGGCTTCGTTGCAAATGGCAGTTGGGTGCCCAGGAATCCGGGGCTGGAGCTGCTAACCCCAAACCCAGATACTCCAAAAGCGTGCCCTACCTGCAACCCAGCCACAAGCCCCCAACTGCCTAACCCAGCCCAGCCCTTGCACCCATCACAATGAACTAAATGAATGCCACGCCACAAAAAAAAAACAATGATGCCAACCAGTAATGCCACTCCACAAAACAAATTGTGAGCTACAAAATCACCCTGTACGCTGAGTAAAGCTACAAGCACATACACTGTACTATGGTTCACGCATAAACCGCTTCAGAATACCGCTGACCCTGCGAATGCCAGAAATGCCCTGACAAAAGCCCGTAACTGCAGCATGACGGTAGCAACGCCACAAACATTAAGGTCCCCGAGCCGCGCAAGGCTGGCCAATAAAAGCTGCCACAACAACCACTGAGCAAACTTGCTCCTTGTCGTTAACTAAGTTAAATTAACATTTAACTACATAATATAGTTGTTGAATATGTGTTTTTAACTCTTGTGCTTACCTTGCAAAGGACTTCTCCAGATACAGTGAAACATCAAATATACCTGAAATGACGGAAAAAAGTATTAATCAAATGGCTAACAGTCGCCAAGAAAAAATAGCAAGATATAAAGAAGAAAAAGAACAGGAAAGAAGGCTGAAAGTAAGAAAGTGTTCATTGTTTTCACTTAAGTTTCACACCTCGAATAGTCTTATACATTACTCTTTTTTTCACTCATCTTGTCTGAGTGGTAAAATTGCATGGTTTAATTTCAAAATCCTCCAGCTCCCCAGGGTTTTCGTAATTTCCAGTATCTTAAATGTGATTATGAAGTAATTTATTTTGCCTGTTGTTTGTAAGTAGAACAGTCACTGGGTCTTACCCTTCTTGTGTTTTCAGCTGTGTTTATAATAATTATTAATAAGGCATTTCCAGTTATAATACATTACAATGTGTAACTTGATTGACTGCTCTATTTGAAGGAACTCAAGAGTATCCTCAAAGAATTGGCTGATGAAGATACCCAGGTACTTGACGTTCTCACTTGTCTTATGTTCTCACAGCTAACAACATTTTGGACATGAAATTTGGAAGAACATCATACCAAGGGTTCCAAGTTGTCCCAGAACTGTCCTTTTTAGGGCAGGTAGGCTTCAAAGTTTAAAGTGCACCTACCCCAAAATATTTTTTTCGCTACAATAAACCTTTGCACCAATTGAAACACAACACATTATTCATTAAGTTGTGAGCTGTAAGCGAAAGATTCTTTTCTTTTAACGGAAAACTAATGGTTTACCTGCTTTGAACTAATTACTGTAGAAACACTAAAAGGATACAAGATTTGTGTAACGCCATCATGTCTATTCACACGGGCGACTTTGCTGATTTAACGTCAGATATTACAACTGGAAATACTGATTTAACCCATTGACTCCTGGAGATTTTTGAAAAAAAATGTGGTTTTTAGACATTTTGAACATTTTCTTGTCAGTTACAGTACCGCTCAAATGTAAGTTACCACCGTAGACTCGTATCGCGAGAAACGAGACTCGTATCACGAGAAACGAGAACTGTCTCGCGAGACATTTCTCGTTTCTCGCGAGTGCACTGCAAGTACCAACTTTACGTTGTTGGGCCGAGAATATCATCGAGCGGACACGTGTCGTATCGTTGATTTTTTCGGTGATCGACTTGATCAGAATTTGTTTTGTTGTCTGTTCGTGCTGGATATCTACATCCGTCATCGGTAGCGCCACGCTCTAGCTTGTATAGTTTGAAACCTCGATTGACTTTATAATTACTTGGTT
Organism: Blastomussa wellsi; assembly: GCA_947652115.1. Lineage (NCBI taxonomy): Eukaryota > Metazoa > Cnidaria > Anthozoa > Scleractinia > Plerogyridae > Blastomussa > Blastomussa wellsi. Next base: position 15,428,649 of record OX393566.1, on the reverse strand, counting down.
CAAAGCATTCACATGCGAAGCAAGGCTTCGAACATGTAATCTAAGTAAACTATTTATTCACAATGTGAAGCCGCAACGCTTTTGAACATGAAGCGTCGGTCGGCCTCCACTGATTTTGAATTCACATGCGAAGCCACGCTTCGAACGCGTAATCAAAGTTAACTTTTTACTCGCAAAGTGAAGCCGCAACGCTTTTGAACATGGAGCCTGGATTGACTTTCTATTTGGTTTTCGTGTTGACACGCGAAGCCACGCATCGAACACGTAATCTAACTAAAATTAACTTTTTATTCAAAGGATAATTTCTGGATGATCTTAGACATACATTGGTAATATAATAATGACGCCACTTCTCCGATCGACAGCGTGGCCAATCGAACTCTTAAATACAAAACACACAAATGCAAAAACTTATAATGTTTCTAAGCATTAGAAGACGAAAAAGTTATTCGCATTTTACTGATTTGTAAACTATATAATTCATACTCTGAAGAAAGATGAGCGAAGACGACGGCTGTATTCTACATGTATTTTACAAATCAACCGAACATTCGCAAAAGGGAGCTGGGAGGGAAATGGCTATCATAAAGTTTATGATAAGAAACACAATGTTGGTCATGACTTTTACAGAAGTGGTGGCTCCTAAAAGAGCCGTTTTAGCGTAGTTCTGTAAAGAGCTGGTTTTGAGATCAGTGTCCAGACACACGGCCTTGTCGCTCAATCACGATCGGCACAACCTTCTCCAAGTGGTTGATGTACGTCGTGCACTTCTCAGCCGTCATCCTTGTACTTTCAATTTGCCTCAAGAAACCTGAGAACTTGTGTATAACTTTGGTAAGTCGGGATTTGAGCGCGCTCAATCGTTGTTATCGCTGCTTTAGAGGATTATTTTTATGACCAGATATCGAGGTGCGCAACATAACCTGTTTATTCCGCGTCCGAACACTGAGGCCCTCAAAAAGAGTTTTCGTTATAGGGGCGCAGTAACATGGAACAGTCTGTCAGCGGAGGCTAAGCAGGCCACTACTTTAGATAGTTTTTATTCCGCTATTGTACATTAGTAATTTCTTAACTTAGTTTAGCACTTAGTTTTTATGTACTAGGTTTAATGCGCACGGCTCTTTAGAAGACCACTTTTTAGTGATAAGGATCCCGTGGATAAATAAAGTTTATTATTATTATTATTATTAAGTATTCTAAAAAAATAGCTAAACGAAACTCGTGTATTTATATGCAAATGCAGTAATAAAATGCCGTAGTGTGTGTTAAACAATGTGTGCCAATTCTTTATTGCTCCATCCTCTAGTTTTGGACTATTTCAGCGTTTGAATCATCCAATTGTGCCAAATAGAACGAGAGATATCGAATACTTTTCAAAGCTCGCCGGCATGCCGTAAAATTTCAAAGAGCTTTTTCAATTGTCTCACCAGCGCGTGCCGAGAGCAACCTTTTCCCTGTCAAAAATTGAATGAATGTTAACAGCGCATCTAAAGAACTTCGATAATACACTCTTTCTGTAAATTTGGACTGTTTCAGCGTTTGAATCATCCAATTGTGCCAAATAGAACGGTAGATATCGAATACTTTTCAAAGCTCGCCGGCATGCTGTAAAATTTCAAAGAGCTTTTCAATTGTCTCACCAGCGCGTGCCGAGAGCAAACTTTTCCCTGTCAAAAATTGAATGAATGTTAACAGCGCATCTAAAGAACTTCGATAATACACTCTTTCTGTAAATTTGGACTGTTTCAGCGTTTGAATCATCCAATTGTGCCAAATAGAACGATAGATATCGAATACTTTTCAAAGCTCGCCGGCATGCCGTAAAATTTCAAAGAGCTTTTTCAATTGCCTCACCAGCGCGTGCCGAGAGCAAACTTTTCCCTGTCAAAAATTGAATGAATGTTAACAGCGCATCTAAAGAACTTCGATAATACACTCTTTCTGTAAATTTGGACTGTTTCAGCGTTTGAATCATCCAATTGTGCCAAATAGAACGAGAGATATCGAATACTTTACAAAGCTCGCCGGCATGCCGTAAAATTTCAAAGAGCTTTTTCAATTGCCTCACCAGCGCGTGCCGAGAGCAAACTTTTCCCTGTCAAAAATTGAATGAATGTTAACAGCGCATCTAAAGAACTTCGATAATACACTCTTTCTGTAAATTTGGACTGTTTCAGCGTTTGAATCATCCAATTGTGCCAAATAAAACCGGAGATATCGAAATAGTTTTCAAGGCCGCCAGCGATTGCCGTGAAGTGTCGTCGTCTCGTCGGTCGCCATACCCATGGGAACTGGCTTCTTGCGAGTAATATATTCCATACTAAACGCTTCAGTGATTCTCAAGAGAAACGAGAACCTTCTCGCGAGAAACGAGACTCGTCTCGCAGGAAACGAGACTCGTATCGCGAGAAACGAGACTCGTATCGCGAGAAACGAGACGAGAGGTGGTAACTTACATTTGAGCGGTACTGTATAGTCTAAAGATGCTTCAAATTGCTCCAAAATGCATTTGCAGAATGAAGGCATGCCAGGTTTTCACTAGTATCGCATTTAACGATATTTTAGCTTGGGCATGCACACAAATCAAAATTTCGAGATTTTGGACGAGAAAGTGACCCACGTCTTTATGCTTTTGTTGGCCTTTTACTGGGCTTGCTTTTGGTTCAAGAATTGCCACGAAAGCATCATTGAGACGGGAAATACTCAACATGGAGTAGCCAAGGGTAAGTGAGGGAAATTTTCCTCCTAGTTTTTGGCGAAAAATTCTAAGCGTTTTCCTGCATTTTTCAAGCTCCATTGGCCCAATCAATATCATCTGGGTATCATTGGAAAGCTCTTTCCCTTCTGTAGAACTGGGATAAATGGGATTCCTATTTTGGTCAAAGCTGATGACGTCAGAAGCGGAACAAAGGTCAAGGTCTGTCACGGCCGGTTACGGCCGGTTTAGGAGTCAATGGGTTAAAAAAGCGATAACGAAATTATTTCGACTTTAGCCGAAAACTACCGGTATGCATTTTTTCGTGAATATGAATTCTGCTTAGAATTTCAAACGATGTTTGCGAAAGAATGAAACTCGTTTTACACGTCAAACGTTGCATCTGCTTCGTTCAATCTTTGCTTGGCAATGCTCGCTCGCTTTATATTTTCTCGAAGTGAAATTGTGCCGGGTACCCGGGTACCTCTCATCTCTCGAGTCGAGACTCTCGTCTCTCGAGATGAGCCTCTTGTCTCGCGAGAGGGTTGTAACTTACCTTTGAGCTGTACTGTAGGACCCCAAGAGTTCCCTAAAAATATGCACAAAAAGTAGATTCTGATTGGTTTATTTGCCCTAATTTACTATAGAACAATAGGAGAACCAAAAAAACTTCAGGGAGGGACCAAGAGGGCACGTGCTTTTCCTGGTCGGTTTTGGCTGGTTTAGGAAATTCAGGGGTTGTCGCGCGCGGCCGGTTTTGGCCGGTTTACAAGTCAATGGGTTAACAGAACTTTACTGTATGGGTTACCTGTGTTATGCATAAAATGTTTATAATGAGAAGTTTTATTGTTTGTTTACAGCGGAGCTACTATGTTCTTCTGTTAAAGCTATGGGTCAATAAAGCTGTTGAGCATCTTTCAAGTCTGCACAGTAAGTTTTATTTTGATTTGGATAATATGGGTCTTAACAGGGCTGAAAATAACGGCCGGTCAAAGGACAATGTCCGACCTAATTGGGGTTTTGACCGGTCAAACTTTTGTTTTGCCGGTCATGTTGACCGGTCAAATTCTATCATACTGAGGAAATAAGTTTGTGTTGTTGTTTACTATCAGAATGCGCCTCACTAGCTGTATTGTTAAACTGAAAGAAAATAGATTCGTGGGGAAAAAGACTTGTGTGTCGTATTCGTTCATTTTTGCACCACGCAAATTAGTTCAAATCTCAGAAAAAAATAACAGGTGTAATTAAAACTTCCGCTTCTTTTCAAGTTTATTCGTGTTTCATTCGCTGTGTCATTTTCATTGTTATGCAGTGTTATGTCTGGAAACACAAGCTGAAGTTTCATTACCGAACGCATAAATGAACGTGAAATGTGACAGTATTCTCGCGATTGCTACAGAGAAAAACTAATGTAAAAAATTTGAACAGAAAGGCTGCAGAAAAGAGTTAATAATATTTCACTAAAAATTTTATGTCATGGGAATTGTAATACCGGTATATGGCTGAACCAACGTGGGCTGTAATAAAATTAATTCACAGCACAATTTCGTGGCTTGAAATTTGAAAATACGTTACCGCTTTTCATCCTTTTTGTTCGCTTCAGTTTGTGTGAAAGTTTTAATCAAACAAAGTTTATTACAAGTTCTTTCATTTGTCCACTTTCAATAGTAAATTTTAAGTTTTCAAGGTGAAAAATTATTGATGTCAACACCAGACCACACGTGTTGAATATTTTGAAGTAACAATTCTACTAATTCATTCATTCATTCCATCTTCAAAAATAGGGAGTCCGAGTTACTGTTTAGACTACTAGGGGAAAAATTACAGAGCACAATTTTTGTTTGTCCAGCCAGAAACGAGGTGTGACCGAGCTAAAACTTACTTGGCTGGTCATTGTGACTGAAGACCCTACGTCGTAATTGTGTTTGTGGATGACAATTTGATTTTGATGTTCATTCAAAATATTATTTCCATTCTTTAATGACGGAGCTCTGCGGCCTTTCGCCGCCAAGCGGAGCACATGCATACTTATAGACCCATGCAGTCCATTTTTTGTGGTCAAAATGGCTTGTGGCATGACTCGCGGGTGCGTACGACGAGCGACGTACGACGTCACTCAATGCAACCCTCAGAAACAGCCTTGTTTAACGTTCATAGCGAAGCACCATATCAAATATAAACTTGCATCTTTGATATTAGACATCCATGTTATGGACAATTGACAGCTATCAAAAGAAGGTATAATTTATGCCGACCAGTATCACATGACCATATCTTAGGGTCTGATTGAGAACTCATCAAAGTCACGTGTTTTTTTGAAGTTGATTGCTGACGAGGTATTGGTTTTCCATTGATTGCAGGCTCAGGTCCAAATTTTTTTTCTTGGCTTCTGGCAGGATTTTGTAATTTTCATTGTCATCCTCAGCGGAATTTCTCCAATTGGAGTTTTTAGTTTTTCTCATTTATTTTGGCTTTGGAGTCTTTCTTGAGTACTGTATATTTACTCATGTATAAGTCGACCTTTCACAACCTCATTTCCTGCGAAATAAAGCCGTAAATCTCCTCAGAAAAAACATCTTTCTTGTTTCGAACCCCCTGCTTAGTAACCTGTCATCAGTTGCCAATACTCGACCACTTTTGTAGCTTGGTTACCAGGTTTTCCAAACATGGCACTTTTGTTTTTCGAATCGTTCTCAAAGATTCTTGGCCTTCTTTGGTTGTTTGCCTGCTTGTCATCTTCCAAAGTTAGAAAGGTTGGCCTGGAATTAGCGAGTTTGATTTTTTAAGCCTGTTTAAAAAATTATGGATATGTTGTTAAAACGATTGTGAACACGCAGGAATATTAAAACTTCGTATTGAAACTTGCTGTGATCCTGAAAGACAATTCCAATAAAATATGCAAAATTGGGGGGTCGATACACGAGGTCGACTAATACACTAGTAAATACGGTAGTTGCACACACTAGTACTTTTAATGAAGGCAATTTCACAAATTGCACACACTAGTACTTTTAATGAAGGCAATTTCACAAATTATTAAGAACCAGCAAAAAATACAGAGCTCTGCTTTTAGGCTTGGCTAAATCTATATATAAACTTCCAGTGTTGGAAGTAACGTGGCCTTAATGGTTAGTGGGCTGGACTACAGATCAAGTGGTGTTGGCTCTAGTGCTGACCAGGGCACTGTGTTGTGTTCCTGGGAAGGATACTTTACTCTCACAGTGCCTCTCTTTATCTTGGTGTATAAATGGGCACAGACGAATGTAATGCTGGGGGTACCGTGCCATGGTCTAGCATTCCATCTAGGGGGGGAGTAGAAGTTCCCCGAGTAACTTCAATAGGCCTTGGTCTGAATGCAGACTTTACCCCTAGCTAACCCTTGCAGTATAAGCATCTTTTCACAAGGTAGGTAAAGCCTTGTGACTAGTGGCATGTACTGCCAGAGCTTATTCCCGTTTCTGTAGCATTAAGCAGCTAGGAATGTCTCTACTTCCCCCTGGATGGGATGCTAGTCAATCGCAGGGTTACCCCCAAGCATTATTTCGCTTGTACCCATTTATACACCTAGGTGAAGAGAGGCACTGTGAGAGTAAAGTGTCTTGCTCAAGAACACACTGGAGTGCCGCGGCCAGGGCTCAAACTCAGACCGTCCGATCTGGAGTCCAGCATACTAACCGTTAGGCCACCATGCCTCGCACATCCCCCCACAAGAACACAGCACAATGATCTTAACCCACACTAAAACCTGGGCTGTTTAATATGTGAAATACAACAGTAGGTAAAAGTAAAGTCTGCATATGAGCCTAGTGGCCCATCAGGCCAGAGCTTATCCCAGTTTCTGTAGCATTAAGCAGCTAGGAATATTTCTACGTCCCCCTGGATGGGATGCTAGTCCATCGTAGCCTGCAAGCAGGCTTCGGCTAGACAGGGGTGGGTTGGGGGCGATTGGGCATCTTAGCCTGCAGACAAAGGTTTTATGCCGTCATACTCTGCATGAGATTCTAGTGCAAGCTCTGATTGGTCAGATCCAGGAGGTTGACTTGTTTGATTGACGTCTCCATTTTGCCGACCCGATTTCATCAAAATTTGCATATCGCTGGAAATCGTTAAAATGTAAACATGGTATCTTCTGGCTGTTTATTAGCGGTTTACAGATCTGTTTAAAGAACATTTATCAGCCTTTTGCTGAGGAATTTCATAGACGTCTCGCTTCGTATTTCAGTGTTGAAACTCTCATACTGATTTCGCTTCGGTGAATGTATAATTCCAGCCGGCGAACCAAACAAAGCGACTCTGATATTTATCGATTTGTGGTCAGCCGGCTCATGCAGTGACTTGTAAAGATGGAAACTGAATGCGAAAGACAAATAGCTTGTGCACATGGCATACAACTCAGGTTGGAAAAATCTCTTCTAGCGAGGCTTGAAATCCCGCTTGACCAGGGACAACAAGTAGTTCCTTATTTTTGGAAACGTTGAAGATATTCTTTTAGAATTCTGAGAATTACAGGTTAACGGCTTTTTACAAAATCGGGAATGGAGATAAATTTGCAAGGAGCTTGAGTAAACCCGGAGTAAATTTTATATTTTCATGCGAATCTATTTACATTCCAAGAGTAGTTAATGACATGTGCTGAAGATAATTGACAGCTTAAATTACAAGGGGCCGCAATGGCAGCTTGAACCCTTTGTCAACAGGCTCCATCGTCGCCTACCCACCCGACCCACCCCTGGAGCCTGTTCACAGGCTAACCATTAAGCCACAATACTAACATTTTAATCAAACTTGTAAAATTGTAGGTGAAATAGAGATCCTTGAACACATGAGTATGCTAAAAGTAAAAGGAGATAACAGTAATGAAGATAACAAGCCTTCTGAAGCAAAGGTTGGAGTACAAATAATTTTGTGCGGTTTTCGGGTGATAGCTTTTAATACTAAGATACCCAGGGGGCTAAACTGCTAAAAAAACAAGAGTTGGCTGACAGAAGTATTTTTCATTATTGTATGGCAAGGTAGTCCAAGCATTCTGATTGGTTCTTTCTTGGACAGGGTTTTGCCATATGGACTGTTTCCATAGAAACAGGCATAGGCCTTGTATTTTTTGTTTTCAAAAGTCAATAAATTCAAAATGTGCAACTATAACTGTGAAAAGGAAGGTAGTTGTACTTATTCAATTCCTTTTTTGGTGCTATGACAGAAGCTGTGGAATTCAAGTCCCCAAAAGAATGTTTTAACAAAAAAATAAACAAGCATGCAGGGCTCAAGTGCAACATTTAATGTGGCTCCATAGGGTAATCACATATGTGGCACGTTCTAGTGTTACACTTTCGGATCTGGCGTTTGATTTTACTCCCAGCTTGCTCAAACTTATGAAATACATAAGCAATGGTAAATTATTGTTCTACAAGCATCTCTGGTAAATTACAGCGTGACGCGCCTTAGTGTGGCCACCCACAGCGCGAAGTGAGTTCTTATATTTGTTGAAAACATTATTAAATTTGTGAGTCATCAGGATGTTATTTGGCCTTGTATATGGATAATTGATCAGTTTGTCCTAAGCTTGTGTCAGGTCGCATGCAGACCTAAAATGCATGCATCAGCCGTGTGTGTGGTTCACAGTCAAATCACTCCATGGTTAGATTGCTCCAAGTCAGATTGCTCCCACTCTGAGTTAGAACGCTCCATCATAGAAGTGTCTTCGCTCCAAACAACAGCAAATTTATTTCACCCCATGGTTATTATATCAAAGGAAAGATAAAAATGATAGGGGTGCTGGCTCCCCGAAATAAACCATGAGTTATAAATGCCAGGCAGCCAGTTAAAAGAAAAGCTATTTTACATATTTAGGTCAGGGACACAAAACAAGAAGATGTAGACACAAACACAAAAAAAAAAGATAGAAAAGAACGAAGTTAAGCTAACTACCAGAAGACTAAAGTTTTATGTCTAGGAGGAGCGATGTACAAGTATTTATCTTGATTAAGTGATGCTTACTTCGCTCCATGTTTTGACTTACCGGTAACTCAAACTTCAGAGTGATGATTGAAGCAATTCGAAGTTGAATTTGCTACACAGGGTAAGTCAGCTACCTTCTGCTACACAATTATCGAGTCTGCAACACTGATAGGTTAAAAGTGAGAAATGATCATCGCAGTCTTTATTTCAATTGCGTAAATTGGAAATTCACTGCGATGATCATTTCTCACTTTCATCTACATCCGTAGTTCATGTATAAATTATTTCATATGCGTTACGTCACTGGTAAGTGAGAATCGACTCAAACCGAAAACTGAATTGGGCTATTTTTATTACTGGCAGTTTAGCTCAGGAACGTTTGGGTCTGGCTCTGAAGTTTGAGTTACCTGTAAGTTAGAACATGGAGTGAAGTAACTTCTGTTTGGAGCGAAGTCACTTGTATGATGGAGCAATCTCACTCAAAGTGGGAGCAATCTGACTTGGATACTGTGTGCGAGTGTGGCATTGAAACAATATGGAGCCACAAGGTTAATATTCAACACTATAGTCACCAACACTGAGGTGAATAGTTCTTTTAGTAGAATATAATGAAACAGTGAGATAATACAGCTCAAAAATGATTATTTCAACTCGTTTGTTCAGGCTTACAAGTTGCTCAGAGGTGAACACCAAAGGTTGTCCCATGTATGAATAGCGAATCAGAGTATGCCAACAGCACTATTCACTGTTTTAGTACATACTAAAATAAACTACTTACTAACCTAGCTTGCTCAATGCCGTTTTGGGAATTATTGGCCCTTTGTCATTTTTGTATGGACTGAGTGTAGCCATAATGTCTGGCCAATATTCCCCAGTACAGCCCTGATACTTGGTTATTAAGAGATTCATCTTTCCCATCTTTGTCCCACTTCTGCGTACTTCTTGTTTTCCAACAAGACTATCCTGGCTATCTAAGGACTGTTGATTGTCCATAATTTCTTCCTTTGATGCACTTGTTCTTTTAGTCTAAACAGAGCTTCAAGCCAATCCTGATAACCAGAGAGATGATTAAGGTATGAAATAATGCTGCACTAGTGTTGACGGTTAAGGCTAAGCAAATAAGAAAAAAGGTGATGGCACAAGCTTTTAGGGTGAGACGCCTGGTGAAATGTTGCTGTGTCATGTCACAGGACTAGTCAAGTCACGTGTAAGAATTTTGGCTTGTGTGAGAATTTTGTGAAAATCTTTGTCATTTGTTACAGAGTTTTGTTGCTGCATTCACTTGCATGAATTCAAAACTGGGACTTGCTGGAAGCAGTACAAACAGAGGAACAAGTCATAGAGACCTGTCGCTGTGATTTATTGTCTAATGTTTGGATGCCAGTGTTTTAATAAATGTGCCCATTGGTGTTAAGATGGAAGCGCCTGTTAATCATTTGGTCACTTGGTTAAAGAAAGTTTCAACTGCTAGAATGTCATTATTATTAATTGTGAGGTTAATAATTTTTTCATGATTGTCTGGGATTGAGATCTCTGGCCCGGCTGCCCCAAATATTTTAGTGTGTGCTAAGTACTCGTCCTGTAATTCTCAGCCAATCAGATTTGTCAGACTTAAAAATGAGTCCATGAATCTCAGAATTACGGTGTTGGTGGCGGCCAGAGGTCTCGATTCTTGATGCTGACCAAAAGGAGCACGGCCTATGGGGACGAGAGTGGTTCCTGTTACACTTGTCATATCAACTTGTAACATTCGTAGATTGATTCGTATTTGAAGAAACTATACTGTACAGGTATAAATTTCTATGTGTGTTTTATTTACTTGTCAGGACAAAGTGTTTGGGGCGGGCTACCCGAGTGTTCCAAGTATGTCACAAGAGGAATTCCTGGAGAAAGAAATTCTGGAGGGAAAAGTTGTCTTGGATTACAAAGAGTAAGTATATCTTGTGGATGCATTTTTTATCCCACATTTCAGTCACAATCCTTCCTTCCCTCCCTCCCTCCCCCATTCCACCACTCCTTCCTATTGTTCTGTCCCTCACTTCCTCTTTCCCTCCTTCCCTGTTTCCCCCCACAGAAAGCAAATGTAATTCACAAAAGCGAATGCAAATGAATCTCCTGTAAAATAAAAACTACTAGATTTCTTGTCCACCCATATCATGATCATCATACCAAAGGGAAGGGAGAGAGTTCATGGCTGCAAGCGACCTGGACTGTCTGAGAATCAGGCTATTCTCGAAACAGCTCTAAATCAGTTGATACGCGAGGTTTTCCAATCCTGTTGCATTTATATGAATCTTATTGAAGCAGCTATCCACAATCAGGGACAGAAATTGTTGGCTCTGTGCACCATATTAGTAACACATGATGCAACTTTGTACAGTTCAATTTGCAAAAGGATCACTGACGCATTGGACATGGTCAATTGGGAGTTTTCATTTTTAACACTCAATTATTTCTCAAATTGGACAGACCACACAATGTTGTTCTGTATCATTTAACAATTATTGGATTCTGTTTTCGCATGATAGCGAGAATTATCAAGCCCAGGGTTTGTGTCATCTGCCGAAGCCAAAGGCTGAGGTGGTTGATACAAACTGAGCCCTTGATAAGTTTGCTATCATGTGAAAGCTGAAATAAAAAAACTCTTAGTCAGCATACGGACGTATGTCGCTATTCAGTGGATGGATGGGTGGATGGATGGATGGATGGACGAGCGATGTATTTCACACCAATCAGAATTAGGATGCTATCGATCGATAACCAATGAAATTGCTGCTTGTATGCATCGTTTAATTTTGTATCAATATTTGTTTCGGATTCAAGGGACGGCCTTCTTTATTTTCGTATAAACTTGGCCTTATTGGGCGGTGTTGGCATGATGTTTCCAGCACTCGGTGTTTATGTAGCTCTGGCATAGAACGTTGTGTGTAAGCGGAAAACTGTTCGGAAATTTTCATGGTGGTGAAGAAGGTACGAAGATGTAGAGTTTTACATGCTGCGAGAAGTCTGTTTTGGCGGCTTTGGGTTGAGAGATTGTTTTTTGATCGCCGTTAGTTGTGAATAAGAGCCATGTTGAATTTTAAAATGTTTCTTACTGAAGCGACGATAGATTTAATTTTGGTTAAAATTGAAGTTTCGGATGTGCACAGCTTCTCAGAGATGAGTTGTTTGAAATCAGTAGAGCTGAGGGATCAGACATGATCAGAGACTTTGCTTCAGCATAGTAGATGTCATACGGCATTTAAGAATTTGAAGTAAAGGAGGCCACATACTCAAGAACGCAGGGTATAGTAATTCCGGAGAAACAGCTTTCATCGCAGACGTACCAGCTCTGGTAAATATTTCACGAACCGTTCGTAATTAAATATGCAAAATCTTTCACCAGGATTCTTGGCACAAATTTCGTAACAACCAGAGAACAATGTACTAACTGTACTACGTTTTAAAAAACCCTTTCGAAAGACATATTTTTTCCATTTGATCCGCTTATTGTCTTTCAATAAAATACTTTGGTGTGTGTTAAATAAATCACAAAATATGACACTCGTTGAAAATCAGCGATGCAGAAAACAAAGTATCATGTTACATGTTGTCTCTGATCGTGTCTGTAAAATAAGTTGTGTTAAGATTTGAAAAGGACAAAACTAACAAGAAAAAAACTATTATTTTACCAAGGAGATGACGTGGAACAGGTAAGTCTTCTGCCGGCAACTGCCGGTCTAAAAAGTTTCAGTTATCGGCCATTACTTCACAAATTTCTTAACAAGCGGACCTCTCAGGAAAAGACCTATATTACGTGATTGGTCAAGTTCAATCCGAACACATGAATGGGTTCAGTTTATAGGGCGATACTCCGCGAGAAACGTAACATTCATTTTTCGAGTGATTGATCACTGTACGTTCTTTTCTCACGACAATGAAAGTGAAATTTTTCCTTCTGTTCTTGCTTGTACAATCACCTCACTTTCTTCAACATGGTGAGGAAAGTTCATGCTCATGTGAATTGTTGGTTATAGTCATCCCATCTCATGAGTTATGTTCATGTTCGTGCATTTTGTGTTTTGACCCCTTACTGGAACCACTTAGGATGTCATCAGTTATCTCATTTGCATAGTAGAAAAACATGAATATCTCTGTAACGAAAAGGAAAACACCATTCTTCCTCATTTTGAAAGGGCTTTCAAATAATTTTTACTTTATAGGTACTTTAACTTTGTTTTGCATACGATTTAAGTGCAAATGTATGAAAGCCAATATGATAATTTTATGTTTTCAAAATGCTCATAGAATTTCGGTGCGAATATGTGAAAACTTGTCAAAGCCACACCAATGGTTGCTGAAGTGAGAGAATATTGCACAATTAGTAGGAATCAACAAGAGAAACAGAAAACACACTTCTAAGCTAACAGTTTTGTCGGTTAATTTGAGTTTCCTGAGGCACAAAGTATTTACAGTTTAAGTTGTTGGAGGTGTGAGGAACAGAAGGCAAGACGCACATGGCAGCTGCTGTGCAAGTATCCATAAAACCACAGGGTGGCCACGCTCATGATATGACCACTCAGTTAAGTTGGCGGGGCAAAATTATTAGAAAATTATGTGAAAATTCATAGATAAAATTTATTCGAAAGAAAATATAGTGGAGCCACATAAGTTTACGGTTCACATCATATGTTGAGTATTTAATGTTTCTTGACTGTGGAACAAGTCAGGGCCGTACCTAGGATTTTTTGTCTGCGGGGGCAATTTTTTGTATGCGGGGGAAAACTCTGCACACCTTCATTTTCTTCAAGAAATCCCCCAGCAAAATCAAACACTGTTAGAAAAACAAAACATTTAGTTTTCCTGGCGGGGGCAATTGCCCCCACTGCCCCCCCCCCCCCCCCCGCTATGTACGCCCCTGCAAGTGGATCTGATTGAAGGGCGTTTTGGCTTCCTTTTGTTGAGCAGTCGAGTGTATAGAGCATGACAAGGGTGCATCTTTGTAGAATTTTAGGCAAACTAAAGTTATAAAAAATTGGTTAAAAAGAGGTTTAAACGCTTTATGGCGGTCATGAAACAATGCATACTACACATGATTAATCTAGCTCTTTATTACATTTTCTTTCTAAATCAATTTTATCTTTGAATTTTCATGGAAATCCCTATAATTTAGTAGCGCTAAAATGGAAGGAATGGCTCCGGCCTCAGAATGCACTGGGAACGAGTTTGGTTAGCTAAATTAGACTACAAAATCACCCTGGTTAGCCTATTATAACACTGCGGTTAGCCTACTAAGCAATGTGGTTAGCCTACTGAGCACTGCGGTTAGCCTATTAAGCAATCCGGTTAGCCTACTTTTGCATTCCGGTTAGCCTACTAAGCACTGCGGTTATGCGGTTAGCTCTCAAGAATGGTAAGGGTAACACGATAAAATCTTAAAATTTTCAGTGTTCGGCAGCCGGGCCTCGGTAGAGTGGTCATATCGTGAGCCTGGGCTGCCTGTGTTCACCTCAAAGCAAAGCACCACCAGAGCGCAATGCCCTCTGGTTGCCGGCAGTGCATTTTGGCCACTACGCAGTGGATTCCGTCAAAATCTTGATTTTGCATAGATTTCTTCTACATTCTGATTATAAGTGATGTTCGCTCGCTCGGCTCGCTCTCCAGCAATGTTTTCAGTTTTGCATTCCTAGCTTGAAGTGGCTACAATGTATAATAAAACAATTTATCATTCTTTTTGTTAGTAATCAAAACCAGAACACAAAAACAAGTGACAAAGAGTCTGACAGTGAGGATGACTCAGCTAAACGTCAGAAGATGAGGGACTGGGATGAGTGGAAAGATGGTAAGTTGATAGCGATCATTCTCGTCCCCAGAGCTGCTTGTCCCTCTTAGCCGGCTGGGCCTGTGCACGAGGAACAAGTGGCTCTGGGGAAACACGATTTGGTTTGCTGAAATCAAACAAAGGAAGTCAAACAAAGGAAGTCACATCAGCCATTTTAAACGGGCTAACGATAAAGGATTATAAAACGGCTGATGTGATTGGACTCCCTTTGTTTGATTTCAGCGAATCAAATTGTGTGTCCCAGAGCCACTTGTTCCTCGTGCACAGGTCCAGCCGGCTAAGAGGGACAAGCGGCACTGGGGACGAGAATGGATAGCGATTTGTTAAAACAAAACTTAATAAATCGAACAGTTCAGTTAAACCCAGTTAATCCGATCAGCAGTGTACCACAAAAATCTGCCTGCATCAACCGGGTGGCCGTATAGGCCACATTGGAAAATACCATAATACTCTTTGTTTGTCCCCAAAATTTTGCATAAGCATTGTTTCCAGTTTCTCACGGGACTTACAATGGTCCCAAGAGAAAACAAAAACAATGCTTATGCAAAATTTTGGTGACAAACAAAGAGTATTATGGTATTTTCTGTAGTGGCCTATTAGAGATGTTCTTTAATGACGCAGGCTACAGAATACTTATCAGTATGCATTTATGTAGAAAATATTCACGAAATGGGATGACTATAACCAACAATTCACTAAGTATCAATGAAACGAATTTCATAAATTACATGTGATCCAGATCATGTGACACAAACGTCTTGCACATTTCGATTGTCAATCTATATAGATGCCAGCCGTCCATATTTATTTGTACTCGAGTGAAACTCGAGTGACTTGGTGAAAAAGTTTTAGATTTATGAAAACCAGAGTATTTCACAACGAAATACAAGCCCATAAAAAAATAACAGACATGCACGTTTTTTCAGTCCACGAAATTGCAGAGTACCTCGAGTTCGATCAGATGAAAGCAGCGTCAAAAGACATGAAAAATTTGAATGTAGAAAGTGAAAAAAAATCCGTTCAAAGAGTTGCAGTGAGACGATGAAAAATGATTGCTTCTCATTTTGTGTAAGATACCTTGTTGGTACTTAATTTCGCGGGTCTTTAATTTCGCATTTTTCGTGGTTGTAAATAAATCGCGAAATTAAAGACCCGTGAATAAAAATCTTTGCGAAATTTAATACCCATATAAAAAGTTCAAATCACAGAAAAAATGATTTACTTGTAATAAGTGATTGTGGTTCAGAGGAATCGAACTGTCACCTGAATCTCCATTCAAAGATTTGCAATCACTGAATGATCAGATGAAACCTTTGTTTAGAAACATTGCCGTGAACTACGTCATAAGACAATGTGTATCCATGTTGTATAATTAAATTAAAGTTAATTTTCAAATATGCGTTTTGCTTTTTCCAGTTTATGTTGAAGCTTAAAAAATTTTGGTCTTTTGGAAAAATAAAATAAAGTTGAGAACGCTTCAAGTGGATAATGTATGGTAAAGATCAAATACAGGAATTATCATTCCTGCATAAGAGATTGGTATCAAGACTGTTGCCATAGTGATAGGTACAATCTGATGTATCTGTTGTATTTCTTAGGATACAACGTGGGTGCCAAGTTTCAACTCCATTGCCCTATTATTTGCAGAAATATTCTCGATTTTGTGTTTTTTAGCCTTTTTCTGTCAACCTGGTGTCATCAAACATCTAATTTGAATATCTTGTCCACTAGGCCTGATGTAAGATGACTTTGGTCTGAAATGAATTTAATATCATCCAGTTACATCAGGGTCAGTTTTGACGAAAACGCAAAATAACACTCCACTCCAGTTCATATTCAAGCCAGTGTTTTCAGAAAATTTTCACCAAATTTTTGTGGATGCTATTAAATTTATTCCAGGCCGAAGTCATCTTGCATCAGAATCGCTCTTATAAAAATTCTTCAAATTTGGCAGACCTCAAGAAAAGTTTGACAGAGCAAAGATCCAGGAAGGATTTTCCAAAAATTTCCCTTGATGACGAGTTATTTGGTCTCACGTAAAGTGGGGCATGACGTCACTACGTTGCTATGGTAACTCAGATCTCGATGAAACGAACTTCATCAAAAAATCTGATCTTTCTCTAGTGCACTTGGAGTAATCGATTTTCAGTCGGATGTTCTGTTCGCGGTACACTATCTGCTCAAAGTTGAAAGGTATCGTCACTCAAAAATCAGATCGAGCCACCTTAATATTAATAGAGGGGCACGTTTCTAAAGAAACTGTGGTGCTGCGTCGGTGGGAAGTATAGCAAGGTAATTGGTTTTATCAACTGGGTTGACGTTTCTAGCGTTAGCCCTTCGACCCAGTTGATAAAACCAAATTATCACCTTAATATTAAGTATGATTTTGCTCTCACTTGAAAGCTTGTCCGTTGAAGTTCTTATCCCCAGTGCCAGAACACGCGTGTACACACAGACGTACGGGAACACTCGGGCTGGGGGGGGGGGGCGGTGGCTGTAAGCTCCCTCCCCGCCTCAAAATTACAACTATTGTTGCCCGAACCGTGAACGTTTTGCCCGAAAGATGCCGAAAATTTTCGAAAGTGGGGGGGGGGGGGGCTGGATCCCCGCCCCCGGCTCGTACCCCTAAGGGTACACAACAATCGCACGCTGGTATGAACACAAATCATGATTCTGATTTTAATGAACTCTTTTGCTCTTTCTTATTAGCATTTAACGGTATTATTAGCATAAAAAAAAAAAAGTCAACTTATGCAAAATTATCCTAGTACAAAGCGTTGCCGCACTATTCTCACTGCATACATAATTAGCCCGTCGCACGGGAGAAGCCCACGTTCTTCAAATTCCAGCATTCTGTACCTGCGCGCTGGTAGCATCATGCATTGCGGCCTTCGCTTCAAATATCACAATCTCAGTCACCTATTGTCGATTCAATTGAAAAAATAGGGCACGTCATCTGAAAGAGCATCCAAAAATTAGTAAATTTACCAGATGTGACGGTTATTGGTTTAAACCCAAAGCCACGGTACACTTAGTATGGATTGGAGGGACAGGCGTCCTCCTTTCCATACTAAGCTCTCTTGTTTTAAAAGTGTACTATGCCTTTGCGTTTAAACCAATAACCATCGCATTTGGTAAATTTACTAATTTTTGGATGCTCTTTCAGATGACATGCCCCATTTCAATGAATCGATATTGAATATTCGTACCAAGAAAAAAATCTATTTGTACCCAGTCCCTGCTTGTTTAAAAAATGGCCAGTTATACGAGATGAAATTAGATTAGAAATTAGAACTGACCGAATAAATAGTGCAAATGGCGAAAATGAAGTAATTCGTAGGTGAAAGTGAGAGATGTAATATATCAAACACGAGAGACATTGTTTCATCACATTTCCAAACACCGAGAAGAGAGTTGAAAATACGACGCGCAGCGGAGTATTTTTGACGCACTTCGAGGTGTTTGGAAATGTGATGAAACACTGCCTCTCGTGTTTGATATATCTTCTCAATCGAAACTAAAACTACGGAGAAAACGAAGAAATAAAATCGTAAAAATCTATGCTAATTAAGATCACATTTCCAAACCACAGTTACGGTTCGGATTTCCTTTGTTTTAACGTGATGAATTATTAAGATGATTTCCGTAGAACATTCGAGCAATAATAAAGTTACCAAAAAATCTCATAGCATGGTAATATTTTAACTAAAGGTAAGAAGATCTTATCAAGACTTGAGCTCTCAAGCTGACCCCGCGAGAGAAAATTGAACTTGAAGTTATCCATATTTCAATTAAAAGGGACCTTTCGCGTCAGTTGAAAACACAATAACACACGCTTTGAGCATTCTTACGTGGTTTGACGTAATAATATGTCAAAAATGAGTGCGAGTGTTTCATCATGGGTTCCAAACACCGAGAAACAGATGAAAGCACGAGACCGTAGGCCGAGTGCTTTTATTGTTTCGAGGTGTTTGGAACCCCTGATGAAACACGAAGCACGAGTTTTTGACATGACTTCTCAAACTAGTGTGAAAATTTAGTGGAATTATTTCCGAAGAATAGGTAATTAGAAGGCGTGCGCAATACGCTATTGTTTGTTTCTTATTCGTGGTAAATGAAATGAATATTTAATATCCGGGCGGGTTTTTTGGTAGATTAACATTTCGCCTCGTGATGGAGCTCGAGTCCAGATCAGAACGATTTTGCGTTCCTAAATCTTCTTCTATGGTTTTCAAAATTCGTGAAGGAGGTAGCTAAAAAGTCCGGAGGAAGATACCCTCCCAAGACTGTTTATGGTATCATTTGTGCTCTCAAGCGTTATTTGGAGGAGAAAAATGGAACCGAAGCTTTGAATCCTCTGGACGCTAGTGACAAGGTAATTGACAACTTTTTTTAGACCGCATTGTTCAGAATTTTAAAATGCACTGTTTCGGGAATTGAATTTGGGGTGTTGTTTTTCCTTGTTTGTCCTGTTCCTACGTTGCTTGGATGCTAAGATGAAGGACGGCGTTCGAGAAGGGCTTCATATTAAGTGTAAGAAGGAGTTTGTGAGCAAATAATATGTTGCCGTATTGTTGTTGTAAGTTATGATTGAAGCGGCGAATATGCAAATATACTGTATTTAGTATAAGGACTAATTAAAATTCAAGTTTCTTGGTCAGTGTTTTCATCAGTTTTTGAACTAACTGGAGTAATCTTGATCTAGATTTTCATTGGGTATCAAGATACATGCACCTGACCAAAATGGGGCACTCCGATTGGCTTATAACCGTATGAATAATTAATGAGTTTGAGAAATTATATTTCTCGAGAATGCGTGGGGATTTAATCGCGGGGTCACCTAGAGAAATGAATTACAGTGAGATGTTTTAGGGCCTGTTTACATGGAGGGAGGGTAACCCTCCTAGAAGGGTTACCCTTCTAGGAGGGTTACCCTCCTCTATTGTTTTTCCCGGTTTCGTTTACATGCGAGGTAGGGTTACCCTAGGAGGAGGGTAACCCTCTTTGCTTGCAAGGGTTACCCTTCTAGGAGGGTCCACTTTTTGTTTATTTAAGCCATGTAAAAGCTCGAGATAGGGTTACCCTCCTAGAAGGGTCAAGTTTAGGGAGATCAGATTACTGTCACATTCCCGCCAACTATAAACATGGCTTCGCGTGGTTATAAACGTGGAGAATTATTTCGGATAACTATGCTGGCAAGAGCGGCGAATCCGGACCGGTACGATACAGAAATTCAGGACGATAGTCAGGGCAACAGTTTGGTGGCTGGAATAGGAAATTCTTCTGTTGATTTCCAATTAATAGGCGAAAGTCTTAAACAAAACGAAGGTTCGACAGACGGAGCCGTACTTGATCTTGATCAGCCACGCAATAAATCAAAAGGGAAATCAAAAGGGAAAAGAAAAGCGGCCAATCAACCAGAATCTTCGTCGAAAAAGGCGAAGAAATGGGCATGGACGCCCGAAGCCGTTGAACTGCTCCTCAAATATATAAAAGAGTACAAGACGAAGTGCGAATTCAACGGCATCGACTTCGAGGCTGATCTATCGAGCATGTACAGTGAAGTTCGCCGGTGTTTAGGTGTAGATTTCCCAGACGATTTCGGGCCTGAATTCTGCCACGATCCTGGGAAAGAACTCAAAGATATGGACAGCGAAGAGTACGAGTCCTACTCCGCCAGAGATAGCCCTGGGGATAGCCCTTCACATGTAAAGGGGGGCTATCTTTTGACTCTCCAAGAAGGGTAACCCTTCTAGGAGGATTACCCTCCCTCCATGTAAACAGGCCCTTAGATAGTATTCAAGTTACCGTGTTGTGAATAGATATTTGGTAAATAATTTTTGCACTTATGCTCGAACTTTGAGCGGAATCCGTCTTAATGAGTTTGAGAAGATCATTTCACATTTTAAATTAATGTAAATTTAAATTAATTAATTTAAATTTTTGGTTGCCGCGGACTAAAAGTAGTGAAGGCTCGCATTGGAAGGACACAATTCAAAATTGCCGCTTTCGTGGTGAATGAATTTTACCTTGTGTAGCAGGTATGCCTTCTCATTATAACTGCTGTGTTCCGCTGCACAATAACTATTCCAGGAAAAATTCGAACCTATCGTTTTATCGCATTCCTAAAGATAAATTTCTTCAAAAGGGATAGATAAGATTAATCCGAAACTGCAATCGTCTCATACACGAATTTAAAGGTGGAAAGAAAAAGCATCTCAGGGAATTGCCGACAATATTTCTGTGGAGTAAACCAGTCAGTAATCTACCATTCATTTCCAAGGTAGTGGAAAAGGCTGCACTTCAACAACTTCTCGTACACTGTGAGAAAAATGCCCCTCTTCCTAAATTCCAGTCCGGCTTCCGTAAGTATCACTCGACAGAGACTGCTCTACTAAGGTTCAAAACGACATCTTAATGAGTATGGATAATAAGGAAGTGACACTGCTCGTACTTTTGGACCTCAGTGCTGCTTTTGATACTATTGAACATTCCATTCTGAATATTTTGCAACAGGATTTTGGCGTCGTCGGAACTGCTTTAAATTGGTTCGACTCATTTCTGTCTGGTCGCAAACAACGTATACTTGTCGGTGATAAGACTTCTGACGACTTTAACCTGAACTGTGGAGTCCCCCAAGGCAGTTGTATGGGGCCTATTTTATTTACTCTCTACGTCTCCCGCCTCTTTAATATTACTTCTCAGCACCTCCCTGCCGTCCATGGTTATGCTGACGACACCCAGATTTACCACTCCTTCCCACCTTGTTCAATCCATTCGGAAATTAACGCTGTTTCTGTGATTGAAAAGTGCATTGCTGATGTTCGCTCTTGGTTTATTGGAAATCGTTTAATGATCAATGATGCGAAAACTGAGTTTCTAATTATTGGCACCCGGCAACAACTTGATAAAACATCTATTGAATCTATTATCATTGGTGACACGGTCATTAAACCTTTAGAAAGCGTCCGGAACCTTGGATCCTGGTTCGATCATATGTTCACATAGGCAAGATTTGTAGCAAGGCTTTTCGCGGACTATAAAACATAAGGCAGATCAGAAAATTCCTTACTGTGCAATCCACGAAGACATTGATCCATGCCTTTTGTATCTTCGCACCTTGATTATTGTAACGCACTTCTATTTGGCCTACTAAATATCAGCTTGACCGTTTACAGAAAGTCCAGAATGCTGCGGCTAAAGTGACTCTTCAGATTGCGAAATTTGATCATATCACAGCCGCTCTTATCGGCTTCCAGTAACGTTTAGAGTTCAGTTCAAATTGCTCCTTTTTGTTTACAAGTCACTCCACAACCAATGCCCATCCTACACAACCAAAGTCCATCCCACATTAAAGATCTTTTATCCCTGAAGCCATCTGTTAATTATTCTCTTCGCTCGTCCGCACAATATCTTCTGTTCGTTCCAAAAACCAACTGCTCTACACTTGGGGATCGGGCCTTTGCTCATGCTGCACCTGTTTTATGGAACTCGCTGCCATTAACTATAAAAACAAGTAGCAGCCTCACCATTTTCAATACGTAACTTAAAACATTTCTTTTTAAGAAAGCTTTTGATTTGTTGGAATAGTTCTAATGCTTAATTTTAATTTAGTTTGGAATTTTCGAATCTCATTTTTAGATTTTATCATAGCATACACATCATTGTATTATTATAGCTTTTAGGGATTTTTAATTTTTTTACTCATTATTTATTCATTAATTTTAACTTAAATGTTAAGCGCTTTTGAATGTTCTTTTATAGTTTTGGCGCAAATTCATGATCATCCTTATCATTATAAAGCTAGAAAACTACCTGCAAGGAAAGAATTGTCCTGCCAATATGATAAAATAAAAAACCACGTGATTTTGAAAGTGATCAGGCACGTGATTTGTGAGGGGGAAAACAAGCCTAAATCGTCAAATTTCAGCTGGTTTCTTATCATGGCTGATAATTTTTTTATAGCCTTGCTTTGGTTTCTGTTTTGTGATTTAAGTACTCCAAGTTTATCGCAATTTTGGAACTTTTACAAAAAAGAAAACGGCTTGCACAACCGCCATTAATTTCATTCAAACGCGACAAAAACATAGGTAACTCTTTAGTCAGAAGTGCATTCCAAACAAGTGATCAACCCGAAACTTTAAATGCGCTCGCCCACGATGTAAAACATGCCCTTTCATTCACAACGTTGACAAAATATCGGGACCCAAGCGATCTATCAAGATCACTGATCATTTCACTTGTACCTCAGCCAATGTCGTCTACTGCATAATTTGCACTCTTTGCAAAAAGTTATACATAGGCGAAACAGGGAGACGATTAGGCGACCGATTCGGAGAACACCTTCGGGACGTACAGAAAGACGACAAAAATGCATCGAAACCGGTCGTGAGACACTTCAATCTCCCAAATCATTCTAAGCAACATATGGCAGTCTGTGGCCTTTCCCTTCACCAAGGAAACACCGAAAGCCGCAAAACTCCAGAACAAAAATTTATTTTTCAAATCGGCATTCTTATCCTCACGGTATCAACGAACGCTTTTCATTCAACTAATTTATTCCGTTGTTTTCACGCTACCAGGCACCAACCAATAGCGAAGCTCCATCTTTCTGTATATTCTCTACTTGCACAAATACCATAATACACCTCTTTTACCCCCCAAAATTTTGCATAATCATTGTTTGCAATTTTTCCTGGGACATCAAGATGTCCCAAGGGAAATCTAAAACAATGCCTGTTGGGGGGGTAGAAGCGGTGTATTATGGGATTGTGCAGGTAGAGAATAAAACACACACGGCCCACAATTCCTTGATTCGCTCCGACGAAAGGCTAACGCTCGAAACGTCAGCTTTCGAATCTCTTTACAGTGGCCAATTCGCATTATCAACCCACTTGATAAAACCAAATTATATTGTTATATTTCCCACCGACGCAGCACCACAGTTTCTTTAGAAAGGTGTATTGTAGATTGTCATATCTGACTTCGAATTTTTAGAAGAGACGATTGAACACTGCATTCCAGGGCCCAGTTGTTCGAAGGCCGATTAGTGCTAACCCGAGGTTAAATTTTAATCCAGGTTTCTTTTTCTTTTGTTCAAAAGCATTTTCTCCGATAAATTTCTTTGTTCTTTTTAGAGTACCCAGTCCTCAAATTGTAGACAAAAAGAATCAAACTGAATTCCCTTTTTAAGCTTTCATATCTGAATTCAAATTTCGCACTAACCCTGGGTTATCTTAACCTAGCTTTGAACAACCCAGCCCAGCATGCTAAATTTTCCACCTTTTGAAGGTTATAACTTCCAAAGAAACTTGAAATTACAAAATCGCAGATATGACACGAGGTTTTGACTGATCGGGAGCGGTGAAATTAAGTTTTTGTGTTCTTCTCGAACGGAAAACTTTGACACAACACCACTTTTTTAAATAAATTAGCTTCAGAGACTTTTAGCATTACCGCATGGCGCGATCCATGCAATCAAAAACAGTATATTGTGCATTTCCGTTATATCGCCAGAATCTATGCAAAGTTTTGACACAATCGGCTTTCAAACGTTCATGATGGAGGGTTTTCAAAAGTGACACGACTACCAATATTTTGCCTCGTGAAGACATTCATGGCAGGTGTGCACCAATCGGGCTATCGGGTTTTCTCCTTGTCGTTTTCCTGGCATAAAACGCCGACGGACGTGTCCGTTTCGTAAGCGGTCGATGCCATTTTTTCGACACTTGGAATTTTTTTGGCTATCATCGAATTTTTCCCACTATTTTGACTATCATCGGTCACTGACCAGAATCGAAACCTGAACTACCACTACACTACCAGGCTGGTCCGCCCAATCCCCGCAAACTTTCATGATAAAAGATGACTTTCTTGATCTATTTTACTTATATAGTATAACCCTAGCCAACAAATAAAAGCTAACCGCAAGCAAACCGGTGTCAAATTGACCAATTGAGCATTTGGTAAGTGTATACACCTTATTCATAAATGGCGGACACGCGCGGAAAAAACTGGTAGCTTGATGAAAACGAGGCGTTTTAGGATAACCAACTTTCGTTTCACAAGCGTTTCAGAAGGAATTTTGCGTGTTTCATAGTTTTAGCCGAATGGGGGAGTTAAAAGCGTTTCTCGTGATCAATTTCGAAATAAGTGAACTCAATCAGTTTTAAGTCAAATATCTGTTTTGTGATCGGTTGTACACATAAGGGACCTGTTGATCCGAAGGGAAGCAGAGGGAAGGTAGCTGAATTTTTTTGGTTTCCTGAAGGACGCACATCTTCGACGGGAATGACTAGTGAAACTATGGCGAGATGCAGAGGTTTTTTTGTAACAAGGTGCTTCAGTTGTTCCTAGTGTTGGTGGATGTTGCTTTCGAGGAGAAGTTCGCCAAGGAAACCTCGAGAACCAAGCTCCTTTACACAAAGCCATTTGGGTAAAAATACATAGAGCATTCCTGTCAAAGAAGTGAGTCCTTCGGGAAACCAACAATTCCAACTCTATTCCTTTCGGATCAACAGCTCCCATCTGTGTACAACCGGGCACACAGCAATAGATATTTGACTTAAAACTGATGTTAT
Organism: Blastomussa wellsi; assembly: GCA_947652115.1. Lineage (NCBI taxonomy): Eukaryota > Metazoa > Cnidaria > Anthozoa > Scleractinia > Plerogyridae > Blastomussa > Blastomussa wellsi. The sequence goes on along the minus strand of OX393566.1, from coordinate 15,403,598 downwards.
TTCGAAATTGATCACGGAAAACGCTCTAAACTCCGCGATTGGCTTAAAAAAGCTTCTAAACTATGAAACACGCAAAATTCCTTGGGAAACGCTTGTAAAACCATGGTGAAACGAAAGTTGTTTGTCCTAAAACGCCTCGTTTCCATGTCAAGTACCAGATTTTCCGCCTCGCGTCCACCATTTATGAATAAGGTGTGTATTAGACTGTCACTAAATTCCAACCAGTTCCCACCGAGTCCAGGCCTAAACTAGAGCAGATATAGCATCGTCCATTCCGAAAAGCTTGGTTACCAATTATGGTATCGACCATTTAAGAAACGGAAATCAGCAACGCCGATTTTGTGAATTTTCCTCAAAAAATAAAAAAAAAGACTCTTTAACGTTGAAAGAATATTCTCTTCTTCTTAAAATGACAGCGCGCTTTTTCTTCTTGCTGCAACGCGTCATCTTGAATTGATTGTTTGTTACAGATTGTTGCTAATTGAAGCAGTGACATAGATAGTAGCCATGGTAACATCATGCATGCAAAGAAGGCTTTTCCAAAATAAGACGCGAGCCATTTATACGAGATCTTTGCGTCATATGTTGGACGTGAACGTATAAAAGGTGCAGTTCGCATCTTATTTTCTCCCGTATAAATGTCGCTAATGATCCTGGCCCTTAAAACAATAGAGATTCATGATACAGGGGCAAATGAACTTACAGGTTCAAAAGAGCTGCGTGGTATGTTCTCCTTTTGACCACCAATGTTTTGCGACATGTTCCTTTCTAGCCTCTCACGCAGACGTCCTTTGGAGGCCAGTTTATTTCGCGATTTTGGAGGTCGTCTATTGCACGATACTTGCGAGTTAGAGAAAATGTTGTATCCAAACTCACTTTAATTGCGCGATTTTACAAACGTGAAGTTTGGCTATTGCCTTGATAATGTGTTAAACATTTCTCGAATTACGATAACACGACTTGACTCGGGAAAATCAAAACCAACAAATACAAAACGCTCTTACAACGTGAATAGTTCTTGGAAGCTGTTCATGTTTATCAGTACACCTCAATTGTACTCGAAAAATCGAAAAAAATTTGCAATTACATGTTAGGAAATTTTGTTGGCCTTTCTTTTGCAAAAAAATTGAAGAGAAAAGCTTTTTTGGTTTCCGAGATAAAAGAAAGAAACGATTTTGAATTTTAATTACCGCCAACTGCGTGTTGACAAGTAGGTGTCATCGCTTACCGTGAAATGTCACGTAAGCGTCGTTGGAAATCACAACCTTTCACACGATATCCTTTTGGTTCTCCGGTAATAGTTTTCAGGTTCTTCGTTTTGCTTTCTGTTTGTACGTGTTGTTCCTTTAATTTGATGATTCACGGAAACAAAAAGTTTCGTGCCCATTTGCTTCGGCAAAGAAGCCGAAAAACTTTTCCCCCCTCGCTCGAAGGCTACCGATTTGGCAGCAAGCGATCGGGGTTCATATTGTGAACAAGAAACGTGGCTAGACGAGCACCGTTGTAACTGCATGAATGGATACAAGCCATGATAAAATCTTACTTTGCGTTTTATCTCTGGTGATGTAAATGAAATTACTTTTGTGTGATGCAAGCCAAATGCTTCTGCCTTGGAGGTGCGCTTAAGTTCAGGTGGCTCGATCGGATTTTTGAGTGACGATACCTTTCAACTTTGAACAGCTAGTGTACCGCCAAAGAGTATCTGACAGAAAATCGATTGCTCCAAGTGCACTAGAGAAAGATCAAAGTTTCAGATGAAATACGTTTTATCGTGATCGGAGTTACCATAGCAACGTAGTGACGTCATGCCCCACTTTACTCTAGAACGAATAACTTGTCACCAAGAGATAATTTTGGAAAACCCTTCCTGGATCTTTGACCTGACATACTTCTCTTGAGGTCTGCCAAATTTGAGAATTTTTATAAGAGTGATTTTGAGAAAATTAATGGCGAAGTTTTAAGGTTTTAAAATACAACAAAATCGTATAAGTTCCTGAAATGCTATTAAAACGTTTGTTCACCAGGCCTCACGTCAGATGACTGTGGTCTGAAATAAACTGGTAAGGTAAGTCTGCAGTCGGACCTAGTGGCCTATCAGGCCAGAGCTTATCCCGGTTTCTGTAGCATGAAGCGACAGAGAGTATTTCTACTCCCCCATGGATGGGATGCTAGTCCATCGCAGGGTTACCCCCCAGCAGTAAATTCGCCGGTACCCATTTGTACACCTGGGTGAAGAAAGGCACTGTGAGAGTAAAGTGTCTTGCCCAAGAACACAACGCAGTGCCCCGGCTAGAGGCTCGAACCCGGACCGTCCGATCTGGAGTCCAGTGCACTAACCATTAAGCCACTGCGCCTCCCTGAAATAAATTGAATAGCATCTAATTACATTTGGTGAAAATCTTAGCAAAATCGTTCTATTCGATTTCTCAAAACACTGGCTTGAACATAAACAGGAGTGAAGTGTTATTTTGCGTTTTCGTCAAAATTGACCCTATATTTATTAAAATGGTCACTATTTAAAAAGCGGTAGATAAATGTTTCTAAAAATTATTCTTCAGCTAGATTAATCAATATTTAATATAATCCCGGAGTTTAAACTTCATTGAAACATTCTAAGGCTGTCAATTCTTAGCCTCAACTTTGGTAAACATTGGGCTTATTTTCCTTCTAGTCGCTTGTGGTTCTAATTATACCTATCCATTGTCTCGAATCTCCGTGCAATTGTAAATTTCAATGCCTTATAAACTCATGTAACGATATATGAATTCAAGAGGCATTGAAATGTGCAGTTGCACGGAGATTCAAGGCAATGGATAGGTATAATTCGAACCACAAGCGACCAGCCGGAAAAAAAGCGCAATGTTTACCTAAGTTGAGGCTACAAATTGACAGCCTTAGAATGTTTCAATGAAGTTTAAACTCCGGGATTATATTAAATATTGGTTAATCTACCTGAAGAATAATTTTTAGAAAAATTTATCTACCGCTTTTTAAATAGTGACGATTTTGCTAAGATTTTCACCAAATATAATTGGGTGCTATTCAATTTATTTCAGACGAAAGTCATCTGACATGAGGCCTGGCGAACAAACGTTTTAATAGCATTCAGGAACTAATACGATTTTGTTGTATTTTAACACCTTAAAACTTCGCCATAAATTTTCTGGAAATCGCTCTTATAAAAATTCTTCAAATTTGGCAGACCTCAAGAAAAGTATATCAGGTCAAAGATCCAGGAAGGGTTTTATAAAATTATCTCTTGGTGACAAGTTATTCGGTCTTGAGTAAAGTGGGGCATGATGTCACTACGTTGCTATGGTTACTCCAATTACGCTAAAACGTATTTCATCTGAAACTTCGATCTTTCTCTAGTGCACTTGGAGCAATCGATTTTCTGTCAGATACTCTTTGGCGGTACACTAGCTGCTGAAAGTTGAAAGGTATCGTCACTCAAAAATCCGATCGAGCCACCTTAAAGTGCTACTACGATGAAATTTTCGTTATCCATTTTTTTACATTTTCGTTAATAGCACGACTTTTTCAGGTATCCTGCCAAATTTCAGTTCATTACAAACATTAGAAGTTTTTTAGATTTTTATTTCCGAGAGTTTACGGCCGCCATTAATTTTCCTTGTTCCAAGGCTTGGTTGAGAATTTGAGAAAATGACGTCATTTTCGCAAAAATACCTCACGGGTTGAAATTATAATAACAATTAGTACCAAAAATCACACGAAGAAGAATAAAAGCTTTGGACGATATCCTTGTGCAATTTTCTGTTCTTATTGTTATGGCGCGTCTCACAGGTTTCGCGCGGCCATTTTTTCGCTTCGCACTTGACGAACTAAGAAAAAAGGGACTGCTCATAGTCTATTCAACGTGTTTCACGTCAAACTTTGGTGTTTTTCCTTTACAGATAATTCAATCCGGATCCATATTCATCTTGGAAACAAATTTCATGATTTCCTCTTTGCCCAACTATGGCCACCCAACAAACTTTTTTGACAAGTTAGCCAATCAGAGAGCGCGAATTTGTTTGAGTTGTCCCGCCTCCTTGTTAAAAGCGTGACAGGTTTCGTGAGAACAGCTTTGAAAATTCCTGGGAGGCGGGACAGCTCAAACAAATTCGTGCTCTCTGATTGGCTAATTATAACTTGTCATAAAAGTTTGTTGGGTGGCCATTGTTAGGCGCGCGGCGCTGTAATTACTGTTTGATTAATTACTTTTTAGACCATCGTCGTGGTTGGGGCAACAGAGAGAACATGGGCTGAAGTGATTACAGCAGATGACAACGTGACGAGTCGTCCAGTGTCACCCGGTAACAACGACCACCATGCGTCACGCTTTCTTTCGTTGAGAAACTGTTCACAGAACAGAGGCTAAGAGCAACGGATAGGACTTTGGTCTTCCTTTCTATTTTATTTGAAATTGGAATACGTTTATTTCAATTTGAATTAACTGAGACTATTGGGAGAAGTGCTGGCTGGTCACTGCCCCTGGGGTGGGGTGGTCGCCCCTCTGTCGTCTTCAACAATCTGGGATGAACACTTATGCTCGATCGTGTCTAAAAGTGACCTTGAATGACCAAGAGTGAGAATTCAAAATAATAATTTAAAATATTTCACTGACATCTTAATTACGTCATCACTTCGTCATTTCATCGAAAAATACTTGATTAACCTCAAGTAAACCATTTTTGGAGAGTAGAATTTCTAAATAATTCTTTTCTCAAAGGCCATTTCCAGTCCGTACTGCGCAGTCTCGGGATTCGTTTACATTGCTGTTCTGAATTCGTTGAGACGTTACATGTGACTGTCTACATGACGTTTTTGAGTCCGCCATTGCGGGTCGTTTCGTTTGGGAGTTCTCAATGACCTGAAACGTCGGTTTGGAATATCTCAATCTCAAATCTCAAATCTTTATTTAAACACGGTTAAAAAATTCATCAGGTTTGTTACATATAAAATTAAACTACAAACAATATTTATAATAGTAAATACATATCTAAAAAGTCTCTTAGAAATACTAATTAGAATTACCCTAAACTATACCTGTTTTCCATGAATGCCGTGTATCTAACTTAATTCACTAAAATGAAAGTTTAACAATTGCTTAAAACGAGCTAGAGATTTCTCTTGCCTAAGATTGCAGGGCAGACTATTCCAGAGAGTTGCACCTCTATAGCTAAAGCTCCTTTTTAGATAGTTGGTTCTTGGTAGAGGGACATTTAATTTGTTCATACAGTCGAGGTTCGTCTACTCTTTCTTTCGTTTTTCAAGGATATCGGATGTTGATAATGAAGAAAAAGTTAAGTTTTTAACCGTAATTTTCAGTTTGGCTTGTTTACATTTGATCGTGTGAGGCTTGATAAACATTGCAGGCGGAGATTGCGCAGTACGGACTGTTAAGGCCATTTCCAGTCCGTACTGCGCAATCTCCGCCTGCAATGTTTATCAAGTCTCACACGATAGAATGTAAACAAGCCAAAATGAAAATTACGGGTAAAAACTAACCTTTTTCTTCATTATTAACATCAAATATCCTTGCAAAACAATAATAGAGAGTAGACGAACCTCGGTGATATTCCAAACTGACGTTTCAGCTCATCACGAACTCCCAAACAAAACGACCCGTACTGGCGGACTAAAAACGTCATGTACACAGTTACCGAAGTGTAACGTATCAACGAATTCAAAACAAATCCGTAGATTGCGTAGTACGGACTGGTCCAAAAATCTGGAACCTTCTTATCACAATAACTACTATGTCAAGTTTGCCTAATTTTAAGAACAAACTGCTTGAATTTTAGTAAAATAATCAATGAATTTGTCCAAGCCGCACATTGTGATCATGTGTGATGTACGAGGTGGCCTCAACTATAAGCCTGGTGGTCTCCAGAGGTCACCTCGCCGTATATTTTCCGCTTTACCGTGAGCACAGAGTGGAGCGTGTGTAAAAATTGCTGGTTTTCACGTGACATGAAATTTTAGAAGTAGTAAGGGACGCAGCATCGAGTATATGGGTCATGCGACGGCTCTCGACCAATCAGATTAGACAAAATGGCCGCCCTGAAAAAAGGCCTGTGATTGGCCGAGAAACAATGGAAAACGCTTGGATATTTTGGGCGCTAGAGGCCTCCATCTTGGATTTTGAAACCAAAAGTGAAAAAAAAATCAGGCGACAACCGGAAATGGAATGTCAATTCAATTTATTGAGTTTTTTAAATAACTCTTAGTTAGCGTACCGACGAATGTCGCTATTCAGTGGATGGATCGGTGGGCGGACGAGTGATGTATTTCGCACCAATCAGAATTAGGATACTATCGATCAATAACCAATGAAATTGCCGCTTGTATGTATCGTTTAATTTTGTATCAATATTGTTTCGGATTCAAGGGACGGCCATCTTTATTTTCATATAAACTTGGCCTTATTCGGCGGTGTTGGCATGATGTCTCTATTTCCAGCACTAGGTGTTTATGTAGCTCTGGTGTACAACGTTCTGTGTGGGTTTTAAGCGGAAAACTGTTCGGAAATTTTCATGGTGGTGAAGAAGGTACGAGGATGTGAAATTTACATGCTCCGAGCGGTCTGTTTTGGCGGCTTTGGGTTGAGGGATTGTTTTTTATTGCGGTTAGTTGTGAATAAGAGCCATGTTGAATTTTAAAATGTTTCTGACTGAAGTAACGATAGCTTTAATTTTGGTTAAATTTGAAGTTGCGGATGTACGCAGCTTCCTATTTCTCGGAGATGAGTTGTTTGAAATGAGTTGTTTGAGCTGAGAGATCAGACATGATCAGAGACTTTGCTTCAGGACAGTAGATGTCATACGGCATTTAAGAATTTGAAGGTAGGGAGGCCACATACTCAAGAACGCAGGGTACAGTAATTCCGGAGAAACAGCTTTCATTGCAGACGTACCAGCTCTGGTAAATATTTCACGAACCGTTCGTAATTAAATATGCAAAATCTTCCACCAGGATTTTCGGCACAAATTTCGTAACAACCAGAGAACAATGTACTAACTGTACTACGTTTTAAAAACCCTTTGGAAAGATATATTTTTCCATTTGATCCGTTTGTCTTTCGATAAAATGCTTTGATGCGTGTTTAATAAATCACAAAATATGACTCTTTGTGTTGAAGCGATGCAGAAAACAGTATCATGTTTCAACATTTCGAAGAAAGACAAAAGTATCATATTACAAATAAACAAAAGTATCGTGTTACCGCTGTCAAGAATCACGTTTGGTGTTCAGTGCGGTCCATATCCATTTCTGGATATCTTTTTCCTGTGATATGATTGGACGAAACGCAACAAAAACAAACCAAGGTTGACCGAGAGAAACTGGGGACGGTCATTTAGCGGCATGAAAATTTTTGACTTGCGGCTAAATACAGGAATCGATCCGACCTCCGAATGCACCGGGAACTAGTATGGTTAGCTCCCAGCTCTTTCCCAGCTCTATTGTTTTAGGGCTAGGGTCCATTGTTGCTGTTGTTTATTTATATATTTCAGCCAATATTGTACACCCCGCTCCGGTTAGCCTACTATAGCACTATAAATTTTTAAAATTTTAGGGTTTGGTTGGCTGGGCCTCGGTGGTGTAGCGGTACTGCGAAGCGCTTGTAATCTGAACGGGTTCGAATCCACACCTCGATGCTTTTAAAATTCACCTGGTCTTTTTCTCTTTGTTAGACCAAAATATCAAAGTTTAAAAATTTCTAAGTCTCCGGATCGATTCCTGTATTTAGCCGCACGTAAATTTTTGCAAAGCGGCCATATTGAAACGAGCAAAAAATACATTTCAAGATAATATTTATTGAAAGACTGACGACTTAAGTTGGCCAAAAAAGAAGAGCAGGTCTAAAGAGAAAATGCCTTTCGTGAAGAACAATCAGGCCGGATCGTGCACTCTTTACAAGCGCAAAACGACTTCATTTAGCAAGGCCTAGAGCTTCACGCCATGACCAAACATGACTAAAGCAGAAGTGCCCTTCGATCGTAGTTCAGCCAAATGGACAGCGATTTGTATGCGGATCAGATATTATTCTGGACAAGTACAACAAGGTTACACTTAGGCCCACCGAAACAGACAAAAAATACGATGGGAGCACTACAACGTCCCCTAGCTGTGGAGAGTGATATTCCAGGTATTTTTCCGCTTGGTAACACGCCGGATAAAATAGACCTTGATAAAAGCGTTGCTATTGTTTTGGGACAAAAAAGAGTTATTATTCCAACGACAGAGCCTGTAAGCTCAGGAATCCATCAGAGGCTGTATTGCCTACTCCCGTGAAGGAATTCTTGTTGAATAGACCAAGCCCACAACTTAATGAAAAGGAGGAAGTACCCCTCATGAAGAGGCAGAGTAAAATTACTTTTATTTCAGATGATGACATGAAATGTTTTGCTGGACAGAACTTAACTTACCCCAGGAGACCCGTGCCCATTTCAAACTAGAAAAACTCGAGCATAAACTGGATCTTAAAAAAAATATATTGTTATTATTTTTGTTTTCCTGTATTATCAAAACAATTCTACAGAAGCATAGCAGTTTGATCGATTAGGTGATGTAGGTGAAGACTAAGCCAAAAGTTGTTTTCATACCTTAATTGTCGAAAGGCAAAAAATGAACTGTATTCATTGCCTTAACCCTTTAACCCCTAAGAGTGACCAGCATCTAATTTCTCCTCAAAATATCACTGCTTAGTCAAGGATGAGGGTGATGACAACATAGGAAATGATCAAAAAGTAAGAAACGGTTTTGATTGCTCACCAAATTCTCCTCACTATTACCACAGTAAACAAATAGAGGACAGAGTGGAGCATAAGAATAATTATTGATGTTAGGAGTTAAAGGGTTAAAACCCTTAATCGCCAATCATAAACGTTATAATTCTCCTCATCTCTGTGTATTTATTATGACAGCAGTGGGGAGAAGTTCTTAAATTGTCAGGAGAATTCTTGATGGCTGATTGTATTCTTAATCATCATAACCTCCCTGATTGATTAAGCAATGATATGACAATCACTTTGATGCTGACCACTATTGGGGCTTTATTTAAACATGAATCTTACTGTTGGTTTGAAAATATTTTTTGTAGTCTGGAGTAAGGTTCATAATTTATGCATGATATATTCATATTTCCAAAAACTATACAGTACAGCGTATGTACCATTTTTTGCTCAAATTTCGATATCAATGATGCACCAGCTGAGATATAACTTGTATTGTGTTGCTCCAGAAAATATCCATACTCCTCACATGGCAGGCTGTTTTTCATTCGAATCCCCACCCCATTGGAAATTCCAGTTTAGGGTCATACATGTATTTTCATTTTAAAACTTTGGCCTTTTTAAGCTCCTCCCCTCCCCTTGGATTTTACAATGAACCCACTGGGTTGGTAGGAATGTTTTCTGCAACCACACATTACTCACTTGCAGCTCACAGAATTTATGGTGAGCAAACCTTGTATAAGAACAATATCAAGATAGCCTGGAAAATAATTATGTGGATTGATCATTTGCATGTGAATTCAAGAACTCCACAAGCAACTCTCTTCAAATATTTTCAGAGTAAACAAAATAAGTAATTAACATGAATGGAATGAATAAATAATTGAGCTTAATAATACGATATTCTAGTTCAATATTTGCCCATGTGGTGGAAGGAAGGGATATTAGCAGAGACTGAGAATTAGTGAGTGATTACATCTTACCGGTAATTCAATATACTAACACAATATACTTTAATCAAAAATTTTGTCCCTCCTTTTTCTTAAAGCAATACATTGGTTTCTTTGGCAATGTTTGTTGATAAGCAAACAGCATTTTTTTTATGTTTTCCGCTGAGGCCCTCTTCTGAGCTGTCACAAATAGCAGTTGCACTTCAGCGTCACCTCTTTTCTTTCCATCTAAGAAGTGCAAGTTCAGCAGGTTACTTCTGTTCTTCTGAAAAATCTCTTCATAGTTTCTCAGCTCTTGATCCAGTACAGGACCTTTGATTTGATTTCATCTGAATATTCTCCTTCAAGATACCTTTGTTTCAGACAAAAATATATTTTCATGTAACTATAAGAACATAGAGTTAGAACGGCCTTTCCTACTGTAGGAGACCTGAAATTGGACAACTAGTCTAGCTTATGGGTTAGTCAACTCCAGGTGGTGGTTTCATGGGGAAGGACAATTGTGCCCTCAACATCAACTACAATTCATCAAGAATCACCAGGTTTTAGAACCTTCAGACTAAAAAAGAAAATTGAGAACCTGACTGATTTCTCTAAGACTGACTAGTGGACTTTTGCATCCACTAAGTTTTGCGCATTAATAACTTCACCACTAGCCTGTTCCAGGCTCTCAGACAGTGTGGGCACGTGAAGAGGTGGGGTGAAGATGCGAGAGCCTGTAAGCATTGTTTTAAAATCCTCAATCCGCCCACTTGAAAGAGGAGACCCCAACTTGTCAAAATATCAGTGTTCAAATGTCGATAATTGAAGGTTTCATTTACTGGCTCACTAGTTCAAACACGAAAACCATTCGAATGTCAGCAGGTTGACTTGTACGAGGTCTTTGGCCAGAATTTACGGAAATTTCAAGAAAATTATTGCACATACCAGGGAGGGCATCTTCATAGCAAAGTGACATCAGCCTTTCACCTGACTGCAAAGCATCTGAAAACATTCGTGACTCCTGGGAACATGTTTGAGTATGCTGCGAGAAGCCGATAATGAGAGCTGTTGATGTCAATTGTCAAAATTAACCAATCAGAGGGTATCCCGGGAGCTGGAATACCGACATGAGGATTTTAAAACAATGCTTACAGGTTCTCGCGTCTTCACCCCACCTTTTCTGTTATAACACTGGCAACCGGCAACTCTTTTCTTTGTTATAACACGACTGTGTTGACAGCGAATTACCTGAATATCGACTCGTTTCATGAAATTCGCGCGTTACGCATGATCATTTTTCTTTTTTTGCTTGAGTGCTATTTCTTTTTCCAATGGGTGAAAAACAGCTGCCGGAAAGCCGCATGGCACTCCACGGCTTGAATCAAATATTGCTGCAGACTTTGTGTCGGCAAGTGTAACCACAAAGTAATCAAATTAGACTTTTAGGCGTCACATCCAGGTTAGTGACGTACATAGTAGTGTAGTAGGGGCCAAATTAGCCGGTTTTTAATTTCTTCAAAATGGCCGCCAATAAAAGTTCGAGAAAAAATGACGTAAGCAAAGTGGAGCAATGTGGAGCAAGTTTTCGTAGGTGGAGCAGGATGACATCATGCTAGTACCCTCTCTTCGGATGACGTCATGCTAGTACTCCCTCCTTTTGGATGAAGTCATTAAGCAGGGACATCCCCGAGGTAGTTTTTTCAAAATGCCCGCCCATACAAACCACGAAGAATTGTTACCCTTGTTGACGGAACGCAAGAGCGTGATTCGAAAATTGAAAGGAGAGAATCGACTACCTCCTGCTCCGAAGACGATAAAACGGGAAAGCAATAAAGAAGCCAAGTCGGTAAGAGAAGAGGAACCCAAACGACGTCGTAAAGCGGAAGTGAAGTAGTTGCGAGCTTTGAGCGGATGGGAGGACTGAACAGAAGGAAAACGGTCAAGAAAGAAGTGAAAAGAAAGAAACGAGGATGGGGTGTGGACATTCAAAAAATGTTAGCAAAAACAGGAGTTGAATTTCATTGGCCGGGTTATCAATACCTGGGCCCGGGCACTAAACTAGCAAAACGTTTGAAACGCGGTGACCCTGGGATCAACCGATTGGATCGAATAGCCAAGCGTCATGACATCGCCTATGGGAGAGCTAAAAATTTGCAAGACAAATGAAGGCTGATGAAGAGATGATCAAAGCCATCGACAAGTTACCCGGGCGTAAAACCATGACGGAAAGGATCGTCAAGAAGATCGTACAAGCCAAGAAGAGATTGAAACTTTAAACTTTATTTCACTTGATGTACAACTCTTCAAGTTTTATTATTCTGGTAACGTAAATAAAGTGTTTTTACAACTTGGGTGACGTCAAGTTAAGAGTAAACACACGGCAAAAAATCGCGTGTTGAGGGTGACGAGTGAGGTTTTGCATCGCTACGTACATTGAAAATTTTTCGAGCGATGTACTAGCTGTGGCATTCGTTTTAGCTGTTTAAAGGTTAGTTCGATGACTGTCATGGGCAAAACGAAAGATAGTATTTGCCGAAGAACAAGGGACCGCGCGAAAACAAACACAAATAAGCTTTAGAGTGCGAAATCGACTTGTATTTCTTTCTTTGGTTGTGAATGCATTGGCTGGTTTCGAAAAGTGAACTTGTTCAAGGTCACTCACCTTTTTAAGCTTTCTTTCACTGTACTTTTCTGCAGATTCCGAGAAATTCACGCGCGTACAAAAGGCTACGCACGAGGGGCTCCCATGGGACAGTATTAAGCCCCTACGGTTTGCACAACACGTTTTGCTTGGCCACGTGCCGATACACGTGACTGGAGGGGATACCCCTCTTAGTCTCCCTGTCGATACACGTGACTGGAGGGGATACCCCCTCTTAGTACCCCCTCTTAGAAGACGTCAGCTGTTGGGGGATACCCCCTCAAACCCGAGTAAATAAAAAAGTGAACACGTGTTTTTTTTTATACTCAACAGATTTTCCAACACCATGGCTTCATGTGGTTTATGTAAGAAAGGTCAGAAGGAACAGTTCGTGGCTTTGAGCAATGGTAGAGAATATGTGAGGTGTACCAATCGCTCCTGCGGTTACTTCTGTTCGGTTAAGGATGTCAGACCGTACGAGAGAGCATTGCAGTTTGATGTTTCTAGCACATTTAAAGGGAACGATGCTCCGCTCTGTCACCACAGGAGACCTTGCGCCTTTAGGTTATCATATTCAGAGAATAATCCTGATCGCCCCTACTTCAGCTGTAAAGAGCAGATACCGTGCACGTTTTTCTGTTGGGCAGATCTGGAGCTGAAACTCCGTTGTACTCTACTACCCTCTGCGTAAGAGTGAACAAAAAGACTTTTGTGCTTACACCGTCGACATTATTTAAAACTGAAAAGATTGTATTATGAATATCTGCTCTTTAACCCAGAAAAGAGTGTATGTCAAGTTGGAAAAGTTGTTATTAAACAGTTGTGAAAATGATTATCATTGTTTCCCTCCCCTCCCCAATCTTGTGTGAAGTTTCACGTGATAAAAGGCGGCCTACGTCATCACTTGCTTAAAGCAAGGACGACCATATTGTTTGGGGGGTGTAAAAGATCGTTGGATTTAGGGATTTCAAAACGAAGAACCAACCTATTAGGTTATTGATGGACCATGAATACCATTTTGAACGGACAGGGTAAGTTTTTCAATTATTGTGAGCATGGGGCATGGTGTTTTTTTCATTTCTTGGTAAGCTACCTCACATAACCTCATGGTCGTTCGATTTCATTTAGGTTCTGTTCTCAGTAAGCTATCTGGAGTAAACTCAGGGTCGTTTGGTTTCATTGGGTTCTGTTTAGCTTACTAAGGAGTCGTTTTGTTCAAGAAAAGAGAAACATTTATTATTTTACAAACGTTGTGTGTGTTAATAAAGGGAATCCAAGGATGTAGTATGTTTTTATTCAGCTGAGCGCTTGCATGGTGTAAGTTTTTTAGGAAACTATTCACAGGTTTCGGCAAAAATTAAAAGGAAAAAGTAATATGAACTTGATCGCCTGAGAGAGTTACGTAGGGGATAAAATAAATAAAAAACACCCCCAAGGTATCAATTCCCGCTTCCATGACCTCCTGGAAATCGTTATTTGCTCTTCTTATGTCAGCTCTGTTTCCTCCTAGGTGAGCAGCCCTTCGCCTTTCTCGGTTTGCCATCAGTCCCTGAAAAAGATAATATTCTTTAAAAATATCCAGAATGGAAAAACATATGTGTTCTTTTGGGTGAGTACTTACATCAATCAACGCTGCCTGCATCTCAGGCACTCTTGTCACTCTTCGAGCAAGGGTTTCTCTTATAAAGTTTCTTGGGAAGTTGAGCATGCAGCAGGGACATTGCTCTGAATGTCCAATCCACACCCAATCCTCAAGACACACACTGTGTATTCTTGCTTCACAGCATGGTAAACTTTGCCCACCATCCTCCAAACATATTGGGCATACTCCAACCTGGAAAGTGAAAAAACTTTTGTTATTTACACTTTTGTTCTTTACTTTTTTATTTATAGCCAATTGCTTTGTGGTGTAGCTCAGGGATAAAATAAATAAAAAACACCCCCAAGGTATCAATTCCCGCTTCCATGACCTCCTTGAAATCGTTATTTGCTCTTCTTATGTCAGCTCTGTTTCCTCCTAGGTGAGCAGCCCTTCGCCTTTCTCGGTTTGCCATCAGTCCCTGAAAAAGATAATATTCTTTAAAAATATCCAGAATGGAAAAACATATGTGTTCTTTTGGGTGAGTACTTACATCAATCAACGCTGCCTGCATCTCAGGCACTCTTGTCACTCTTCGAGCAAGGGTTTCTCTTATAAAGTTTCTTGGGAAGTTGAGCATGCAGCAGGGACATTGCTCTGAATGTCCAATCCACACCCAATCCTCAAGACACACACCGTGTATTCTTGCTTCACAGCATGGTAAACTTTGCCCACCATCCTCCAAACATATTGGGCATACTCCAACCTGGAAAGTGAAAAAACTTTTGTTATTTACACTTTTGTTCTTTACGTTTTTATTTATAGCCAATTGCTTTGGGGTGTAGCTCAGGAATTATCAAGGTCCTTTCTTTCATGCCTGTAAGTAATCAGTTCTTTGAGGTAGTTTGTTTATCGCTTCATCACGGAGAAAATCCGCTTCGCGTAATTTTTTACTGGGAATGATTTCTCGCTGTGTGGCGGTCATCTTTGTTATTTGTTGTTGTTTTGAAATGTCGCCGTAAAGGATTTTCTCTTTTTAAACGCTGTCCAGTGTGGAAATTAGCGAGCGGGAAAATTGAAACTAATTTACCGCTAAGGTATAGACTGAAAACTAGCTTTGTTTATCGCTTCATCGCGGAGAAAATCTGCTTTGCGTAATTTTTTACTGGGAATGATTTCTCGCTGTGTGGCGGTCATCTTTGTTATTTGTTGTTGTTTTGAAATGTCGCCGTAAAGGATTTTCTCTTTTTAAACGCTGTCCAGTGTGGAAATTAGCGAGCGGGAAAATTGAAACTAATTTACCGCTAAGGTATAGACTGAAAACTAGCTTTGTTTATCGCTTCATCGCGGAGAAAATCTGCTTTGCGTAATTTTTTACTGGGAATGATTTCTCGCTGTGTGGCGGTCATCTTTGTTATTTGTTGTTGTTTTGAAATGTCGCCGTAAAGGATTTTCTCTTTTTAAATGCTGTCCAGTGTGGAAATTAGCGAGCGGGAAAATTGAAACTAATTTACCGCTAAGGTATAGACTGAAAACTAGCTTTGTTTATCGCTTCATCGCGGAGAAAATCTGCTTCGCGTAATTTATTACTGGGAATGATTTCTCGCTGTGTGGCGGCCATCTTTGTTATTTGTTGTTGTTTTGAAATGTCGCCGTAAAGGATTTTTTTCTTTTTAAACGCTGTCCAGTGTGGAAATTAGCGAGCGGGAAAATTGAAGCTAATTTACCGCTGAGGTATAGACTGAAAAGGAGGCTTTTCCTTTTTTTTAGCAAAAGAGAAAATGGACTTGGTGTAAACAAACAAACAAACAATTCTCCAGTGCGTCAACACTGTTTTTTCTATTTGTGGAGAGCCTACTTTCACTATGATCTTAACTCATTCCAACAGAATAAAAGCAAAATATACTCTCATCTTTTTCTCCTCGGGGTGCATATCAAAAGTAAATATTTACTCGCGAGTGAGTTAAACATATTATCAATGAAGACATTCAAATTGCGATTTCTCTCTCTCTCTTTTTTTTGTAACATTTGAAACCAACACGCGTTTCAGATCCTCACCTCTCTTCCTCCATCACCATGGTTCTCTTCATCCATTTGCTCTGGTCTCTCTGGAAGTTTTTTCCCCTTCTTCAAAACAGTTTTTTTCAGACAAATAGTTTCGGGCTACAAAAATTATTTTCTTCACTTAACACGCCATCGTGTTTTTTAAATGGGCCAATCTGCGCACAGCTCATTTCAATCCCTCTCCATCACCTTCTTCGTTATTACCTATTGCCTATATTCTCATTAAAAGGGTGTGGAACGCTCTATCTTTGCGCAAGCTACTATCTGATACCCTCCCTATCCTGTCTGCTAAAATAATAACAACAACTTGATTTGCCTCACTACCATGGATTTATTTTAAGGAAACAGGTAGTTAAAATTAAACATACAAATTCTTCAAGTAAACCAGAAATGATAACATTCTAAACAAAGAAAACTGTCTTTGTTCACAACTCATTCATTATTTGAACTACCTCTAAATTATTATTGTTCTGAAAAAACTCCTCGAGTAATTGAAAAAGTTCGGGTGACAGTGTTTCTTCTTCTTCAATCTGTTTGGGTTGCTCGGAGTGCAAATTAGTTACACCCAAGTCTTCGAAAAGCTCCTCAAGGAATTGAAAATGTTCGTGGTTTGGTGCTTCTTCTATCTGGTTTTTCTCAAGCTCAATGGGGGTTTTCAGCTGTAGACATTTTCGCTGGTGTCGCTTGAGGTGATCTAATCGTCCGTAGGATTTTGTACAATTCTGGCAAGAGAATGTTTGCGGAGAAATGTTCATTTCTTCTCTGTGCTGACTTTGGTAGTGGCGCAGGAGGTGATCTGGTCTGGAGAAGGTTTTGGAGCACAGCGTGCACTTTGGTCTTTCTTTTTTTCCCACCCAATGCACTTCACGGAGATGACGATAGAAAGAGCAGGCTTGGGAAAAGGTGACACGACAGAAGATGCAATCCATGGTAGTGAGTGGAGGGTTTTTTTCAAGTCTGCGCTTTATATAGTCGTAAACCGGATAAAACCGCTGACGCGAGAGATTTCCTAATTTGGCCACAAAAATCACACCACCGTTGACACGTGTAGTGAGGGGGTATAACTGGTTTAGCTAGCTGACGCGAGAGAAAATCACCTCACTGCTGACGCATGTAGTGAGGGGGTATAATTGGTTTAGCTAGCAAAGCTCGCTTCTATTCTTAAGGTGATTCAATGGTTTTGCACTGCGCATCTCTCACTGCGCATAACAAAATGGCGGCTGTTAAAAGAACATATACAGAAAGATTATAAAAATTGCGTCCATCGAAGGGTAAAAGTGAATACATTTTCGACTGTCAGTGTTTTCTGGGCAAGTTGAGTTTCGAAAATATGTATGACGTTACAAGGCGTCAGTTATCGAGTTCCACCTACCGAGGATGGCTGTTAACCTTGTGATGAATCATTACTTTTGTAGTTTAAGCTTCATCTTTATCATATTATGTCCCAATTGCAATTTGTCGATGAAAATTCCTTAAAATCCTTTTTTTTGATGCTGTCTTGCACATTTTAAGGACCTTCCAAGGACATGCCAATTTGAAACTCCCCCCACTCCCTGCTCGAAAATCGGAGGAATTGCAGAACGTGCGTACTTTCTGCAGCTCTATCGCGATAACCAGTACGGTGACCCCTATTTTTTTATTTCATGATTCTAATAAGAATGAGGTTTTCTTTCTATGGCGTTCCATCCCCGCCAAAATTCGAATTGACAATACAACATTCAATCATGCAATGCTATACATGCCCAAGAGCATTACAACATTCCCAAACACTCTGCGTTGTTCTCGATACAACTACGATATGTCATAAGTTACAATACAACGTCTTAAATCGCAATACAACATGTTCACATACATCGTACAACATGTGACAACTGACTTTACAACATGTTGCCGATGAATACTGTTCTTGATTGACTTTTCAACCTTGTATCATCACGAAGCGAACGCCACGTCTCTGTTTACGTTACAACATGCCACGGGCTCGATCGATGAACTTCACAAGATTTTTCCAAACGCGACTTTATGCTGCATGTAACGATCGGGTTACAACATAGGTTTACAACATGCCACGACATGGGTTTACAACATGGGTTTACAACACGTCACGATCGGGTTTACAACATGCCACGATAGGGTTTACAACATCCGTCAAACTCAATCGATAATCAATCGATTATGAACTCTTAAAATGTTAACCGCTGACCCGGTTATTTCGCTGTCTCTTTTACCGCTGACAAAGATCTGTGATTACTATGGGCTATTTGTCCATCGATGCACTATCTGCTCCATGCGGCGATTTTGAAGATCGTGTCTAATCTTTAATTTGTATGGACGATGAGCCAGCGAAATATGAACAACATACAATCTGCCCGAACAACGTTGGTTCGGGTGGCGGAACAGCTGTTAGATTTGGCCCAAGAATCAGGTAAGAAACTATGTTAAGCTTGTAAATATTTGTACATTGCCTGCAAGTCGAGTTTCAAACAGGGTTGATGGCAATGTATCTCTCGGACAATCTATTGAAGAAAGGGTTAATGTACTGATCTTTTCTATGCTTTCAACTAAAAGTCAATGTGAAGCATCCCTTTCTCGATTGAAACAGTTTGTTTGTTTATTAATTGGAAATTGGTTGCAATCTTTTGGCGGGAAATCTAATTCATGCGGCATTGTTTGTTTTGTCAATATTTACCGATGATTCAGTGACGTCAGCTATTGGAACAATGTTTTTACATGATAGAATAATAATCGCCCCTTACTACTCCTCTCTATAGACTAGTTTATTTTTTCAAGAAATTTTATTTCATACAGTTTTGTTTTCAAATTTTAGCATGGAAAATAGTGCCTTATATATAAGTATATCATGGTTTGGTTTGCAATGTTTCCAATCTGTGTGGCTTTTAGTTGATTTCACCTTCACCTATCCTCTCATGATTAGTGGAACACTTTTTAGGCATTTCAGTAGACAGGAAAATAAAATGAAGTTGGGTTGAAATATTCGACAAGCCAAAGACAAAACATAATAAAACCACATGATTACAGGTCTTTTTAATTTCTATAGGATCAAGTGCAGGTAATTTGACAGCTCCATCTGGCAGTGGTTAGTGAAATTTAAATTTGCTAATGAAAATTAAGGCTTTTTTATAGACATAGAAGAATGAAGCTGATCATTGATAAATTTAAGCCAAAAATGTTAAAACCCTAAGATTACAAATTATTTTAATATTGTTACTTTTGATTTCTGTACTGCTCCATCACCAGTAGCCAGTGGTAAGGGAAATTAAAATTTGTTAAGGCACAAATAAGAGCACTACATACATACATACATATCCTTTATTCTCGTCTCAAGGTCAAACACGGGAGTAAAACTGCCAACACTAGTCAGTCAATTCTTGTTCTGGAAATTTTTGACTGTCATTAATTATTGAAAAATAAGATAATATTAATAGAAGGCCATCCAAAAATAATATTGAAGGTGGGAGATCTCAAGAGCCAAATTTTAAAAGGGAAGTACATGTACACTGAACTGGAATTTCCAAAAACCTGGTGAGGGTATATATTCAATGAATGGATATTTTCTAGAAAACACATTGTGAGAGGTGGTGTATCAGGCTGCAGACAGAGTTTGGGAATCCACAGACACACTACAGTAGATATGTAAGGCTTCATTATCAATAGCCCTTTTTGTGGTTGACTTGCTTTATTTGCAGCATAGTAATAGTACAGTAAGACATAGCAGGAAAGCAATTTCTGGAACTGATTTTCTTGTGTTCCTTGAACTAATTGTTACTGGTAACCATTTCAAATTAGTTAAAAGAGTTCAAAAATAAATACAGTGTTTGGCAGTTTTTGCCAAAATTGCCTTGCTTCTGTTTTTTATTCTATAATGTACTTTATTAATGTAACCTAAATTATTGACAGGATCCAGTGTTAGTGCTGTAAGAGCAGGACAGTTGGGAACTGGTAGGACTAGGAATGCCCTATTGTCAAGCAGTACGTGTACCTCAGTTACTCCAGCAGCTAGTGTTCAAGAGCATCAGCGAGTGTTTTCCTACAGACCAAAGACCTCAGGTGGAAATGCAAACAGAGCAAAATCAAGGGCCAGGTTGCAAACAGCAACTTTGAAATTTGTATGTCTGTCTGATACAGGGAGTAGCAGACCTCCAGCAACTGTTGCTGAAAAAGCTGTTTTGGCAAATGCAGGTCTGGGACCCGCATCAATAACATTCGATTTGAATGGTGATTATGTCCATTTGCATAACAAACTCCTGGAACAGTACCCAGATCTTGTTAAGGCTGGAGGATATGAGCTCCTTTTGTATCAAAGATCTGGTGTTAATCAGGGATTTCATAAAATTGAAGGCTCATTAACTCCAAGGAGGTTGAAAGACCTTGTACATCAGGCGCAGATCTTCATAAGACCACTCCAAAGGAATATTGAAACTGGTGGCATAACACCTTCTGATTGCAGCCAGTCAGTTGATGTAAGTTAACAGCCTTACCTGTTCTATAAATTTATATTAATTTTTCCCAAAAATTTCTAGGCTTTTCATTAAGAATGCATAAAGATTGGACTGCTGGTCCATGCTTTTTGTTATATTTAACAGAAGGCCCAAAGTAATAATAACTATTATTAGACCTTGCATGTTATTGTACGTGTGGACAAATGAAGTTTGCAGGTGTTAATAAGAAAATTCCAATGGTTTAATGTGAGTCGAGGGTTGCATGCTCTATTTCAAAATTTTGGGTAAGGAACTGAATGTCATAAACATGCACATGCACATTTGCTATTTTTCAGGATAGTCCCATCATCTCGTGTTTTGAGTGCAACGAGATAATGCCAATGGATACGTACAGGGAACATCAGGAAAAGAAGCATGGTGGTAGAAAGGCATGTACCCAGTAACAGTTATTAGAATTGTTCCTTTTAAAGTTGTTAATAATCATAGGTACACACTTGTAAAGATTGTTCTGTACATGTAAAAATTATTTATAACATTGTAAATCAATTCATTTTAACCCTTAACGTACTAACCATGCATATATGCGTATATAATTGGTCATGCTCTTTGTACCACTTGTGACGTCATCAATTTAACGCCACCAGATATTCTTGATAAGCAGATTATAGAGCTAGGATAGGTCTATCTACGCAACTGTCCGTTTTGGATATCGACCACTTTCCGACGGAGCAATTGCAAGAAAACGTGATCAGTTTTTGGTGCAAAAATGGTGACAAAAAGGCCCATTATACCTACAATTGATCAAGGACCCATTTCCAAGGTTTACCCATTATAAATACCCAACTTTTTACGGGCGACAGAAAGGATATGAGTAGTAGAAGATAACGAGAATAAAAGGGAAAAGAGAAAGGAAAGGAAAAGGGCAAGAGGAAAAAATCGAAAAGGGCCAGCAAAAAAAAAAAAAAAAACAAGTCCAAATTTTGGCTTATGCGCATGCGCCAAATTTAAATATTGTACATTTATGTACCTCATCTTCAAAGAAAACTTCCTTTTTGGTAGAAAATTGCTTTTTCAGTAAGTGTGAGGTCCATTTAGCGATATGGCAGCAAAAAATCGGATTTTACGGCAAAAAACGGTATTTTTTTAGTGTCCAGTTAGTATGTTAAGGGTTAATTATTTTTGTTGTTTTGGACAAATATGTACTTCTCTCGGTATTGTTGAAAAGAACATAACAAGATGTAAAATCTCAGTTAACTTATACTCCTTGTTGGAATATTTAATAATGTATTTTTTTCACATTTCGACTTACAGAGAAGTGCTTGTGAACCGATACACAAACTTTTCTCTGATGCCATATTTCCAAATTGCAGGTAAGTGGTGTTCCTACACTGTAGTAATATTTATTGCACTGGGTTAACTCGAGATTTGTTCAATTTACATTGTATCATGAATAATGTGAATATTGCTTTTTTGTTTGGCAAGGATACACTGTTAAGTAGCATTTTTTATTTTTATTTTTTCATTTTACTAGTCACATGTACCGGTATATAGTTTACATTGTTATCTCAAGAAAATCTCCAAAATGTGTAAAAGGCTGATGGCCTGGGTATTTTTAAGCATATAAATATTTCCATTTACTAAATTCAAGAAGAAGCCCAAAATATTTTTAGCACACACACACACGCACGCAAAAAAAAAAAAACAACAATATTATGAAATTAATTCCCCTTCTGACCATAATAATTTGATTTCTGTACTGTTTTAAAATACAGCTATGAACGAAATGGAAATGAAGACAGTAAGGTTGAGAACATTGAAAATGAAGACAATATGGTCAAGAACATTGAAATTGAAGACAATATATGTAAGGTGGAGAACACAGGAAATGAAGGCAATTTAAAGGTGGAGAACACTGGAAATGAAGGCAACAAGGTTGAGATCATTGTAAATGAAGCCAATGACTTGAATGAGCACCGCAAAGAGGTAACTCATTCCCACATGTAACATCAATGGAGTGCTAGATTACATTACACTATGTGTACGTGTGAATCCTTGAATGAGATTTTTGCTAATTTTGTAGCTTTAACGGCAGGTCCATGTATGTCTGCAAAGCATGCATATTGTATGGGTAATAAATAAAGTAGATTAGTTAAGGATATACCATCCAACAGACCAGTGTTTTGTCAGTACAGTATATCTGATTAAATAGCGAGACACTCAGCTCTTGTGAGTCTTTGTCTACATGTATATGTATGGTGTTGATGCTGAAAGTGCAACTGAGTATTACCATGCACTTGCACTAGGCCTATACACAGTGTATCTCCAAGACAATCACCTAAAATATGAGTAACATATATATATAGCACAAACTACAATACCAGTAATTGCACTGATAGTTTTCATGCTCTTTGTAAACAGTACACAGGGGAAATCCAAGGTAAACTTAGCAATAAAATAATTTTAAAATGTTTGATTTGTATTGGGTAGTGAAGCAATATATTTGTTTCTATCTGTTTCTTGTTATTTGAAAGGACATTGATATCCTGAAGGATGTGTTCCCCTTGCACCCAGAGAGCAGCCTTTTAGAAGTCCTTAATAGAAGTGTTGATCTCCAGGATGCCATCAGCCAGATGTTAGAGGCGGCCAGCAGACCTCGGACTCCTGGTAAATTGATGTCTTTGTCAAGTTTATTAAAATGGACATTAACTAATATGAATCAAGGAAAAGAAAAACTGAAATATTTCTTCGTAATGACATGTACAGTATTTGGAATTACATGTAGAGCAAAAATGTTTGGTGCAAATAATACACAGCCCATTTACCAGCCTATTTCACCCCTTAAGGGACAAGGCATTAAGTCAAGTAAGTTGGTATGTACACGCCTGAAAGTAGAATGATAATAATTATTAATATATATCAACACAGATTGAGACAGCTCTTAGAATACTTATTCGCTCCCCTTCTTTAATTGTTCTATGGACTTCTTTAAACATTTTCAATGGGCCATGGAAATACTGTACATGTACATATCATCTTGTGATAAAAAAAATAATTATTATACCACACTGTCAGAAATGGTAATATATATTGTAATTTTTGTATTCTAGTGTTGCCAGAGGAAAATAAGGAAACAGCTCTAAAAAAGTACAGAGAGATCAATTTAAAAGCAGGAACTCAACTGATTGAACTGAATAGAATGGAGAAGTCAATTTTACTGCAACTAATGCGTATCTATAAGGATCCTTGCATGAGTCTCAACAAGGTACCGGATGTAAACTTTGCAGGCGAAATTGGGGCAGATGTTGGCGGTCCAACGAAAGAGTATTTTTCTAGTGCCATTGAATGTCTCACAAAAGTTGACCCAAAGACTGCGCTGCAATTGTTTTTTGGAGAGTGCGGGCATATGGTACCACTGTGCAGCATGGATGCGGTTTCAGGTGGATGTTTTCAGATGGCTGGTAAGCTGGTTGCACACAGTATTCTGCATGGAGGCACAGGTCTTACTGGTTTAGCTCCTGCAATGGTGAAATACATCACATGTGGTTCTGTAGATGAGGCACTGAACCTGGTTACACTTAATGATGTTGCAGATGTTGATCTAAAAAGTGCTATTGAAAAGGCAAGTTGTGTTGAATTTAATTGACTTCTTCAGAAATCTCAATTAGAAACAATGTCAACTTTTCAATTTTGGCATGTTTAGGTAGGCATAGAGGTCATTTTTATAATTAATTAACATATCCAGCAATAAAAAGGTATGTGAGGGTGATTGATAAGCTGGTCAACATACTGGGCCTATGAATTATAATATTATTTAATATTAAATAAGTAATTGCTTTTTTAAGATGATACACTAACTGTGTAATAAAATATGTGGTTATTGTTCATCGTGGTGTATGATAGGAGATGAACTTTATTCGTTTGTCCATCCTAACTGTCCATTTGGATGGCGTATTATTAACTGTGTCTGCACAGTGATGGATGTCACATTGTCTTTCTCACCTTTGTATGGTCACATGAATGCAACCAAACACAAGCATTCCTATGAATTAACTGAGTTAACTTTGTGACCCTACATTTACAAAATGCGAAGTGCCATTATGCTTGTTCAACATCTTTTAACACATGGTGGGGATGCAGTGTGGGAGGAGCTTGATATAATTTATTGTGGGAGGCAGGGGTCATATTTCAGATGGCTTATACAGTAGGGGAACATTATACTTGGAAAAGATTTTGCAGGCAACAAATTTAACATGAAAAGAAAGAAATACCATATGCAATGCCATAACATAAGTAGACTGTCACACAAAACCTAACTACTGCCTCTACAGCTGTAGAGCCATAAAATGCAAGTAAAAAATCTCCAATATTTTAGCTCTTATGAAACTGCAAAAACACCTACTACTGATAATGATCACTTTTTAAAGTTGGGAAACTTGAAACATGAAATAGTATAATCAAGCCATAAAAGCTGTGGATTTGTAATTACCATGTTAATTTTTTAGGTCTCTGGTGACAGCAGCGTTGTCACTCTCACTGAAAGTGAGAGAGACATGTTAGAGGGTCTCATGGTAAGACATGGATGCACTGACCTTCCTCTAACAGACAGAAATAAAGAAAAGGCTATTCAAGATGTGATGGTTGGTGAAGTGCTGACAACAAGAACAGCTGCCTTTGATGCTTTTTTCAGTGGTTTGAATGCTTTAGGCCTTGGAGCATTTCTTAGAGCAAACAATTGTATGGCAAGCATTGTTTTTCCAGCAGTTGAGGATGTAGATGTAGATGTTGACCTAATGGAAGCCAGGTTTGAAAAAGTACCTCAGGAGCTTCTAGAAACTGAAGAGCAATCAAATGCTTACAATTGGTTTTTCTCATTTCTGAGAGAAAGTGACGGAGAAATAGGTATTAATTTTATACCATTCTTTGAAGTTACTAAACAATACTAAGCCACTGAGGAGTGAAGCCTCACCCCAAACCAGAACTTTTTGAATTTCATTTGCTGCATACATGATTATGTTCTCCCCCAGTCCTGGTAATAATTTATTATATTATTGATTATACATGATTCCCCATAATTTTACAGGCTTGGGTAGATTGAAACATTACAAATGGGGGTGGGATCAGTGACACACAGTAAAGCATTCATGTCTGTCATGCTCCTTGCAAGTCAGTGTTAGTAAGAAGCTCAGTGAATTCAGCAACAACTACATTAGAATGGTTAACAGTTGTTTATTTGGTTTCTGTAGGACGGTATGAATGCCACTGGCCATAATTAATAGTTATTGCTCACTGCATTTCTGCACCGTTACCCTTTGGCTTGTTTCATGGAAAAGAGGGGAGTGTGATTTGAGGGGAATATGGCTTTCTGAAGTAGTGAAACTTACTTTTATTACATATGTGTTTTCATGATCATCAAGGACCACTGCTACATTATTTATTTCAAAATTCATACATATTTAGGGATCCAACATCACAGTTACATTACAATATAGTTGCCAATTGACTTATACGGTACTATTTGTTTGTTACTATTGCTTCATATAGACACCAATACTGGAAAGAAACTGATAGCAAGCCTGTTAATGTTCATCACTGGATCATTCATTCTGGGAAATCAATTGCAAGTGCAATTCAATACAGATCCCTCAAAGCCTCTTCTAGAAGCTGACAGTTGCTTCAACCGAGTGATACTCCCAACTTGTCATAGCAATTATCAAGGCTTTAAGGAGGCCTGCATCAGGTCTCTTTCCTGGGGTGCTAAGGGATATGGAAGATTCTAAGGTCACTGTGGCGAGCTTTGTTCAGTTGATATTAACAGGCCAAAATTGGGACCTGAATTGCATGTTCAAATAAAGTTAATATTAGCTCTGTAAGGAAATGCCTATGCAGTCTTGAGAAATAGCACTCCATCGCCATGGTTAACTTGCCATATTTGCTTAGTGATAACAAGAAAGTTAGGTACTTTCAAACATGATCTTTGTGAGCTCTGCAACTATGTTACTATTCAAAGGTTTTTCTAAAGGGCTATTAGTAGATATAGCACTAGTTTCATTTTGTTTACATTTGCTATAACAATCTAAAAAGGGTCTCTTCCCTTGGTTACACAGACCTACCCTGATATTACCAGCTCCGGCTGATTTTACCTTTTTTACTATTAATGTAAACTCAAATAATCATAGTACTCCTACATGTTAATGTTAAAAGAAATTGGCAATTTAGTGAAATAAAAGCCATTCATGTTCACTTTCATCTCAAATTGCTTTTTCCTCCAATTTCATTGAGTAGTTTACTTTTCTCAGAGAATTTGTAAAGAACAGCAGTTGTTTTCATTCTCTTTGGGAACAACACAACTATGCAACACCTACAGGCATGCCTATTGAGACTCAACATGGAGTGTGTGATATTCAAGAGAAATTTAACCTCACATTTATTTCTTTTATTATAAACCTCGTGAGTACATTCCTAAGATGACAGTGGCGCCCTCTTACAACAGTGCAACAAAACAGCAAGAAAAATTACAAGAAAAATTGCTTACTCTAGATCTATCAGGGTCTTATTACCAAGGGCTTTCACTTACACTATACATGTATCTAGGTATGCTTGGGTTTATAAAACATGAATCTATATCTTCAATCAAAGTACTAGAAACTTAACTACATCATTCTTTCCACTTCATGCAAGATTCTTTGGAATAGGCCAATGCTGTACACATCACCATCTGTATTTTCCAAGGTTATGGCCCGGAGCAACAACAGCTGAGCATCAGACAGTGTGCAAGGTGTTTCAGGAACTTCCACAATATTGTCTTCAGCATCAGCGGGTACAGGACCTTGCCAGTCAACTCCATAGTCATGACAATTCTACATCGGACAAAAGTACTGCTTTATAAATTATTAATACATTCAAACCTGTATATAACGGCCCTGTATTAGCAGCCACTTCTATTAAGCAGCCAGTTTTCAAAGTCCCGAGTTACATCTGGTACTTTAATTAAACCTGTATTAAGTGGCCACCTGTATCAAAAGGCCACTTTCTGAAGTCCAGCGGGTGACCGTTATATACAGGTTGGACTATTTTTAATTGGGAAGCAGCATGGCTGAATGGTTAGGGACACTTACTGAATATGAAACACAGCTTTAAGGTGTTTCACTACAGTTTTTCGGGAGCCATACCTAATGTTTTCAATTAGCTTTCTTGCAGACTTTCCTAAGTGGGATCGATGTGAAATTTTCACCAACTACTAGTCCTGGATTGTAGTTTGGTTTGATGTACTTTTAAGTGAAATCGATATTGCCATAGCAACGATAAACAGAAAACCTCGAAATCACTTAAAACTTAAACTCATCTATTATTTATTATATAGTACCTCGTCATTTAATGCCAAATCAGACTGTAAAGCCCAGCCACCAGTGTTGTGAACACCCCTTAGCCAAACTTGAAGAGGACTTAGATTTCTCTCAGTTCTAAGTGGGTGATGTGACCAGGCATTTGTCCATTGTGTAAGATGTCTGTTCAGCACAGGAAGATAGACATAGTGCAAGCACCACAGGTGCATAGGATTGTTTGGATCCAAAAGATTACAACTCTCTAGATGATAAAACAAGTCGTAAAAGAGGCACAGACATCCCTCAAATACATCCTTCCATAACCGCTCTATGCGTTGGTTGTGGGTGCTTTTACCTGAACGAAAAATGGAATATGGAAAAACTGATTGTTATAACCACCCTGTTTTAACATATGATGAAAACCAAATATTTTTGATGTTTTGTTGCAAAGGAAAAAAAACACAGCATTGTAGCTAAAAATACAATCTCATTGCAATAAATCAAACATGCTCATGGTGAGGAAACTATACAATCCTGTAGTGATAAAGTACCTTCCAGTTCTTTCGTGGAAAAAACATTGGCATTACATTCTTACATACCACTCACACTTACAGTGTAACAACTAAATAGGCATCATTATGTTTGGCTTGTGATAACCAACGAACATGACTGCTAGACATACCTGCAATAACACTGCCACGCCCTGGTCCTCTATCAGGATGATGCAACATAAACCATCCTACGTCATAATTTTCGCCTCCTTTATCACATCTTACTCTAGATGGTAGGCCATAATTTGAAACAGCTTCTTTAAAAAGATTCAGGACAGTTTCAGCTTTATTGTTGTCTGAGGCATGTAGGTAAACGGGCAGTCTAGAATATCCATCCACCCCTCCATGTACAACTATTCTCCATCTTAATTGCAAAAAAGACATTATTTTTATCATTATACAGCTTCAAGTGCAAGTCGGCTTTAAAATACAATAATCAATAACTGATACATTTGTCGGTTCAAATATTGCATGTATGTTCTTTGAGAAAATTTTAAGCAGTAAAGATAAGTTTTTCTCAATGCTGCTATGGTCTGGCACAGTCTCATTCAAGTATCCTCAATAACAAAACTCCTGACAATGTACATGCCTATAAGCTAAAAAAGAAATCTTTGGAATAAATCCTCATCATTAATAATTATTTAATCATTCCACCCTTTTTTACAAGCTACAGACTATTTCACTGTGTCCTCTTTACCTTATTAACTTGTGATTCCCATCTATGTGCCAAAGTGCTTGAGGGGAATACACGTTATACACTCGACGTCGAATTGACAACCTCCATCTTTGTAGAACACCTGTTGGATCTGTCCGGAGAAGAGACTGTCTAATTCTCTCTCTCTGAAGTCTGTGCCCCATACTCTGTAGATGACCTCTGAGCATTCTCAAGCCCACTCCAGGGTGCTGTTGTTGGACTGTTTTCACCAAACTATCAAGATCGTCATCACTTATTCTACTGTACGTCCCTAGAAACCAAAGCAATTACGTTTGAAGTGATCTATCCAGTGTGTGTGTATGTGCGTAGGGAAGGGGGGGGGGGGAGGGGAGTGAAGATGGCTCTTTTTAAATAGGCAATTTCCGAGTTCTCTCCTGCCTCTGTTTCAAAATGAGTGCAAGCGCGAAACCTTTCATATGAAAATGAGTTTGATTTACATTTGAATGAACTTGTGAGTAAAACTCATTCAAATGTAAATCAAACCCATTTTCATATGAAAGGTTTCGCACTTGCACTCGTTTTGAAACAGATGCAGAACTTGGAAATGGCCTATTAAAATGAGGAGGAAGAGGTGGCACTTCTGGCTAAAGAAGGGTGTAACTGCTCCAAAAAAGGTGTAGGGTTTCTCCCTAAAGGGTCTCATGTTTTTGTTGTTGTTTGTTTTAAAAAAAGGAAGGGTGTCAGTCTCCCCTAGGCCCCTCCCCCTGCCCAAAGTCAGACAACGATATGGTAGGCAACATTACTTACAAGCTTGTGTGTTTTCCTCAGGTATGGAAAAATAATTAAACTGTAATGATTTTTTTTAAGTTATGGTTACAGAGTAAAACTTGAAATAATGATGTCACTTTATTTCTTACCTGTAATGCTGATACCAAAACGAGACATCCTTCTCTCTACTGTCCTTGTTGACACCCCCAGCAACTGGCCAATCTGTGGAACATTAAATCCACTTTCAACAAGACAAACCAGCTGTTCTTCCTTTATATCGAAGTAAGGACGTCCTGGGTTACCACTGTAAATTTTCGAACCACTACAATTGTTAGGTTGATCATGAGCGGCTAATGTGTCTGCTTCCTTCAGGTGGTTAATTGCCACACCAATGTCCGTTACAAACGACCCCGGAAGTTCCGCGTTGTTCACAATGGATCTGTTCAAATACTCCAAACGGAGAACTAAACTGCTACAGTCGTCAGGGCCTTGAAAATTGTCGAGCCTTTCTATCGTATCCTGCACCACCGATAGGATACGAGCAATGTTGTCAGCCATGATTGTTGGCAGACCGCGCAGGACCTGGCGCTGGACAGCGAAATAACCGGGTCAGCGGTTAACATTTTAAGAGTTCATAATCGATTGATTATCGATTGAGTTTGACGGATGTTGTAAACCCTATCGTGGCATGTTGTAAACCCGATCGTGACGTGTTGTAAACCCATGTTGTAAACCCATGTCGTGGCATGTTGTAAACCTATGTTGTAACCCGATCGTTACATGCAGCATAAAGTCGCGTTTGGAAAAATCTTGTGAAGTTCATCGATCGAGCCCGTGGCATGTTGTAACGTAAACAGAGACGTGGCGTTCGCTTCGTGATGATACAAGGTTGAAAAGTCAATCAAGAACAGTATTCATCGGCAACATGTTGTAAAGTCAGTTGTCACATGTTGTACGATGTATGTGAACATGTTGTATTGCGATTTAAGACGTTGTATTGTAACTTATGACATATCGTAGTTGTATCGAGAACAACGCAGAGTGTTTGGGAATGTTGTAATGCTCTTGGGCATGTATAGCATTGCATGATTGAATGTTGTATTGTCAATTCGAATTTTGGCGGGGATGGAACGCCATATCTTTCAATGAGTATAAAAAATGGGCAGAAATCTATGTCTGGATTTTTGAGAATTTAAGTAAACTGTAAGGATTGAGCTATAAAGGGCCAAACAGCGCATGTTGAAACTAAGTCAATTTTTAAGCGTTAACTAAAAACAAAGCGCGTCAAGGGCATTGTTTTGTTACGTAGGTGCATAAACAATAGAATAAAGTCAAACGCCGTGTGATGTTGGAAGTTTTATGGAAAATATGGAGTTGTTGAGTTTTGGGTTGTTCGCTGCTATTGCCAAAGACACGTAAATAGCCGTATTCGTCAGCACTGTAACGTGAAAACGAGCACGGTGACCCCCACTTTTTAGTACGTTTTTATAATCTTTTTGACTTGTTACAACAGTGTACCAAGTTTCATCAAAAATCTATGGCAGGTTCTTTTACCGGGAATTACCTTAATCATAGTTTGAAATGAGAGTGGGGTTGTTCAATATAATTGTTTGCCTTGCTTTTTCCTGTTTTTCTTGCTTAATTCTTCATCCGCCCACTGAAAAAATCTGCAGTCTCTAGCTCTGCATACAAAATAGGGGCGGCCTGGATTCTTTTCGGTTTTGCTCACTCTGAGTGAAACCGGTTCGTCGCAGCTGCAGATCAAATTCCTCTTGCGTTTCAGGTAGCTTTCATGCAGTTTTCCATAGATGCTGCTCATGTAGTAATAGGCGGAGTCTTCGTGCGTGAAGATAAGGCATTCATTATATTGACACTTGATGTAACTCTCCCCATTTGTCCTTGCCTCAAAAGCCATTAGATTGCATTTGTGAAAGGGCAAACATTCAAGTTGTAACTTTTCTTTTGGGCCCGTTCTACGTCTTGTGGCATCCCCAAAGGAGCAACACCAGATACCGGTTCGGTTGTGATGAGACCGTCTAATAGATTGGCGAGAGCCTCGTCTTGCTCAACGGTTGATGGTGGGGGCTCATCCTTGGGTTTCCTTTTTCTCGGTTTCTTGTTAGCGGGGGTTGGAAGTGTGTTCACCATTTCCTGCATGAGTTCCAGAGAGCTCTTTTCATTCATCTTGCTCGCTGAAAATGATGATGGCCTTTACAGTCTAGCTAGTTATATACTTTGCGCCTGATTCCCATCATCATTTGCGGAAAGCGAACCTTCTGATTGGTTTTCTTCTTCTTCGCTGCTACTACCCCCACCTTGCATATCTCTTCTCATCCACGGTTCATCTATACCTCCAGCTCCGATAATATCGGTGACCCGCGTCCACTCAAAGATGTCGTCCATGTCCGAGTGGCTGAATCCCAGTAGCTCGTAGGTGAACAACATACCCTGCCTCTTGAAAGATATGATTTCCTGAAAGATATCCACCGTCGTTTGTTGAGAGGATAGGGTGTTTCTGACGAATTGACAGTCTTCCTTGTTCCATATAGGGTGGATGAAACCTGATTCTGTCAAGAGGCGGTTCCATTCGTCATAGGTTTCCTCAAACCTAATGTTCTCTATTCCTCTCCTGATTTTGTAACCCACCATCTCCAAGTATTCGAGAGCTTCTAATGAATAGAAGGGATGTTCGGGTGGGGTTATATGTTCTTGCCTGCGAATGCAGCGTAACACCGCGAACGACCATGAGGTTATGTGAGGTAGCTTACCAAGAAATGAAAAAAACACCATGCCCCATGCTCACAATAATTGAAAAACTTACCCTGTCCGTTCAAAATGGTATTCATGTTCCATCAATAACCTAATAGGTTGGTTCTTCGTTTTGAAATCCCTAAATCCAACGATCTTTTACACCCCCCAAACAATATGGTCGTCCTTGCTTTAAGCAAGTGATGACGTAGGCCGCCTTTTATCACGTGAAACTTCACACAAGATTGGGGAGGGGAGGGAAACAATGATAATCATTTTCACAACTGTTTAATAACAACTTTTCCAACTTGACATACACTCTTTTCTGGGTTAAAGAGCAGATATTCATAATACAATCTTTTCAGTTTTAAATAATGTCGACGGTGTAAGCACAAAAGTCTTTTTGTTCACTCTTACGCAGAGGGTAGTAGAGTACAACGGAGTTTCAGCTCCAGATCTGCCCAACAGAAAAACGTGCACGGTATCTGCTCTTTACAGCTGAAGTAGGGGCGATCAGGATTATTCTCTGAATGTGATAACCTAAAGGCGCAAGGTCTCCTGTGGTGACAGAGCGGAGCATCGTTCCCTTTAAATGTGCTAGAAACATCAAACTGCAATGCTCTCTCGTACGGTCTGACATCCTCAACCGAACAGAAGTAACCGCAGGAGCGATTGGTACACCTCACATATTCTCTACCATTGCTCAAAGCCACGAACTGTTCCTTCTGACCTTTCTTACATAAACCACATGAAGCCATGGTGTTGGAAAATCTGTTGAGTATAAAAAAAAAACACGTGTTCACTTTTTTATTTACTCGGGTTTGAGGGGGTATCCCCCAACAGCTGACGTCTTCTAAGAGGGGGTACTAAGAGGGGGTATCCCCTCCAGTCACGTGTATCGGCACGTGGCCAAGCAAAACGTGTTGTGCAAACCGTAGGGGCTTAATACTGTCCCATGGGAGCCCCTCGTGCGTAGCCTTCTGTACGCGCGTGAATTTCTCGGAATCTGCAGAAACGTACAGTGAAAGAAAGCTTAAAAAGGTGAGTGACCTTGAACAAGTTCACTTTTCGAAACCAGCCAATGCATTCACAACCAAAGAAAGAAATACAAGTCGATTTCGCACTCTAAAGCTTATTTGTGTTTGTTTTCGCGCGGTCCCTTGTTCTTCGGCAAATACTATCTTTCGTTTTGCCCATGACAGTCATCGAACTAACCTTTAAACAGCTAAAACGAATGCCACAGCTAGTACATCGCTCGAAAAATTTTCAATGTACGTAGCGATGCAAAACCTCACTCGTCACCCTCAACACGCGATTTTTTGCCGTGTGTTTACCCTTAACTTGACGTCACCCAAGTTGTAAAAACACTTTATTTACGTTACCAGAATAATAAAACTTGAAGAGTTGTACATCAAGTGAAATAAAGTTTAAAGTTTCAATCTCTTCTTGGCTTGTACGATCTTCTTGACGATCCTTTCCGTCATGGTTTTACGCCCGGGTAACTTGTCGATGGCTTTGATCATCTCTTCATCAGCCTTCCATTTGTCTTGCAAATTTTTAGCTCTCCCATAGGCGATGTCATGACGCTTGGCTATTCGATCCAATCGGTTGATCCCAGGGTCACCGCGTTTCAAACGTTTTGCTAGTTTAGTGCCCGGGCCCAGGTATTGATAACCCGGCCAATGAAATTCAACTCCTGTTTTTGCTAACATTTTTTGAATGTCCACAACCCATCCTCGTTTCTTTCTTTTCCCTTCTTTCTTGACCGTTTTCCTTCTGTTCAGTCCTCCCATCCGCTCAAAGCTCGCAACTACTTCACTTCCGCTTTACGACGTCGTTTGGGTTCCTCTTCTCTTACCGACTTGGCTTCTTTATTTCTTTCCCGTTTTATCGTCTTCGGAGCAGGAGGTAGTCGATTCTCTCCTTTCAATTTTCGAATTACGCTCTTGCGTTCCGTCAACAAGGGTAACAATTCTTCGTGGTTTGTATGGGCGGGCATTTTGAAAAAACTACCTCGGGGATGTCCCTGCTTAATGACTTCATCCAAAAGGAGGGAGTACTAGCATGACGTCATCCGAAGAGAGGGTACTAGCATGATGTCATCCTGCTCCACCTACGAAAACTTGCTCCACATTGCTCCACTTTGCTTACGTCATTTTTTCTCGAACTTTTATTGGCGGCCATTTTGAATAAATTAAAACCCGGCTAATTTGGCCCCTACTACACTACTTACATCAATCCAATCAGGTTTGGGGTTGCATCAACAAACCATTTATTCAACCCGTGTTTCGTGATGCTGACCAAAAGAAAAGCGGGCTCTGGGGACGAGATTGTGAAATTGTTTGATAAAAATGGAATGACATGCGCAGTAAAGTGATTGTTAATCACTTTACTGCGCATGTCATTCCATTTGTGTCAAACAATTTCTGATTACTGCAGTTTTTATATTCATGGTTGACAGGAAAGTTTCGTCATGAATGAATTCAGTAGTCAAACGTATTTTGCGTTGCACTCATTTACTTAAAATACACACGCCGTCAGCAAAAGGCCCAACACTAAATTGGTCATTGAGCGTTCTTTTTTATCGGGCCAGTTTTGCTGACCAAAAAAATACCCAATACGTCCATATCAAAACTGAAAAAAATAACTCTCGCACGCATTGCGTGCCTATGTTTTAACAACAGCAAGAATAATAAAAAAGACATCGAGATCCTTAATGCCATGGTAACGGTTGCCATGTTAAGTAAACAACCCTCACTCTCATTTCCACAACATCGATTTTGTCATAAGGCCCAACAAACAAGAAATGACAGGCATGATCCGAAGGATTGACTTCTACAACTAACAACATTCTCGTCCCCAGAGGCCGCGATCCTTTTGGTCAGCACCAAGAATCAGGACCTCTGGTCGGGGTGGTCGTCTCCAAAACCGGAAGTCCACGAATCACGGACTCATTGTCGAATCTGACAATTCTGATTGGCTGAAAACTACAGAACGAGTACTCTGCGCATGCTCACAAGCTGGGGGTGGCCAGAGGTCTCGATTCCTTGGTGCTGACCAAAAAAATCGCGGCCTCTGGGTACGAGAAGGGGCTGAAAGCAACCTCGTCCTCAGGGCCATCTGCGGTTTCAAAATGGCGTCCGCAGAAGACCCTGGCGAATAGCGAACTAAGGCCTGTTTCAAACGTCGTGCTACTGCCGTGCCGAACTCAAATGAAATTGTCATTTCGATTAAAGTTCGGCAGTAGCACGCCGTCTGAAACCATTAAGCGCGGCACGGCTCAATTAAGTTCGACATGACTACTTAGCACGGCAGGCCTTGCCGTGCCGCACGGCAGTAGCACGACTTGGTTTCAAACGCCGTGCTATTGTCGCGCCGAACTCAATGCATAAGTTAATGTAATGTATTTTGCATTATTTGCATACTATTACGCATGAGCACAAAACAAAACCAGAAAGACAAAATGGCGTCGTGGCGTAAAGATTTAGCCGATTTGCCCGAATTGAGAGAAGAGGAATGCGATGGTAATCAAAGCTCCTCGGACATTTCCCAAGCTTTTTCAAAGAGATATTCACCTGCATCGTTTGACAGCTATTCTCCAGATAACGACAAAGGGACTGATTCAAGCGAATCCGATACAGGAGTCA
>OX393566.1:15347493-15362493 GCA_947652115.1 Blastomussa wellsi | reverse complement strand
CTTAGCAAGAACCACATCCATTTTAAGAAACGCACTGACAGAACTAGAGGGCACTGTAAGTGCAAATAGGTCAAATAATGTTGGTGAGCCGCATGGTGTGGCGCATGGTGTCAATGTCGGCACGTCTTTCATTCAGGAACGTGCCTCGGATAACTTCAGGTAAGTACATAATCGCTCATTTATCAAACGTAAGCTGAATGTCACGTTCTTTATTTGTGAAAACAAACTTGTGAAATAATTGTGGGCAATTATTGGTGAAAGCTGTGAACAAAATATAACTTATAAAACAACCAGTCAGTTGGTAGTCGAATAGCATTCCGTCATTGCTGCACATTGCCACCATGTTCAGCCAAATTTATGGGAATGTAAGAATGTCAGAGGGCTAATAATTCATCATGGAAATCGCAAACCACGACACGTTTGGGTTGCTTGCAGTCGTTCTTTCCGGTTGATTTACCGATCTAAAATTTTATTTTAAGAACAATGCGTAGGACCTAGAAGGTGTCTGCGATCACGATTAGGCCTTGTCACGGTTTTCGGCGCCATCTCGACGGG
Source organism: Blastomussa wellsi (assembly GCA_947652115.1). Lineage (NCBI taxonomy): Eukaryota > Metazoa > Cnidaria > Anthozoa > Scleractinia > Plerogyridae > Blastomussa > Blastomussa wellsi. Next base: position 15,361,938 of record OX393566.1, on the reverse strand, counting down.
TGGGCAAAGTGGTAAGAAATTATGTTTGTATGGGAATCCGATGGCAAAGAACTTTTTCCAAAATCGAATTTTACAAAATTTGTGAATCGCTCTGTTAAAATACTAGGTGGAAGCAAGAGATAGTCTCTTGGTGGAAGATTGTATTCACCAGGTTCGAAGGATGTAGCTTGCACATTTGTCTGTAAATTTGGCAGGGTGGAAGGGGTAGCGCGGGAAAAAAATTACACACAAATGCGTGAAAAATTAGAAGAATTAACCGAGCATCTTCTATCCAACCTACATTCTTCAAACTTGGTGAATACAATCTTCTACTTAGTATTTTAATGTTGCATTGATAAATTGCGTAAAATTCAATTTTGGAAAAAGTTATTTGTCATCGGATTCCCATATAAACACTGTAATTTCTGACCGCTTTGCCTACCCGTCAAGATGGCGCAGAAAACCGTGATAAGGCCTATAGTAGGGTTAAGGAGCGTATGTTTTGAGAAGCCGTCTCTCTCGCTCCCGATTTCGTTGGAATAAATAGCCGTTTAACGCCGAATCTTGTTTTGCATCTTCTGGTCTAAACTTGCTGTGAAAAGAAAACGATGCACCACTGAAAGTAATCAAGTAATCACAGTTAACCAAGAACGTTGGCTATACATATAGTCACACGTGTCTCTCAGATGTCTGGTACCAGCTGCGGTTTCTTGTTAAACTACTCTTTTGTGAGATAAACCACTTCGACTTGTTTCTGTGAATGTCATGAGTAATCGGCCCTTTGCAGCTGGGATCACGTGGGCTATAACTTAAAGAATGCCAGAAATGGAAAAGAGCATATTGAAAATCACCAAAATGGCCATGTCTGAGGTCCCTTAGCATTAAATAGAAATTAATAAGTCAGTATTAATTTACTCTAACTTACTCAGTGGAAAATTTAGAGTATATCTGTTGCAAATGATGCTGGAGAGTAAGGCCTTGCTCTCCAGCAACTTTTTCCATACAAATCTTCTTCTTTTTTTTAAAATTCAAACCATCATAAAATCTCATTCTTTACTGCCAGGGGCTTCAAATTTTTTTTGGCCATTTTGATGTTTTTACCATGCTTTTCCATTTCTGGCATTCTTAAAGTTGCAGCCCATAATTTTATGAAAAGTAGGTCACGTTAAGGCTTAGCTGCAAAGGGCCAATTCTTTTGTTCTCTTGTATCCATACTGAATTCTTGTGGGCAGTTTCGCTGTGGGAATAAAGGCCACACGCAAAACTCAATCTTCCCTTGGGTATATTCCTTCTTTCCCATGGGCAAATGGTCTAGTGGACCTGCAACTTATCTCTCACATTTCAGCTGTATAAATTTCTTCCTGTTATCTGTACTTTAATTCACCAGTAGTGCAGAAAACAAATTTTACGTAAATAATCATATCCGAATTCCAGACATTGCCATACAAACTAAACTTTATTAAATACAGATACATCGTAAAACAAATCTTGTAGTAGACTTTATAAAATCACCCAACTTGTGAATAATTAAATTAGAGCTTAGACTAAGGTCATAACTACATACTAATTCCTTTTCTACAGAAGAGCATTTCCGGGCCTTTGCTCAAGGAATGTGACAAGAAGGCCAGTGCACATGCCTGCAACACCTGCTCCCAAATCAAAAAAGCCCAAACTAAGTGGTTATGTACCGGTTCGTTTCACGGCCCTTGAAACCTGGACCCATGATATCTGCGTCTTGGGAAAGTGTGACGAGAATAAAACACCAGACCGTCCAAGAATGGAAAAACTATTGCAAGCTGGCTTAGGAAAAATGAAATTGGTTTTTCCAAACAAAAAGGCGAGTCATGACGAATTCCAATCTTTCTTAGAAGAAAAATTCCCAAGACTCATAGATGGAGGAGGAATTGAAGTGATGAGAGCTGTTGGTGGGGGAGGGGGGCATCGAGATCTCCATCTTGTTCCTCCTGGAAGAGAGGGCTATACACTAGCTCATATTAGGGAACGCTTTTCCCAGGCTACTGTGTACATCAGGCCCTTCAGACTGACTTGGATGAATCACCTCTGTCAAATGAGGTAAATATTGCATTTTACAATAATTAATTGTCTCTATCAGGTTAGACTGATGTGGAAGTCTGGGGATGACATCGAGGTGAACGGACGTGTCCGAGCTCTCTCCTAAAAATTGGTTTTAAATGCGCTCTTAAAACGTGATAACGCGTTTCTTTTTGTGCTTTTATTTTGAAGAGGCGGATGAGTATTAAAACTAGGTCTAAATCAAAAAAAGAGAGAGAAATGACAGCAACCGAAGGCAAATTCGACGCTGTTCTGGCCAAGATGGACGCCAAGATGGACGACTTGCTAAAGGCGAAAGCCGAACAAGAAGTAAAGTTGAACTCCATTCTTCAGAAACTAGAGAACCTCGAAATAAGCCAGAAGAAGACCGCCGACGACGTTAAAGACTTGAAGCAGAGCTACGGCCTTTTAGAAGAACAAGTCACTGAAGTCAAAAGCAACATTGCAGAGAAAGCGTCCCGCATGGAGTTGACCAAACTAGAGAAAAGAATAGATGACCTCGAAAATCGTTCCAAAAGGAATAATATCGTCATATGGGGTTTGCGAGAAGATGCAGAGAAGGAATACGACTCTCTAGAGCTCTTTCTGGCCCATAACTTCTTTGAAAACCATATGGGAATCGCGGGCACCGAGGTGATGAGGGCACACCGTACGAATGTTAAAGAACGGGCTGCGGCCGCGGCAAAGCCGCGACCAATTCATGTTTACCTTCTTAGGTACACGGATAAAGTGGAGATTCTAAAAGCCGCCGCTAAAGCTCTCAAAGAGAGAGTTTTCTTTGAGTCCCAAATATACATATCAGATGACGCATCGAAGTCGGTACGCAATGATAGAGCCAAGCTGCGAAAAGATTATTTAAAAGAAATCAAAGAAAGAGAAGATGTTGAATTTGCCTTCATCCCATGGTCGGTTCCGGCACAGATATTATACAAGAAGGTTTCAACTGCAAAGCTGTCATCTTTTAAACTGCCAACTGACGGGTAGTAGAACATTTGTATCTTTTTAAATTGAACTGACTGTTCTTTTTGCTATGATGAACAATTTAGTCTCTTCCTTAGTGTGTATAAATCTTCCAAATATACGCATATCATGTAAACTGACTTTTACGTCTAAAGGAGATCTCGGCGAAAGCGTGTCTCGGAACCACAATGGTAAGTGCGCTTTCGTTAGTGTGTGTAACCATTGTATGTGTAATGTTTTGTGTTTGTGTTGTGTTTATTATTTCTGTGTTTATAAAATTCCACATTTTTTTGCCGATTACAAACAAATCAACTGTACAAACATGCCAATTATTATAATAAATTATTGATAAGTTCTCTCATGATAAATGATCTTAATAATGGCTGACAAATGACAAATTCTAAGATCAAGCCCGATAGCCTGAAACTGGTGTCTCTTAATGTGAGAGGTCTCAGCAATTTTCGAAAACGCAGAGCTATTTTCACCTGGTGTAGAAAACAAAAAGCAGATTTAATATTTCTTCAAGAAACTCATTCAACAAAAGCAGACGAGTTCAAATGGAAAAAAGAATGGGGTTCCGAGATCATTTTCTCTCACGGGAGTTCGAATGCCAGGGGTGTAGCTGTATTAATTAAAAGGGGTCTTGATATTGTTGTTGAGCAAGAATTTCTAAATTCCAATGGCAGGTCGATAGTGTTAAAGTATTGACGAGGAACAACAATAAAGAACAATAAGGAACCAACATTTACTGAGAAGTCGCACATGTACAAATATCAAGATGGCTGACTCATCCAAGACCAGTAACTCGTGCCCAGTCCCACACATACTGTGACATCCCCCTTTTTCCAAAAAAAAAAAATTACAGTAACTCAACGCTAGAAATCGAAAATGAGGCAAAAGCCTGTAAAGTCAAACATAAACTTCCATGACATATGGATCCCTGCAATGTCATTGGCAACAAAGTTGTCCATATGCAAATAATAACACTAAAAACATTGTCCAAGATTGAAAATTGGCACGTGCCTGAAATAAGCTAAACTAGAAAAACGCGAGCTCATGTTAAGAACTGAAATCAACCTAGAAAATCAGAATAGAGTCAAACTAGATTATTCAGTAAAACGAGCGGGTCTGTTCACTTCACGTCCACTCCTGGTTCGGTAGGTTCCCGAATTCTGACTGCCGCTAGATGTTCCTGAACTGACGTTGACATCTGGCGAAGAGGTAGGAGGTGCCTCAACAAGCTCTGGTACCTCATCTGAAGGCTCATCAGATTCTATAACACCTGGCTCATACTTGGGCTCCATCATGGCCATTACTGGGCGAAGATGGCGTCTATTACGGCGAAGGACTGACCCAGATTGGGTCGTCACCTCATATGAACGGGGTTCTGGTCGCACGCAATTTATACTTCCTGGTAGCCATGTCTTGGTTGCTTGGTCTTGTATACGCACAGGCTGTCCAGCTGTCAAGGGGCTAAGATCGGTTGCAGACTTGTCGTGATAGTATTTCATTCGCTCCTGCCGCTCTGTTAAACGCTGGTTGATCTTGTCCTTGTCAGGTATTTGGTTCCCCACCCGGATGGGTAGGTTTGATTGGAGTTTACGCTGATAAAGTAACTCGGCTGGAGAAGGGAGCTGTGAGTCAACTGGGGTAGACCTAAGGCAAAGTAATGACATGTAGGGGTCCTGTCCAGACTCCTTAGCCTTGGACAAGGTGTGTTTGACAGTCTGAACTTGTCTCTCAATGAATCCGTTGGATCTTGGGTATCTTGGGCTTGACGTAATATGTTGGAAACCCCATGCTTTGGAGAATTCTTCGTAGCTTTTGCAGTCATACTGTGGGCCATTATCTGAGATTAAAATTTCTGGTACTCCTTGTTCTGAGAACACACTTTTTGTAAGACTGACAACTGTGTTGCCTGTGGACTGTCCACGTGGTATTTTCCTTACGATGGGGAACTTGGAGTAATAGTCACAAAGGAGTAGATAGTCTTCCCCGTTCCACGAAAACAAATCGGTCCCAATGACCTGCCATGGTCTTGTGGGTATTTCATGTGGCTCCAATGTTTCTTTGGCTTGTGTGTGTTGACTTTCTTGACAAACTTCACATTTCTGCACCCTGGCCTCAATTTCCTTATTAATGCCCGGCCAGAATACACACAATTTTGCTCGAAGCTGGCATTTCTCGACACCCTGGTGGGCCTGGTGTAGTCTCTCTATAATGTCATTTCTTTGTGATTCCGGAATGATCACTCTTTCACCTTTAAGGATTAGACCGTTCTCAATTGACAGCTCATCACGGTAAGCCCAATACTTCCTCAAATGGATTGGGACTTGCTTTTGTTTTTCAGGCCATCCATGGTAAATGACTTCTCGTAGAGCTGTAAGTTCAGGATCTGACGAGGTGTCTTGTCTGAGAGTGTCTAATCTTGTATCAGAAAATTGCACCAGGCACACTTGATGTAGATCCAAGGATTCCTTACCGGGTAGGGGATTTAGTCTTGACATTGGGTCAGCAAGAAGCATTTCAGTTCCAGGTTTATACTTGATTGTCATGTCATATCCCTGTATTCTGAGCAGCATTCGCTGAAGCCTTGGGGGTGCAGCTGTTAAATTCTTCATGTGAATCATTTCAAGGGGCTTGTGATCTGACTCGACTGTGAATTTTTTTCCAAACAAGTAGGAGTGAAATTTCTCACAAGCCACAACAACAGCAAGCATTTCACGCTCGATATTTGCATAACGTTTCTCTGTGTCCGTGAGTGCCCTTGATGCAAAAGCTACAACTTTGCCTTCCTGTACCAGAGCACTTCCAAGACCTCGAAGGGAAGCATCTACCTGGATAACTGTTTCCTTCTCCGGGTCAAAGTATGTTAATGATACTTCGCGGCAGATTGACTGCTTGATGTTTTCAAAAGCCATCTTGTGGGAAGGGGACCACTGGAATTCAGTGCCTTTCTTAAGAAGGTTTCTCAGAGGCTCTGACATAGCCGACAGGTTTGGAATGAAAGGGGCCATGTATGTTGCTATGCCAAGGAAGGTTTGGAGCTCTTGGGTGTCCTGTGGCTCTTGTAAGGCCCTGATGGCTTCCACTTTCTCTGGGTCAGGATGTACTCCGTCTGCATCGAACAGCATGCCAAAGAAAGTGATCTTTGTCTCCTTAATACTGCATTTGTCCAAGTTGAAAACGAGACCATGCTGACGCGCGACCAACATTAGATTGTGCAAGTTTGCATCATGCTCTTCCTCTGTAGGGCCATGGACTGCAATATCATCTGCAATACCAACTGTTCCAGGACATTTCTCAAGAATAAAGTCCATCTTCTGTTGGAAAATATCCTGGCTAACACATAATCCAAAAGGCAGGCGGGTAAACCTGAATCTTCCAAAGGGGCTGTTGAAGGTTGTGAGGAAAGAAGACTCATCATCCAGCACTACAGACCAATAACCATGGCGGGCATCTAACTTTGAAAATATTGTACTACCTTTGAATTTGTGCGTGACCTCTTCTAAGGTTGGCGTGTGATGATGGCTTCTCTTGACAGCTCGGTTAAGATCCTTTGGATCGAGGCAAATACGCCACCTCCCATTTGATTTTTGGGAGTAAGCTACACTTGAAACCCAGTCAGTGGGCTCAGTCACTGGTTTAATCACTCCTAGACTGACCATTTCGTCAAGTTCTTTCTTAATATCATCCTTGATGTGAATTGGGCATTTTCGAGGGGCATGCACTACAGGTGGTACGTCTGGGTCTGTAATAATGTGGTACTCTCCTTCGAATTTGCCAATACCATTAAACCGATCAGGATACAGCAGGTGAAGGTCGCTCTTATCCTTAATTGTTGGGTAAGGCATCTTGGTGGTATAAATACCACAATGCAGTTCCACTAACTGAAGCTCACAGGAAGTGGGAAGGCCACATATAGCTGGGCCATCAACATCAGCAACATAAAACCTTGCATTAGTTTTTTTGTCACCATATGAACATTTGATGGAACATACCCCGTGCTGTGGTATTGGTGTGCCATTGTAAGCAATCAATTTGGTGTGGGTATGTGTTGTGTCTGTTGGAAGGCCATGCTCGTTCACATGTTCTGGAAACATATTTCTAAAAATTCGTAAGGGCAAAATATTTCCCTGTGCACCAGTATCCACTTTTACTTTGAGCATAGATTTGGGGTGGTCAATGTTTGGTAGTTCAACATGAACTTTTGCAAAGGCTTCATCTCGTGTTAAATTCACAGTGGAGCTGTCAATCTGAATGGACTCAAACAACAACTCATCAAAACTAGAACTCGACTCCTCGACTACATGTACCCTACTCTGACCTGATTTGTCATGAGGCTTTCTGCCTTCGGGTGGCTTGGATTTCCGGTCATGACCTTGTTTATTTCTGCAGACTTGTTCCCAGTGGTTCCACTGATTGCATTTCCTGCATCTTGTGCCTTGGGCTGGGCATTTTTTATCATGGTTAAGTCCACATTTTCCACACCGGGGATTGGCATTTTGTCTAACAGCATCAATGTTGGTTTCGCGACCACGTGTGGATGTACCTTGTTGCTCGAGAGATTTCATGAAGATGGGTTATGTTCTACATGATACCTGTACGTTCTGCAAAGTGGAAACAGAAACCATCTATCATTTATTTTACGAATGTCCTTTTACTCTTCTTTTTTGGGAAAACTTTGAAAACTTCTGGTTTGTACTTTCAGGTAAAAGGGAAAAATTCACGTTACAAGATGTTTATATTGGTAAATTAGAAAATGTGAGTTATTGAATTATCTCATAACTCTTGCAAAATTGCATATATGGCAAAGTCGAAAACAAGATAAGATTCCAGAATGTGAAGTTTTCTTAAAACAAGTAGACGTTAAATATAGAACTGAGAAATACATTGCTGTTAAAAATAATACACAGAAAAAATTTCAGGCTAAGTGGTTATTATATAAATGGTACTTATATTTAACAAATAATAGTTCACAAATATAATTATAGTAATTGTTTACAAATATAAATGTAACTTATAATTAACAATAGCTCACAAATGTAAATAGAGTATACTGAGAGCCTTGTAAACACTTTTTTTTATTTTCAAATTGGCAATAAAACATGTGGAAAAAAAAAAAAAAAAAAAAAAAAAAGGTTAGACTGATGTGTACTTTCTAACAGTCCTTTTCGACAATTCTTCCCTGGCCTGTTGAGGTTTGACTAAATTACGTCGCTCACATTCACGACTTCATCGCTCGAACATTGCCGCCTCTCCAGATAAACACCTGAATGTCTACTTGTGGCAAGTCTATATTGTGATGTCTGATAGAAATGGGGATTATTAACTTTTTTGTGATAGGAGTGCCATGTCAGAACTAGTATTGTTATATGCATGTACCTATAGGGTAATGAGGATGGCCATCCTGATGTGAATTGCCTGATTTGTGGTGTGGATATTCCTTACATCACCTTTAAGGCTCATAAAGAGGAATGTCAGAACAGAGCACAATCAAATAACCGGTAGGTGATGATACAAGTAGGTGTCTTTATAGTGTGAACTCTATGATCAGTTTATTGTTCAGCTGTTTCACTAACTTTCAGTCTGTTGCATCAATATTAAAAACTACGGTGTTTCAAAACCTAGCGCAAAATAATAATTTCCTCAGATAAATAATGCCATATAAATCTAGATTAGTACATAGTAAGAGCTTGATATTGGTTTTATTCTCAAGTTTTTAATGCCATCTTGTATTTCAGCAAGCAAGCAATAGGGATGAAAAATGAGTGAATAGAAACAATTCCAAGCTCTTACCATGTCATAATTTGTTTAACATAAGAAAACAACGCAGCATGTAAAGCACAACTGTAGGTAAAGTCTGCATTCGAGCCAAGTGGCCCATCAGGCTGGAGCTTATCTCGGTTTCTGTAGCATGAAGCGACTATGAGTATTTCTACTCCCCCCTGGTTGGGATGCTAGTCCATCGCAGGGTTACCCCCGAGCATTTATACACCTGGGTGGAGAGAGGCACTATGAGAGTAAAGTGTCTTGCCTAAGAACACAACACAATGTCCCCGGCCAGGGCTGGAACCCGGACCGCTCGCTCCGGAGTCGAGCGCACTAACCATGAGGCCACCGCGCCTCCCACAAAGCACAACTGTAGTGTAATTAAATTTGTTATGCTATCACACAACCTTTGCAACAGTTTCAGCTAATCCTCTACAATCACTCTCCATCCAATTATCTCTAAAAATATATATATTTTCAATAGCCTTTTCATAATTCTTTCCTTTTAGAAAATCTGACTTGCATCCCAGAGAGAGGGAATGCCCCACCTCATCCTATGGTACTGGTAAGTAGATCTAACAGAAATCTGTAACAAATTTGATGAGCGATAGCTAAATTTGGTCGATTGATTTTCAATTTCTTTTCAATGGTTTGTGTTGGAAAGTTGAATACAGTTGCCTCTCGAAATGGCTGTCTACAGCTGTGCAGCATAAAAGCAGGCTTAGTTCTTCCTTTAGTCTCTTTCAAAGTGTACATATATGTCTTTGCAGGGTCATCTACTGTGTTCAACAAACAAGCACACACAGAGCAACTCAATCAATTGACAAAAATTTTTCCAGCACATGAAGTTACATTCCTTAAGGAGGTTCTTGACAAGTCTGGATCAGTTAATGATGCTGTTGCTGTCATTGTAGGAGATCAAGAAATATCATGTTCTTCTAATGGTATGTGGATACAAATAAAAGTTTTACACTGAATGTAGAGTATTTCTTCACCAATTAGGTTAAATAAACATATTTATGTTTATGCAACTTGATATAGGTGTATGTGTAACAACAGCCAGTCTATCCAAAAGAATTAAGCCTGACAATATGTCGTTGCAAGCAATAATGGACATTAAATGTGTAATTGTAATTGCAATTGTTGATGAGATATAAATGGTGATAATGATAATTTCCATTATAGTACTCAGTTAGTACTCAGGGAGCCCCCAACTATTGTCCAAGAGCTACTGATACAAAGCCACAAGAGCCAAACACCCTAACAGAAGGCCTCAAGCTAGCTGCCAAGAAGGTGTATGGCAGTAGTGATGGAGCTGACAAAAATAGATTCCGTATAAGTGTTAGAAGAAGAAAAGTGTGGGAGGACACTTTTGAAGTTTTTGATATTTCTAAGTCTGATATCAATGTGCCACTAAACATTCGATTTACTGGGGAGGAAGCTGTGGACCTGGGTGGTCCAAAAAGAGAATTCTTTAGTCTTCTCTTCCAAGGTTTAGAGCTACAGAGAATTGTTATAGGTAGTTATCCATGTTTAACTTTTTCCCATGATATTTTGGCCTATGATAGAAAGGAGTATGAAGTATGTGGGGTTTTAGTAGCTTTGAGCTTGCTGAATGGATGTAGTGGGCCACACAATTTTTGTCCATCTCTGGTACAGTACATTTTGCACGAAGACAAGCAGTTTTGTAAGTTTGAAATCAGGGAAATTCCTGACCCAGACATAAGGCACAAGTGTGAAGAAATCGAAGGAACGACTGAAGAAAAGGATTTCAGAGAAAAAGTGTCAGCTCTTGAAGAGCGGTTTGATGCAGGCTTTAACAAAGCCTCTGTTTCCCTTCGAGATAAGGACAAACTTCTGCAAACCATAGCTTATCACTATGTAATTAATACTTGCCATGATGAAATACTACAGTTTAAAGAGGGTCTTTAAGAGGGTCATTTGGAGGGGTTCTAGATGTTCTACAGAGATTTCCTAAAGAGGCTTTTAAAGAATTAACATATGGTAAAGAGGCTATCATCACCCCTGAAGACTTTGAAGGTGTTTTTGAAGCAAATCTTTCTAGCCAGGGTTCAAATCTAAGGATAGCAGAAGAAGACATCCTGTATAACTGGGAAAATTTTATTACCAATGTGTTCAGGGAAAAGGTTACCCAAACTAGTATCACAATTGATGATGATACATTTCAGGAGACTGAGAGTACCAAGGTGATTACTCTTAATGATATAATAATGTTTACCACAGGGTCATATCACTTACCAGTTATGGGACTAGAACATAAAGTAGAAATTGAATTTGAGCATGAACCCCAAGAGGGCAAGAGGGTTACAGCAAACACTTGTGGACCAGTTCTAACTTTTCCAGTATCACCTAGATACTGCTGTAATTAAGAAACATTTTGTAAAAACTTGGCAGAAGATATTATCTCATCACCAGGCTTTGGATTTGTATAGCTACTTTTCATTGGACAACGTTGGCTTGGCCATGGTCAAAGTGAAAGACAAATGTTAAGTAGTGAAAAGGTAAAGGGAGTAATAAGACAGCCAACTACATTGTATTTCTGCTATTGTTATTGAGCAACATTTATTCATGTAGATTGGATGACACTATTCAAAAACGTTCAAAGCTTTAAATACTGGCTCATTGCCTTTTATGAATAAGGTCTATAATCAGGTATTTGCCTATTTATACATGAGTTTGTGCATGATAATACTGTTTAACTTAAGAGAAATCAATACTTTATCAAGAACGGGGCACTTGTGAACTTTCTGTTGTATTGCATTCAAAAAGGCATTGTGATATTTGATTTCCAATAAAGTTCTGCTTACTTTGATCTATGTACATATTTTATCATGCTACAAGTTTCTGTGTTGCAAAAGGTAGCTGGGCCACACCCAGTGACAACTTTTATAACCTAATGGACTGTTACCTGTCTACGAGATAGGTTTACAAGGCAGGCTTACGAAGTTGAAAGTGAAAAATGCAGCTACCGTACTTGTTACAGTTTCAATTGACTGCTGTGACAATGGGTGCATGCATGACTTTTTATGAAAGAAACAAAAGCCAAATAGGTGTCAATAACAGTAATTGGATCACAGTGTTACAACCATACACATGATAACCTTTTTGTGTTTATTAGCCAATCCCTTAACACTACACTGGATCATTTTACTTGTCACAATCAGAAGTTTATGAACGTACCCTTTCAAACACAAATGTACAGACACAAATGTAAAGATCTATCCCATACCCTTCATCGTGGGCAAGTGGGTTAACATGCTCCAACAAGTCATTAAAATCCCTGTTTGATAATGGATTTGCAATGTCTGGCCCAACAAGTTCTTCATTTGAATCTCCTTGTGGCAGTGGTCCTTCCCAGTCTATTCCATATTGACTCCAGTCCTGGTAAATGAAAAGTCTCTAATTAACAATTATTCTACATGTATGAGCATGTGTTGGATATGACATGTTACATGTAGATAAACTGTTGGCTATAATCATCTAAAATCCAACAAGCACAAGTAGAAAACAATTGATTATTTCACAGTCGTACCTCCAGTAAGTGACCACCCATAATGTCAAGCCTAGGTGATCGCTTACAGGCAGATGCTGCATCAAAAATGCCCCCAAAATATAAATTATACATACCCTCTTGAACTGCATAACCCAATGATCCAGTTTCAAAGATATTGGACATTACACTTGAATACATGATAACTACTGGGACATGGCATAACATTTCTCTTTGAGTGTTGAAATATATTTCATGTGTGAGCGCAGCAAACAAGTGGAATATTACTCAAAATGTGAAAAGAAATTTTGTATCTCCAAGTGGCCATGTGATTTTTTATTCATTATTCTAAATAAACACTTCACTTTTGCTGCAAAACATAGCAACGGTGATATTTTCAGATTTAACTATGACCTGTTATTTCATGTTTGAAGATATCTGTTCATTTAAAAGCTCACCTGGTATTTCATTGGTGTTTACATAATAACAATATTAAACTAGCACAGACATGGTATTTTGAGTTACTTTGGCCATCAACAAAATAACCGTTAAATTGAAGTAAACCTGAAAATAATACTTTACAAACATAGAAAAACACCAAAGAGATAATAATAAACCATAAAGGAACAAGGATGGAGAAGATTGACACGGATTACAAACAATGAAATTGAAAATTTTTGGCTAAACTTTTCAAACTGTTCAACTGTGACTGTGCTCAGTGATTATATTATTACAACAATTATTCAGGGTTTCCACGCATGCAAAGCCATCAAACTTTAAATGTTCATTTTTAAATATTTATGTGTGATGAAGTTTATTTGTTTATTTGCTTATTATTTATCTATTTGTTTACTTCTTTGATTTTACAGTCAGTATTTACCTGAGATAATTGCTCTTGCAACTCTGTTGCAGCATAATCAGAGCTCCTTGCTGCTTGTAAGAGTCCACTAACCCAAAGCTGGTTCGGTGTCCTACTTCCTGCTGTCCTTATTGGATGATTGTTCCATGATCCCGTAAAATTCTTAAGATGTGCATTTATTCGTGGTTTGTAAATGTAATGCAAACAGAACATGTGGATGTTATCGGACAAGTCCAAATAGCCGGATACCTCTAGGTACTGGAAAACAGAGTAATAAATGTACAGACAGGATACAAATACATCTCTCCATAAGCGTTCAATCCTTTGATTGTGTACACTAGGCCCAGTTATATAGCTGCCTCGATCTGGTCCTCTGGATGGGTGATTAAACATATACCAGGCAACTTCCACATTCTCAACACCATGGTCGCCTCTTATCCTTGAGGGAAGCCCATGAGCAGCAACTGCATGTAAAAAATGGGCAAGCACAGTCTCCGCTTTGTTATTTCCACTGCATGACAAATACATTATTGTCCTTGAATAACCATCAACACATCCATGAACAATGAATCTCCACCTAAACTTAACAAAAAAATGGTGGGTCAACAATAATTTCATTAACTAGTGACCAAAAAGGAATCTGTATTGTATTTAAAGAACAAATCATTCTACGTTTTGGGATTAGGAAAAAAATGCCAAGTGCCAAGAAACCTGATTAATTATGTCAATGAGAATGACAATTTTCTCATTAGACTGTATACTAAAGCTTAATCAAAAATGGAATTACTGACACTACTATGGGACCAGTTTTAACTGAGCAGTGTCTGTTGCTCCATTTCATCTAGTAGTGGTCCCCAACACCTCTTCTCTATTGGTCTTCCAACTGACTAATTTCTGAATTTCTGAAAAATACAGACCTCTTCATTTGATTTGAGGTGGTATTCCACTAATACATCATTTCACCACTCAAGGAAGAAAGTATAAAGCGTATTAAACAGGGAAAGCATGGCAGCTTTATTTGGCTTGGCTTGGAATTGACAAATTGAATTTTAAAAGATACTAGCCAATGGTTAAAATTTAGCTTTTGTTCAAAAATAATACGGTCACCAATGGGCCATGAAAATGTGACTGTGATGGCCAGGTGGTCGTATTACTGGAGAGGAGTCAAATTTCTTGGCTGGTCTAACTCAAGTCACATCTTGATGGATATACTGTACTGTAAATGTATTGTGAAATTACAATATTACACTTTTAAATAATTATAACTGAATAAGCAACAGAAATGCAAATA
>OX393566.1:15332493-15334993 GCA_947652115.1 Blastomussa wellsi | reverse complement strand
GCTCTATTAATGAGTGGCACCAAATCCTGGGACACTGTAATTATGATGACATTATGAAACTAGAGCATGTTGTTGATGGTATGAAGGTTAGCCATAAGAGTTCTTTTAAACCTAGCGATTGTAATGTATGTTTACTAGGAAAACTTACACAGAATAGGAATAGAAAGCCTGATGCACGTGCAACTGCCCCACTAGAGCTAGTTCATACTGACCTCGCTGGACCTGTTGATCCAGCCTCTAAGGAAGGTTTTAGATATTGTTTGGCCTTTACAGATGATTTTTCAGGTGCTGTTTTTGTCTACTTTCTGAGAAAGAAGAGTGACACAGTGGCTGCTTCAGAGAGATTTTTGGCAGATTCAGCCCCTTATGGTAAGGTGAAATGTATGAGATCTGACAATGGTGGTGAGTTTATTTCTGGGGATTTTGAGGCTCTTCTGAGGAGGAATCGCATAAGGCACGATACCTCTGCCCCCTATTCCCCACACCAGAATGGCACAGCTGAGCGGCACTGGAGAACCCTATTTGAAATGGGGAGATGCCTGCTCATACAATCCAGTTTGGCTAAAGAGTTCTGGCCATATGCTGTTATGGCAGCAGCTTACACGCGCAATAGGTGCTATAACAACCGCTTAAAGCAAACACCATACTTTGCTCTCACAGGTCGTAGACCTAACTTGTCTAAAATGAGAGTTTTTGGATCTGAATGTTATGCCTACAAGCAGGAGAAAAAGAAGCTAGACCCTAGGTGCACTAAAGGGATTTTTCTGGGGTACGATAAGCTAAGTCCCGCTTACCTTGTGTATTTCCCAGAGATTGGTAAGGTGATGAAGCACAGGGTGGTAAAATTCCCTTCGAAGAGTGTTAATGAGAAACACACTCAAACAGGAAGTCTATCAGGTGATGAAGATGATTTCATGTTGTTACGGCGCAACACTAACCCTGATATGTGTAGTGCATCTGGTGTTAACAAGTCTGAGGAAATCTTAGGCGAACAGGGTGAGAACACTAACCCTGATATGTGTAGTGCATCTGGTGTTAACAAGTCTGAGGAAATCTTAGGCGAACAGGGTGAGAACACTAACGCTGATATGTGTAGTGCATCTGATTTTAATAGGTCAGAGAAAGTCTCAGGTGAACAGGCTGAGAAGCTTGTGACTGAAGACAAAACTGATGGGAACCCTCAATCAGTGACTGAGGGTGCGAGATACCCCACCAGGGAGAGGAGACGCCCAGCATACCTTAATGACTATGTTGCTAAACTGGATGAGATTATTGCTGAGGGTGACCAGGTATTATCCAGTGTTGATTATTGTTATAAGGTTTCAGCTTTTCCCCAGACATACCAAGAAGCAATTGAATCTCCTGAGTCAGAAAATTGGAAGGCAGCAATGAGAGAAGAGATGGATTCTCTTATCGAGAATGAGACATTTACTCTAACTGCTCTACCAGAGAGTAGAAATTCAGTGGGGGGTCGTTGGGTGTACACTATCAAAGAAGGTTCTGATGGTGCTAAAACCTACAAGGCAAGGTATGTTGCTAAAGGCTATAGCCAGGTGAGGGGTGTAGATTATCAGGAAACATTTGCCCCTACAGCAGATCTCACATCAGTACGTGCTCTGTTGCAAATAGCAGCACAACATGATTTGATTCTACACCAGATGGATGTCAAAACGGCATACCTAAATGCACCCATTGATTGTGAGATATATATGGACCAAGCTGAAGGTTTTGAAGCCCCTAGTAGTTCCCATGGGAGACTTGTGTATAAGTTAAACAAATCCCTGTATGGATTGAAGCAATCGGGTAGAAATTGGAACAATGTGTTGCATTCTTTCCTACTGGATAACCAGTTTGTTCAGAGTCCAGTTGACAACTGTATGTATACTAAACAGTTTGGGAGTAAAATGGTTATAATACTTGTTTGGGTCGATGACATCATTATTGCAGCAAGTGACATGGTTCTGATGTCTGAGGCTAAACAAATGCTGCAGGAGAGATTTCGCATGAAGGACCTGGGTAGACTTTCATATTTCTTAGGTATTGATTTTGAACAGGGTGATGGCTTTGTGAAGATGAACCAGAGAAGATACTTAAGCAAAGTCCTTGAGAGATTTGAAATGTCTGATTGCAAGCCAAGGGCCACACCTTCTGAGCAGAAAGTTGAGTTTGGTGGTGAGACACCTTGTGATCCCAGAAGGTATCGTGAAGCTGTTGGTAGCTTGGTTTATGCTATGACATGTACTAGACCAGACATATGTTGGGTGGTAAGTAGGTTGTCACAGTTTCTTTCCTGCCCACTTCAGGAACACTGGACTGCAGTGAAACATGTTTTAAGGTATTTGAAGGGTACTCTACACTATGAGCTATGTTACCGGAAATGTGATGATGGCCTTACTTTGGTTGGTTATTGTGATGCTGACTGGGCATCATCGACAGATGATAGGCGAAGTACCAGCGGGTACTGTTTCAGTCTAAACAAAGCTGGTCCTCTTATTTCCTG